>OX383301.1:24456056-25138556 GCA_947523025.1 Dryobota labecula
TGCCAATGACACGTGAAAATACTTGCGTGAAAAAAAAAAGTATGTATGGGTAAAATCGGAAATCGACATAAAAACTAATACGTTTATGAAGTTTTTTATGCGGAGAATTTAAGGATTCGCGTTACTAGATAAAATAATTATATTTATAAACAAGAATTATCAACATTACAAACTTAAGTCACCGCAGAACAAATAACGATACTACGTCCGGTCAATCTCCTTTTCAGTGAGACCTTGTTATTATATCTTCTTACAAATAAGGCTAGTTTGATTGAGTTAACACCTGGGCCCAGGAAACTATGGATTCATTCCCTTCTCCTTTATTATACACATAGCCTCGAACGTGATTTATTTTGTGCAACATTGTCTTTAACCTTATTTACTATTTCTGCTGACGCTTAATCCTATCATATGTGTTTAACAAGGTTATAAATTGTAAGCTAAATAACAAATTAAGTATACTTAGAAGACATTTTGTAATTTTTATCTTTAGGTAAATAGTATTTAAGTATCAAATCAAATTTTATCACTATTTTAAGACTTTCTAATGTTAAATATTGTTAAAAAATTATTGTCCATGATTACCAAGAAATATGCCGCCTATGATACAGGTTTATCCTAGTACAGGCATCTAACATTATAATACCTTTGTAAGTTATTTCTAAGACTTTATGTAAATATTTTGCTAATTTTAATACTGAATATAATGTTGTTTACTAACATGTAGTTGTAAGAACATTATTACTAACCCTTTATGAGTCTTGGCTCGAAATAAAGTTATTATTATTATTATTTTTAAATGTTTACATATCTCGGGACCCTGGGGTCCCGGACCTTTGGAAGGCGTACGAGGGGCCGAAGCCAACTCGCAGAGGCCCGTTAGACGCTTTTTAATTAAATGAGGCACCAACCGGCGATTATCCCTGTACGCACTACGCAAGTGCACCCAAGGACAACCCCCGGTTGGTGTAGGACTATTGCAAGATATGGAAACAAAGATATTAGACTATGGGTTTGGGTGGTTAAAATGGACTGGTTACCTAAAACTATGGAAGGACTATGGCCCCTGCCTGATCAATGTTTTTTTACACACGGATAAAATGGCAGGGGGTGACTTGCACACTCAATAATGGGCCCCCGAAAACGGTCGCTAGCACATAGTGACGTAGCGACAAGGGGGCAACATGTCCTGAGGTGCTCGAGGAGTGGAGAGGTATTCCACTGCTCTCAGAACAATCCCAGAGCCCGGAAGATGTCAAGATCCCTACAAGCACTTACTGGAATACTTCCTTCCTCCGAGCACGTTTGCTCTTGCGAACCTCCACTCAAGCCGGCCAATAAAGGCAAGAATGAGGTGGGAGCTCAGTTCCTCGTCAGTGTTCACTCCAGCCGGCCAATAAAGGCAAGCTAGAGATGAGGAACATGACTTCTCCCGGGAGATAGGGTCCGTGGGGTCGCAACTGCCCAACAGCTCGCCACATGCTGCCCTGCGGGTTTCTGTATCTCTCTTGGTCTGGCTCCTCACCCTAGACATGTTCCGGTAAAGTAAACTCTACCGGCACAGACCCAGAGTTCGGTGCGCGCAAGCCCCACCACGACGTCAACGGAGAGATACAGCGGTGGGGTTATTATTATTATTATTATAAATATTTATTATTATTATTATTATTAAAATAAAATATGCTCCAGGAAAAAACAACTTAGAAGCAGACTGTCTAAGCAGAAATCCAGTATTAGAATCAGATGAAAACAGACATGAACAATTAAAAGTTGTTAATTTAATAAAACTACAAGTTATTATATAAGATCAAAATAAGAATGAAGAAATACAAAGTAACAAAAACAAATTGATTGAGAAACATAGTGTATATTTAAGGCAAGACAGGGGAAAAGAAAAAATAATGCTATCAGAAGAGTTTAGCATCGAACTCCTAAAACAAATACATGAATATCTATGCCACATCGGAATAAGACAAATGCAAATAATGATAAGTCTATTTTACACTGCCAAAGATTTGACAAACAATATAAAAAATACTTGTAGAAGCTGTGAAATTTGTATTAAAAATAAATCAAGAGGACACGATCGGTTTGGCTTAATGTCGCACCTAGGCCCGGCCACAAAGCCTTTTGAAATAATATCTATAGATACAATTGGAGGTTTTGGAGGTTCAAGATCGACAAAAAGGTATCTACATCTGTTAGTAGATCACTTCTCTAGGTACGCATTTATTCTCACCTCTAAGACGCAAAGTGCCAATGATTTCATAAAACTAGTCAAGAATATAACAGAAACGGATCACATTGGTATGCTTCTCACTGATCAGTATCCGGGAATCAATTCTAAAGAATTTAAGGAATTTTTAAATGACAAGCAGATACATACACATTTACAAATGGCCTAAATGAGAGGTTAAATCAAACATTAGTTAACAAAATCAGATGCAAAATAAATGGAGCAGAAAAAAAGAGAGCCTGGGCAACAATCGCTCAAGAATGCGTCAATAAATATAATAAAACTAATCATTCGGTCACTAGTTTCACATCAAGTTATCTTTTATATGGTGCAGATTTCAATATTTTACCGAATGAATTAAAAGAAGAAAAATCAAATAGTGACTGGATTAGAGATAGAAAAACAGCACTTGAAAATACATTGAAATCACATAGTTACAACAAAATACTATTTGATAAAAATCGTAAGCATTATGAATTTAATATAGGAGACATGGTTTACGTAGAAAATGGAAACAAACTGAACAGGAAAAAATTTGATGAACTGAAGATTGGCCCATATGAGATTCTAGAAAAAAAAACAAACTCTATATACAGAATAGGAACAAGACACAGAAAAAATGAATCAAATCTTTTCCATCACACAAAACTTATTCCAGTCCCTGCATCCGGAAATAGAAGAGGATGAGTAGTATAAAACGATTTTTTATTGTTTCTTCATTAAAGGAGGAGATGTAAAGAAAATATATTTCTATTAAGTATTTAATTATATATTAATACTTTTTGGCAAGCTTACCAAAGAGTACGAACGAGAGTTGAACGGGTGCAGACAGAGATGTCAAAATGACAAGATTGAAAAATAGATTTATTGTTTATATATTTTAATTAATACATTTTGTTATATTATTGAGAATCGACATCGTTTCTTAAATTACAGGTATGTTTTAATTTATTTACGTAGGACATCTTTTTAGTTTATATTCTAATTAGCAATACTTAGATTACTTATAATAAATTTCTTTAATTTCAACAACACATTTTGGTCTTATTGTTACACCAACGATACGGCAAACAATCTATATTTATATAAAATTCAAAGTCCTGACTGACTGACTGATATATCAACGCACAGCCCAAACCGCTGCGTTTAGAGATTCCAAATTTGGCACGTAGGTTCCTTATGAGGTCTAGAGGTACACTAAGAAAGGATTTTTAGGTAAAAAAGGGAGATTTCGTTTGTTTGAAAAATCTTATTCCTTGAGTTTATAAACTTGAAAATTGGCACGAATTATGTAATAAAGTTTGTTTATTTCAGTTTTTTATAAACTACCCCATAAAGGGGGATTGGCGGTCAAAGTTTGTCTGGAAAAACTGACGGCTATCAACACATCAAACTCAAAACTCAAACCACTGAACGGATTTGGCTGAAATTTGGCACACAGATAGTTATTGTGACGTAGGTGTGGCGGTATCAACAACGCCACGTGCGAACTACGCATCAAAGACCTAACGTCACAAATCCTGCATCGCGCTACCAGAGTTTACCCCGCGACTAGCATATATATACGACATCCCGTCATCAACCGTTGGGCAGTTGCCCACCAGACACAATACCCATCTGGTCGGAGGATCCTCCCTTTACTATAGGGTATGAGTGAACTTTACACCCTGTTCCTCATACCTCTAAATAGGCATCCGCTAAGAACGAATGTTTCAAAATTCAACCCGTAAAGTGGTAAAAAGGGGTGATTTGATTTGTTTGAAAAATCTTATTCGTTGAGTTAATAAACATTAAACTTGGCACAAGGATGGATTGGGGGACGTCAAAGATTGTATGAAAAAAAAAAAACCGTAACGGACTGATCTATTTCAGAATAAATTTACATTCCATACACTGTAGGCGAGCTCTAAGAAGGGCTTTAAAGGGGTGAAAAGGGGGAGGATTTAGACTGTATGCAATATCAATTTTTTTTAGTACATATACTTGAAACTCATCACAAATACGTTCTTAAATAAGACACAAAGTTTGTCATAATTCGTTTTTCAAAACATCCCCTCAAAAGGTGCTTATTCTTTTGACAGAAAAAAAATGATTACGATTATATGGGGTTTTTGAGAATTGATCCCAAACCAAGGAATGAGGGGTAATAAGCTTTTAGGGGAAAATTTTATTGCGTGCCTTGAATAACTCAAAAGTTGTTATTTTTAAGTTTTTGAATTACTCAAAAGTATTTTTAATCTCGGTCATAGGGTACTTTCAATCCTGGTAGTACGTTCGCGTTGGATTTTTTCTGACATCCACGCGGGCGAAGCCGCGGTCATAAGCTAGTATCTTATATACATAATAGGTACAGTCTTAATATTATGGTAGACTAGATTCGGATACACGTAGATACCTCACTTCTTGGCATCAGTCTTCTTGGCTGAGTGAGGTATAGGATAATGTATTAATAAAATAAAAAGAGAATGATATTGGTGCCGATTCCCTTGTTCACAAACTAAACTAAATTTAAGTTCAGTGCATCTTTTTCTTTCGATTTCATTATGAAAAGGACAGAAGATAAATTTTAGTTTAGTCCTGTCAAATTAATCAGCGCCTGTCACTACTCTATATAAGTTTAGACGTGATTAAAAACTTGCCTACTAAAATTAAGTCAATTTACGTCAAGCGTAGCTACCGGCACAGACCAAGAGTTCGGAGCGCGCAAGCCCCACCACGACGTCAACTTAGAGATATTATTATTATTTCTTATAATTAATTCACTTTAATTTTATAGATACAAAAAATTTAATGATACAATGTTTTGTACCACTGTCCTGTCATTTTGACAGTGACATTTCTTGACATTACTTTGTTTACATAAATTATCTGAATTTGAGACTGGCTATAGTTACAATTATGGACCCTTTCGGGCACGGCATAGATCATGTAGGAGAGAGGAGGAAGAACACTGGCTGTTTAATGTGATAAGTTTTATTATTTGTTAAGTAGTTAGTAAGTTATACTGTTTTATTAATACAGAATTGAATTTAAGAACTATAATTATTGTTTTATAGATTATATACATTTATGTATTTAGTAACATTTGCAAAAACCTTTTATTTTGTAAATTATTCATTATTGTTACAACAAGCCCCACATTTAGAACAGTAAGGGCTCGTGCAGACCGGCGCGTTATTGCAGGCGCGACAGGCAGCACGACCCTTGTCGCGCCCGCGATATCGCACAAGTGTATGGGAGCCTTAAGGGTCCTAATGGTTGGTTGTTCTGATTGATACATTGAGGTTATAAGTGGTTACTTTGAGTGACATAATATTATTGAAGTAATAAGCAGTCGCGTTGCACTTATTGACGACGGATTACGTTGTCGATTACACTCTCAGGATATTTCACAAAATAACGATTTTACATAAAATGCGGGTTTTTTCAATGCATAGCGAATATTTATGCTGAGGAGTAAATAAAAGTTGGAATAAACCGAGACGTGCAAAACAAAATCTGTTTTATTGCTAACGCAAAAAGCATAGATAGGCCATTTTTTAGGGTTCCGTACCTCAAAAGGAAAAAACGGGACCCTTATAGGGTCATTCGTGTGGCTGTCTGTCTGTCCGTCTGTCTGTTACAGCCGATTTTCTCCGAATCTAACTGACCGATTAAGGTGACGATAACCGACTTTCAATGATTTTAAACTGAAAATCACGTCTAAACGAGTAGTGTTAATGATTCGGAAAAAATATGTATTAAATTAGAGCATTTTTTTAATAATCTAATATGTGAATATTTTAGAATATGTTTATATTACATAGTGAAATTAATTTGTAAAATTATGTCTAACGCTGATAAAAAACTGAGAAACACGCAAAATCTATCAAGCGTATTTTTCTAAAACCTTCACCTTTTAAAGATAATTTAACTATTGATCTCGTGTTGCGTGAGTTCAGTACAGAACATACAAGCTACTCAAGGTACCTTAAGTTGAAATCTAGTACACATATCAATTTCTGTGACCCAAATACGGACGTGTTACTTAATATATGAATTTTGAATATGGGTGTCACTTTTGGGAGAGAAATAAGATAAGATAATCATTTATTTGTTCAAACATGAGTACAATACATGCAACACAAATTGTCAGCATGCAAGAGAAGTAAAAGGAGAAGAAGTAAGAAATTTCGCGTGACATGTCAAATGAAAGGGCTTACTGTGTGGGTCTCGAGTACATTTTTTTAATAATTTTAAAGTAAATAGTTTTAAAGTTAATAGGGAAAGGTGCGCCTGGCAAATTATTTTCAGTGGGTACTTGCAAGACCAACTCTGGCTTGCGTTCGCCTGTTCGCAGAATGGTCGATTCCTACAATAGGACTTTTGGCCATTAGACATTTTTGCATGTGCAAAATTATATAAATAGGTTCAAAAGGAGCTTTCTTAAATTTTATTCTATATTTTTCTTTTTTTGTGAATTTTCTTGAGTATTATGACATAATATACTTATTTTATTAAACACGAAAGTTAATTTAATAAGTTGGTAATTTTTTAGGGTTCCGTACCTCAAAAGGAAAAAACGGAACCCTTATATGATCACTCGTGTGTCTGTCTGTCTGTCTGTCCCTCATTCACAGCCTATTTGCTCCGAATGTAATGAACTGATTAAGTTGAAATTTGGTGTACATATCAATTTGAGTGACCCAAATACGGATGTGAACCGTAAATAAATGAATTTAGAATATTGGGGTCAGTTTAGGGGGACAAACAAGAATATTTGAAAAAAAAGTTTTGCAAAATGTACCGTGTGACATATCATATAAAAGGGCTTACTATGAGGACCTCAAATATATTTTTTTTAATATTTTTTAAATAAATTGTTTTAAAGTTATAAGTGAAAATAGACGAAAATTTACCATTCCCCCCCTTATCTATGTAATGGACCGATTAAGTTAAAATTTGGTACACATATCAATTTGAGTGACCCAAACCCGGATGTGAATCGTAAATAAATGAATTTAGAATATTGGGGTCAGTTACGGGGGGCAAACAAGAAAATTAAAAAAAAAAAATTGCAGACTGTACCGTGTGATATATCAAATGAAAGAGCTTACTGTGAGGGTCTCAAATATTTTTTATATATATATTGTATTTGTAACCCTAGCGATTATTTCCATTATTCTCTTGTATCCTATCGTTAATCTGTGAACAGCGTTGTGGGCTGCAATATTGTCTCTAAGTTTTGTGTATTTTCTTGTTTCTATGTTTATACTGTAGGTGTTTGTTGTTCCTCTTGAATAAAAATAAAAAATAAAAATAAAATAAATTTGTTTTGTCTTGGGATAAATTCATCTCAACTACGGAACCCGTAATTGTGCGTAGTGCAACACGCACTAGGCCGGTTTTTTTTTTTTCTATAGGTAGGTATTACATTCATGAATCTTAATTTATCATTAATTAAAACATCTCTTTGAGTAACTTTGTGCGAAATCCTCCCTAGTAACTCTTACTTTCTTAAAACACTCGTGTTATTCTGTTTTGATAAGTGCCTATTTTAATGTATTCTTCAGCTGTAAATGTGAATAAACTAATTATTATAAATGAATATAAAACAAATACATAATTACATAAAATTTGTATTATTTAGGGACAGACTGAATCCTCAGATAAAATGTTATATTAATATGAACTACTCATATTTGCCCGTACGTAGCAAGTCTCTAGAGAATTACATTTTGTGGATTTTCCGTTCCGTGTGGTGCCGGACGTAAAGAATACTCGTAGCACCACCCTCATTTTTATGTCGTGTTTAATTTATTGGTACAATTGATTGCTTTAAGAATTTGAGTGAAATTTTGTATTTTGGTTTTGTTATCTTTAGGTAAAGACTCATTAGACGTTCAGAACATAAGTACTTTTATTACTCGTACGAGTATATTAAATCATTTGTTTCGGTTTGTATTCACATAGTGAATTACATCAAAATGAATATTTTTGTTATATAGCCTGGGATATGGAAAAGGACATAGGGTACTTTTTTATGCGATAACTGACATCCACGCGGGCGAAGCCGCGGGCAAAAGCTAGTCATTAATAAAACAGTACCTTTTACTCACTTTTTTATTTTTATTTTTATTTTACTGATCATAAATCAAAATCACAATCAGTTTTACTGAACTTCATAACTCTTGAACGGGCAAGTATGGGCGTGCGCTGATAATGTAGAATTATAGCCAACAAGCCAAATAATAGGAATAAAGTAGTTTTAAAGCAAGACCTGTCAAGACTTGGCCAAATTTTAGCAGTTTATGTTTCATTCCATACAACAAAAATTTAAATTATTGTTTTCCGGGCAAACTATCAGTTTTACAGAAACAAGTTTCCTTACAATTATTCATCAAAATGACAGATCGTTCGATAAGTATTTGTAAAAAAAAAAAAAACAATGTCCCTCATATAGCAGTTTCGAACCACCGTGCGCCGTGTCCTCACAGAGGCGATCGGTGGCGACGATCTCTCGCATCCGGCCCTAGTCCAGGCCATGGCGTACCATGGCAAAAAGTAGGATCCATAGAGCGAGAGTGCATGGGAGGACGTCACCTACTTTTGCGAAGCAATAATAGGGAGAGGTAGTCTGTTCGCCCTCATGTCCCTAGTCTCCGCAGGAGACGCCCTGGGCGGCGGGAATCTATTGGCGATTCCCGGTCACCGTAGGCGCGGGCTTGCGGACGGCGAGCAATAGGCAGCTCGCCGTCCGGTAAGGACCAGGCCCGGCCCGGGTCGACGGCGCGTTGTGTTCCACGCGCGCCTCAAAGAGATGTCAGCACGAACTGACGGGGTCCGCTAGGACCGATGCCTGTCAGAGTTGCGGATTTGTCCGAAAGGGCAACCGTGATCCTGGCACAAAGGCAACTAAAGTAACACGAAAGGGCAAAACAATGCGGCCTAAAAAAAATGATTGAGAATGTGCAAGTAGCGCTCTTTCAAACGAAAATCGAATTGGGGCTACTATGGCATGTGGGGTACCACATGCCATAGTGCCACCACATGCCACTTCGATTTTTTAAGATCCCCGTTAAGTCCGGGTTGCAAAAAAAATCTTTCTTATTTGCATAATAGTTGGGCAAACGTCATCAATAACTATTCCAAATTTCAAGTTGATAGGTAGCATTAGTAGTTCTTGAGATATCCAGCTGTGACAGACAGACTGAGTCGCACCATAAGGGTTCTTTTTTACTATTTTGGTACGGAACCCTAAAAAGAAGCACAAAAAATATCAATTCTTTGGAATCGAAATCAGATTTGCATTGCTTTGTTGAAAGTTGACTGAAATAGCATACTCGTAATAATGCGATAATTGACTGCTTAGATCCATAAGGTACCTATGAAAATGATTTAAAAGATTAAATCTGTAACTATTTGCTATATTCGTTTCCTATTCAACCCAGTGAAGTTGTAATGGAATAATTCGACTGTTGTCATACACTGATACATTGTGTTCGTTCTCATCTCAGTCATCTCAGTCTCAGTCTCACCTACGAACTGTATGGGAAAACTTTTTTTCGATTTTTGTTTTTTCTTGTACTGAAACCTCAGTTGGTCCAATAGAGTTTTTTGATCCTCGTAAGAAATAGGATCGATTGGCATCAAAAACTTTTATGTAAAAATTGCCCATTTTCTTGCTGACTACATTTTTTTTCAAAATCTGTGAATGCAGATAATTTTTTTCCTAAAAGTTAACGATAGTTTCTTGTAGCGACCACGGTTAAGGTACCTGCCCTTACTGACCCATCTCAAAACATCATGCAATACTGCTCATCCCCCATAGCAAATATCGTGTTAATTTATACTTAGTAATTTGACCAGACCTATAGGAAATATCTATGTAAAATTTGTACAAAATCTGTCTGGTAGTTTTTGCGTGATGCTGGAACATACATTCAGACAAACAGAGAAACAGACAAAAAGTGTAAAAACTATATTTTCGGCATCAGAATCGTTCCCAGACCTCGTGGCAATTACTTTTTAACCGACTTTCCAAAAAGGAGGAGGTTCTCAATTCGGTTGTATTTTTTTTTTAATGTTTGTTACCTCAAAACTCCGTCGTTTATGAACCGATTTGGTTTTTTTTTTTAAAGGATTTACTTCTAGATTGGTCCCATTATTATTTTTTTTTCAAAATACAGTTTAATGATGGGATCCATTAGGATTTTGTTTTTCTTTACTACGTTGCCCCACACTAGTAATTTCTCCTGTATCGTGGGTGCGTTTACAAACATTTAAACTCACATACACAAACAGCCAAACCCAGAACAACTACTTGTAGGTCATACAAATATTTGTTTCGTGCGAGAATCGAACCCGCGACACGCAGCGCAGCAGTCAATCGCTTAACCACTGCGCCAACCGTGTCGTTGAGGGAACTCCTCAAATTTTATAGGCAAACATATAACGATTTTTGTAATTTCATCAACAACTCAAGCATTTGCATTCAGAAAGTATCATTTGATGAAGTGAAACTGATGAAGAAGACCTCAAATGGCCACCGGAACTCCTCAATGATAGGTATTTTACGGGTGGCGATAAGATATCTCGATTAAGATAGTTAAGCGACTATGAAGCAAATTTAAATAAATAATTCTGATGAAAATGGTACCATCCAAATGATCTGAAGATGAAGCCGGAAGGTATGCATCTGAACTCAGTAATAAAACCATATCCTAGCCGTGTTTGGGCTTATTGGAATTGTCATGAGATGCACTCGGTCCATAAATGGTTATTAACCGATTTTTATTAACTTTGTTTGGGTAGTTTTTGAGTTAGCTTCGATAATACGTATTTAATCCACTTCTTATATCTTGTGTCACTGTTGTCTGTGCGGTGTAGCAAGTAGTGGTAATCGAATTGTTGTGGGGTAGGTACCATAATTAAAAAAAGAAAAGTAAAAAACCCTTTTTGACAAAAAAACAAACGCATCCAAAAAAAAAAAACACTTAAAAGTGAAAAAATTACTTTAATTTCGGAATTCGGTGTCCTTGGTTCTGTATTTTCGATTTTTGCCACCGACTTCCGAAATTAAAGTTATTTTTCACTTTTTTTGTTATTTTTTTTGGAAGTCGGTTGTTTTTTTGTCAAAAAGTTTTTTTTTTTTTTCAAATCTATTCAATGTACAGTTTTTAATTCACTACGATTTTATTATATGTATAGATGATAGTCTACGATAGATAGATAGGATCATGCCACACATGTGCTGGTGTACAGTTACTCTGGGGCCCAAGTCTGCTATTTGTATAAATTCATCACTCCAACCGATCCCATTGTCATTTTGCTATAAGTTCGTAATCTGCTAAATTCATAATGGTCGATCATTGGTCGGTCAATGGTGTCGTAATAGAATTGTATTACAATGGCATTTTGAACATTTATTCATGCCAGATTTCATTTATATATATATATATTTTACATGTTATTTATTAGTGTTATAAGCAATCTGAAGTAGTAAGAATTTGGAAGTTTAGTAGGAAGTTTCATTTGTCAATATGTACGAGATTACCAATTCTTTTAATGGAGTGTCAGTGGCTGACCATTGGAAAGTCATAATAACGCCATTATTTTAGTAGATTACCAAACTTGTCAAAATCAACAATTATGAAATCAATGATAGACCATTCTGACACTAATAGCAGACTTGAGGCCCTATGTGAATGTTTCAATGTAGCCATTTTGATAAAATGTTGGTTGGGCTAATGTGTCCGGTAAACTGTACTCATTTAACCTCAATCATTATTTATTTATTTATTTATCTTTATTTCAGACACACAGTCCATAAAAATTGTTACATACCAATATGGTGTTAGATTTGTTAGTAAACTGTTCTGTTCCTGTGAAGGTGAACACCTGCCCAGTAAACATTAAATGGACTATCAATTTTGCACGCTAACGCTTTGAGGACATTGTTGGTGCTACCACGAACCCTGCTCATCATCGATGCAGTTCTTTTTCTAATGACTGCAAAAAAATCGTCGACAGATGCATCCGCAAACATTGCGGACGCACTGCAGTATCGAGGTTTTCTTAACACTGCCGTCCAAGTGTCGTTGTACTGAACACGCAGGGCGTTGTTAGCCCACCGCGTAAAGTTCATCCACAGACTGCACGTGTAAAAAGACTGACAGAAGGCTCTAAAAAGTAACAGTTTTACATCTGTGGTACATCGTGCGAATCTGCGGGCCAACATATTGCAGCGGACTGCCAACGCCCTCCTTTCCCTCTCTAGGTCTTCATCGTCCTGTAGCCGATCCGTCAGCATGTGACCCAAATATTTTACTTTAGACACCTTCACGAGTGCCGACCCACTGATTTTAACTGGCGGCACATTATAGGGAGCCTTGTTCCCTGCCTTGTATACCATGAAAACACTCTTACTAGCGTTATATTTGAGTCCATGTGACAGGGCATATGATTCACAAATACCCAGAAGTCTCCTGATGGCACTTACCGACGGGCTCAACAGAACCATGTCGTCCGCATAACTAATATTGTTGATCATTTTTCCATCTATTGAGCAGAGCTGACCATGCCTCCGCTGAGCCCACCGATCAGCCTGTTCACAAACAAATTAAACAAACCCGGGGAAGTCAACCCGCCTTGCCTAACACCGCATTTCAGATTATATTCCTGACTAAGCGTGTTGACCCATCTGACAGCATTCTTTTGATTACTGTACCAATATTTGAGGAGAGATACCAGCTCCCTCGGCACAGCGGTCTCTTCAAGCAGTTTATGCCAAAGAATATCATAAGACACCAGGACACCAGGAGGTGTTTCAGACACATAATTGCCATTTTCGTTGATAGGTTGGGTCTGAAGCCAAACTGCAAGTCATGTTTCTGAAGGTGTTCGCTCAGCTGCTTGTCCATGAGACTGTCAAGGACCTTCGCCATGATTGTGGCTAATGATATCGGCCGGTAGTTATGCTTATCAGATGGATCGCCGGTTTTGTTTTTTATTATTGGAACTACTACTGTTCTCATCATATCATCCGGAATAAAGGAATGTCCTATAAAAAAAAAATTATACAATAAACTGAGTACACTGGGCAGATGTACACCTGCATATCGAAGATGTTCTATACTTATACCATCATAACCTGGTGACTTTCCACGCTTCATCTTTTTATGACGTTCCTCACGTCTATTGGCATAATTTGACGGTACTTCTCACCAAGTCTGACGTCTGGTTTACTTATGTTACTAAGATCACAGGTCATTGGTTCTACTGTAAACAGCTCTTCAAAAACATTTGCAATATTTTGATCCCCTACTGCACTGTCGACGCTCACAGGAACACTCGGCCTAGGATTCAAATGCCCCGTTTTTTTCCAAAAGCTACTAAAATCTTTAGCCTTATGTTTTGCCGCCAGTATGTCCATTTTTATTTGCTCAGTGTTATCCTGGCAACATTTCAATTTCTTCTTGAACTCTTTTCGTGTTTCACACATACTCAAATACTGGAGCCCCCCGCAATTATGTAATTGTGATTTATTTTGCTAAAGAATATACGTACTTACGATCTATTTAATCTATTTAATACAAATCTTGACTGGACAGACAACGCACAGCCTAAACCGCTGGTTCTACTAGAAACTTGTTGCGAGCGCTAGGTGAGCACTAAGGACAGATTTAAAAAAAATCTTCTTCTAAAGGCTCGTGCAGACTGGCGCGATATCGCAGGCGCGACAGGCAGCGCGACCCTTGTTGCGCCCGCAATATCGCACCAGTGTGTGGGAGCCTTAAAGCGGTTAAACATGTTAGTTTGTATGGAAGTTCGTAATTTTTACCGCCGATGGGAAATCCCATAGGGAACATGGCTTGTACT
This sequence comes from Dryobota labecula, assembly GCA_947523025.1. Taxonomy (NCBI): domain Eukaryota; kingdom Metazoa; phylum Arthropoda; class Insecta; order Lepidoptera; family Noctuidae; genus Dryobota; species Dryobota labecula. The sequence goes on from OX383301.1 coordinate 24,470,152, forward strand.
TTTATAAATACATAAGTAGTGTAGGCAACTTATTTTGTTCCTTATATAAAATGTCTATACCCGAAGTCTCTAATTCAGATAATTTATGTAAACAAAGTAATGTCACTGTCAAAATGACAGGACAGTGGTGCAAAACATTTTATCATTAAATGTTTTTGTAAATAATTATCGATAAAATTAAAGTGAATTAATTATAAGAACTATGCAAACAAAATACCGTTGCCAAACAATGTTTTTTGTAGTGTGTCGGAGGCACGGTATATGATAGTCATAATCAGCCCTTTTAAGCCCAGTGCTAGACGTAGGCGTCCCAAAATCGATTTCTAATCGAAACAGTTTACAGCCGTTTTCATCCAAAATGTGGCTAGATATGCTACTTACAATATGAACCTATTTATGAGAGTTGTAATATTAGTGTTGTTGAAGATGTTAAAATTTTTTAAATGTTTGGATCTCCTGCAATGTTACCAGTATCATAAAATATTTTATACCAGAAAATCTCCTTTTGTTAATAACTTTGGTTAAAACCGAAAATTTATAAAAATTATGACGGTATGATTACTTTTTAATTACACTAGTTTACAAAGTTTTTGTCCTTTGAATGAAACGCTTTTTTTTTTAACAATCGAGGTGCACTGAGTTTCAGAAAAATTATAAAAAAAATCTAACACGTCATGTTTCCAAGATATTTATTATTTTTGATAATTTTTTACAAAAAATAATGCTTACAAAAATATCAAACAAAAAATTTAAAGTGAATTGTCTAAGCTTTTTTCTTGTATTTATTCGTGTCTGTATCTCTAATAACAGACCAGCAATAATCACCTAATATGGCCTGGTCCCAGTATCCTTGATAATTTTGCTCAAAAAATTTCAAATCCTGATGAAAACGCTCTCCATGTTCATCGCTGACTTGTCCGAGAGCAGCCCAAGAGCTTAGAGTTTTTCTGTATCTTTCACAAAAAACGTGAGAAGCCCATGTTTTGTCCTGGTGACAGACCGAAATTTTGAAATAACCGAAATATGCATCTTTAAGTGATTCCGTTATGGGATATCCTTTTTTAGATATTATAAATTCACCACAAACATAACAAAAACGATCAGAATGTACTTTACATAACCTTTTTGACATTTTTAAAACAAGTATTTATTTAACTGAACACTGCACAGCATCAAAATTTTAAAATAAAATCGAAACCAACTTATGAGTAGTTTGAAAATAAGATGTTATAAGAACTTGATTTATAGACGTGATAGAAATAAAACAAATATATGTTTGCGTTTAGTTATTACTACTAAATACATCGATATGGAATGCATTGAAAGGACATGACTTTTATTTTAATTTGTAAACTAGTGTTATTATTTCTTAAAATAGTACTTATAATGAATTACCATTACGAAGATATTTTTTTGTTATGTTATCCCCTTTGTTTACATAAATTATCTGAATTTGAGACTTTGGGTATAGGATTCGAATGGCACGCAAAGCGAGGTGGCAAGCTTGCGCCGCAGACCACGCTTGCCTAGTACGCATGCGCGGGACCGCCCTTTTGTGTTCGCGCGCTCACGGGCCGATGTTGAGGGACAACGCCGCACTCGCCGCCCGCGTGAGCGCTAGTGCCCCTTGAAACACTATTGAGAGCGGACGCATAATTAAATTGTTCGGGCGCTCCTGCCAAAATCTGTTAGATATAGTTGATAAAGTTTGTACGTGCTTATTGTGTGTCTGTTTTTCTAAATAAAATTCCGCCTTCGAACATTTGTACGAGTAACTTATCTGTTTTGTTTGATAAAATCCCGCCTACCCGAACAAGTAGCTTTTTCTAAAATAAAAAAGTAGCCTTAGTTAGTCTATGTCCGGTGTTGAACTGCGCTGGCAACTTGATTGGTGGTCGGAGTTCCCACTTCCCACTGCTGCTAACTTTACTGCAAAGTTGTCTGTTTCCATGAAGACTGCTAAAGTAATCGATACGACACAGTATTCCTGGAGCCGCACATTAATAACGGACGGCTTTGTCCGGGAACCGGGGAACTTACACTTTTCACACGGACACCGGAACACATCGGACATGAGACATGATGTATGAGTTGAGGATTGTAGATGTCGCTACTGATACAGTGAAACGTACCTATAAGAAATATGTGTTGAGAAAGAAACGTTACAAACAAGATGTGTGATGGTGGCTATAAATTATAATTTACGTCTGTTAAGCTAAGAGATGTAGATAAATATTATAGTGTGTGCCATAAATTAGACCAAGTTAATATTAACAATGAAAGGAATACTAATTGATGAAAGCCTACTAAACTATTTACTATGCTTTTGAGTACTGATTAAAGGCACTTGAGCGATATCGCGGGCGCGACAAGGGTCGCGCTGGCTGTCGCGCCCGCGATATCGCGCCAGTCTGCGCGAGCCTTATTGTAAGGAGTTAGTTAGCAATCGTATTAATTAGTAACCAAGTTATACGATTCGGATGCTGGGTTTTTCGGATTGATCGTTACTAATTTATCTAGTACCTACTTAAACGTATGATCGTATGCAACGGACAACGGGAAATATTTTTTAGAATGTCTGATACAACATCTGCAAGAACGTTTCATAATTTCATGCTGGGTTGGGGCGCATGCACACAACGCCAAACGCGCAACGTTTTCAACTTTTGTACATCGATTTAGAATACCCTAGATACACTATCACCTACAAATCCAAGTCGCAAAAGTGTCCCATCGCTAAGTTACAAGTGTGTGCGTCTACTAAGGCAAATCTAAAACACATAAGTACTTAAGAACATTTCAATTTTCCTTACATACAACCTTATGCGAATGGAATTAAGGTGTGGTTTCGAGTGCGCGCGATGGGCGGTTATGACATTACAAAATTAGACCATCGCGCAAGTCGTAAAATTTTATTGCTCTCAGCTGTAGGTAAGATAATTTTAAACGATACTATTCCTTAAGCAAATGATTATTAAGTCAAATTCAGTTTACGCCGCGTGACAATCGTAACAAATGTTTGCTTTGGAACAGAAGTACAATGGAGTGGTCTTGAAATTTTACTCAGTACTAACTATACCCAGTCTCAAATTCAGATAATTTATGTAAACAAAGGGGATAACATATCAAAAAAATATTTTCGTAATGGTAACTCACATAAAATGGCGAAAAAAAAGGTTCCATTTTCTTTTAAGTACTGAATTTGAGAAATAATAATTAAAAATAATCATACCGTAATTATTTTTATAAATTTTCGGCTTTAATCAAAGTTATTAAAATAAGGGGATTTTCTGGTATAAAATATTTAATGATACTGGTAACAATGCAGGAGATCCAAACCTTTTCACATTTTTTACATCTTCAACAACACTAATATTACAACTCTCATTCATAGATTCATATTGTGTGTAGCATATCCAGCCACATTTTGGATGAAAGCGGCTGTAAACTGTTTCGAGTAGAAATTGATTTTGGGAGGCCTACGTAACGTCTAGCAGTGGACTTAAAAGGGCTGATTATGACGATCATAGGCCGTGTCTCCGACACACTATATAAAATATGTTTGGCAACGGTATTTTGTTTGCATAGTTCTTATAATTAATTCACTTTAATTTCATAGATGATTATTTACAACAAAAAAAAAATTATAAAATGTTTTATACCACTGTCCTGTCATTTTGAACATTTCTTGACATTACTTTGTTTACATAAATTATCTGAATTAGAGACTTTAGGTATAGGTGCTTAACCGTTAAAATAAAACAGGTTGAGGTGGTTAAAATTAACTTATTTTGATTTTATTTATTAAGACAATTTAAAAAGATTGATAGGCACACAACATACGTATGTTGTGTACTCAGTAGTCACAATATTTTATGTAAAAACTTACTGCAATACATGGAATAACCCCTTTCTTTACTTTCCGAAAGCCTTTCTTCGTATAATACACGTCATTTTCTGAGAAGTGACAAGAGCAAACCACACTAGAATCATTTGGCTTAATTTTTTTTTTAGCTATAATTTGTCGCCATTTTTCCCTTTCAATTTAATTTTTAGGAAATCTGGAATAATAAATAAAAACATAATATTATTTAACTATAATATAAAAAACACTAATCACCGGCTATATTTATTCAATATTAATTCCATATTATTGACATACCGCAGAAAAAAAAAAAACAATAAGCGACTCTATTCCTTTAATATTTGACTATGTTCCACTTCATACATCTTCCATCCCCTTTCCACTTAATACAAGTGCTGCGCGAGGGAAAAAACCAACTGCGTAGCGTCAAATGAAGAGACCTATTGAAATTAATTTAAAAAAAAAAAATGTTTTTAATGAGTTTGAAGGCGTATTTTGCCACAAATTCACTACATTATAAAACTATTATCTAGTACTTACCGAAAATACGATATGCCATCCCTTTTCAACGTGGTTAAAGTATTATTTTTGCACTTTTTTACGGAGCACTTTGGCGTATTCACCCGATAACGAAGCGCGCGTTACTGAGAGCGCAACTGTGCTTAGAAGTAATTTAAGCATAGTTGTATCAAGACACATTTCAAGCGTTGACGGTGTATCTAGGGTATTCTATATCGATGCTTTTGTACGATAGTTCGTCGATTCTACATAAATTTTTTTCGTGTAGGCGGGGAACCTTATACAATGTTTGTGCTAAAAATGGTATCACCTATTCTAAAAATGTGTAAGGAAAATTTGGAACAACCTCTTATCCATGTTGATTTAGGTACAATGTAGGCATTATATAGCACATAATATTTTCACCCATATATAAGTAGTACCTACAAATTAATACTCGGAAGCAGCTCTAATAAATTACATTCATTCAGCAGTTTTATGGGCAATAGCAAGTCATACAAACGATACGAGGTAGCTTAAATTGCTCAGCGCTTGTTGGACAATAACGGGCAATGCGGCCAGTTTGCAAAGTATCCATATTTCATGTAATATTACCCTCATCACGTCAAACAGGTGACGTATTTAGTCGGAATTACTTCAATTTCTTCGGAGCCCTCGTCAGCTACTTTCCATGGTCTGCCCTGCCACTGTGGGAGTAGTAACTACCCGCTTTGTTCAGTGCAGTATACTTACCTCACAAAGTGCGCATGTGCGAGTAAATAAAAGCAAAAATACATTATTACAGCAGTTATCCACGCATAATAACGAGGATATTAATGAAAGAATATTTTATGACTCGTTATGACTGTTGCACGCCAGCCGCCACCGCCTGCATCGCGGGATACGGGGGGACGGGCGATCTGGCGTACACTCGCGAATTAATGCTTAAAATATTTAATTAATCATCTCCGGCCAAATTATGCATCTACTGGGCGTTGCCATGACGATCTCAGAATACGAGTATCACTACATATTATAAAACAAAGTCCTCCGCCGCGTCTGTCTGTCTGTTTGTTCGCGATAAACTCAAAAATTACTGCACCGATTCTCATGCTGTTTTCACTAATGGATAGCGTGGTTCTCGAGGAAGGTTTAAGTATGTATTTTGTTAAGTTTTTGTATGTATTATTGTATAAATTAACAATATTTGTTGGAGGTGTCGGAAAAAAATACGCCGTCTGGGAGCTCTAAACCCTTTGAGATATAACAAAATAATGTATGGTGGAATTATGTATCTTACAAAGGTCTTCAAAAAAGTCCGCGATGGCATATGTCTATCTCTTAAGGATAACATACTATATCCATTTTATTGTATTTTTGTAGGTATTTGTTTGCCGAATTTTACTCTTGGAAATACGATTACGATAACAATACGCTATAATATCTGTAGCTATTAGCCAAATTATGTTCGTAGATAAATAAGCTAGCTAGGTATTTCAAACAGTATACAAGAATATTTATCATAAAAACATTACTAAACAAGGCGGCCATATGACTAAAATTTGTGCATTACAAAACTTTCGTTACTGTTTCACTGACATATTTATCACTTTTCGATAAACTAACACTCAATACGAAATCTACACTTATTTCTCAGTAATTTTGTATAAGATTATTCTAAGATTAAACCGTTTTCTCATTGAATTCATTACTTTACGCACGTATAACCTTGATGAATGTTTACACCTTAGAATAATAACTAAAGCATAGAAGGAAAGCTAGAAAATGAATTTTGTAACTACTTTTATACTCTTTCTATCTTATGGCACGAAAACGCATGTGTGAAAGAGATAAATGATTTACTCTTTGTTTTACTTTTTTGGCATGTCCCAAGATGAACTGTCATTTGGTTATATTGGTTCTAATTCAACCCGGTCAAATTTGATAGTAGGTACTTTGCTTTAATGTCTGACAGTTTCGCGTGTTCATTGTTTATGTGTTTGTTGTAATCTGGGTATGTTTTTGCGATAGTTTAGTAATATTTGTGCTGCTAAATTGCACGAATTCTTTGGTTAAGTACAAATAGTGAATGTGTGGACGCTGTGGAGCAATGTCTTGTGTGGTTGGGGGCTGCAAGTCCCATTCATCACGCAAAGAAAATAAACAAGAAATATTGACCTTCCATCGGTTTTTGCTCAAGTTTTTGTTGAATGTGAACTGATAAATGAATTTAAATACATAACATATCATTCTCTTCATGTTCTCACACACCATTGTCTACATTTCTTTTTCATTTCTCCTTTCGCAGGTCTGCTGGATTTTTTTTTTTAAGAAATAAGCAGTACCTTTGTACTGAAATTATAATTATGTCGTATCTCTATGTATTTAACTGTGTGTACATAAATAATAAAATAAACAAATGTTGTTGAATCCATTTTTAGCGGAAACCAGACGTAATATCTATTCCAATAGAAGTTATTAGCGAATATTCGGAAACTGTTTTGAGGTTATCTTGATCATACATAGTGACGTAAATAATGTTGTCGATACTTTTATTTTACAGATTTCCCAAAGAAGCTGTGAAAAAAAAAAAATGAATGGGTAGGTAAATTGTATTGTGGTAGACAAAATTGGACTCCAAAAAAGCACAGTCACTTATGCTCCAAGCATTTTACTTTAAATTCATTTGTATGTTATGAAACGAAATGGAGACGACTTAGAGAAGATGCTGTTCCTACGTTATGTATAGAACATGATAGAACAGATGAAATAGTATAATAATAAATATGATTTATTTATAAGTTTTTTTTTTTTTGTAATAACGTTTTTTATTTTTCAGTTTTTAGTGGGTCGGTTTGTATTTTATGGCGTGCAAACAATAAAGTACCCATCCAACTATTTGTCTTTTATTATAAATTTCCACTTTGTATCCTATGTAAATGTCTAAAATCCAAATAAATATGAGAAAGTAATTTGAAGCAAGAGTTGCTAAACACATTCGTAAAACCGAAGTCTCCCACGTTGTTTTCATCAATCACTATTGCCATAGTGATTGATGAAAATTGCCATTAAATACATTCGGGGGTAGCCGGGTCAGGTTTAATACTTGGATATATAAAAATCTGTAAGGAACCAAGGAGGGCTTTGGTGATGATGATGATGATGGCGAACTATTTAGTTCGTATCTAAGTACATTAATCTTCGTTCGTTTTTTGAAGTTCGTTCAAAATTAAACTATCCCTAATTTTATTATTAAAGTAGTTTCATTCTGAATGAACTTCAAAAAAACGATTTAGATGTTGTATGTATAAATTGTAATTTATAACCGCCTACCCAGAAATTACAATGATATGCATAAAAAAATACATTCACACATGCATTGTAAATTCTATCGATGTCGAAATTTAGTGGGTTCATCACTAGTCTGAACAAAATGAGTGACAACCAACGAAATCTCGAAACTTTTTCTGTATTTTTATTTATTTATTTAACATAAAACGGCCAAGGCCAATTACATTAGTTAACAAAGACACTTAAACACAGTATTTAAGGATAATAACAAAGTATACAACTACTCGACAGTCATACGCTCATCTCACAATACTCCAAACATACTGACAAGATCTTCTTCCATCCATCCGCGAGCACATCACAGTCGGGCTTAGCGTCCAAGAGAGCGTTGAGTGCAGACAGTGTGCGAGGGACAGGAGACTGGGCTCGAGCGACGGTTCGACTCCAAGGCACGGCGAACAATCTCTGCCTCCTGTTACGGCTATAGTTTATTGGAGCAAAAAGATGGGACAGTTCGTCGTGTAGTTCAGGAGCATCTATTTTTCCGTGAAGGATCTTGCACATATTAATAATTTGGTCATTTTTTCTTCTAACCTCGAGAGAATTGTACCCTAAACAGCCTAAAAGAAAGTTCGAAGGGTACATAAACGGATAATATCCATTAAAACGTTTATATAGATACCTAAGATAAGCCTTTTGTACCTTTTCTAAAAGTAAAGTGTACTTCTTTTCATGCGGGTTCCAGACGCATGCACTGGATTCTAGTTTGCTGCGAACAAGTACATTGAAAATAGATTTAATAGCGCTTATGCTGGTGTAATCTTTAGCATTGCGCAGAATGAAACCTAATCGTCTAAATGAGTCTTTTGCTACCAATTCCATGTGGTCATGAAACGTTAGCTTGCTGTCAAATATGACGCCCAGGTCCTTCATTCCAGTAGTTCTAGTAATAGCGCTGTCATAAATTTTATAAGTAAAGGTGATAGGATTTCGTGCTCGAGTAAAACTCATGACGTAGCATTTGGAGGAATTAAATTCTATTTTATTCCGAACACTCCACTCTAATATCGCTTCAATATCACGTTGCACCGCCAGACAATCGGCTTCAGAGTGAATTTTGGAAAAGAGTTTTAAATCATCTGCATACAATAGACTTCTGGCGTAATGAATAATTGAAGGAAGGTCGTTGATCATTATCAAGAAAAGAAGCGGTCCCAGGATTGATCCTTGACTGACTCCGGAACGCGTATGATAGTTCTGGGATTCATAAAGACCCAGTCTGACAAACTGCTGACGATCACGGAGGTAGTCAGCGAGGAGCCGTAAAAGACCTGGCGGAAATCCGATGGCACACAGTTTTTCCAGCAGAATATCATTATTGACCCTATCAAACGCTTTCCGGAAATCAAAGTACAATACGTCGACCTGGCCTCCACGGTCCAAACGTTTCGATATATAGTCTACTAGGGTAAGAAGGTTAGTATTTACTGATCTTTTTGCTCTGAAACCATGTTGTTCATCACACAAATACTTTTCAACCTGAGAATAAATGTAATTATGCAGAACGTTTTCAAACACTTTAGCTGGTGATGACAAAATGGCAATGGGACGGAATTCTTCTACTAATGTTTTATTCAGACTCTTGGGAATCGGAGTGAACCTTGAAATCTTCCATTGTGGTGGATATATTCCAGTTTTTAAGGATAGATTAAAAATATGAAATAAAGGTAAGCAAAAGTATTTTTTACAACTTTTTAAAATTTCTGGAGGAATGTTGTCAGGCCCTACTGAACTACTAAGTTTGAGTTTACCTATTCCTGACATGACATCCTGTGGAGTGAATTTAAATATATTTACATAATTACGGTTAACATTAGTGTCACAAAGGGAAACCTTTTCTGCATCAAGTAGCGGAACATTGGGAAGATAAACACTAATAAAGAAATCTGCAAATGCGTCAGCCGCATGAACACCTGAAAATTTTTCACCGTTGTAAGTAACACTCGGCTCGAAACTTCTTTCTTTTATGGGGTACTGTGTAAAATGTTATAATAAAATACCACTCGATATTCTTCAACTAAATGAGAAGAAATTTAAAACGTGCATTAAACGCACACTATGCAGACAAGCATATTATAAGTTGGATGATTATATCGTAGATAAAAATGCTTGGCTAAATGCTGGTCCTGCTCCACTGCCACTTGGGCTCACTAGATAAAATTTGAATACTTGGAAGTTTCTTCCCCCTTTTTTTTATTTTATTTTATTTTCTGACATTACGAACTTAATGTTTATTTTGTTTTTATTTAAGCATGTTTTTATTGATGAATACTCCAATAGATAATAATTATTTTCTTTTTTGGTAGTAAATTTTTATTAATCCCTCAAATACATTGCAAACTATAGTTCTGTATAATTTAGCAGCATTTTTTCAATTTTGTAAATGTGAATACCATGGAGTCGTTTACTATGTTATTATGATTTATGTTGACTTGAAAGAGCATGGCAGTTGAGAGTATGTCATGCTCACTTAAATGTTTCACTGATGGTGGCGCGTGTGTTCGATCATTCGGTTCCCTACAAAATGGTTGAGCTGGATGGTGCTGATCCATGCGTCATGTTCGTGAACGGGCGCCGTCAGTTGGGACTGGTCATCTCTTGACTGCCAGGGCTTATTTTTAATTTGTAATTTTATATTTTGAATTGTTTTATTAGTTTTTACATTGTCTCACATATAGAAGCAACAAGAATAATGTACCCAGGATTATGTAATATCTTGATTTAAAAGAGTGTCCTTGGAGTTTCTTGTCCGTTCTTCTCCATAGTGATCTACGTATTGGAATGTGCATCTAGCTTCAACTTGCCGACTCTGACTAACTGACCGTCTCTTTGACAATTCAAAAGTGCCTGTAAATGGTTTAATTGAAATAAATGCTTTGAGTTTTGAGTTTTTTTGAGTTTTGAAACCACCTATTGAGCGTAAACTTGAAATATGTTGCCAGAAATTACGCGGATTGGCTCTTAAATTATTTTCGATCATTTTAGTATACGATGCATAAGCAATTGCCACTCGTGTTCTAAGGCCAGCTCTCAAATCTGAAAAGTTTTTATGCGCTCCTGTACATTTATTACGCTTCCAAGCAGTATGCCACTTGAGCTTAAGCCTAGTGTCCTGAATAATTCCCTTGGTGAACCACACTGGATAACGTCTACTTGTAGTTTTATATCTACGTTTCTTCGGTACACAAACATCAAAGATGGAATAAATTGACTCATAAAAGTACTCTGTAGCTGAACATACATCGTCAGCCTGTATAACCTTATCCCATGAATTTTTCGAAAGCAAATCAATAAGCTTATCTCGGTTACATTTTTTGAAATTCCAGTCTTTTCTGGTGTCAATGTTACTTGGTTCAATGACATCAGAAATATGTGTAAATTTAATTTTAATATCAATATCTAATGGTGGATGATAATTGTCAGGTTTAACTATACCATCCGTGGCAGTGACAGGAGTATCAACCGTGTCAGCGTTCTCTCGGACCAACACCACATCTAGCATACCTCCATTCGAATTACTCACCACATTCTTCTCATTCAGGCAACAAAAAGATAAAAAGTAAGAATAACAGTTAACAATAGATAAAGAAGCACTATTCAAATTTAAATCTCCAAAAATTAAAACAGTTCCCCTTAGGTTAGATACAAAACTTTCGACTTTACCAAACCAATGCATATAGTCCGCATCTTTGGCACTTGGTTTAATGTATACCACGCATACGTAATTAGTACGACCACACCACGTAAAACTTGCCCACAGATCTTCGCCACAGTCTGTTTCAAATTCACGACGCCCCGTCGCAACACAACAGGTGACCGCGCAGCGAGTAGAACACCCCCACATGGCGTACCTCGGTCACGACGTAGAATACTCCAGTCTCCTGGTGATAGTTCCGCATCTTCAACCGACTCATCGAGAAATGTTTCCGTTATCGCAACGAAATTATGTTCCATCAACAATAAATTGTTTCGCCATGTACATAGTTTGGTTTTTAGACCTCTCACGTTCTGGTAAAAACAATGTAAGTTCGAAAGTTTATGTGCTACGAAAGGGCTGACTTTTGTCTGGTGGGCTGGGCTGGGCTTGATTTTGGTTCTGCTTATATAAACCGGTCGATCTTTTGTAATTCACCCAGGGCCTAATCTTAGCGTTGACCGGCCAGACATCAGCTGAGTGAAACATTTCATAGCTAGCAACTGGTGCTTCTACCTTATAAGATTTGTAGTCCCCCTTTGACGCCAACATTTCAACCGAACATACACCTGTACTTGAAGGACACAGCTGCTGTAGGTAGTTGCGTATCTCATCAGCACCTGATTCCATGTTCCACAAATGTAAATATTTACGTGGTTCAACTGCCTTTAGTGAAGTTACGGTAGGTCCAGCAATACCACTGATTGAAGTCATTTGTCGATGTTTTCGAGTTACAGTCGTCCATTGAGAATTAGGCACGTTGAGGGATTCACCGGTAGGATCCACGTTGGTTATTATAGCCGGGGTTGATTGGTCAAGCCTATTAGACTGGCTAAGGTCAATGACCTCAGGTTCAACTTGAGAACACGGAGTTAATTATTGGGCAGTCCGTCACGGTTTTTGCTGATTACGCTTCTTCTTTTTCCGTTGCTTGGACTTATCTTTGCTTATTGAAACTTGGATCGGAATAGGAGTGCTGTCAGTCGGTGTGGACGGCTCAGCAGCGAGTAAAGCGACGCTAAGGGAGTTCGATCTATCGTTGATGAGTAACTCGAGTTTATCTTTCATTAAATCTATATGGGACACGTGACTCTCCAATTTTACCTCATACCTCGCAAACAAAGATACTGCATTTGTAAGCTGTTCGTTTAAATCATGCATTTCCTGTTTCAAGGTATTTATTTCAAGGGTAATTTCATGCGGAATTTGGTTTTCTTTGAGTTGTTCAACAGTACCAACTGGTGTATGTTGTCTAAATGTAACGTTAGACAGTAGAATATTTCTGTTTGGTGATGTTTTGCTTTGTGAGTTCTCAGTAGCAGTCCTCAGACCTTCAGCAGTGGATGTGCAGCAATTAGGTATTTCTAAAGTCTGTAGTTTACTAATCTTCTTTTCCGTAGAACTAATTTTATTTCTATTCGGTGTCTGAATTTTAATTAGAGGACTACTGGTGACCTTTTTGTACAACTCATTTTTCCTTAATAAATCGGCGTTTGTTTGCTTCACGGAACCATTTTCCAAAGAAAGTATTTCAATTTCATGATGTGCGCTTTTTAATTGGGACCTAAGGTTCTCAATCTCAGTTTTAAGGATGTTTATCTGTATAACATCTTCTGACATTTCCGGCATACTATTTGTAGTCTCATCCAATGTTTGATAAATAATTTCACTGGTGTCATTATTGGGTTCCGATATAGTGTGCGACGGTATGTTATATTTTCAAGGTAGTTCATGATGATTTTACAAATTTAAATTATCACAAAAAGTCTTCACAGCTATCGTCAACTTTGAACGTGTAATCACGCGGTTCCGAAGATATATGTCAGTTCGTACGCCGCTAAGCTACTTGTACAATTAATAACTATTTCCAATTTTGCGATGTAATGGTGTTGTAACTAGGTACGTAAGTCCTTATTTTTACAATAGATGTCGCTATTTAAAATACTGTTTGTCAATTCGTTAATAATTAGAAGTTCATTAGTACTGTGACAACAATATTAGTGGTTGGTATATGAGGTTTTAGCTAGATGGCGTTTGTGTTGCCACAACTTTAAGTGACGTAGGTGCAGTGTTTGAATAAAAAACGAATTTTGCCGGTAATAATTTTCGTTTAGATCACTGTTTTATCACCACTGTCTAAAAATTGTTATTAATTATGATTGTTTGCAGGCTGTTGTCTTAAGATTTGGATGTTTACATTGGTATAACTTATAGCACTGAGTTTATTGAGTTTTTTAGCCAATGTTTACATATTTGAGAATCAATGTTAACGTAGTAACCGGGTGTTTTTGGTCAATAATAACACTTTCACTGCTAGTTTACAAGTCTAGCTTCACTTTTATGTATAATACACTGTTTAAATACTGGGTTTACAATTTTTAATAATTATTGAATTACGAGCACAATCACATCTAATGTTTACTTGTCAGCGCCATCTGACGTGATGTCCTTCTCTAACATCAAAGCGGCTCCATAAGTCAAAATGAAGCAAGTATATTGAGTTCAGTTGCTATTTTAGCCCTCCTTCTATGCTTTAGTTATTATTCTAAGGTTTACACTACGCATCGCGCCACACCGCAACACGACCACAGAGTACAGACGTATTTTGTTTTCTTTTTGTTTCGTTCATTTAGTGGTGTTCCCGCTAAAATGTCAACCGGTCAAATATTAGTCGATTAATCGAATTCTGCAGCCAGATCGTGTTGCAAGTACAAAATAAATGTGAAATATTTTGTCCAATTGCGAATGTGACCCTGAGAAAAGTTATGCACTAATGGTGTTCATTGGACATTTCGAGCGTTTTCTCAGCACAAACGGTGTATCATGCGATATTTCGGAGGATTTTGGATTTTTGTTTTCACATTGTTGGTAAACGTGAATTATTTTAAAATTATTGTTTGTGTCGCATTTTTATTTCGTGTTGTAATTTGGTACAATTGATAGCTTTAAGAGTTTGAGTGAAATTTCGTATTTTTATTTTGTGTTTGTTATCTTTAGATAAAGACTCATCCACGTTCAGAACATAAGTACTTTTATTATATTAAATCATTTATTTCGGTTTCTATTCACATAGTGAATCACATTAAAATTAATATTAAGTTAGAAATTTGAGATATAGCCTGGGATATGGAGAAGGACATAGGGTACTTTTTTATGCGATAACCGACATCCACGCGGGCGAACTAGTTAATAATAATAATAAACATTTTTTTCGGAAATAATCAATACGTGATAGAAACGATTTTCTTAAGATCTGTGTTAGTAGGTACCTAATACAAAAACAAACTATAATTTCCCCGTGACTGTCCCCAGCCAGTGTGCCTGTCTGGGACAGTCACTTCGGGATGCAATCATTTGCAAAATGCTGTTGGTGCTACCGCGCAGTCGTTGGAATAGTGACGCCACTTTCTTACGCACTATAGCGTGAAATCCGTCAACACGCGCATTTGCGATCATTTACGACGCATTACAATGCCGCGGCAACCCCAACAGCATTCGGTATACCTGTAAATTACCCATTATACTGTAGTCAGGCATCGGCAAGGAACATGATTGGCTCCTTAGTCACAACATTAGGATTCAATCTCCCTTTGATCGTCTGCGCGCGACGTGTAGGTGAATTCACCTTCACATTTTTTTCCTGAGAAAGGCTTTCGATTCTACAAAACTAAGCAGGAAAAATACTCGGGAAACAAACAAGTGTTTTATGACTGCACCCATTCGCGTTTGGCACATAAAACAATATTACTGCAGTTGCCAGTTGCGACCAGTTTAATTACTTTCCGTCTGTAAACAAAGTCGTTCCATCCTCGACGAAGGAGGCAGGCGCAGTAAGGATTTGTGTCGGATAAGGTTTGCAGAATAGCTCACTGTATGGGGGAACAGGGTATAGTAGAGTACCTACTTTACTACCTACATAGTAATCCCTAGGTGGTAGGTACATACCGTATATGTATGGAAATGCACGCTAGGTGTGTAAGTAGTTTTGGATTTCGGAAAACTACATTAGTCTCAACTTAGAAGAAGTTTTCTCGCTACGTAGCAGATATATAAAGCGGTGTTTGGGCGAGTGGTCGGGCTGCCGGCGACGACTGACTCCTAACGACTCAATATAAAACGGCTCAGCCGTAACTAGAGCCTCCGACGAACAATGCTATAGCTTTTAACGGTCATAATAAAAGGAGAAAGCCCATAAAGAGAGAAATATAAAACGCTCGCCGTAAAAAGGTAAGTTAAATAAGTTTATTGCGCGCCGTCACTTTTATTTGGACCTGTCGAAGTCCCGAGGTAACTAATGTGCCTATAGGTATAGACAACGTACTCGACCTAACAATGCTGTGAGACCATGAACAATGGCAGTCGTATGGTGTACTTTGTCGGCCCCGTTACGTGTTAAATATCAGGCATTGTCCTTCACATAACACCGCCTTTTTACTTTCATGTTTTTTCCACAATGGCGTTCGCGTGAATAGTCGCTACTCGTGTAACATTAGAAATATAATTTGCGAAATTGCTTTTAGAATAGTTGGCAGAAGTCGATTAAAGTGGCTTCAAGTGGAAACGACCTGGAAACTAGAAAGAATCCCTACAAACTGTAGCAAGCCTTGTAAGCGATGGATGCATGATTGTGTGTTACTATTTACTATGTGCACATAAGTGTGAGTAATGGCATGAAGTAGTTACGGCCTCCTCTCTTATAGTGGTTATAAAACGGGTGCCAATGACGATATTATAAAAGTAGTCGTTGATTGAATTGAACCTGTTCCGCCGGGTGTCTGGTGAAAATGAAAGGGTTTACTTATTTCAGGATTCTTATTAACGGTAATCTTGACCATAATTGCGTCTACATTTATCATTTCAGACATAATGTACGGTTTTCGTAGTTGAGTTATCTACTGAGTACAATCGCCTTAGCTATTCTGTTCTCATTTTGGTAGTCCGTCGTAGGTATCCAAATGTTATTGAAACGGCAGAATTTTTTCGGTGGCTTAATTTAAGAAACGTAGTTATATTATATAAAAGGTTGTAGGTATTTATTTTGACATTTCGCCCAACCTCCTTCAATTTAGAACTTTACACCGAGTTTCCGGTTTAGTTTTATTCTTAGCAACTACAACAAAGTTCATATATTGCAAATGAGATGTGAGCTCGTCTCGATGTCGGTAGCGCGTGCATTACTGCCTCGGAATAAAACGAAATATTCGTGTAGACTGTGCAGTGGCAGTAGTTCCTACTAGTTCCTCTAGCATCACTACCGACCACCACAGTGGCACTGTGACGTCATGACACATAACCACATTGGCTATATTATGGATCAAAGCGGTTTTACGTCAGTTATCCCAGTATAGTGGTGCTAATGGGCGTCCTTCCACAGTAAGTAATGCACGTTTTAAAAGATCCGACGCTATGTTACCACAATTTATGACGTCATTCCCAAATAGCCGATTGCACAAGTGGAAAAATCTTCATTGATACAGAGAAATTTTCGCCACAATCAAGTGAAAGAAAATCCCTCATTGGTTATACACATATTTTCCCAACAAATATAATGAAGAAAAACCTTCCGTATAAAACACGTAGCAGCAGCACTGGGAGAGAAGAGGGGAACCCCACACTTTATCAAATAAAAAACAACTAACTAACTACTACTTGTCTTCATTTTAAATTAAAACTTTTTTTTTTTAAAGAACTATGGTTCAGTCTTTTAAGAAGTTGTGTTTTTTGACACAATCCATTATTCATTCACCCATGCAAACAGAAACTTTTAATAATTCCTGTCAGGGCAGAGAAGGCGAGAATGGCGCTTGTTTGAACAGCTTCCTCGTGCCGAGTACATATAGTACATAGGCAGATTAGGTTAGATTGATTCGATTAGTCTCGGTTTGTTTGTGCACATGTGTACTCTCGCGAGTAGATACAAACCGATCACACGGGATGAGAAGCGTCTTGTGTGGATGTTTTGACACTCGATCACGGTGTTAAGGCTCGTATAGACTCGCGCGATATCGCGGGCGCGACAAGAAGCGACAAAGAAATTGTGCTACTAGTGTCGCGTCGCGCCCGCGATATTGCACTGGTCTGTACGAGCCTTTACGGACCTAAATTATACAAATGGATGCTGGATTGGCGCTCGATTTTATTATTTGTTCAAGCGAGATAAATTACTCATTAGAAGTTATTAGAAGGCATTATAAGTCTACATATACACACATTCTGCAATGTGCACTTAGTAGGTTTACAAAAGTATTTGGTCATTGTGTCATGCAAGACTAGAATTTGACGCTTCTTGTCACTTCAAATTCTAAAGTCTCTTTGCTGTATGAATAAAACACAATATAGAAAAAGACGTGCAATAGAAGAATGAAACCCTGTCTGCACTTGCACCGAGGCCTTACAGACTGTCCGCACACACGGTGCGATGTTCCGGGAAGGCGGACTTTCAAACTGTGTGCAAACACCTTTACTTTGTGTAATAATCCCCGTTGAACGGTCAGGTTACATTGTTAGCGGGTCCCATCGACCCTACCTTTACCTTGACTACTTGGAAAACATATTGTTCAAATATGAGCAGATAAGGTTCCTGTGAGATAAGCCCATGGCTTTTCTAAAAAAAGTGGTTTTCGTTATTATGCCTTTTTGAACGGGTAGATTTGTTCTTGGCAACAATTAGCTGAGTCCTCTCCTGTTCTTGTGTCATCAAATGGCGCTAAACGGATGGATAGTACTTAACGTCCTCGTGTCCGCTACTTACAACTGCGATCACCAATCTATTACGAAGCGTGATGGCAATTTCCCATCACTTTGAGGCCCCCGTTCCGCTGTAGACGTTCGCGGCTTTTAGCCTCTTCAATCACTTAGTTATGGTTGCGATAAGACTGGGTTCAATTTCCTATAGTTTGTGTAGCGTCTGGTATATGAACCGCAAACGACAGCTCCACAGTATAATTTACATTCTTATAAAAAAGTCAATCTGCACCCACCACCTTCATTCATTATGTACGCTTTTTTAACTGAAATTAAATGTCCCAGTCATCTTCGGCGCGTTATTAGTTCCATTCATAACGGCTTCGAACGAAAATCGGTTATTTTGATGTCTAACCGGCTTCTTCTGTTGTACACCCAATTGAGAATGTTTAAAAAGCTACAGAATTTTATAGAATCAATCAATAAACCCAGACATGGGCATTCCAGCACTGGACATTGGCCTACCCCAATTGGTTAAGATGGCAAGTAATCTTAAGTTCTTTCCACATCGACTCTACCTCCGCTACCTTCATCACGTCCCCTTTGCACACCGACTCTACCCCCACTACCTTTATCAGATCCCCTTTGCGTATCGACTCTACCTCGCTACTTTCATTAGAGCCCCTTTGCGCATCGACTCTACCTCCGCTACCTTCATCAGATCCCCTTTTCGCATCGACTCTTCCCCGCTACCTTCATCAATTCCCTATTGACCATACCCCCGCTACCTTCATCAGGTCCCCTTTGCGCATTGAATCTACCTCCCTACCTTCATCGGATCCCTTTTGCGCGTCGACTCTACCCCCGCTACCTTCATCATATCCCCTTTGCACATCGACTCTACCCTCGCTACTTTCATTAGAGCCCCTTTGCGCATCGACTCTACCCTCGCTACTTTCATTAGATCCCCTTTCCGCATCGACTCTACCCCGCTACCTTCATCAAATCCCTTTCGACTATACCCCCGCTACTTCATCAGGTCCCCTTTGCGCAATGACTCTACCCCCGCTACCTTCGTCAGGTTCCCTTTGCGCATCGACTCTACCTTCTTCAAAGCCCCTTTGCGCATCGACTCTACTCGCGCTACCTACATCAAATTATCTTTCCGCATCGACTCTACCCCCGCTACCTTCATCAGGTCCTCAGGTGTTTAACAGAACATACAACAGAAATAAAAAGCCAAGGTCAAATAGCGTGAAACCTCGCAAAGTTTCGCCACAGAGCAACCATGGCGAACTGTTTAATTTGTAGAACATTAACAAGCCGCTAAGGTTAAAGTATTCGCGCTGCATCATACTTGAACAACTAAATATTATGTTTTTATGGCTTCGTGACCTTTAGCTGTTCGCTTTAACAACTTTCTTTAAAGTGAATATATATTGTGCAAATTACAATTATATTAACGACTAGTATATATATATTATAAAATTTATTTAATTTTGTATCCATATTTAAATACATTTTTAAATATTTCTTTAAAAAATATATAAAAAAAAACATTTAAAAATATAAAAAATAGTGGTCCGCCACACTATGGGCCAGAACCGTGCGTACCGTCTCAAAAATAGATTTTTCGTAATGTTCTATATTGAATATTTTGTTAATGCACATATCTAACTGAATGTCCAATGCATATTATATAGCAGTTATAATATACAATTTCTCATTTTTACTATTGAACTAAGGGTGAGTTGCACGAAACCACCATTAGTTTAACAGAGACTTTAAATTGATGCTGTCACTTTCTTTTTGATACAAAATGTAAGGGATGGCATGAATTTAAAGTCTCCGTTAAACTAATGTTGGTTTCGTGCAACTCAACATAAGGCTTGCAAGTTGACGCTCAAAATTATGTAAATTATGTAGAACACAATTCTACCAGTTTACATGGTCATATTTCATTATTTTCACAGCAAATTGTAAGTGTGTTATATCGTTAGAATGGCTATGAAGTACTCTCTATTTAAAAATAATTTAATTGGACCATTATGTGAAAACTGGGAAGGTATAGAATTTTTATTTCAGGACCTTTTTATTCTATCCTTATTAGAAATCTTACATAGACTTTTGACAGTTAGCAGTGTCTGCCCATGTCGTAATTTTGATAGCATCACATAGAGCAGCTAATAGAGAAGCAAGGACAAAAAAAAATTGCCCGAATCTGCCCCCCTTGAAATGAAACGAAAAATGCCCGATGGGGGGAAAATACAGAATATACCAAAAATTATTTTAGTTGTGATTGATGAGATTTTTGGATATTTAGATTACTTTTGACCTTTTTTTCTTAAGTAATTCAAACTCAAACTCAAATCATTTATTTCAATTAAACCATTTACAGGCACTTTAGAATTATCCAGGAGTCGGTTAGTAAGAAAAACGAAGCTACATTCCCATTCCAAAGCGTAGGTACTTATGGAGAAGATCGGGCAAGAAACTCCATGGACACTCTTTTAAATTAAATTGTTACCAAAGTATTCGTTACATCTATAATGTTGAATTTATAACTAAATGTGAGAACGATGTAAAAATAAAAATAATAAAAACTTACACGTTAAAAGCGTCAAGAGTAGGTAAAACAAATAGAAACAAAATAAAATAAAATAAAATTACCCGTGGCAGCTAAGAGATGGCCAGTCCCAACTGACGGCGCCCGTTCACGAACATGACGCATGGATTAGCACCATTCAGCTCAACCATTTTGAAGGGAGCTAAATGATCCAACACACACGCCACCATCAGCGAGACATGTAAGTGAGCATGACATACTCTCAGCCGCCAGGGCACATTCAAGTCAATGAAAGACATATTACCCGGTCAATGGTATCTCTATAGTACATAGGACTCACACCTGTGCTATGCATTTATATAATACAAAGGAGATTAAGTTTATACAATGCAAAGATAGTCTAACTTCAGCAGCTCCAACATTATTGTCAAATGTTAATCAACTAGCTGTGGATGTGGAGCAGGACCAGCATTCAGGCAAGCATTTTTATCAGGGATGTGTGCCTGCATAGTGTGCGTTTTATACAAGATTTAAATTTAGTCTCATTCAGTTGAAGTATGTGGGGAGGAATTTTATTGTAACGTTTTAAACAGTACCCCATGAAAGATGAGTCTACTTTAGCCAGTCTGAAACCTGGTTGAGCTAATAGGTCCCTATTTCTAGTACTATAATTATGTCTTTCACCTCTTTTTCTAAAAAGATGTAAATTTTTCCTTACGTACATGATGTTTTCGTAGATATATTGACAAGGTACCGTCATGATGTTAATATCCTTAAACAGTTTCCTTAGAGAATCGCGCCTGCGGAGATTATATATGACTCTAATGGCTCTTTTCTGCAGAATAAAAATAGACTCGATGTCTGCAGCCCGTCCCTAAAGTAATATTATCTATTTACCTAATCTTTAGGTAAGGTGGGAGTATTGGGTAATATTTTATTTTTTTATCGTTCGGTCAGATGTGGTCAATGTTTTGTTATCACTTTGTGAATTACATGTTTCTCATGTAGTTTATGTATTTCTCTATCGCAGTGAAGGAAAAGGGAGGAAATGGTAGTTAAAGTTGTTATTGTACATTATATTAGTACTACTAACCACCCTCATAGATAGTGGTTAGGAACGTGATAATGACACAAAATAATAATATTTTTTCACACGAAATTTCAGTATAAAAGTTATTGATTTATGTTGTCATTTACCAGTACTTTAGTGTGCTTTGACATAATAGTCTTCACCAGCCTCGTTAAAAAAAAAGTAGTAGTTAGAATTAAAAACAAAATGAATGAATTTGTTGTGCCTCGACGAGTATTATGCGATTTTTCATTGATTATGGAACAAAATCAGAAGATATTAAAAAATACTTAGGAGAACACCAACATTTGTCATCCGAAAAAAGTGCATTAGTTGTGAAACGTATTGGCATATATATAAATAGCTAATAACAGCGTTTAACGATCGTTGGACCAAATCTAACCGAACTAAAAACTAAAAAATTATTGCATGAAAGTCGCAGTGCAACAGATTTTACAGTGGATGAAGCTTTAAGTATATTTGCAGATTTAGATCTTTCGAAAAAAAAAACTTCGACATATCGCCATCATATAATATATTGACGAACGCCAAAAAACTGTGTTATCCTCCACCATCCAGTATTCAAATAACCGATATAAGCGACGAGGAACATAATAACCGCACAACTGTACGTAATAAAATATATGTGGTATAATATGCCTTCTTCAGTACATAAAATCTTAATACATGGGGAAAGTATAATAAGACATTTTGCTGTTCTGCCCATCGGTAATTTATCAGAGGATGCCGAATGCCGAAGAATCGATTACGGTTACAAAAAATTCAGATTGCATCACGCTAGAAAATGCTCTAGGTGCGCAACGAATCAAGACGTATTTCATGGTCTTCTATCTATTTACGTTAGATCCTTATATGTCAAGTATCAGAAAACCATCAGTCACTATTTCCAAGGAATTATTAGACGAAGCTAAGAACCTCTTCATCATCATCATCATTTTAGCCGAAAGACGTCCACTGCTGGACATAGGCCTCCCCAAGCACCGCCACCTCGACCGGTTTTGTGCTTCCCACATCCAGCGGATTCTTGTCATTTGGGGGGGGGGGGGGTTGCCATAATCGCCACGCTTGGCTGGCGGGTTGGCGATCGCAGTATGGTGTTAAAAATGTATAGAAAACGCTGCTGCCCTTTCTCTAATTAGTAATTAGTAATTACTTCTATTTAAATATCTAAGAGGTACTTACACCTCTTAGATATTTAAATAGAAGTAATTACGTACATTAATTATAAAATATAATATTTTTGGAGTGGATTAATATATCGTATTTGTCATTTATTTAAATGTAAGATTTATATGTTATATAAAATAACATAAAATAGATTTAATATATGTAATACAAACTATGGTTTAATATTAAAAAAATACATTTATATTTTATTTTTTTAAATATTAGAAATTAAACATTTGACAATAAATGTATCATTATTCGATTGTATATACTCTGGAGATACTACGTGCCAAATTTCAGCGATTTACTTTAATCAACAAAAAAGTTACAGATTTTTGAGACGGTACACACGGTTCTGTCCCATAGTGCGCCGGTGACGGGAGCAGGGTCCAAACTACCGGTGGTTAGGGCTTCAGAGACAGGAACCTCCTCACAATGCGAGCCGTATCAAGGAGTACTGCCTTCTGAATCAGGCCCTTGATCCAACCGCCTAACGAAAGCCTCGAGAGATGTTGATCGAGGCTGTCGGCCATCAGACCACTGGCCGTCACGACAATCGGCACAATGATAGCTGAGTTCACATTCCACATGTCAACAACCTCGTGTGCTAAGTCGAGATCCTTTATTTGTTTCTCTTTCTCAGCTTTCACGAGGTTCTCGTCATGTGGAATGGTAACATCAACTATCATTGCGCGGAGCGCTAATCGGTCTATCACCACTATATCAGGTTTATTGGCGACAATAGTCCTGTCAGCAATGATAGACCGATCCCAGTACAACGTGACATGGTCATTTTCGAGAACTGGGTCGGGCACATACTTGTAATACGGTATCTCAGAATCCAGAAGATTATATTTCAAAGCAAGTTGTTGGTGAATAATCCTGGCTACTTGATTATGCCTGTGCAAGTACTCGCCGTTAGCCAGACGAGAACAACCAGAGATAATATGTCTGATGGACTCACCCGGACGGTGGCATGCCCGACACACGTCAATCGTTCCATCCTTCATAATATGTCTCCGGTAGTTATTCGTTAAGATAATTTCGTCCATAATTGCACAAATAAAACCTTCAGTTTCCCCGAAAAGTTCACCAAAACGTAGCCAGGATACGGACGCTATGAAATCTACATCGGGCTCGTGCAGAGCTCGATAGAAGCGCCCGTGAAGCTCCTTGCTTTGCCATACTTGCTTGCGGTCATCTATAGTAAGTACCACAGGTTTGCGCCAGTTCTCTTTAGCCATGGACAGCGGGCCCCTTGTCCACCGCGACCACATCACGGTGCATACCTACTTCGGCATTTATTTATTTATCTTTATTTCAGACACACAGTTCATAAAAATTGTTACATACCAATATGGTGTTAGATTTGTTAGTAAACAAAACAAGTTACACAATAATAAGTTACGTCTATTTCCTGTTCCTGTGAAGGTGAACACCTGCCCAGTAAACATTAAATGGACTATCAATTTTGCACGCTAACGCTTTGAGGACAGTGTTGGTGCTACCACGAACCCTGCTCATCATCGATGCAGTTCTTTTTCTAATGACTGCAAAAAAATCGTTGACAGATGCATCCGCAAACATTGCGGACGCACTGCAGTATCGAGGTTTTCTTAACACTGCCGTCAAAGTGTCGTTGTACTGAACACGCAGGGCGTTGTTAGCCCGCCGCGTAAAGTTGATCCACAGACTGCACGTGTAAAAAGACTGACAGAAGGCTCTAAAAAGTATCAGTTTTACATCTGTGGTACATCGTGCGAATCTGCGGGCCAACATATTGCAGCGGACTGCCAACGCCCTCCTTTCCCTCTCTAGGTCTTCATCGTCCTGTAGCCGATCCGTCAGCATGTGACCCAAATACTTTACTTTAGACACCCTCACGGGTGCCGACCCACTGATTTTAACTCGCGGCTTGCGCTTTGTATACCATGAAAACACTCTTACTAGCGTTATATTTGAGTCCATGTGACAGGGCATATGATTCACAAATACCCAGAAGTCTCCTGATGGCACTTACCGACGGGCTCAACAGAACCATGTCGTCCGCATAACTAATATTGTTGATCATTTTTCCATCTATTGAGCAGCCGACCATGCCTCCGCTGAGCTCACCGATCAGCTTGTTCACAAACAAATTAAACAAACTCGGGGAGGTCAACCCGCCTTGCCTAACACCGCATTTCAGATTATATTCCTGACTAAGCGTGTTGACCCATCTGACAGCATTCTTTTGATTAGTGTACCAATATTTGAGGAGAGATACCAGCTCCCTCGGCACAGCGGTCTCTTCAAGCAGTTTATGCCAAAGAATATCATAAGACACCAGGTCGAAGGCCCTTGAAAGATCAAGAAAACAAGCATATTTTAGTGTTTTCCTGTCGGTATAGTACCTTACTGTCTGTTTCAGACACATAATTGCCATTTCCGTTGACAGGTTGGGTCAGAAGCCAAACTGCAAGTCATGTATCTGAAGGTGTTCGCTCAGCTGCTTGTCCATGAGACAAGGACCTTCGCCATGGTTGTGCCTAATGATATTGGCCGATAGTTATGCTTATCAGGTGGATTCCCGGTTTTGTTTTTTATTATTGGAACTACTACTATTCTCATCATATCATCCGGAATAAAGGAATGTCCTATACAAAAAAAAAAACGCGGTTGTGGAGGGTCTTCGCATTTAAAAATCCTCATCCCCCGCACTTCCGCGGGATGTACAGTCTCATCACCCATGATCGTGGATGATGCATCCGGTTTACGGTCAGCAGTGTACGGACCCTCCTATCCAGGGCTTCGAGTTCAGTTTGAGTCCATTTGAGTATGCTGAAAGAGTACATCAAAACCGGCATGACCCAACCGTTGAAAGCGCGCACCTTGTTTCCGCTTGAAAGAAGGCTAATTAATACTTTCTTCAGGCGACCAAAGAAGCGTTCCTTCAACGATTGTTTCATGTCAGCAACGTTGATGCCAAACGCTTCCGACATACCTAAATACTTATAGCTTTCAGATGAGGAGAGGGATCTAAGGTGTATGGAATCCGAGAGTTGTATTTCCTCGGATTCCATAATCTCCCCTCGCTTTACATGCATGACTGCACATTTGTCCACACCAAATTCCATCCTGATGGCGCTATTGAATGTTTACCCTCAGTAGCTCCATCAGTCGCAATTTGTTGGGGGCAAAGAGTTTCAAGTCATCCATATAGAGGAGGTGAGATATGACCTGACCTCCTCTCCTCAACTGATAGCCTAGACCTGAATCCTCCAGCAGCGTGCTTAGAGGATTCAGGGCTAAGCAGAACCAAAGTGGACTCAAACTGTCGCCTTCAAATATTCCCCGTTTAATCCATACAGGCTCATCATTCCCATGGATTTGTCGACATCCTGGATAGCGAAGGACCGTCCTCCATTGCCCCATACACGACATCAGGAAGGTGCGCAGAGTTGTATCTATCTTGTACAATTCCAGCACCCTCATGAGCCATGTATGTGGCACCGAGTCATAGGCCTTCTTATAGTCTATCCAGTATGTCGACAGATCCTTGCGAGATCGACGAACCTGTTGGCTTATGGCCATGTCTATGAAGAGTAGCTCCTTAGTACCGCGGGACCCATTCCTACATCCATTTTGAGAGACAGACATGATGGAATTACTGTCAATGTGCGTAGTCATTTTAGTTCTCAAAATGGATGTTAGAAGTTTATAGACCGTCGACAAACATGTGATCGGTCTATAATTCTTGGATTCTGCGGGACTACCTGACTTATGGAGCAAGAGGGTAACGCCTGTTGTTAGAAACTGCGGTAGCGACCCAGATTCTAAGTATGACTGGAACTGAGATGCCAGACAAGTGTGTGAACTACTTAACCATTTCAACCAAAAGTTGTGCAGTCCGTCCGGTCCCGGCGATTACCAAATTGGGAACGGACGAACTGCTCTCGCTACATCTAATGGCGTAATTTTGACTTTATCCATTTCTGGTATAGTTCCACACGCTCGCTCGACATCCCTAATCCAGCCAGCCTCAGTGTGACAGACGGGCACCGACCAAATGCTACGCCAGAATGCATTCGTGGCGGCACCCCTCCATCACATTTTGTTCAGGTCGCTCCCAAGCTCTATATACCCACCTCTCATCGCTCTGAAACATGCGATTCTGTGAGTATCTATCAACCCGCCGCTTATACCGCCGAATACGGCTCGCCCATGCACAAACTTTCTGCTTCAGGAAATCGATGCGCTCTGTGATATGGGACATGTATTCTCGGGGGCTGATTCCAGTCCCCGAGAATGCCCGCTTTATAAAGCGCATCACTCGTGGTCGTGTATTACCCTCCCTGAAGCAGTATAGTTTGCCGATGAGTACCCTGGTATCATCGATACGACGCTCGATCCTGCACTGCCAGACTGGTACGGCTGGTTTTGGTCGAGTAGCTCCGTCACAGTTTGGAAACCTGACATTAGCTAAGCGACATGCCGCAACAGCCGCGCAATACAGGATCGAGTGTGTATCAACGAGAACCTCGTTGCTCTCGAAAAAAATCTTAAGCTGCGAGTCCAAGGCACACACCAGCGCCTTATTTTTCTTATGCATAGGCAAGCGTGGTAATCGGGGTCTACTTTCGGTTAGAATAAACCTATACTCGCAAAACGCATCCTCCAGTGCGCTCCTCAATCGTGTGTTGTACTGGCTACTTACTGTGGAAACCCTATCATCCTCCTCTGCAACACCATGATTGGACCGCGGCGAGATTGCATCAACAATTGACGCTTGAACCGCGGTTTGTGTCGGAGTTAAGACGATGTGGTTGCTCAATACTATTTCCTCTATTGGCTCTAGTTCCTGAAACAGAGACAGCATCCTAACACGGTACGCAGTGAGGTTAGTTCCCCCTCTGTAGACCCGTAATATGCGCGCATGACGTTCTCGTTTATAGACTGAGTCCATCTCATGCGCTGCACACAACCACCGGCAACGGGGACCCGGCTCGGGGCCGGTTGGCCCCTAAGTCCCAAGCTCCTCGGTGGCCGGCCTCTCCCCTGCCGACGTACAGGTGTATAATTATTATTATTATTGTATATTATATTATATTATTATTAGTATAATATATATGATATATTATATACTATTTATATTCATGGCTGCAATATACCTCACAATAATAACGGAATATAGTATAAGTAACACGGGCCTCTTATAAAATTCTCCCAATAATATGAGAGCTATTCAATGCAGAATGCTGACAATGCACAAGATCAATCGAAGTGCATTTCAGACGGAGACAGACAATGAAAACTTCGAGCAGCCGACAGTGGACTGCACTACGGAGACGTCATTATTTATCTACGAGCACCTATGTACTGCAGCACGTACATAAAGTAGTTAAAGGTACATACTCAATATCTATACACTAATGCACTGTTCCGAAATATTGTACGTTTTACAATCGGTTTGAAAGTGAAACAAAGCTGTTAGATTTTAGGTCATAGAAAAGAGTGTTGCTCCCGATAGAATGGTTAAAAATACCATCTGCGGCCAACTAAAAAAATTAGACAGACATCGTGAAAGAATGTAAGTACCGATGCCATTTTTATCTATACACAATGTAATATCTATCTTCTAAGTCTACCAACCTATTGCGTGCAGAGTCTATCAAATTATCAATAAAATCTCTTGCCTAAGGGCGGTACACACTGACAGACAAACATTTCGTTAGGGTAGTGCTATGTCCCTGGCTCCCTTCCCCCGGGCCACCCCTCGCCGCTTTGATCTCTCTGTTCTTAATTACTGGCTTCTAAAAATCCGGCGCAAGTTTTATGGAAGTTATAAACGCCCCGGTGTAGCTACCGCACCTCCACACAGAGTAGATAAACCAGAAGGACTGAACGACCACTTGAATCATTTGAACAACTTCAAGAATGTTAAAAGAGGGATTTTGAACCTGAGAGTCACTGTTTGCTATTGTATTTACGTACTTCAATGTGAAATTCGATAATATGACATGTAAAGAGCTCAATTTTGGAGAAAGCAAATAGTGTGTAGTAGTGTGTCATCTTAAAGCATAGTGTGTATGATGAACCTTCTGTACCCTTCCACACATTGGCCGCACCAGCCGCACCCGCCGCGCGCCGCTCCGCCGCGATCGATCCTAATGAGATATTTTAAATACACTGTACAGGTACCTGTAGGCTGGAGTACGGAGACACAAAGTGAATACCGCCTCGTGTAGAACACAGCGCAGGCACTGAGAAATACCGACGACTATGACGAGCGGCACAGGCGGCCGAGACATGATTATCTTCGTGTACGCGTACGTGTGTACCTGGCTTAGGGACGAGCCGTGCCTCACGCAAATATTTGTACGGAGTGAACTTTTAGAAATATTTCTGTGTTATTCCTTGAAATCAAGTAACATTTGAAGGAATAATAATACAAGTTGAACAAATTGAAGATGAAGACTTTACTTATTGTCTCTATTATTAGATTACTGAGTAAATCTTTGTTAAAACTTTAGCGTTCGCAGAAACCATCATAATGCAAGGAGCTAAGAAATCCGTTTTCTCGTACTAACATGAGTAATACTCTTTTCTATGTACCTACTATTCCAGTTCATAACTCGCGCAAGGTTACGCTCATAGTCATTAATTAAATAGCGTTCCTAAGTCTCAAGTGAAAGAAGCTCTAGTAATCTAAGTACCAGAGGGAACTATTTTATAACATAATGTAATACTGTACCTTGGGAGGATTCCACTTACAATGTAATGCTATTTATTTTCCAAGCTTCGTAAGCCCTTTCTGATTATAATCTTATACCAAATGCTAATCAATAGGGACTTAATCAAAACCCTTTTATTGTCAGAGCCAGAAGTTTAAGTATATATTCGGTAGAATTATTTATTGTTCTCGCGTTCTAATGTATGTAAATCCCCATTAAAACAACGTTGAAACAACAAATGTAATCGACATTATTAAATATCGATTACATTTCAATTATGATTTGCGCCCTGTTCTCATAAAACTCGGGAACTTATTTCAGTAATCTTTAATACTGATCTGAGAATAACAAAACATTAACTTTTTATCGAAAATAACTCGTAAAAAAAAATTATTTGCTGGTAGCTCAGATCAGACGTCAAGGAACGACTTCTATCGGTCTCTGTTCAACATGCTCATATTATTTCGTCACAATTTGTTTTTCCCATACCTTAAATATTTACCTTTTTAACTTATTGGTAATCTAACCACCACACAGCAATCTTGGGACAATAGGAAATTGCATCCTTTAGATTACTCGAGAGTCATTAGCCAAAACCGTGCTGTTTGGGCCTTCGCCCAGCAATTACTGGCCAACAGTATAGCCAAACCTGCAGCCAAGTCCCGTGCACCCATGACATGTACTTATATTATTAGCCTATCTCCTCTGATTACTATTATTTTTCTACTAAATCGTTAAGAATCTCATGCGTCATCTTGATTTGAAAATAGTGGCCACTAAGCTCCGTTTTAATGATTACAATAAAACATAACAATTTAAAACTACTGTTTGTAGTAATAATAACGTATAGTCTTGTGAAGCACAACTTGACGAGCTTATTTTCTGCATTTTCATTCTAAAATAAAAGAAATCACCGAAATAACGATGAGGGCGCCACTGTGCACTCGGCGCAGTCCTAATGTAGGCAATGGAAAGTCCAATTCATCACGACTAACTGGTTTAATTTGTTTCCTAGTATCGTGATTGTTTGGTAAAAAAATACGTGACGTCATGACACGATAAAACCTTACTCAGATTATTTAAAGCCTGTTTCAAGTGAAACGCGTTTCTGCTGAAACAGTCACTAAACCCACAGACAGCACTAAAAGTAAAAGTATATGAATATAATAAATGACTGTAAAGTAAGACTACATTTTGCTTCTCATATAACGATTTCTTGTAACTTTATATTAGTTTTACGTGTCTCGTGCAGTAAACTGTCGTTTAAATTGTAATTTATTGCGGAATCATGACCACTTTTCAAATTGAATTCGATCTTCACACGTTTTCTGAGTGGAATTGCACCTCCGGCCAAGATACTCCACTTCTGTGGATGTCAATCTGGCAAGCACCAGTTTAGACTTTTTCAGTGACCTGATTTATGTTTCTTCGAAAAGAGGCCTATGGCCTGCAGTAGCACAGTTGCAGCCTAATATATTATTTACTCATTAGTTCCAGCAACTTGTCGCCTGACAGGCGCTGCCAGTCGCCACGTCGGCAT
The DNA here is from genome assembly GCA_947523025.1 of Dryobota labecula. Lineage (NCBI taxonomy): Eukaryota > Metazoa > Arthropoda > Insecta > Lepidoptera > Noctuidae > Dryobota > Dryobota labecula. The sequence continues at coordinate 24,501,320 of OX383301.1, forward strand.
GTCGCCATCGTCGGGGTCCATTGTGATAACCTTTCGATTCCATTGATTATTAATAGCTGCCGTCCCTCCGCAGGCGAGGGGTGAAGGGGGGACCTCTCCCTGAACCATTATTTTTAATTATGAAATATCCGGTTTCGGTGCTAAGTGTGTTGCGGGGGGGGGGGGGGCTTGTAACAACGTTCTAAGTGATACATCCATGAAGTCATTAGAAACTTGTTTCACTCATAACATGGTTGTAAGTACCTATCAAGAAGCTCAATGTATCTGGTTGCTTTTATTTGGCATCTCAAGGCATTGCTCGTTTAATTAACGTTACTATCTTTTGATAACGACAATTAGGTGATGTTATATCACAGTTTAAATATGGACAGTATGGAAACTAGCCCTATTTGTTGAAATAATTACCTACGCTCCATTGGAGCGTTAGGGTTGGCACTCTTTTATGTTTGTAAAATTGAAAAGTGTTTTATTGGAACGAAGTTCTTTAACGCGGCTTGCGGTAGAAGTTGACTGGTAGAAATTGTCACGCGAAAAAGCGTTCCTACATGTTATGCGACACCCCCACCATGTGACTTTCTTTTTGGTCAAAGTATAAATCCAAGATGCCGTCTGCGATTCGAGGGTGTTAAAGCCGATAGTGACGTTAAAATGCACTACACTATCGGCTTTAGCACCCTCAAAAACCATGCAAGCGACACCCATGACGAAAAATTTGAAAATTTTCGCAACCGGGAATTAACAAATAAATTCACGAATTTCTTATGATCGATCATACGGACCATAATTTTCTATATTGATTATATATTTATAACAACAAATCATTCTTACCTTTCAAGATCAGCAGGGAGTTTAAAAAACGAAAGTTAACGTATAACACGACCACACTCGACACGGCACCCGCGACTGAGAGCACCACCACGCACGCTTCGGTGTCTCGTAGATGCGCGCGTCATGTGGGTGTGCCGTTTCGAACGTTAATTGTTCGTAGTTTTTGTAGTATCCATATTTATATTGTGGTTATATTGAATATGATATCATCGCATTATCTACTAACACATATTAACACTTCCCTCATCTCATTGTAGCACGAACCATATTGTTTACGGCGTCATAACTTGCTGTACTGCAACCCTTCAGCGCTGTACATAAACCGAGGCTTTCTTTGTGCTGTTCTACAATGTGGCAGAGAACGCCGAGTACGCCGAGATCACGGTACAAAAGTTTAGGAAAGGGACGCCGTTGTAACCGATATTTTTCTAAATTGTAATTTAATTCTGTGGGTATAAAAGTAAAGAGTTATCTAGAGCCGATATCTGTATGCAGTGGACCGGACCAATGGCGTCATTAACATGAGAATGCTTAACGTGATCTCACGAAATCTTACATCAAGATGAGATTGAATGTCGTCTCTAAACTGGGACACATTTTAAGGGACGACGTCTTTGTTCCGTTTGTAATTTTGTTGTGTATGGTTAATGAATGCACATTCTGTTAGAGTATTGTGCAATAACATGTATGTGAGAGAATTGTGCGGTAACATGTATGCACATCATTTTGGGTTGTATTTTTTTTAATATGTTTGTTACCTCAGAACTCCTTCGCTTATAAACTGATTTAGTTTTTTTATTTTTATTTGAAAGGTTACTTCCAGATTAATCCCATTTTTTATTAAAATCCAGTTCTGATGCTGGGATCCACGAGGAATTGAGGGAACTCCTCAAATATTATATGCATACATATAGCGATTTTTATATTTTCATCAACAAGTCAAGTATTTGCATTCAGAAAGTATCATTTGGTGAAGTGTAACTGATGAAGAAGACCACAGATGGCCACTGGAACTCTTCAATGATAAGTATTTCAAGGGTGCAAATTTAAATAAATGATTCTGATCAAAATGGTACCATCAAACTGATCTGATGATGAAACCGGAAGGTACTCACCGGAACTCCGTAATAAAACAATGTCCTAGCCGTGTTTTGGCTTATTGGAACTGTCATGAGAAGCACTCTGGCTATAAATGATTTTTAACCGACCTGAGGACCTCCTCAGGTCAGTGGCGGATTTGTCCTAAGGCCCAGTAGGCCCGGGCCTAGGGCGGCCAGATATTAGGAGCGGCCAACCTTGACCAAAAAAACTAGCACATATCATAGTTAACTAAACTGAATCGATTTCGATAAAAGTTGGTAAATTCATTATATAGTCTATAATATGATGGGGGCTGAGAAAGGGGCGGCTGGTACTTACTACATGGCCTGGCCTAGGGCGGCCAAGACTGCAAATCCACCACCGCCTCAGGTCAAAAATCCACCCTGTATGTATAGACGAATTGAGAACCTTCTCAATTCGTCTATACATACAGGGTGGATTTTTGAGTGGGTGGAATGTACTAGATATTACGGACGACGCCACACAGAGCTGTCCGGCTCGACGCGACGCGACGTGACGCTCTGTGTGGCGTCGTCCGTATTATCTAGTACATTACAACTGCTCAGCGTCGCGTCGGCGTCTCGTCCCGCCACGCCGCGCCCGCTGTGTGCAGAGACCTTTACATAGCTTATAGCTACAAGGTAATTAACTACGCCGTAGTCTCGTAGCGGTCTGTAGACGTCCAGTGATATCCCTCGTAGACTCGTACATAGCTGAATTAACATTTTCCGAGTACATTTTCCGTGGGAAATGATGCGAAACCAAGCCTTCCAACTACCAACTAGATTAGTGTGTACGGCTATTTCATTCCTAGGTACGTACTTGATGAAGTTTGAGGATAGCCTAAATTCTATGTATGAATGATATTCTGCGGGCTTTTCCGACTAGTCAGTAGCATTGGGTAATAGCAATAGCTTATTATGTTTATTCTGTTTAACCAAAACCTCCTTAAAGTTAAAGTTGTTTTTTGTAGACCGTATTATTTTGTATATTAACTACAAAGCCGAAGCATTAGTAGTTAATATAAAAAATAATACGGTCTACAAAAAACAACTTTAATTTTAAAGAGGTTTTGGTTGCCTCTAATAATCCATCCATATCCTATGGGCACGTCTTCCCTACCATTATCGTGCCCCCCGGACTACTCCTTGATATGTAATGGTCACTGTAGCCCCATGAAACATGAGGCTCCAGGGGCTAGTGTGAATCTTTGGGTTCATTCGAGTAATCGAGTCTGGTTTAACCACGCTGGGGCCGGTGCATTTCATTCATTCATTCATTCATACAAAGCCGAGGCATTAGTAAATTCTACGATCCTTTATGTTATGAAAAAAATCCAAATCCTTTACAAATACCCCTTAATTTTTTATTATTAAGCAGAACCGACGATAGCATTAAATGTTATGTTGCGAAGGGGATTCCATACACACTGTGAGGGAACGGCTCAAATTATCGTCACAATAATAACATTAAAGTGCTGTGTGCACACTGTGCACGTGGGGCCGAGAGCTGAGAGCCGAGCGCCGAGCCGAGGCCGAGTGAGTGTAAAATCGGACGTAATTAAAAACCTCGTCGAGATTACTGCTGCTATTGTCGGGCGCTCAACGCTTCATGTGGAATAGCCTATTATCGAAAATGCCCCACGAAAAACAACAAAAGCGATCGCGATGCGCAGTGTTATGGAATGAAACGGAACGAGTGGGTGCTGCAGCGAGTTAACGGGGGGGAGGGGGGTCAGAGGAGCGCAAACATTAATGGTACCGAGTCTATGTATCGATTCATTTCGTTTTTGTATTAGGCGCTGTCAGAGGCAGCAGACGCGGGCGCCGGCAGGGGGCGGGCGCGCGCGTGGCCGCACTACGAGTGGCACACCACACGGCACTCTCCACCTAACTGCAGTTGTTATTCAAGGCTCGCTTGCAACCTGCCTCCCATTTACAAACGAGCAAGTTGGAACTTTTGAACACGGTCATTTGTTTTACTGGGTGAACGAGTAAACGACTAGTAAATTACTGTATTTTGTTAACAAGTACCGTAGTAACTAGTTGATCTTCGAAATTGTACATAAACTGACCAAATTGGAAAGTTTTGAGGCGACAGCAGTCTCGCAATACGCCAGCAAATCAACTCAGTTCGTGAAGCCAGTAAAAATACCCCCCAAACCAGTGAAGGAAAAAACCTCTCATACCCAGCGTGGTTATCATTTTCGCCACAGTGCAAAAAGCCTGTTACATATGTACATAGATTCTTGCTCTTTTATCCGTAAATTGACCATGTTCCATGTTCCATATCCTTGGCCCAGGGATATGAGGATAGGCAGAAGCCTCTGTGAAACAAACAAACCAATCTGCTATCATCAATCCGTTTGCTAGACAATTACGACAACGTGTGGTCGTTAAAGCAGTCACTGGATGTTCTGTTCAGAGGATGTTCACAGTAATGTTTAGCTAGTAGTCTAGCATTTGACGCCGCAACCACATTGTGAGGTGCGTTGACCTCCGCAACACGGTGAATATACTCTAATAGTCTAACTACCCACATAATCGCTGAAATTAGTAGTATACGGGCTTCACTCCTTTGTACAAGTTCAAAGGAGACCAGCACACTTATTATTAATGCGCACAATAACCGCTATGGTGGTACACACGGCTACGCAATGAGGTTATATTATACTAGAGGCGCAACGTAACCACTTACGAGTTAAAGACGTAGCTTTGAAACGAATACATAAATTATGTCAAAATGTCAAAATAATCTGTTTGTCTCATTTCTTCTTCCGTCAAACTAATTACGTTGGAACAAGACAAGACATTGTCATCGGAAAAACAGCCAGAGTTGCCAACAATCAACGTAATTTCCCCAGAATGAATAAAGATATTTTTTATTGAATCAATTACCTACTATGAAAGATTGTATTATGGAACTTTCAATAGATTAAAGATTGAAAGAAATTGAAGAATTTGATACATATAGGAAGAAAAAAAAATGTGCTTAAACGTAAATATTATATTTCAAAACTATTAATATTGTGTCAAATAACTATTGTTTAAAATGGAATGATATTATTTCAATGTTTATGACAATCATTTATCCATACTAATATTATAAATGTGAAAGTAACGCTGGACCGCTCGTCATGAAATTTGGCAGAGATATAGCCTGGGATGGAGAAGGACATAGGTTACCTTTTACGCGATAACCGACATCCACGAAGGGCGGAGCCGCAAATGATAAATGATTTTATTTAAGTAGTAGTTTGTAATAAGTTTGTACAAACACTTTTACACGTCAATCATATTTTTAAAACTAGATGAGGTCGGCGTTTCCTATCTGACTACTCTGAGAAGAAAGGCCGAAACAAACTCAGCGGTCACAGTCTCTTTCAATGTCCAGATATAATCTTGGTCAGATCATGCGAAGACCATGTAGATTGGTGTCTGAAATGGGGTTTTGATGAAAGAACCACACAGATTGAGTGGACCTGTCCAGTCAGTGCACAACACTATTTAACACAATGTGATCATAAACAGTCTAGAATTTTTCTTTTAAGAATATAACCTCACTTTACCTCTAAGATTATTCATTGCTAATAAAAAAATAACTTTTTGTAAAAAGTGGTGATTTATTAAGTTAAAACCTTCGAAATACACGTGAATGTGTTCAAACTCAAACTCAAACTCAAAGCATTTATTTCAAATAAACCAATTACAGGCACTTTTGAATTGTCAAGGGGTCGGTCAGTCAGAAAGATGAAGCTAGTTGCCCATTCCAAAGCGTAGTAGGTTCCTATGGAGAAGAACGGACAAGAAACTCCATGGACACTCTTTTAAAACAAAATATTGTTACAAAATATGGGTTACATCATTCATGTTGAAGTTATACATGTGAGAACAATGTAGAAAGACGTGCACGTTAGAAGCGTCCGTAATAGAAACAATTCAAAAATTAAAATAAGCCGTGGCAGCTAAGAGATGACCAGTCCCAACTGACGGCGCCCGTTCACGAACATGACGCATGGATCAGCACCATTTAGCTCAACCATTTTGAAGGGAACTTAATGATCCAACACTTATTTTTCTATTTAGTAAGTGTTTGGGTACTGCACAGTATGTTTAAACCAAACAGACTATAATAATAATTTAGACTTACAGGAACATACATTCGTTATTCACTAAACTCCCAACAGTCTGGCAAAATCAAAATCGTTTTTACTGGTAACCCTGATGGCAATAAAATGTTTGATAAATGTAATTCGTCTTTTAATGTTTTTGTGGATAATCTGAAGAAAATTTAGCAAACTTTCTTGTGAAATGTAACACCACTTGCTTTATTAATCTTTTCCGACCGTGACATGCAAATTTTAACCGCACATTTCACCATTTTGATATTTTTTATCCTTAAGCTATCGTTCACTTGACGTTAAGTTGACAACTGAAGTCAGATATGCCTGTGGACATATACGACGTAGTAATGCGTTGGTGCCGCACATTGCTGATCTAGTCCTATATAAGATCATTGCGGCTACGCATCAACCTATACTGATTGGACTTTGGACTATTAGAAGTTGAACGCTGCGAATCGTGCGGGAGGGCCCGATACGTTTTTGTTATTTCGTCTCACTCACGCACATCGAGCATGTGGCATGCGCCGCCGCCGCCGCCCGCCTGCCACCACCATGCGGCGTTTTATCTTTACTATACTATACATGTACGTATCATGTTATTTTGTAGACAAGTTGTTGAGCTCGTATTATAAGTTGTTTTTTCGATTTGCGCTGCGCTTTTGAGTGTGCAACTATTATACATTCATTAGGTAGGTATTTATTATTATCATTTTAGTATATTATCTTCTAAATATATAAAAGAAGAAACTAACTGAGTGATTGACTGACTGACATATCAATGCACAGCCCAAACCGCTGGGTCTAGAGATTCCATATTCGCCACTTAGGTTCTATATGAGATTTAAGGGTGCATCAAGAAAGGATTTTTGGAAATTTCACCCCTAAGGGGATAAAATAGGGGATGAAAGTTTGTATGAAAAATCTTATTCATTTGGTTGATTAACTTGAAATTTGGCACAATTATTTGCCTAAGTAAGTAATAACATTTTTCATTATTAGTTTTTCAAAACTACCCCTCAAAGGGGGATTGCAGGGTGTCAAAGTTTGTATGTAGGAATTTTAATGCGCGGTTCGATTAACTTGAAACTCATTAGAAATACTTGCGACCAAAAATAAATAATAACATGTATCAGGGTTTTACAAAACTGGGTAGAGTTTGAACTAACAGGGTGAAAAAGGGTAGTCAATTTTACTGATTAACTCGAAAAATGGTATAAATAATTTTGAGGTCAAGTTATGGAAACACCCCAAATAATTTTTTTAATTCCACCCCGAGGGGTGCCTCGGGGTGGAATTTAAGAACAATATTTGGGATGTGGTGTGTGTGGTGAGAACAGGGAATATAGTTTATATGAAAAATCTTATGTATTTGTATTAACATTTGAAACGGAATATTTACCATGTTTACTTTGAAACAAAAAGTAAACACGGTAAATATCCCGTTTCAAATGTAAATAGTTATGTTAGTGACCATGACAGTTTAAAAACTTATTCATTTGGTTAATTAACTTTAAACTTGGTACAAATACTTTCGTGAGTAAGTAATAATGTCTGTCATTATTCGTTTTTCAAAACTACCTCACAAAGGGGATTGAAGGTGTCAAAGTTTGTATATACGCGCAGTCCGATTAACTCAAAACTTGGTATTTACACTTGAGACCAAAAATAAAAATAACGTGTCAGGTTTTTTTGAAAATCTACCCTTAACGGGGAAAAAGGAAGGTTAGTAAATCTTAAAGGGGAGGAATTTACTGCGTGTGTGGTATGAGCATAATTATACGGTTCTTATACAAAAAAAAAAAAATTTTAAAATATTTGTGTCTGTCTGTCTGTCTGTCTGTTTGTCTGTCTGCCTGTTTGTTCCTACTAATCTCAAAAACTGCTGAGCCGATATTGACGAGACTTTCACTGACAGATAGCTGATGATATAAGGAGTAACTTGGGCTACTTCTGTTTTAGAAAAAGAATTTATTAGGGTTACAAACAAAATAATTAAAACCCATGATATTCTGAACAAAATCCGATTCAACTAGGGAAGTATTGATACACTGGAACACGTATTTTTGCAGTTTACTTTTCAAATTAGTTACTTTGTTGGATTTAATAATTATTTTACAAAATAAATTGTTCTGTGAGTATAAATATTACCTTTATGGCTCGGGCGAGATGCGCCGACAATGCCGCTACTTAACAAAAGAGTACCGATAACATTGTTTTATTTGCGTGAAACCTATTGGCTAACCTGACATTCTCTTCCTCTAGTATCCTTAAATAAGTCGGTGGCTTATGCCCAAATACTCAAACGTCACTTAACTTTAAGACGTTCTTATAAGTGTTTCTGTCGCTACAAAACAGTTTAAAGTGACAGAGACAGCATTAGACTTAACAGCGACCTAAAATTGAATTGCGTTTGAGTATTCAGCAGTTAGTAGCACAAAGTACTATAATATAGTTAGTGGTGTGACAAAACAATGAAACAGCACAGGTGTTAATGTAATAGTAATTCTACACGAATTCTGTGAAAAACTACCTGATGTAAGTCCATTTTTGTTGCTAATCAATATTATTATATTGCCTACATAGTTAATACTATTTTGTCTCATGTCGTATTAATTTATGCTATTAAACAACCAGTCTAGAATTATTTGGTGGGAGCAATGGGACTAAAAAATATATATATAAATTATTCCCGTTCGTCCCACCAACAAAAACGCGTAAATGTAAATAAATGCCTTTCAAGCGTTAACTAATGAGAAACAATGAACTAATTACGTATCTATTGTTACGCGGCCGCCGCGAACGTTAAAGATGTTCGAAATGGATGTCTTGGATGCAATGAGCCTCATGGGTAATCACTAAATATGACATAAATAAATAAATAAATATGAATATGATATGAATGTGGGTTATGAACTTATGACTAAAAATTATCTATTGCCGTGCGGCTCGTTGATAATAATGTATTAATCCCCGTCCTCCTTTCAATTTATTTTATTGTTTAACCACCCTCTCGCAACACCACTATCAGCTGCCGCTGTTGTGGAGTTAATTGCGGCGCCATTAATATTGGTGCACCACGCTAATACGTTTTTAACCTCGGAATATTAAAAAAAAATCACTTCCGCGGGAACAACAAATATTCATGAAGGCACCTACAAACAGGCGCAACACGCGACGCGACACAAAGAGACCGCGCGGCACGCGGTGTCTGTGTGTCGCGTCGCGATGCCGGGCGACGATGTTTAGGAACTGACTGGCATAGAATAGAAAACTCGAGTGAAACTAGCTGTGTGCGTAGGCGTAACGCAGCAAATGCTGTGATTGGCCGATGCCACGATGCGCAGTCCCTTTCGTACAATTCTCTGTATTGCTGGTAGCGTAGTTATGGGTATGTCTAACTTGATGTGTGGCCGTGTGTACTAACAAATATCTACACTATCGACACTTCTACTCTCCCTTCCTGGGCCTCAAGTCTGCTATTACAATAGTGTCAGAATGGTCTCGCCATTGTGAGTATTTGACAGTGTTTGTATGGCAAATCTGTCAAAAACTCACAATGAAGAGACCATTCTGACACTATTGTAATAGCAGACTTGAGGCCCAGATAGTGCGGCGCGATGTCGACATTGTGTAATTGTGTGTGATCGATACGGTAGCTCTTTATCTTGACGAGCAAACCGAGAATAGTCTACTGCATTCACTATAATGTAATAAATAACCTTTTCTATCAGACCCCCTCTTTCATACGCAGTGATTTGGTTTTGCTAAAGCAGTTCTATTCCAATACTATTGTACAATAAGGTAATGGAAGGCTTTGGATATAAAGTTGAATTATTACCAAGTATATTAAAATTTAAGCCTTAGTTTGCCAATGACGTACGGCAAGATATACACAGAGAGGTATTCGTGTTGTGTACACAACATAATTACATTATAACGGCCCCATTTGTCTGTCTAACGATGTATGAAATACCAAGTGCGTCACTTGATCCAATATTTGACTAAACTAACAAAGGGTTCCCGGCGCTACGGCCGACCCGGTTGTCATAGCATTAAAGTATTAAAACTGTGTCGATATTCCTTGGCAAGAGAATGTAGTTTAATTGAAAGTTGTCTCCTTTGCATAGCTGCCTACGACAGACGTTCAAACAGCTTCACAATCCCACTTTAATTTATCACGTAATGTTGACACCGAATAGGGTTCGACAATGCGCACCGCTGAAACACCTATCACGAGCATATGAACTCGGAGTTATAATTTACTGAACAATCCTTTACTGTTTATGTTCCACATTTTCTAAAAAGTTTCCATCTGAATCAGCAATGGACGCAGAAGTATTGCTTACGTCGGTTTTCGGAACGATTCTTGGTGGCTGGTCGGCTAGGGCTCGATTCCAAGTCCACAAAGCCTTACTTACACAAAAAATAAATATAAAGCTCCTTTCATCTGGGATTGACGTCGCACCGGCTTTGATGGGAGCCTGTTATTATAAGTTACTTGTTATTTATAAATCGGCGGGATAATGGCCGCCCTGTCAAACTCCACATTCATTATAATTCGTGTACAGAACTGTAGCAAAGATGATACATTATTTACTTTTTACTTTCACATTTAATCACGAGAACCTGATACTTTCGCGGAATCCGACACCGACCAGTAACTGTGTCATTGCAAACAGATTCAACTGGAACGTTACAGTATGAACAATGAAAATCAGTTTTATTATTCGTATTGTTGTTTATTTATAGGAGCAGACAGGCAGGCAGCTATAGAAAGCCACTATTAGGAGCGGTAGGTAGGTAGGTAGATGTAGCTGCCCCAGCTGCGCTGCGCTAGTTGGCGCCAGACGATCTAATCTCAGATTAAATTCATCATTTCTGAAGGGCTCGCGACGGGCCTCACTAATCCTTCAAAACTCTGTACTTATGTAAATGCGGCACACAATACGTCTTTTTGAACAAACATTTGCGTTGAAAAGCTCAGCGCGTCGCGCGTCGGTTGACAGCGCAGCTCTGGAACACACATAATGGACAAAACAACTGGTAAAGTAGGTTCTAAGAATAATAGAAATGAAATCATACGTAACGCTGACAAAAGCATATTTACCAATTAATGGTTTTACACGAAGGTTCTGTGGCGAGTAGCATGTACTCGTAGGGGACAATGGCGGCCGGTAGGTTGGTAGCTGTTATCACCGCCCGCTCCACAACTCCACATGTCACTTGACAGTCGGGACAAACAATTAAAACGTTTGTTAGAAGGGTTTCATAGTCCCTGATTCGGTAATGAGTTCGGTTAATTGGTGTTGTGATAACATAACAGCTGTCTTCGGGTGAGGCGGTAATTTCCTTGTGAATTAGTTACCGTGACGTGTCTCATTAATTCATTTTAACTCATTAACTTTCGACTTAAAATCTATTCATAATCTTATTAGATACGTATTTCTTAGTAAGGACATTTAGATTTCTCTAGGAAATCATCAATCATTAATCGATTTTTTAATATTGTGTTGTTGTAATTTATTCCATATAAAGGATTTCCTTCTATTTTAGATTGAGTGATGTTGCTGACGCTACATATTTAGTGGAGTGCATTAGCGGTCGGAACATGGGAGTGCTACCACTTTTTATAAACTCTATCAACTAAACGTTAGTTCGAAATCTAAACTTAGTTTATGTGTGTATTTACGAAAGCTACGAGCGAAATGTGCTCTGTATTTCAGAGTTAACCGCGCGTCGATAGTGCTGTTAAAACAATAAAAGCCTGTTCTCTTAATCCGACAAATAAATACGTTCAAACTCAAACTCAAAGCATTTATTTCAATTAAACCATTTACTTAGGCACTTTTGAATTGTCAAAGAGACGGTCAGTTAGTCAGAAAGTTGAAGCTAGATGCCCATTCCAATACGTAGATCACTATGGAGAAGAATGGACAAGAAACTCCAAGGACACTCTTTTAAATCAAGATATTACATAATCCTGTGTACATTATTCTTGTTGCTTCTATATGTGAGACAATGTAAAAACTAATAAAACAATTCAAAATATAAAATTACAAATTAAAAATAAGCCCTGGCAGTCAAGTCAGTTGGGAGATGACTAGTCCCAACTGACGGCGCCCGTTTACGAACATGACGCATGGATCAGCACCATCCAGCTCAACCATTTTGTAGGGAACCGAATGATCCAACACACGCGCCACCATCAGTGAGACATTTAAGTGAGCATGACATACTCTCAACTGCCATGCTCTTTCAAGTCAACATAAATCATAATAACATAGTAAACGGCTCCATGGTATTCACATTTACAAAATTGAAAAAAATGCATAACTATAGTATATATATATTATACAGAACTATAGTTTGCAATGTATTTGAGAGATGAATAAAAATTTACTACCAAAAAAGAAAGAAAATAATTATTATCTATTGGAGTATTCAACAATAAAAACATACTTAAATAAAAACAAAATAAACATTAAATTCGTAATGTCAGAAAATAAAATAAAATAAAAAAAGGGGGAAGCAACTTCCAAGTATTAAAATTTTATCTAGTGAGCCCAAGTGGCAGTGGAGCAGGACCAGCATTTAGCCAAGCATTTTTATCTACGATATAATCATCCAACTTACTCGTATAATATGCTTGTCTACATAGTGTGCGTTTAATGCATGTTTTAAATTTCTTCTCATTTAGTTGAAGAATATCGAGTGGTATTTTATTATAACAATTTACACAGTACCCCATAAAAGAAGTGTGTAACTTAGACAATCTGAAGCGTGGTTGATCTAATTTGTTCCTATTTCTAGTGTTAAAATTATGCCTGTCACTTACTTTACTAAAAAGATGTAGATTTTTTCGAACATACATAATATTTTCATATATATATTGACAAGGTACCGTCATAATGTTATTTTTTTTAAACAGCTCTCTTTGACTTTATATACAAACAATTCTAATTTCAACTCTTTATTAGTTGCTTTTGTGGACATGATATTTATATCAGATTTGTAACTGTAGTTGTGGCAACCATATCATTTGGTTTGAATAGATCTTAATTTTTTTTTTCTTTACATAGATTATCCTTTTTTGTGAATGTGAGAACGCCTAGTAGACTGTAGATTTGCTGACCATTTTCTATTTTGTTAAGTACCTGGTAATTGTTGAAAGGCCCACACCTTTCATTATCACTTTACTTTACTTTTAACACTGTTATTTGGAAATATGTATTGTAAACTAGCTGACCCGACAGACTTCGTTCTGTCAAAAGCTACGAGTATTTGACTGTGGCAGTTTGTCTACGCGCAAAGGAAATATAGCTGTTGGTCACGGCTGTCATTCGTGGATCTTTGACAGTCGTTACGGGAAGTCAGAAGCCCGAAAGTCTGACAACCATTCTTACCAAAGGGTATCGTATTACCCAGTAACTGCGTTGTGGAGGTCAGATAGGCAGTCGCTCTATGTAAAATACTGTAAAGTTAGAAACAGTACACGTGTAATTATATTATTTTTACTTGAATACAAAATTTTGCGAATGAACAACTTCAATACAAAACTACATACCCCTTTTCAGACCCTTGTGGGTTGAAATAAAAAATAACATCGATTTACATTGTGTTAGTTTCCAACCATGAGCCGAAATATTAATGATTTTAACTTAAAAAATAAAGAACTTTAATTAAAAACAAAATTTCATCCCCCTTTTCACCCTCTTAAGGTTGAAATTCTAACAACACCATTGCGTTAGCATCCAACCATAAGCCTAGATAGTAAATTTAGTGATTTTTATTCGAAAATTAAGGACTTTTCAACTTCATTCCCCTTTTTAACCCTTTGGGGGTGGATATATCAAAAACGCTGAGACACATATAAATTAATTTTCAATCGTCAGCCTAAACTCAAAATTTGAAGATCCTTACTTCAAAACTGACGGACTTTTATACAAACTTTCATCCCCTATTTTATTCCCTTAGAAGTGGAATTTCCAAAAATCCTTTCTTAGTGCAGCCAGTCAGTCAGTCAGTAAGAGAACTTTGTATTTTATATATTATATATAGATACTAATTACTTTTAAAAGAGTAACCGTGGTGTTTCTTGCCGGTTCTTCTCCATAGGAAACGACCAATTGAAACCGTGCACCTAGCTTCGGGTTTATGCGAAATAATATATTTTGATTTTGATGATTTTGATTTTGAAACATTTATTAAGTGGCGGTACTTCTACAATTTCTCGTTGCGTGACTGCGGTCTCACGTCGCAACTCAACAGTCGCCTCTCAAGTTTCATCCACACGCTCAGCCTGCCTCCTGCCTCGACCGTTTGCCTCGCCTACTCGCCTGCCTCGCCTGCTCGCCTCGTTCAAAAGCCTGTCTGTTTCAATTTATTGCCCGCACTCAGCTATCTTGAAATGAAGTTTTCGTTTGATTGATCACGAACAAGTTCGTGCAATGTTTCATTCATGAGTATGCGTTTTTTAAATTTAAAACTTTCTGCGCGGCTTGCAGTCTGGACCGGACGTCCTCAGGGCTGGGACCGGCGGGGGCTGCGGGGGGACCCTGGCCCCCACGACAGGGCTCCAGCTAACGGTTTCTATGACTTGTATAATTGGTGACGATACAAACATCCCGATAGTGGTCACAGTTTGCCGCTCCCAGCTTTTTGTTCGCAGTAAAGAGTTTTGTTTATTCAGCGTCCATTGTCACAAACAGTACCTATAATGGCCGCTTATAAAATTCTGATGAAATATTGATATCGGTATAAGGCCGCAGCCACTCCATGTTATGCGGCACTCCCCCGACCGGCGCGCGGCGCCCGCTGGTCGGCCCCGAGCCCCGACGATCAAATGACTGTAATACCATCAGGTAAACGGGCTATATCAATATTTTCGTAGAAATCATCAAACTGAACGATATCGGTTACGCAATACGCATACAATAAGTATGTCTTGTGTGCGATGTTATGAAATAAAACACGTTATGGGGGATATAAAGTGCCATTACTGTATTTTATGGTATTTTTATGCAGTCAAGCATACGGCCGGGCACCTAATGTATGAATAGTCTATTTTTCCATTCCGGTTATAGCCTCGTCTTCATAAAGTTTGCAATGGCTGGTATCGAGCGACCCACTTCCACCTCTGTGCCACGTCCACGAGAACCGACCCGCCGCCGACAGCTGCACACAACAGCATTCATATTCCGTGATATATTGTCGCTGTCGCATTCAATTGCTGCACTTATTTATTATCTTATTATTAGGAAAAAAACTCTCTACAACCGGCGGCAATCTCGTATTCATGTGTCCACGACGCGGCACAAAAAAGCAGTAATTTTAATGGCTCCCCGAAGTGCTCGAGCACTAAACGGGAACAAAAGAGCACCCCAATTCGGCACTCCGCGGTTCTGGAAGTAAATTGCTTGTTTTTTGTGTGAAAATGTTGGCGGCACCGGCGCAGCGCACAATGGCTCGTTATAGTGCGCTCCCCGGGCTCACCGCCTGCCCGCGCCTGCCCGCCACGCTAGGCAGCCCGGCCGCTACACTGCGCTCTGCCTAAACAACTTTACGACTTTTCTTTTACGGTTGACAATTAAAATGTCGACTAACGACTTAACTTCGAGCAAGCATAAAAAAAATATCGAAGATTTTTTGCGAAGATTCTTTGAATTTTCCTCGCTCAAAGTCGTTAGGTGATCGTAGCACACAAACACAATAAAGTATAAAATATCCCTAAGTTGGCGAAAAAACTCCAAGTAATCGAATAAGGGTTGATATCAGTCATCAAATTACATGGTAGTGGAGGCTTCGAACACTGAGATCAAAAACTGAAACTGACACCAGTGAGGAAGATGGAGCAATGCAAAATATCAGTGGAGTAACACTCTAGTTTTAATAAAAATCGATAAAGTATCTATTTATGTGTCCACTGGGTGTCAACACGATGGCCAAGCCGGGGATCAAGCTGGTAACTCGTTACTTCTCGGAAGAGCTCGGCGATTTAGTTATTAACCCAAAAACGTGAACGGTTTAGGAAGTCACGCGGGCGAGGCCGTAAGACCGGTCCGTGGAAACGCACCCGTGACTAATGTTTTGATTACTCAATATCCGAGCGGTGACGGCGACGCCAAACAAACATTTGATGGAGCTATTAGCTACCGACTGTTCTGCGTCGTCACTACCATCTTAGTAATACTTGATTATTTGACATTTACTTTAAGGAAATTATAAAGGTTGTGGTAGTAGACTGATATAACTTATTAGTCAGAAAACTATGAATCCGAAGGTTATTTACAAAAACATGGTTTCAAATGACTGAATAAACATTGCCAACCACAAAGGTGGTTTAATTCACAGACATCCATTGAAAAGTAATCCCGCAGCATTTCAGACATAAAGCGTACTTTTAAATTCGCCATAAGGACTCGTCTCGCTAGTCCGCCCACTTGGTACATATAGAATTCCGTATTATGTACACACGGCTACATATCAAGCTATTACATTCCAGTATAAGCTGATCTCGCATTGTATAGGATTTCCGGACAATGAGATGTCAGCTTATACTAGCAATGTATAGCTTGATATGTAGCCATGTGTACAGGTATAGGTACGCGATCCGCAAGTCACGGGGGAAGCAGGTGATTTACTTCAGGTTCTCCTTTATCCGACCTGAACGAATTGAGCGAGTCCTGCTAAGCGTGTCGTAAATACATTTATTTATGAACGACCCACCTTTCTTGTTCCGAACAATCCTCTTCTCATTCATTGTCAGAAGGTATGTTTTGTGAACTGCACTGAAATATCCGAACTTATGTAATACAAACACAGAATGTTGAGCATTGCTGGTGTATTCAATGAAGTACGGCTGAAACAATATGTGGAACGGATTCACGTTGTGTATTGTATTTAATTTCTTTTAATTGCATACTATTCTCAGAAATTACTAACTAAAATCCGAAAAAAATCACTTACTAAAAAAATCTGTTCAAGTACGTATAATATTGTAAAGAGATCTGCTTTGTTTTCAGATCCATTTTCATTCATTTAGGCAGAAAAAGTCATAAATTATCTATCAATAATAATGGTCGTCTTTAAACATGTAATTTTAAATTGAACGTTTCCCACAAGCCTTTTGATACATCAGCCAAATTCAGCGAGTGCATTCGAGACAGGCCGAAATATATAAAAACGTCAGCGTCACAAATAGGTCGCCGCTATAAGAGCAGCACATGACCTAGATCTGCACTGCACACTAAGGCTGCATTCTGTGCATGTCTAAGGGGCGGCTCTATTCATGTCTGATGATGCACTCCCGAAATATACGACTAAACTAGCTGAAATGTTAATGTGAACACATTTATGATTAGATTGGAAACTGCTCCCGAAGTCGATGTCCAATTATTATGATGCTTACCGTGGAATACTTCACAGTAAATTATTATGATTCTATAGGATCTAAGTATGCATGGTCCTATTTTTTTCATAAAAAATAATGGCTTAAGTAGGCAGTAAGTTGTATCTTAACGGGAGATTAAAAATTAAAGGACTCCGATTACCTTTCATGGATTAGCGCAAACATTCTGCCTTAATGTGAAAAAGGATGACCTGGCTTAAAACGAATTAGTTAAAACCGCAACGTTTTAAAATCCAGGATGCGTACGCATTCCATCTTCGCCAAGATTGCTATTCTTCTTATTCCTAGAATAGTCCGGGATTTGAGAGACGTCTGATTCAATCCAATTATCAACAGACTCGCGCGCCCTAACAGTAACTGTGGCCTGTGGGTGAATCATATACAAATCTACAGTCTACTAGGCCTACAACGTTTTCACATTCACAAAATAGAAAAGAATCTATATAAAACATTTTAGAAATATATACATATCACTACATATTATAAAACAAAGTCCTCCGCCGCGTCTGTCTGTCTGTCTGTCTGTTCGCGATAAACTCAAAAACTACTGCACCGATTCTCATGCTGTTTTCACCAATAGATAGCTTGGTTCTCGAGGAAGGTTTTAGTATATAATTTGTTAAGTTTTTGCATACATTTTTGTATAAATAAACAATATTTGTTGGAGGTGTCGGAAAAAAATAAGCCGTCTGGGAGCTTTCAACGAAAACGCTGTCTAAACCCTTTGAGATATAACAAAATAATGTACGGTGGAATTGTGTATTATAAAGGTCTTCAAAAAAGTCCGCGATGGCATATGTCTATCTCTTAAGGATAACATACTATATCCATTTTATTGTCTTTTTGGAAGGTATTTGTTTGCCGAATTTTACTCTTGGAAATACGATTACGATAACAATACGCTATAATATCAGTAGCTATTTGCCAAATTATGTTCGTAGATAAATAAGCTAGCTACTTACGTGTATTTCAAACAGTATACAAGAATATTTATCATAAAAACATTACTAAACACGGCGGCCTTATGATCAAAATTTGTGCATTCCAAAACTTTCGTTACTTTTTCACTGACATATTTATCACTTTTCGATAAACTAACACTCAATACGAAATCTACACTTATTTCTCAGTAATTCTGTATTAGATTCTTCTATGATTAAACCGTTTTCTCATTGAATCCATTACTTTACGCACGTATAACCTTGATGAATGTTTACATCGCGCCACACCGCCATACGACCACAGAGTACAGACGTATTTTGTTTTCTTTTTTTTTTCGTTCGTTTGGTGGTGTTTCCGCTAAAATGTAATAATACCGGTCAAGTATTAGTCGATTAATCGAATTCTACAGCCAGATCGTGTTGCAAGTACAAAATAAATATCAAATATTTCGTTCAATTGCGAACGTGACCCTGAGAAAACATATGCACCAATGGTGTTCATTAGATTTCGAGTGTTTTCTCAAGGTTTTCTCAGCAAAAACGGTGTATCGTGCGACATTTCGGAGGATTTCGTTTTGTTTTCACATTGTTGGTTCTTACGTGAATTATTTTAAAATTATTATTTGTGTCGCATTTTTATTTCGTGTTGTAATTTGATACAATTGATTGCTATAAGAATTTGAGTGAAATTTCGTATTTTGATTTTGTGTTTATTATCTTTAGGTAAAGACTCATTAGACGTTCAGATCATAAGTAGGTACTTTTATTATATTAAATCATTTGTTTCGGTTTCTATTCACATAGTGAATCACATTAAAATTAATAGGTATTAAGTTAGAAATTTGAGATATAGCCTGGGATATGGAGAAGGACATAGGGTACTTTTTTATGCGATAACCGACATCCACGCGGGCGAAGCCGCGGGCAAAAGCTAGTAGATATATAAAAATGAAAACCTATTTAAACCAAGTAAGTGCCTCTATAATGATTCCCATCGACTACTAAATCTCTAAAGTCATCACCCACTGCTGCAAAGTCTTTACTTAAAGAGCAAGTTCCAGTTTGTTATTCTGAATTTAATTTCCTAATGTCACCTGTAAAAATGTAATTAAAACCTTTAAATGTTAAAAAGATCGCAGATGTATGTGGTAATTTAGTGAACGTTTCCGGCACGGAAGCCCGCGTTGCTCGAAGGTGGACGTTGCTAAGTGTTTAGCTGTTATTTTTAATAATTGTATTGACCGTGGTGAGTTTCCTGATCTTATGAAAAACAGTAAATAATAACGTTATTAAATCGGGTAGTACATCAGACCCTACTAATTATAGACCTATTTCAGTGCTACCTACCTTTAGTAATTTTTTTTAAAAACTTATTTTAGATCAAATATAAGATTTTTTTATAAATATAAATTACTGCGTAGCAAACAATTCGGTTTCACAAGGGGTCGTTCGACAACTGATGTTGAACTTTTAGGACATGTTGTATGAGACGTATAAATCTCGTATTGAGTTAGTTCAGAGAAAATTTATGAGATACCTAGATTTCAAGGCGCAGAAGTTTTCAGACGACTATGCACACCGGTGTAAGCGTTATCATTTTTTACCATTAGAATTAAGGCGTAATATTAATGATATTTGTTTTCTTGTTAACATTGCAAATGGAACACTCGACTGTCCCGAGTTACTTCGCAAAATCTATCTTCGCACCAATCAAAATAACCTAAGATTACGACCATTATTACAAGTACCGTTTACAACGACAAATTATAGGCGTAACGCTTTTTGTATACGCAGTGCAATATCATTCAACAACCTGAAACCGTATTTAGAAATTGGTTTATTCTGTATAAGTGCGTTAAGAATCAGGACAATTTTGAGCAAGGAATATTTCAATGGGTGAATGTTTTGTGGTTTATCACGGCATACCTACCTATTTTCCATACCTTTTCCATTTTATCTTTTTTTTTCCCCTTTAATCCTGTGTTACAACATTATTATATATATGTGGAAGCTTGTAATTAGCAATTGTCAGACGTTTACTACTTCGTTACCATTTACGTGTATTAGTCTGTAAGCTTTCTTAAAATTGTATAAATAAATGGAAATCGCTTCAGTACAAATGTTTTCTAGGTATCGATTCTTATCCCCCCCCACGCACCATAAGGGTAACGGACTGTAAGCGAGTAGGCGAAAGCTTGAAAACCAACACGTCCCACCAATTGGACTCTATCCCCGACCTCTTTGACTCTATCGCTGACACGACGGCCGCGATCGACTCATTCACAGATTACGTACCAACTGTCCTGGACTAATGGAATGGGAAGTTCCAGCGACGGATAACCGTCGCGTGAAATTGCCGGACGATGTACGTGAACTGCTGAATGAGAAGAACGCGGCTGTCCGTGCATACAGCAGTTTTCCCTGTACGGGTAACAAAATCCACATGAGTTATTTACAGCGTGATGTAAAGAAACGTGTGGAGAAATTGCATGACACCGAATGTGTTAAGATGCTAGGCACTCTAGAGCCAACCCATTAGGCATTTTGGCATCACCAAAGGAGACTCAACCCCCGAGGATGTTCAGCCTCCATGCTCCCACTGATCCGCCCTGACGCGTCTATCGCTTTCGATGACATCGACAAAGCAGAATGCTTAGCCGAAAGTCTAGAGGCCCAGTGCTCGCCCAGCTCTCAACTAGTAGACCAAGCTTACCTCGACGAGGTCGACGCTAAAGTCGAACGTAGAGACTCCCTCTCGTCCGTTGAAGACCCAGAGTTTCCTCTGCCTCCCGTCACTCCAGACGAAGTGCACTACTCATCGAGGGTCTGAAACCCCGTAAAGCCCCTGGCTCAGATGGAATCACCAATAGGGTGCTCCAATTGTTTCCTGCCCACCTGATAATGCTACTGGCTACCATCTTCAATGGAGCCATGAGCAATAACATCTTTCCACAACCATGGAAAGAGGCCATCATTATCGGCATCCCCAAACCCGGCAAACCCAAGGCGGAGCCCGCGAGCTACCGACCCATCAGTCTGCTCAAAGTCCTCGGCCTCTCATAGTGAGACTACGCCGAGACTAAGGGCCTTATCCCCGACGAACAGTATGGTTTTCGAACCCAACATGCCTCGACCCATCAGGTCCACCGTATAGAAGAAGACATCAGCTTTGGTTTCCAAAGCGGTCTTATGACAGGAGCGATCTTCTTTGATGTAGCGAAGGCGTTCGACAAAGTCTGGCACAACGGCTTGTTATACAAGCTGTACCAACTCGGTGTGCCGGATCGTCTCGTGCTTCTCTTACGAGACTTTTTGTCGAACCGCACCTTTTGCTATCGCATAGACGGAGCTCTCACTTCCCCCCATCCCATACTCGCAGGTGTCCCTCAGGGCTCTGTGATATCTCCCCTTGCATTCACGCTATTCACCAGCGATATCCCGTAGAATAGGTTGGTTCAATTGGCTCTGTTCGCAGACGATACGGCCATCTATTACAAATGGAAAAATAAAATTAAAATCACTAACATTCTCCAGACTGCAGCCAACAAGCTTGGCGAGTGGTTTAGAAAATGGCGCATTGAAGTGAATCCCGATAAAAGCCAAGCGGTTCTCTTTTCTAAGCCGCGGCACCACCCCCCTAAATTCCGACCGATCACCATATTCGGCAAGCCTATCCCTTGGGAGAAGCGTGCCAAATATCTAGGTGTGACCCTCGACCATCATCTCACCTTTTCTGAGCATGTAAAGACGGTGCGCTCGCGCGTTGCTTTCGCTCTCTATAGGCTCCATTCCATCCTAAATGCAAAAAGCAAATTGTCACTTAGGTGCAAATTGCACATTTACACCGCGTGTATCTGCCCCATCATGACCTATGCAAGTCCAGTCTTTGCCCACGCAAAACCCTATATCATCCATAAGATGCAGACCCTTCAGAATCGTTTCCTTCATAAAATTACGGGAGCCCCCTGGTTCGTTTGGAACACAAACCTCCACTTAGAACTTAAAGTCCCTACAATAGCCCAATTCTTGAAACGCGCTTCAAAGCGCTTCTTTGACTCCGCCACCACCCACCGCAACATTCTAGTTGTGAAGGCCGCCAACTATACCCCCTCACGTGTCAGTATGACCCGCCGTCCACGGCATGCACTGACCGACCCAGACGACCCCACTACCCTCCTCCAGGAGAGTAGGGAAACTAGTACAGTTCGTAAGAGAGTACACACTACACGATCATCAATCCGACCTCGCCGCCGAGACCCCGCGCGAAATCTCCGACTAAATAGTCCTCCCCGTCCCTTGCTTGTAAGCGAAACGCCAGCACGCGCTATAGCTGAGCCTGTAGCTTTAAATCCCCCTGAAAATAATCATAACCCTTATTTTATCCAGCCACCGACGGTCCCTTGCCATCCTCCCTCCGACACTGCCCTATGCCGAGGTTCGTACCCCACAGGGGGTGCCCTTAGCGTGCAGTCATTTAGTTTATAAGTTTTTACGCCCTGGCTGGAGGCATTAAGTTCTGTTAGGAGCTTAAGGCAACCACAGGATAGTCCGGTTAAAGAGTCTCAACCCCTCGTGGTTAACTCTGAGATATGCACCTAAATGCACATGGTTTGACCAGACTCGATTACTCGAATTAACCCAAAGATCGACTAGCCCATGGAGACCTATGTTTCATGGTGCTACAGAGATCTTTGCATATCAAGGAGTAGACCGGGGGGCGCAGATTTTTTTTTACATAAGTACAAAATATTTTCATAAATTAATTGGCAAGGTACTATCACAATATTAATCTTTTTAAATAGTTCCCTAAGAGATTCGCGGTGACGTAGATTATAAATGGCTCTGACAGCTCGCTTTTGCAAAATAAAAATTGATACAATCAGCAGCCCGACCCCACAATAAAATGCTTTACGACATTATGCTGTGGAAGTAACTAAAATAGTCCAAACGCGCTGTTAAGGCTCGTACAGACTGGCGCGATATTGCTGGTGTGACATCGACAGGCAGCGTGACCACGCCAGTCTGTGCGAGCCTTTAACTGTCTTACTTTTCTAACAGCATAAGCGGCCGAGCTTAGGCGCTCCGCAAAAGATGTTATATGAGGTCTATTGTAATTTCTCGTCTAACGTGTTTCCTAGGAAAACCGCTTGATTAATAAATTCCAATTTTTCTCCATTCTATATGATGTCACATTCGCTACTTCTAACATTAGGTAATTTAAATCTTATGGTTTTTTTTTCGTTGAGTACCAAATTATTTACCGTAAATCAATCTTGGACACCTTTCCAGGTATCGATTGTGGTTCTGATCACTAGCTGTTAGTGGCAGACCTATACAAGTGCACCTAAAATCATGTTGCAAAAGGATAAACCGCACAACATGGTTATCCCAGTCTGAATATGAGGACTTCCAAAGAAAAACAGAACCCGTATTAGCCTAGAATGAAACCTACACGAAACCAGCTGGACAATAGCAACATCTCAAATCTCACGTCAATGTACTTGATTCCATGACTATATGGAAGGAAGTAAAACAAGGCAGGAGCCTTGATAATTTTGAGGAAGAGTATTGTAAAGTTACTACATAATTCAGAAACAGTGGAGCAGATATAAGAACCGTTTGATTTATTAAGTATCAGACTTTATAGTACACTAGAATTTACCAGGTTTCATCGTAGGACATTCACACATTGAGGATTTAGACGTCCAACTAGAAAAAATTAAAGAATGCCTTCGTCTTCTATTTGATGTAATCCTATAGAAGGATAACGCCGCCAAGTAGCTATGCCGCAGTTGATACAATAATGATGTTGATCACTTATTGTATTTTACTTCCAAATCCAGTAAATGAGGCTTAGGTAAGTCGAGAAGGCAAGATAATCATGTCCGTTGTAAGAAATGCGTCAGTTGTTCATCTAAGTAATAACCGTCAGATTCCTTTATACATAGCCGAAGTCGCAGATACTAATCGAATAATAACTACTACAGCACACGAAAACACAACAGCAAATAAAATATCCACTACCGCCGCCATTTACAATTGACATGAGTCCAATGTTGCCTGAATATTAAATCATGATGATCGATTGTGAAATCGATTTACACTTTTTTTTACGACTTTTTTTAGAAACGTTGTTATGTGTCACTGAGAAACCACCATTATTTAAATAAAATAGTTTTATTTTTTAACTTATACAAAGAAGAAAACACTGATCCACTATTTATTGTTTTTTTTTTTTCTATTTGTATTTTTAATATCGAATGATCGACTTACTTATTTCATCTGGAAACATTGTTTAAAAGTGCAAACTAAGGGAAGTCATTATTTTTTCTAATAAACACTTAATTTCTTATGCCAAGATAAAACTGCTTAATATTTCACGATTAACTACAAAAAAACTGAATAAAATTATTGATAAATATTTCATTTGTGTAACGTTAGGCCCAGATTCGCCTATCTCCTTTGAAAATGACTTTCTATATAAATCAAAGTCAACTAACCAAAACAATATGGTTGATAAAGTTGGAACTCAAGTATCAGAGTCTGTTCCTATTATATTTCAAGAAAATTCTAAAAATATACCAACTGAAGGAGAAGTCAACAAAATTCTTACTGAACCTGTAATCCAGGAAACTCAAGTTATCGAGACTTTTTCTGAACCTTTAGTACAGGAAACAGAACTCAATATACCAGAAAATGAAAACACTGAAGAGGAATTTCAAGACAGTATAGCAGAGATTCCAGATGATACAAACAATCAAGTTTCTCAACCTGATAGGAGATATCCTTTGAGAAACAGAATCAATAAAAAGTGGTCCGAAGATATAGTTCTATATAAAGCTGCAGAAGATGAAACCCCTTCAACCTGTAAGGAAGCCATTAATTGTGATGATAAAAATAAATTGAATGAAGCTCTTCAAAGCGAATATGACTCACTTATGAATAACGAAACTTGGATCCTTGCAGATAGACCAAAAGATAGGAAAATAGTTCGTTGTA
This sequence comes from Dryobota labecula, assembly GCA_947523025.1. NCBI lineage: Eukaryota > Metazoa > Arthropoda > Insecta > Lepidoptera > Noctuidae > Dryobota > Dryobota labecula. The sequence goes on from OX383301.1 coordinate 24,526,719, forward strand.
AATGGGTATTCAAGATCAAGAAAAATGGAAACGGAGAAAACGTACGATATAAGGCGCGATTAGTAGACAAAGGTTTTACACAAACTTACGGCATAGATTATGATGAAACATTCGCACCTGTGGCACGTCTTTCAACAGTCAGATTATTACTCGCTTTTGCAGCTCAATGGAATATTTCAATGGATCAAATGGATATTGAAACCGCCTTCCTTAACGGCAATCTAAATGAAGAAATATTTATGGAACAACCGGAGGGTTTCACTAAAGCCCCTTGTTGCACTCTTTGGTGAAACCCTCAGGTATGCCAGTTAAAGAAAGCACTTTACGGCCTGAAACAAGCGCCTAGACAGTGGAACCTCAAACTTAACGAAGCAATGATGAACTTGGAATGAAAAGGTCTGAACATGATCATTGCCTCTACTATAAAGTCAAAGGAACTTGCAAATTAATTGTTGCAATCTTTGTTGATGATCTATGCATTCTTAACAATAGTACTGACATGAAAGAAAATTTTAATTAAAAAGAATATTCAAAATTTCTTTAAGATCAAGGATTTGGGAAAATTGAAAAATTTCTTAGGAATGAGGATCATTAAAGAGGAAAATGGAATAACCATTGATCAAGAAAAATATATTAAAAGGGTACTAGATCACTTTGCTATGACTGGTGCAAAACCTGCTAGTACTCCTGCTGATTCGAATCTGAAATTAGTAAATCCTTCAAATGAAGAGAAAGAGGCAGCTCAACATTTGCCTTATCAGAGACTGATTGGATCTCTAATGTATTTGTCTGTCGGAACAAGGCCAGACATTACACATTCTGTAAGTGCGTTAAGTCAGTTTAACAGTAACTTTGGAACAATTCACTGGAATTCTGCAAAAAGAGTTCTACGATACTTAAAAGGGACAATGCATCTTAAACTTCAATTCCAGCAGAAAAATAGACTTGCACTTACGGGATATACTGATGCAGATTATGGTGCGTGTCAAATTGACAGGAGATCCTACACTGGATATGTATTTTATTTAAATGGTCCTATTTCGTGGGAATCTCGTAAACAGCGAAAAGTCGCCTTGTCAACAACTGAATCCGAATACGAGTATATGGCAATTAGTGATGCTTCTAAAGAATTTATTTATCTCAAAAACTTATTGATGGAAGTGTTAGGTTTTGACAATGGTGTCTGTATTTACAGCGATAATCAGGGAGCTCAAATGCTAACTAAAAACAACATTCATCACTCGCGAACAAAGCACATTGATGTAAGACATCATTTCATAAGGGATACTGTTGCTAGTGGTATTATCAATATAAAATATGTTCCCACAAATGAAATGAAGGCAGATGTCTGAACTAAGTTTCTACCGAAGCAAAGACATCTATCTGTGTTTAACAAAAGAATTAGGATTAATTTAACATTAGTTATAATGGCCTATTACCTATTCAGAAGTAGGGGAAGTGTTGGAACTATTTGGTAGCTTTAATCAACCTTCTTCATAGGTATTTTTGATAGGTTCTAAATTTAGTTTTTAATTTGAATGTTAGGCTATTTTTTTCGCTGTCACTCTATTTAAAATAATATAAATACAAGCAATAAAATATTCATACTGTTACACATTAGATATTTATTTGGATTACTAGAAACCCACTGAAAAACAATAACCTCCTTTTATTATTTTATAATAGTAGTATAGATTAACACTTTAAATATGCAATTAAACAAATCTAATGCGAAAGCACCAGCGGTTACATGGTTATCATTACAGTAATTTTATTCTAGGTACATCGTCTTCACATATAATGATATAATTGTTATAAACAAAGTATTGTAAAAGAGTTTAAAAGAGTAACGGTGGAGTTTCTTGCCCATTCTTCTCCATACAAAACTACCTTTTGGAAGGGGCATTTTGGGGTTTTATTTCCGTGTAAATTTCGACGTTCAAAAGTGTAATTTGAAATAAATGCTTTGATTCGTTATAGACGACTTCCATCGATTTTCAACAGTAATTAAGACAATTTGATTGCGATAGCGCCCACCAGGAAATGTCCATGTGCCAAAGCCTGCGCTTGTGGTGTTAATAACAAGTGCTCGCTATTGCCAAATTGGTGCTCACGCTGAAGACTCTAAACTTTTCTCCCCTTTAATTTCTAATAACGATGATTAAATAGCGGGTATGATCATCGTGCTCTGTAATTCCTTTCTACCTTTGCGTTCCAGTCGCCCTGCACAATCATTCATTCGCGTCTGGGGATGTTATTCGTTGCTTTTGTAAGTGGGCTTAAAAGTCGTCAATGTCTTCCTGCGAAGATTGGGCAGTTGGTGCATAGACCTGTATGATGTTAAGTGGGAGTGGGTTGCAATTTATGCGGATGGTCATTATTCTATCATTGATAGTATTGTTGTCAGTGACGAGTTGAGGTATCTTGCGAGATACTATTATTCCTGTATCGTTTTTGCTGTCAAACTCGTGACCTGAAAAGATTTTAAGTCTTCCTCTAACGTTCCAGGTTCCAATCCCGTGTTTTGGTCGTATGGATGCTTTCTACAGCCTGTTGACACACTCTCAAGGAGTCTTCGGTCACATATATGACACCCATTGACCCAGCTATCAATGGGCGCCGGGGCTCGACCGGATCGCCCGACAAAACAGCATAATATTCATCATTGACTTTTAACATGAAATTATCTTGGGATATATATCTTAGTGGGTTCCCATGACCTTCTACGTCGGTTTTTTCTGAGGAAATGTAGTCCCCATGGCCCCCGCTACCCGAAGTAGGTAGGTTAATTTACCACCTACTGCTCGGCATTGCCGTATTTGACGGCTGTCTTTATCCCTGGTGCTGTTGGGTGTACGCTGTTCACAGCCAACCTTCCGCCATTCTCAAATGGGCTTAGGACTGGCTACGGCGGAGTTAAGCTCCTATTGCGTGAAGATTAACTTCATACAATTTTCTCTTCTCCTGGCAGTTTTGTCACTGATGACCACTGAGTATTGAGGTTGGAGTCGAGTTATTACATTTCAAAACGCCGTACGCTGTGACCGAGTGAAGTTTTCCCTCCTTATTCTAAAATTTCGAACCTTTTATTTTATGCAGGTTTAACCAACATTTTAAATTTTATTTTGGCCAATATTTCTTCTAAAGATCACCATCTGCCAAGCCTTTTCCCTATGTTGCTATGTTGGGGTCAGCTTCCAGTCTAACCGGATGCAGCTGAATGCCAATATTTGGCTTATTCCCAAACTACTCTATTCTTTTGTTCTAAAAAGATAAGAATCTCATACATTAGTTCCCAAGTTACTCCAAGGAATTATTATCTAATATTTAAAAATACTTATTATTTTGTTCCCATTCTGCTCCATAGGTATCTGGAATCATTCTCAAAGTACTCCACCGATTATTCGTTATCAATTCCCAAACTGCTCCATCTACATTACCTATAAAATACATATACTTCAGTACAGTCAGTCTCAAAAATTCTTAAAAGAAAGATTAAAGTTTAGCATTTTGTTATTACGTCAATGCATATTTAAAATTGTAGGCTTGAATCCTTACGAATACCTACACACAAAAACACACCATCATGCACAACACACCACACCATGTGGGCAATCATGTTTTTATCTAGTATAATTTTTTTTTTTTTTTTTAACTTTGCCCCACCCTAGGAATTTCTCCTGTATCGTGGGTGCGTTTACAAACTTACTTACTTTATGTCTTTGTTTTTTTTTTAGTTTCAATTAACATTATAGCATGTCATCAAATAGTACTATGTAACTAGGAAGAGTACTGTCTCCTGAGATACAGGTTAACTACCTAGTTCAGGAGGTAGAGATTTTTTATGTAACAGTGACTCTTGTTTGCAAATAAACGAATTTATTATTATTATTATTAAATAAACAAAAAAATCCCTAGTTCGCAAACAATTTGTAATCTTAGCATACATGTCTCAAAATAGTTTTAAGTCTGATTCCACATACTTGAAATAATACTACATATGTTAGTATTATTAGTAGTATGTTGTTAGTTTTATCTTATGTAGTAACTTAATTTGATAACTTTTATTAGGATTCAGTGTATAAGAAAGAAAGACTGTGACTTTTAAATTTATGTATAAGTATTTTTTACCATCTTATGTAAAATTTCAAATGACTATTGGTCGAATTTTTTAAATATTTTATGTTAGGCTTAATTGCCAGATCATTTTAGATTTATTTATTATTTGTTTTTTTATGTTTTTTTAGCCGTCTGAATCCAGAGCCCGACTTTTTTAATTTTGTCAGATGATTTTTGAATATTTTTAATTGTTAAATTATAATAAATATGTTAGGCTTAATTGCCACATATCAATTTAGATTTCTTATTATTTGTATTTCATGTTTTTTAGACTTCTGAATCCAGAGCCCCACTTTTTTAATTTTGTCAGTTTTTTTTTTGTCTTATTTTTTTGATATTTTTAATTTTTAACAAAAAAAATAAGACTCAAAATGATTGTTGAATTATATTATAGTCTTCTTATTGAAATATATTTGCAAAGCTTTTGAGCCTGACTGTACGTCAGCTACCCTTTTGTAGTATTCTGGTACTTATTTAATATTAGCTTTTTGATTAAAATGTGGTGGAGTACTTTGAGAATATTTTAATGTTATCATGGAGTAGAATGAAACCTAATTAAAAATATTATATTTTTCATGGAGCAGTTTGGGAACTCTTTTTGGAGTACTTTGGGAATAAGCCCAATATTATAAATGAAGCGACTGCTTATCTGACCTCTACAACCCAGTTACTGGCTAATACGATTCCCCTTAGTACTAAGTGATGGTTGGCTTGTTCAGTGTGTAGAAAAGCATTCAAAAGTCTTAACATGAAAAACACTGAAGACTTATGGGGGATTTCCGTTAAAGTTTTTGGAGATATCATTGACACAATTGCCCCTGTCCTAACAGGAATATTTAATCAATGTTTGGACAGCGGTACGTTTCCAGACTTAATGAAACATAGTAAAGTAGTACCAATTTTTAAATCGGGTAGTAAGAGTGATCCTTCTAATTATAGATCTATGTCTGTGCTACCAGCATTGAGTAAAATATATGAAAAAATCATGCTAGGCCAGATGTTGTCACATTTTAATTCAAATGGGATTTTACATAGTCGCCAGTTTGGTTTCACGAAGGGTAGGTCGACGACTGATGCAGGAGTAAAACTCATCAGTCACATTTTGAAATCCTGGGAGAAGTCCGAGGATGCAATTGGCATTTTTTGTGACAAAAAAAAATTTTTGTGGCTTTTTTTCTCTCAAACGCGTTTGACTGCGTTGACCACAACACACTGATCTGTAAATTACGCCACTACGGAATTCGTGGACAAGCTGCCGATCTTGTTCTTTCCTATCTATCAAACAGGCAGCAAAAAGTACACGTTAACGGGGCGACGTCCTCGGGGTCTCTAGTTAAGATGGGCGTGCCTCAAGGTTCAATTCTTGGCCCTTTTCTATTTCTAGTTTATATTAATGACCTTCCTTATATGATGGCTAACTTATCGGATATAATTCTATTTGCTGATGACACATCTCTAATTTTTAAAATAGAAAAGACACGGATGTCTTACATATCAACGATAGTCTGGATGTTCTTTCAAAATGGCTCGCAGCTAATAATCTTTTACCTAATGCGAATAAAACTAAATGTCTTAAGTTCTCGTTACCAAATGTGCCCCAAATGGGTCTAAATATAAAACTTGATGGCAAGAAACTAGATGCTATTACGGAAACTGTATTTATAGGAATTATTTTAGATTCGAAATTGCAATGGGGCGCCCACATTAGAGCACTTTCAGGTAGATTAAGTTCAGCTGCATATGCAGTAACAGTTAACTGATATAGCCACAGCTGGGATAGTATACTTTGCTTATTTCCACAGCATTACGTCTTATGGCGTTCTGCTGTGGGGATCGGCAGCTGACGTAGATTCCATTTTCATTCTACAAAAGAGAGCAACCCGCGCGATCTATAAAATGGGTCCTCGTGAGTCCCTTAGAAATAAATTCAAAGAAATTGATATACTAACTTTGCCTTCTCTTTACATCTTAGAAAGTATTTTGTATGTTCACAAAAACTTAGGACTTTTCAAAATAAGAAGCGATTTCCATAATATAAATACACGTAGTAAAAATGAAATTGTGATACCCAAATTCAGATTTACTAAAACTTGCAAGTCATTTCTTATAAACAGTATCCGCTTTTATAACAAGTTGCCAAAGTCAGTTACAGAACTTAGCGGTGGAAAGTTCAAAACCCACATTAAACGTGTCCTTATCAAAAAAGCATATCACTACATATTATAAAACAAAGTCCTCCGCCGCGTCTGTCTGTCTGTCTGTCTGTCTGTCTGTCTGTTCGCGATAAACTCAAATACTACTGCACCGATTCTCGTGCTGTTTTCACCAATGGATAGCATGGTTCTTGAGGAAGGTTTTAGTATATAATTTGTTATGTTTTTGTATGCATTTTTGTATGAATTAACGATATTTGTTGGAGGTGTCGGAAAAAAATAAGCCGTCTGGGAGCTTTCAACGAAAACGCTGTCTAAACCCTTTTAGATATAACAAAATAATGTATGGTGGAATTATGTATCTTTTAAAGGTCTTCAAAAAAGTCCGCGATGGCATATGTCTATCTCTTAAGGATAACATACTATATCCATTTTATTGACTTTTTGTAGGTATTTGTTTGCCGAATTTTACTCTTGGAAATACGATTACGATAACAATACGCTATAATATCAGTAGCTATTAGCCAAATTATGTTCGTAGATAAATAAGCTAGCTACTTATGTGTATTTCAAACAGTGTACAAGAATATTTATCATAAAAACATTACTAAACACGGCGGCCTTATGATCAAAATGTGTGCATTCCAAAACTTTCGTTACTTTTTCACTGACTTAATTATCACTTTTCGATAAACTAACACTCAATACGAAATCTACACTTATTTCTCAGTAATTCTGTATAAGATTCTTCAAAGGTTAAACCATTTTCTCATTGAATCTTTACGCACGTATAACCTTGATGAATGTTTACATTAAGCACCGCACCACACCGCCACACGACCACAGAGTACAGACGTATTTTGTTTTTTTTTTTCGTTGGTTTAGTGATGTTCCTGCTAAAATGTCAACCGGTCAAGTATTAGTCGATTAATCGAATTCTACATCCAGATCGTGTTGCAAGTACAAAATAAATGTCAAATATTTCGTCCAATTGCGAACGTGACCCTGAGAAAAGTTATGCACCAATGGTGTTCATTATATATTTCGAGCGTTTTATCAGCACATGGTGTATCATGCGACATTTCGGAGGATTTCATTTTGTTTTCACATTGTTGGTACTTACGTGAATTATTTTAAAATTATCATTTGTGTCGTCGCACTTTTACTTTGTGTTGTAATTTGGTACAATTGATTGCTTTAAGAATTTGAGTGATATTTCGTATTTTGATTTTGTGTTTGTTATCTTTAGGTAAAGACTCATTCACGTTCAGAACATAAGTACTTTTATTATACAGGGTGTTTGGCAGAACGTTGAACATACGAAAATGGTGGATAGGTGGGGTCATCTGCTACTTACTCAGCCCTAATTTATTTGGCCCTGGCCCCCTGAATATAAAAAAAAAATTTGTTTGCTTTCTTTTAGTTTCACCACTTTCTTAACTTTAAAGTGTATTTTTTTATTAAAAATGGGTAAAACAGGCAATATTTTAGTTTATTTTTTTATCTTTAATATTGGCAGATTCTTATAAAATTATTGCTTTATTCAGATGTTAGCTAGAAAAAAAGTTATGACTCCTCAAACTTACAGAAAGATGTAATAAATAAAAATATTGCCTGTTTTACCCATTTTTAATACAAATTACACTTTCAAGTTAAGAAAGTGGTGAAACTAGAAGAAAGCAAAAAATTTTTTTTTAAATATCCAGGGGGCCAGGGCCAAATAAATTAGGGCTGAGTAAGTAGCAGATGACCCCACCTATCCACCATTTTCGTATGTTCAACGTTCTGCCAAACACCCTGTATTAAATCATTTGTTTCGGTTTCTATTCAAATAGTGAGTCACATTAAAATTAATATTAAGTTAGAATTTTGAGATATAGCCTGGGATATGGAGAAGGACATAGGGTACTTTTTTATGCGATAACCGACATCCACGCGGGCGAAGCCGCGGGCAAAAGCTAGTTATAAGATAAAAGACTACGTTGAAGACAAGGAAGTTTGGCAATAATGCCTTCTGCACATGTGACTTCCCTGGTATCTCTTAGACAACATAACTATGTAAATGTCTATTAACTGCTCCCAACTAACGATGTTTATTTAGATTTTTTTTTTTACATCCTTCCTTGACATAATCTTTTCATTATTTGACATTATTTACCTACAAATCGAATTCCAATTCTTTATTAGAGACTTTTGGGGACATGATATTTATTCAGATATGTTACTGTAGTTGTAATTGCAATCATGTCATTAATCTTTTATATACTTAGATTATTTTCTATTTTGTCAATGTGAGAACGTTGTAGGCCTAGTAGAGTGTAGATTTGTTAGCACTTTTCTATTTTGTTAAGTACCTGGTAATTGTTGAAAGGCCTACACTGTCCAACCATACCTATTATCACTGTTATTTGATAATATTGTAAAGCCAATTATTTTTAAAAGAATAACCGTGGAGTTTCTTGCCGGCTCTTCTCCATAGGAAACGACTATACCCAGTCTCAAATTCAGATAATTTATGTAAACAAAGGGGATAACATATCAAAAAAATATCTTCGTAATGGTAATTCACATAAAATGGCGAAAAAAAAGGTTCCATTTTCTTTTAAGTATTGAATTTAAGAAATAATAATTAAAAATAATCACACCGTAATTATTTTTATAAATTTTCGGTTTAAAACAAAGTTGTTAAAAAAAGGAGATTTTCTGGTATAAAATATTTTATGATACTGGTAACAATGCAGATCCTAACATTTTCACATTTTTTACATCTTCAACAACACTTATAACTCTCATTCATAGATACATATTGTATGTAGCATATCTAGCCACATTTTGGATGAAAACGGCTGTAAACTGTTTCGAGTGGAAATCGATTTTGAGAGGCCTACGCCTAGCAGTGGACTTAAAAGGGCTGATTATGACGATCATAGGCCGTGTCTCCGACACACTACATAAAACATTGTTTGGCAACGGTATTCTATTTGCATAGTTCTTATAATTAATTCACTTTCACTCACCTCATCTAGTTTTAAAATTTGATTGACGTGTAAAAGTGTTTGTAAAAACCTACTTACAGAAATAAAATCATTTATCATTTATCATTTATCATTTAATTTCATAGATGATTATTTACAAAAAAAATAATTATGATAAAATGTTTTTCACCACTGTCCTGTCATTTTGACAGTGACATTTCTTGACATTACTTTGTTTACATAAATTATCTGAATTAGAGACTTCGGGTATAATTGGAACCGTGCACCTAGCTTCTGACGTTTCATAAGTGCCCATGTAGGTTTATATGAAATAAAATATTTTTATTTTGATTTTGATTTATTGTATATTTTACCCTGATTTATAATATTCATGAAATTTTTAATCGTTTGTGCTCTTGTGTGTTGTGCTATGTCTTTTGTGTGCACTGAATAAATGTCTTATCTATCTATCTATCTATCTATATCGTTTCGTTAAAAAATGGTTAAATTTGTAATATCAAAGCCTTTGCGGCGTCCCCTCGGCCCCCCGGGCATCGTCTGTGTCTTAACATACAAGCAACGAGGTTTATTCTCAATGGAAACAGACGTTTGATCACTGCTAACGGTGGACTTTTGATAACTACAAAGCTCTTGGTTAACAGCAAGTCAGTTTGTAATGTTATGATTTGATAAATAAGTATTTACAACGTAGATAGTAGATACTATTTATCATGTTTTCCAGTCTGGTAACAGTGGATGGCGACGGCAAAAGAACGGTCTTCTTCAGGGCAGTGTGTTGGCACCAACGCTTTTTAATATTTACACAAACGACCAGCCTACTACCCAACATACTGAGCGCTTCTTGTACGCGGACGACTTGACTCTGGCGGCTCCACCGGCGACCTTCACTGACGTAGAAGACAAGTTGACACTGGCACTCGACCTACTAGGAAAATACTACGACAGCAATGCCCTCCGGTCGAACCCGTCCAAGACAGAATCATGTGCATTCCATCTCCGCACTAAATACTCAAATCGAGGCCTTACCATCACGTGGCGAAGAACTAAGGTTGACCATTGCTCAAACCCAGAATACCTAAGAGTAACGTTAGATAGGGCACTAATGTATAAATCACACTGCTACAAAACGAAGCAGAAGGTCGGGAACCGTAATAATCTGCTACGTCGCCTCATTTCTACTAACTGGGGAGCAGCACCCGATGTTCGTCGCACAACTCGCAAGTCTTTACTCTGCTGGCGAATTTGCGTGTCTAGTATGGCACCACTCACGCCAAGCAAGTAGACACTGCCCTAAATGAGACGTGTAGGATATTATATCGGATATATTATTACTAGCTTTTGCCCGCGGCTTCGCCCGCGTAGATGTCGGTTATCGCGTAAAAAAGTAGCCTATGTCCGTCTCCATATTCCAGGCTATATTTCTGCCAAATTTCATGACGATCGGTTCAGCGGTTTAGGCGTGAAAACGTAACATACAGACAGACAGACAGACAGAGTTACTTTCACATTTATAATATTAGTATGGATATCGGGCTGCTTAAAACCGACTCCACTAAATAAGCTCTACCCGTTTGCAGGAATCACACCACCTGCCTTACAAAGGGATAAGGGCTAGAAAAAAAGAACCAAGAATCCGATTCCCGACTTCCCCTCTACGATTACACAATGCCCCGGGTAGGCTTAATAGTCGTAAGAGCTTGTTACCCTCTACGCTGGCCATTCAGGACAAACCAACCAATGAGAGGAGCAAATTGTGGGAAGAGAAGCATGCACCACCTCCCGACTTCATTAAACCCCAGGAGCATTTGCCTCCCGGGCGTGATCTGCCGTGGCCTATATGGAAAGCTCTCAATCGATTGCATACCCAAGTAGGCCGCTACAGACACAATTTGTCGAAGTGGGGTATTATTGACCCATCCAACACCCAGTGCGAGTGCGGTACTTCTGATCAGACCATGCCCCACTTGCTGGAGGGTTCTAAGTGCCCGTTCACCTGCACCTCGGATGACCTATAGAATGCCATTCATGCCGCAATCAACGTGGCCACCTACTGGGCTCATACAATATAAAAATAAATAAAAAAGCAACTAAGAAGAGTACCATCGACACGAAAAGAAGAAGAATCATGCTGAAAGTTGAAAAGTTACCGGATGATAATAAGAACCAGTTTTCTGTGACAGACTGTCATAGTAAATAGTTCCTTGTCATAGGAAATCTCAGAATGTTTCTGCATTTATCAGACTTTCATAAGCTGAAGCCATTTTTACGGTTGTAGCTACGGATGCAGCTATATGAAGGTACATTAAGTGCACATACTGACGTTCAATATCTGCGATCGTGGCCGCGCGGCGTCGTGGGTAATGTGGGTATTATTGTCATATTGCAGCGTTAAGCAACACACCACGAGCGTGGCCGCGCGGCGGCGGCGTGGGTAATGTGGGTATTATTGTCATATTGCAGCATTAGGCAATACACCTCGAGCCACTTGGCGTACAACTGTGAGGAGCGATATCTATGACAATGATAAGTATAAGTATGTTGAAGAGCTGGAAGCACCTGCACGCCAGTTCGTAACCAGTTATTAAGTAATTATTGATCTATTATTATATTTAAATGTAATCGAATGCAGTTTAACTTAATATCTATAATATTTTACTATAACTTAAATTTATTTTTAATGCAATGATTTTAATGTGTAATGTTTTAATGTATTATGAATTCTTATGTATATTTCTAATAATTTCCTCTATAATTTTTAGTGCTTAATATGGGAATAACTTCCTGAAATAAATGATTATTTAATTTAATTTAATTTAATAAGTTGGTATTATTTACACTAACTAATATACTGGGTATTTCCCTGTAGATATTTGAGAACAACATACACCGCGTGTTAGGGATTTCAGGTAAGGTAGCTGTGTGCCTCGACTAAAATCCCCGGAAAGCGATGTTTCTTGAAAATCCATACCTAGTTAGTTTCCAAATAAATAGGCGAAGAAAGAAATAAGATGAACCGATGTAAGAAAGATACATAATTTTAATGAGGAGACTCTACCAGTCTGTTTATCCTTGTGTAAAATGAAATTCATTTGTATCAACATTCTTAATTTGGAAAGAATACAGAGATTAATTAAAAACACAGTTTTTAGGGTTCCGTTCCTCAAAAGGAAAAACGGAACCCTTTTAAAGGATCACTTGAGGAGTGACGGAACAAAAGCCGTTATGAATCAAGCACGTATTTATTTTATTTGTTTCGGTTTTCAATGTTGAAATACACAAACAAATACAGACCGCTTCAAAAACCGGTAAAGCCAACAATTTTTTTTTTTAGTTATTGTCTGTCTAAATCCCACAAATACATGATTATTGCTATCATTCCGAGATATGGTCTCCATCGTTGAAACAAAAACCATTAAATCCATAGGAAATTACAAGCCCGTGACACTAGTCGCTTCAAATTTCGGTAAATCCAAGGTACATTAAAATCATATCCATTTTTTTCTTGATTGTTTCGATTAATCGTTGTACAATACTTGTTTTGTGAATGCACCTAAAGTCCTGTCTAAAGATCTGTCACAGCAAAACTGACAAATCATGACAAATATCAACAACATTAATGTTTTGGTGGCAAAACACGAAAGTTCTGCACAAATCACTAACTCGTTTCGACTGGATTTTATTTTCGGATAAAATCGCGAAAAATTAAAGAACCCCCATCAATTTAAGGTCTAGATCAGCTTGGCGTTATGGAAACAACAGTACAAAACATACATGATGGTTCAAGGACAGACTGACTTGATCCCCATAAATCCAAAACGGCTTGAACAAAAACCATTATCTCCATATTTCTTTGCCTATAACTCCTATTTTCGAAAACATTTCACTACCTACCTAATATATAAAGATAATTTTGCCATAAATTTGTCATAACTTTTTTTAATAAGTTAGAAGTTTTAATTTTTTTTTTTTTCATTTTCCTCGTTCGTCTAACTGTCTGTCAGTCTGTCATGACCCTTTTTTCTCAGGAACGTGTAGAGGTATCAAGTTGAAATTTATATATCATATACGTAAGTGTACGGGTCCCTTGGGGCTCAAAAAATCAAGCTTCTCAGTCAACGCAATAAAAAAATACGGTCATTTATACGACGTATTTTATTACTTGCAAATAAATCAAAACCGGGTAAATAGGGTACTTCCCGTTGCCCTAGAATCATGTTTGGCAAGAAGTAAGGTCTCACAGCACAAGTGAGAGAGAGAAATAGTCTGAAAATCGTTGATTTTGTATTTTGTGCGATTACAAAACTTACGACCGTGACTTATATCGCTGTATGGGAGAACATTTTTTCAACTACAAATTAAGGATTTATGTATTTGTAAGAAGGTAGTTTTACAGAATAATATTTACACAATTTAAAAGCTAATAGTCTTAAAATAATGATAGTAATATGTACAAGTATTACAGAAAAAGGAAAGGAAAGAAGTAGAAAAGCCTGGCAGCATTGCCACGTTGTATGGCAATGCTGATTCTTTCGTCAAGAAATAGGCCAGCCCACTGGGCAAGGGCACTTGAAGAATTAAGTAAAAAAAAGTTATGTTTATTTTTGGAATAAATTCATCCCAACTACGGATCCCTTCATTGCGTGGTTCGACACGCACTTGGGCGGTTCTTTTTAATCTAAGCCTTTTACCACCTACTCACAAATCAACCACGTAACAGCCATGGTAATCTATATGGCCTGTATTATTTCTTGTATCAACGAAGAGTATTGAAGAAGGTTGGACATAGTCTCAATTTCGACACTGAAACTGGACAGATTGCTACTACACTCATAAACCAGGGATTTAAACTTAAGTTCTTAGGCGCGGCTGCTGCTTGCGAACACTAGCCGTACGAGTCAGTTCGTGGTACTCGCGGTAGATACATTATGTACAATGTCATTGTCTGTATATCTGCTGATGTTCGTGATAACTGCGGCTAATACGGACGGCGTACGTTATCTCTCATCTCAGATCGCATCTACAGAGAACAGTGAACGGGCGGCGGCACATAACAGGCACAGAAGCCCGACTCCACACTACGAGGGACAAGAATGCAAGCGCAATCGCGACTGGTATTCATTTGAATTTGCAGTTAACACTCACATAGTCTAAGAATGCCGCGCAAACGCGTCTATGAGTGTGTGCGCCTGCTTTTCTTCACTATTTTAATGGAGCTGACCTTCTGTACCCATCTACTTCGTGTCAGTCAGCGAGCCGCGGCCTGCGAGCCGGCACGACGGCAAACGTCACGCGAACCACCGCGATTGTCTGCGGCGACCATTGTGCTGCGATCATATTTCACACACGCACTCATTTCCCCACAAAGAAGTGAAATATCGATTCATGGAATACCAGCCAAGCGATCACGAACAATTGTTGCAATGCACCTTTAAACACCACATGGGTAAAGACAGGTAAATAACATTAATTTATCGAGGTGAAACAAATCTCTTTTCTATGGCATTGAAATAACATTAGATCTCTCATAAAAATAAATATGATCAAAAATCAAAATATTTTTTTTCACACAAACCTACATGGGCACTTATGGAACGTCAGAAGCTAGGTGCACGATTCCAATTAGTCGTTTCCTATGGAGAAGTGCCGGCATGAAACTCCACAGTTACTCTTTTAAAAATAATTACAGTATGGTTTCACCAAAGGACGTTGCACAACCGATGCTGGGGTCACCGTATTAAAACACATCTATGAGGCATGGGAAGATGCACAAGATGCAATAGGCATTTTTTGCGACTTATCAAAGGCATTTGATTGCGTGAATCACGAAACACTGCTCTTGAAACTTGAACATTACGGACTGGGTAAATTTGCGCTTAGCTTAGTAAAATCATATTTGAATAATAGATTGCAGCAAGTTCAAATAAACGGTGTTAATTCATTGGGTTTAAAAGTCAAAATGGGTGTACCGCAGGGCTCAATACTGGGTCCGTTCCTCTTTTTAGTATATATAAATGATTTACCTTATTTACTGAAAAACCGACCCCAAATGGTGTTATTTGCTGATGACACATCACTGATTTTTAAAGTAAACAGACATGCCCAGGACCTTGACGACGTAAATAACGCTATGCTTAAGGTCCATAATTGGTTTACTGTAAATAATTTGGTATTAAATGAGAAGAAAACTAAATGCATAAGATTCGCTTTACCGAACGTTAGAAGTAGTGAATGTCACGTTGTATTGAATAAGGAGATACTAGAATTCGTCGAAAAGACGGTTTTCCTGGGGATTACGCTTGACTCAAAACTACAGTGGGGTCCTCACTTAACATCACTTGCAGGGCGGCTAAGTTCAGCCGCTTACGCTGTTTGAAAAATCGGCCAATTAACAGACGTGGATACCGCGAGACTGGTCTATTTTAGTTACTTCCATAGCATCATGTCTTACGGTATTTTGCTGTGGGGACGAGCTGCAGATGTTGATTCCATCTTTATTCTGCAAAAGAGGGCTGTCAGAGCTATCTCAACCTCCGCAGACGCGAATCTCTGAGAGAGCTGTTTAAAAAAAATTAACATTATGACGGTACCTTGTCAATATATATATGAAAATATTATGTATGTTCGAAAAAATCTACATCTTTTTAGTAAAATAAGTGATAGGCATAATTTTCTGTATAATTTAGCAGCATTTTTTCAATTTTGTAAATGTGAATACCTTGGAGTCGTTTACTATATTATTATGATTTATGTTGACTTGAAAGAGCATGGCAGTTGAGAGTATGTCATGCTCACTTAAATGTTTCACTGATGGTGGCGCGTGTGTTGGATCATTCGGTTCCCTACAAAATGGTTGAGCTGGATGGTGCTGATCCATGCGTCATGTTCGTGAACGGGCGCCGTCAGTTGGGACTGGTCATCTCTTGACTGCCAGGGCTTATTTTTAATTTGTAATTTTATATTTTGAATTGTTTTATTAGTTTTTACATTGTCTCACATATAGAAGCAACAAGAATAATGTACCCAGGATTATGTAATATCTTGATTTAAAAGAGTGTCCTTGGAGTTTCTTGTCCGTTCTTCTCCATAGTGATCTACGTATTGGAATGGGCATCTAGTATCAACTTGCCGACTCTGACTAACTGACCGTCTCTTTGACAATTCAAAAGTGCCTGTAAATGGTTTAATTGAAATAAATGCTTTGAGTTTTTGAATTGGCTTTACAATATTATCAAATAACAGTGTTAATAGGTATGGGAGGACAGTGTAGGCCTTTCAACAACAATTACCAGGTACTTAACAAAATAGAAAAGTGCCAACAAATCTTCACTCTACTAGGCCTACACGTTCTCACATTCACAAAATAGAAAATCACTACATATTATAAAACAAAGTCCTCCGCCGCGTCTGTCTGTCTGTCTGTCTGTCTGTCTGTCTGTTCGCGATAAACTCAAAAACTACTGCACCGATTCGCATGATGTTTTCATCAATGGATAGCTTGGTTCTCTAGGAAGGTTTTAGTATATAATTTGTTAAGTTTTTGTATACATTTTTGTATAAATAAACGATATTTGTTGGAGGTGTCGGAAAAAAATAAGCCGTCTGGGAGCTTTCAACGAAAACGCTGACTAAACCCTTTGAGATATAACAAAATAATGTATGGTGGAATTGTGTATCTTAAAAAGGTCTTCAAAAAAGTCCGCGATGGCATATGTCTATCTCTTAGGGATAACATACTATATCCATTTTATTGTCTTTTTTCAGGTATTTATTTGCCGAATTTTACTCTTGGAAATACGATTACGATAACAATACGCTATAATCGCGCAATCGCTGCCTATGTTTAAAAGACTCGTGAAGGAACATTACTTGTTGTTGTGATTTTGTTCTCGTTGTTTACTGTAATAATCTAGTCTTCATTTGTTTTATTTGCTTATTTAGTTAGTATGTATGTATCTATGTATCTATTATATATCTGTGTATCTATTATAGGGTATTGTACTGTTATACTTTTTATTTTTGCACCAATGACAACCCCATTTTATGTCCATAAATTCACTGTCCATGCCAAGGTTGCCTGGAAGAGATCGCAGTATGCGATAAGGCCGCCCATTGTATATTTTATAGTGTATAAGTTTTCTTTTCTTTTGTAATGTGTAATCTGATGTACAATAAAGTATATATAAATAAATAAATAAATAAATAAATAATATCAGTAGCTATTAGCCAAATTATGTTCGTAGATAAATAAGCTAGCTACTTACGTGTATTTCAAACAGTATACAAGAATGTTTATCATAAAAACATTACTAAACTCGGCGGCCTTAAGATCAAAATTTGTGCATTCCAAAACTTTCGTTACTTTTTCACTGACATATTTATCACTTTTCGATAAACTAACACTCAATACGAAATCTACATTTATTTCTCAGTAATTCTGTATAAGATTCTTCTATGATTAAACCGTTTTCTCATTGAATCCATTACTTTACGCACGTATAACCTTGATGAATGTTTACATCGCGCCACACCGCCACACGACCACAGAGTACAGACGTATTTTGTTTTCTTTTTTTTTTTCGTTCGTTTAGTGGTGTTCCCGCTAAAATGTATTAGTACCGGTCAAGTATTACTCGATTAATCGAATTCTACAGCCAGATCGTGTTGCAAGTACAAAATAAATGTCAAATATTTCGTCCAATTGCGAACGTGACCCTGGGAAAAGTTATGCACCAACGGTAGTGTTGGTTAATATATCATAAAGCAAAATAAAGCACCGTGCTTATCATACATATCATAAAGCAAATGCTATCGTGGCTCTCACTTTTTGCTATTTGCTTATTTGCTTTACATCGCACTCTCTGTCTCTGTCCGTCGCACATCGCAAAATCGCAAGCGCAAGTTACAAAGCAGGGGCCAGCGGCGCGGCGGGCGGCCAATCGTCGCAATATTGCGATTGCTATTGCTATAGGTCGTGTGCTTAATCATTCTACGCACCACGTGCGAATTCGCGATCTCGGGCGGCTCACGTAATATAATGTTATTTTGTTTCGTGCTTTTTTTTGTGTACAGACGGCTACACGTGGAATTCTGGAAATGTATATGTGGCCGTGTGTCCGTAAATACTTGAAATACCAACATACTTATTTTTATAATAACACTTAATCAATTATAGACAGTCCTAAGCCTGGAAAGTATGAAGGAAAGTTCATTGGTTTTTTGTTTACTGTTCTGTTTTATCGTAATAAATTCAGCGCGATGTAATATTTTTATAAAGCATACTTGCTTTATTCGCGCCCGCCCGTTTGGCCGTAACAAATACCTACGCATATAAAAAGCATGCTTTAATAAAGCATATAAAATAACTTGCTTAAAATATAAAGCATAAAGCATTAAACAAGTGATTGCCATATAGCAACTTTGAACACCACTAACCAATGGTGTTCATTAGATTTCGAGTGTTTTCTCAGCACAAACGGTGTATCGTGCGACATTTCGGAGGATTTCGTTTTGTTTTCACATTGTTGGTACTTACGTGAATTATTTTAAAATTATTATTTGTGTCGCATTTTTATTTCGTGTTGTAATTTGGTACAATTGATTGCTTTAAGAATTTGAGTGAAATTTCGTATTTTAATTTTGTTTTTGTTATCTTTAGGTAAAGACTCATTATACGTTCAGATCATAGGTACTTTTCTTATATTAAATCATTTGTTTCGGTTTCTATTCACATAGTGAATCACATTAAAATTAATATTACGTTAGAAATTTGAGATATAGCCTGGGATATGGAGAAGGACATAGGGTACTTTTTTATGCGATAACCGACATCCACGCGGGCGAAGCCGCGGGCAAAAGCTAGTAATCTATATAAAAGATTAATGACATGATTGCAATTACAACTACAGTAACAAATCTGAATAAATATCATGTCCACAAAAGCCACTAATAAAGAATTGGAATTCGATTTGTAAGTAAAAAAAATAAAAAAATATAATAATGTCAAGGAGGTATGTAGAAAATAAAAACTAAATAAGCATCGTTATTTGGGAGCAGTTAATAGTGTATTTACATAGTTATGTCGTTTATGAGGTACCACATGTGCAGAAGGAATTATTGCCAAACTTCCTTGTCTTCAACGTAGTCTTTTATCTTATAACTAGCTTTTGCCCGCGACTTCGTCCGCGTTAAATTTCTTGTTCCCCCGACCCACCCCGTCGCAACACATTGCCTGCCCGTGCTTTTACTTCGTTTTCGCATTAACTTTCATTAAAAAAATGGTGTTCTAGTTAATAGGAATGTAATTCTTCCTCAAGAATTGGGCTGTAAAATGCAAAAAGATTTTTTCAAATACAACTCGCAGTTCCAGAGATTAGCGCGTTCAAAAAACAAAAAACCGGCCAAGTGCGAGTCGGACTCGCGCACGAAGGGTTCCGTACCATCCATACAAATCCTTATCCTTACTAATATTATTCGTGTCCTAGAGGCACGAGGAGAGTATGGCGATACGAGTCTGCAGACTGGGATGAAATGCGGCACTTTTTGCATCTTATCCATGGCGGCAAGTGTGCTTCTCCTCGGGTGACCCCTCGTGCTGTGCTGACGTGGTTGCGGACGTGATTCGGCAGGGGATGGAGTATTTTATTCCATTCTCCGACATCCCGCTCGGTCACAAATCCCAGCCTTGGTATAATGCAGAATGCGCCCACGCTGAGGCCCGAAAAGAGTCTGCTTACCAAGTCTGGCCCTGGTCAAGGCCCGCGACCACAAAGTTAGAGCGCGTAGGGTTCGCGCGAGGAAAAGAGCCTTTAATTCTGCCGCCAAGTTCTGTAAGCGGGTTTTACGTAAGGCACGTTTTGACCATGTCGGACGTATTGGGACCAAGCTGTTATCGCACCCTCCGGGTAGTAAACAGTTCTGGTCCCTGTCTAAAGCGGTTGAAACGAATTTCTGTCGTCCCACTTTACCTCCAATGATGAAACCTGATGGATCGCTGGCTCACTCTGCGTGTTAGAAAGCGAATTTATTTGCATCTCTCTTCGCAAGCAATTCACGTCTGGACGCTGGCTCCAAGCAACCACCTACTATACCTCATTGTGACTCCTCGATGCAGGAAATCGCTGTCCACATCAAAGAGGTCCGAAGAGTATTGTGCAGTCTAGACGTGAATAAGGCCAGCGGGCCTGACGGCATTCCAGCGAGAGTGTTGAAGCAGTGTGCGTCTGAACTGTCTCCTGTGTTGACACGCTTGTTCCGCCTCTCTCTATTAAAAAGAACGGTACCAAGATCCTGGAAGCTTGCAAATGTACAACCAGTCCCAGCATGGCTCAGTAAAGTACCAACTTGCTGCGCTTGACTCGGTGGAACGCAGAGATAAGAGGCTCATTAGCGACGTAAAACTGGTGGATGCCAAGCTTCACAGCTTGGCTCATCGCCGCAAGGTTGCCTGCTTGTCGGTCTTCTACAGATTGTACTTCGGCGAGTGTGCCCATGAACTCCACGACTTCATTCCACCGGCCCCCTTCTACCATCGGACATCTAGACGCACTGCAAGTTACCACCCCTACCTAGTTGATATTCCACCAACTCGCACTAAGCGTTTTCAAACGTCTTTTATAATGCGCACAGCAAAGGAGTGGAACTCTCTGCCTGCGTCTGTGTTTCCAAACGCATACAACCCTAATCTATTCAAAGTGAGAGTGAACAGGCTTCTCCTGGGTAAGCTCACTCCATCGTAGACTTTGTCTCTGTCATCCAGACCTAGACTAAAGTCAAGAGCAAACTCATAGTAGAATATACATATTCCAAAATTTTTAGAAATACTTGCAAGTTAGCTAAAGCCTTATGCATTAGCCACAAGATCAAATCAGCTGAAAATAAAATAAAAACAGTTTGGAAAGTTATAAATAATGAAACCAATAGAAAGAAAATACGAAACACAGATTTCACATTGGAGACTTCACGAGGCGCCATAAGCTCCAATTTAGAAGTAGCTCAAGAATTTGTACATTTCTTTACTGATATACCATCTAGAACGACGGAATCTTTAAATTTCACCCGATGTCTCAATTGATTTATTAAGAGCGAACGTTCCAGGCTGCCCGGTTGAATTTCA
Source organism: Dryobota labecula (assembly GCA_947523025.1). Lineage (NCBI taxonomy): Eukaryota > Metazoa > Arthropoda > Insecta > Lepidoptera > Noctuidae > Dryobota > Dryobota labecula. The sequence continues at coordinate 24,548,099 of OX383301.1, forward strand.
ATTTAAACATATAAACCCTATGATAGTTATAAAAGCTTTTCGGCAAATCAAAATCAAATTAACCGAAGATCTATGGGGAATGTACATCTATAATCGAGACTATAGCACCATACTTAGCTTTAATATTTAATTTGTGTGTGGATCAAGGAGTCTTCCCGGATTTAATTAAATACAGTAAGGTTATACCACTTTTTAAATCAGGGGACAGTAAAGACACTAACAATTATAGACCAGTATCCGTGTTGCCGGTATTCAGCAAGGTGTTCGAAAAGGTGATGCTCAATCAAATGCTTAATCATTTTAACACCAACCATATCTTACACGATCAGCAATATGGTTTCACCAAAGGACGTTGTACAACTGACGCCGGTGTCACCTTATTAAGACACATATTTACAGCATGGGAGGAGGCCCAAGATGCCATAGGAATCTTTTGTGACCTCTCCAAGGCATTTGACTGCGTAAATCACGAAACCTTACTCTTGAAACTGGAGCATTACGGACTAGGTAAACTTGCGCTCAGTTTAGTAAAATCTTATTTATATGATAGACAACAGCAAGTTCAAATAAATGGAGTCAATTCACTCAGCTTAAGCGTAAAAATGGGTGTGCCACAAGGCTCGATATTGGGTCCTTTCCTCTTTTTAGTATATATTAATGATCTACCCCATTTATTAAAAAACCAACCTCAAATGGTGTTATTTAGTGACGATACTTCCGTAATTTTCAAGATAAATAGACGTGCATCAAATCTTGACGACGTAAATAACGCCCTACTGCAGGTCCAAAATTGGTTCACTGCTAATAATTTAGTATTAAATGAGAAAAAAACGAAATGCATAAGATTTACTTTACCGAACGTTAAAATTAGTGATTGTGACATAGTATTGAATAGGGAGAAACTAGAATTCGTCGATAAAACTGTTTTCCTAGGGATCACGCTCGACTCAAGGCTGCAATGGGGTCCTCATTTAACATCTCTTGCAGGGCAGCTGAGTTCAGCAGCATATGCTGTGAGAAAAATCCGTCAATTTACTGACGTAGATACCGCGAGGCTAGTCTATTTTAGTTACTTTCATAGTATCATGTATTACGGTATTTTACTATGAGGACGGGCTGCAGATATCGAATCTATTTTTATTCTACAGAAAAGAGCCATCAGAGTAATATATGGCCTCCGCAGGCGCGATTCTCTAAGGGAACTGTTTAAAGATATTAACAACATGACGTTACCTTGTCAATACATCTATGAAAACATCATGTACGTAAGGAAAAATTTAAATATTTTCAGTAAAAGAGGTGAAAGACACAATTATGGTACCAGAAATAGGGACCAATTAGTTCAACCAGGTTTCAAACTGGCTAAAGTAGACTCAACCTTCATGGGGTGCTGTTTAAAATGTTACAATAAAATACCTCCCCACATCCTCCAGTTGAACGAAACAAAATTTAAAACTTGTATAAAACGCACACTATGCAGCCAGGCATATTATAAGTTGGGGGATTACAACGCTGACAAAAATGCTTGGCTCAATGCTGGTCCTGCTCCATAAGGGCGCATAAACTAATTAATTAGCATTTGAAAATATTATTGGAGCTGCTGAAGATTGTAAGACTATCTTTGCATTGTATAAACTCAATGTCCTTGAATTATATAATTGCATAGCACAGGTGTGAGTACTATGTACTATAGACCTACCATTTACCGGGTAATATGTCTTTTATTGACTTGAATGTGCCCTGGCGGCTGAGAGTATGTCATGCTCACTCAAATGTCTCGCTGGTGGTGGCGTGTGTGTTGGATCATTAAGTTCCCTTCATAATGGTTGAGCTAAGTGGTGCTGATCCATGCGTCATGTTCGTGAACGGGCGCCGTCAGTTGGGGCTGGTCATATCTTAGCTGCCACGGCTTATTTTAATTTTTGAATTGTTTTAATTACGGACGCTTCTAACGTGCACGTCTTTCTACATTGTTCTCACATGTATAACTTCAACATGAATGATGTAACCCATATTTTGTAACAATATTTTGTTTTAAAAGAGTTTCCATGGAGTTTCTTGTCCGTTCTTCTCCATAGGAACCTACTACGCTTTGGAATGGGCAACTAGCTTCATCTTTCTGACTGACCGACCCCTTGACAATTCAAAAGTACCTGTATTTGGTTTATTTGAAATAAATGCTTTGAGTTTGAGTTTTGAGTTTGAATTTGAGTTTGAATAAAAAAATAAAAAAATGTGAAAGTAACTCTGTCTGTCTGTCTATTTGTCTGTCTGTCTGTCTGTCTGTATGTTACGTTTCCACGCCTAAACCGCGGAACCGATCGACATGAAATTTGGCAAAGATATAGCCTGGGATATGGAGAAGGACTTAGGCTACTTTTTTACGCGATAACCGACATGCACGCGGGCGGAGCCGCGGGCAAAAGCTATCCATACTAATATCATAAATGTGAAAGTAGCTCTGTCTGTATGTCTGTCTGTCTATCTGTCTGTATGTTACGTTTTCGCGCCTAAACCGCTGAACCGATCGACCTGGGATATAGAGAAGGACATAGGCTACTTTTTTACGCGATAACCGACATCCACGCGGGCGGAGCAAAAAAAACGGCAAAAAAATCATGTCCATTGTATGGGAGCCCCCCTTAAATTAAATATTTTTTTTTTTCTGTATTTTTTGTATTTCTTGTTATATCGGCAACAGAAATACATCATATATGAAAATTTCAACTGGTTAACTATCACGGTTCATGAGATACAGCCTGGTGACAGACGGACAGACAGACAGACAGACGGACAGCGGAGTTTTAGTAATAGGGTCCCATTTTACCCTTTGGGTACGGAACCCTAAAAACGAACTCTTCAGCTTTAGAATAGACTACCTCGCAGAGTTGATCATTATGTTGCTGCGGAGTTATTATAAAACAGTTATATCTCCTAAGATATTCATTGAAATTAAATGATGTAAGGGCAACTTTTTTGAAAATTAAATACTTGTGATGAATAACGTATTTATTTGGATAAGGATTAATACCATGTTTATGAAAACTCCTTCGCAAATAATGCATTAATTTCGAAAAAAATTGATTACCATAAAAAAGGTTATAGTGAGTCAATCTAAAAAGATAGTGTGAGTACTGGCCACCCAGTACCAATTGACACTGCATGTCGTCTGTTTTATCACCAAGGATACCTATAACAGTCGTGTCAAATAAAAGCGATATCTGTTTGGTAATGCGTATATTTTAATTAATAAATCCCTCACAAATTGGTAGCAGAGCGTGGTTATTTGCAAATATGAAAAATGGCATCAACTACGAGTTATCGTAACATTGAACCTTTGACCAAGTCAAACTATGATACGTGGTATTTGCAAGCACAAGCGGTCCTGATTAAAAATGACTTTTGGGATATCGTAAGCGGCGAGAAAACGTTACCACCAGCTACGGATGCTGCGGCGAGATCGGCGTTTAACAAAGAGGACTTGAAGACAAGGGCTGAAATCCTACTTTTATTGTCACCGTCTGAATTAAAACAAATTAAAGTCTGCGCGACATCTAAAGCTGTATGGGACAAGTTGAAAGCTACTTATCAAAGCACTGGACCTGCGAGGAAAGCTACATTATTAAAACAGTTGGTTCTAAAGCGAATGACCACAGGAGAGGATATACGCGACCACATAAATAACTTCATGGACATCGTGGACAAACTCGCAGATATGGACATAAAGGTACCTCCAGAACTGCTCAGCATAATGCTTCTCTACAGTTTGCCAACAACTTTTGAGAACTTTAGAATAGCCATCGAATCTCGAGACACCCTGCCTAATCCTGAAGATCTGAAAGTAAAGGTTTTGGAAGAATACCAAGCAAGGAGTGAAAATGAACAGCCTGAAAGCTCAGAAGCATATCATATTAAGCAAAATAGGCAAAGGTTGTACTGCAAAAGCTGTAAAAAGAAAGGCCAGACTATCGAGACATGTTGGGGCAAGAAGAAAAACAGAAATGAAAAAGAAAACGGAAGCAAAAATTATAACGTTTGTCTGAGCACCGTAAATTCAGATGCTGATAAAAATGTCTGGTGTCTAGATAGCGGCTGCTCATCACACATTTGCGGTGACGAATAGATGTTTTCAACCATGACCCTTGAAAAAGGCACCCTAAAGTTGGCAGCAGATAAATATACTGGTACGAGTAGAATTCAAGGCAAAGGAAGAGTTACAGTCAGCACTGATAAACACGACTACAATTTCAATGACACCCTGTATGTTCCCGATATATCAGTAAACCTTTTATCCGTCGCTAAGATAACGGACAGAGGAAATAAGGTTGTTTTTGAAAAAGAAAAGCCTACGTCGTAGAAAAAACCGGTGAAATTACACTGACTGCTCGGAAGAGAAATGGGCTTTACTACTTTGAATCTGGAAGAAAAAATACTGCAAATTACGCACCAAAAAATGACAGTGACATTATGGAATGGCATCGCAAACTCGGCCACATAAACGAATTTAAAGAAGATGGCTAAAGATAACCTTATGTATGGTTTAAACTTAAATGATGAAGACATGGAAATATGTGACACCTGCATCAAAGGCAAATTGTATAGATTACCGTTCATAAGACATAATGGTCTATACACAACTGATAACCTGGAAATAATCCATAGCGACGTTTGTGGACCTTTTGAATGTGATACACTAGCAGGATCAAAGTACTATGTTACTTTCACAGACGACTATAGTCGCTATTGTCACGTCTACTTTATTAAAAGAAAAAGTGACGTGTTCAACGTTTTCAAAGTATATAAAAATGAAGTTGAAACGTTCCATAACAAGAAGATAAAAAACCTGCAGACCGGCAATGGCACAGAATACTGCAACAAGGAATTCGATGACTTTCTCAAATCGCATGGCATCCAAAGAAGGTTGACCACAGTTTACACCCCTCAACAAAATGGGATTAGCGAGAGAAAAAACAGATCTTTGCTAGACAAAGCCAGATGTCTGTTAATCGAGGCCAAGGCACCTAAAAAGCTCTGGGCGGAAGCGGTAGCAACTGCAAACTACCTTATAAATCGTAGCCCTTCCAAAGCACTGAATGGCGAAACACCGTTCCAGAAATGGCTACACCGAATACCATGTGGACATCATCTTTACGTGTATGGCAGGAAGACTTTTGTTTTGAAAAAGAACAAACGAGGCAAACTGACCCAGAATGCCACAGAAGGCGTATTCATGGGGTACTCGATGACCTCAAAAGCTTACAGAGTGTACATACCAGAAGACGATGATGTAGTGATAAGCAGGGACATAAAAGTCACAGACAAGATGTACTTCGAAGAAGAAAGTCAGAAGTATGATGAACTTATTAACGAAAAGGAGCACTGTCGTATACCTGAAAAAGAAAACAAAGTTAAGGACAATGATAAAAAAAAATAAAAAGGTACAACCAATAGAAATTGAAATCACTGAAAATAAAAATAAAAATACGTTACAAAATTTCAACGAGCAAGAAGATGAAGTTTCTTCGGTAGGATCATACAATTACGCATCAGAGGTTGTAGAAATACCTGAAAATGGAAGGCCGCAAAGAGAGAGACATCCGCCCGTGTGGACCAGAGATTTTATACTGGCCAAGACTGATGAAAGTCACCTAATCTCGGAGATATCCTACATATCCGATGAAAATGAAGATGATACATACTGGCATGATGCTATAAAAGCCAAAAGCTTTCTATGGACTCAAACAGGCAGGGAGGCAATGATACAAGAATCTCGACACAGAGTTAAAGAACATAGGTTTCAAAGCATCGGAAGCTGACCCATGTCTATAGTTACTAGAGAAAAGAGGAGTTAAAGTCATAATTATTATTATTATCTATGTCAAAGATTTGTTAATTGCCTATTCGTATCTTAGAAATCTCCAAGCAATAAAATACCTGTCCTGTAAAATACGAAATTGCATAATGGACGGAGCGATACAGGTCATAGGTATCTGCGAACCGAAGATATGGAGGCAGATATCGTAACCAAAGCGCTAGCCGGCCCGCGGCTGTTGAAATTGCGGAGTGGCTTAGGAGTTTCCTGAACTCCTGATGACCACGACGATGCCGTGAAGAGGAGTGTGAGTACTGGCCACCCAGTACCAATTGACACTGCATGTCGTCTGTTTTATCACCAAGGATACCTATAACAGTCGTGTCAAATAAAAGCGATATCTGTTTGGTAATGCGTATATTTTAATTAATAAATCCCTCACAGATAGACATATGCTGTTGCAGACTTTTTTTTAGGAAACTTAAAGAGGAACAATTCCATCATACATGATATTTGCGTAACTAAAACCGTTTACGCAGCGCACGCAACGGAAGCTCTCAAAAAGGAATATTTTTTCCCGTTTTTGCAACATTTTTCATTTATGCTCCGCTCCTTTTGGTTGTAGCGTAATGTTATATAGCCTTTAATATTCCTCAATAAATGGACTATCCAACACAAAAATAATTTTTCAATTACAACCAGTAGTTCCTGAGATTAGCGCGTTCAAACAAACAAACAAACTCTTCAGCTTTATAGATTAGTATAGATATAGATATGCTTTTTAGGGTTCCGTAGTCAAATGGCAAAAACGGAACCCTTATGGATTCGTCATGTCTTTCTGTCTGTCTGTCCGTCCGTATGTCACAGCCACTTTATTCCGAAACTATAAGAACTATACTGTTAAAAGTTGGTAAGTAGATGTATTCTGTGAACCGCATTAAGATTTTCACACAAAAATAGAAAAAAAAAACAATACATTTTGGGGGTGCCCCATACTTAGAACTGAAACTCCACAACATATTTTTTTTTTTCATCGAACCCATACGTATGGGGTATCTATGGATAGGTCTTCAAAAATGATATTGAGGTTTCTAATATCATTTTTTTCTAAACTGAATAGTTTGCACGAGCGACACTTCCAATGTGGTAAAATGTGTAGTGTGAAGTTACAGGGGGGATCCCCTGTAACTTCTAAAATAAGAGAACGATAAAACTAAAAAATATATATAAATACCATGTAAACTTCCACCGAAAATTGGTTTGAACGAGATCTAGTAAGTAGTTTTTTTTTTAATACGTCATAAATCGTAAACCGCAATTTACCTTTCATTCGATCAACTCAAATATAAAAATAAAAATAAACATTTAATTTCATTTGCATTATATAAATCGCCCAGATGTACAAACAAAACTTTCATGGAGTTCATAAGCAAAAATGTTTTTTGCAACAACAATATGCCAACATTTCTTTTTGGAGACTTCAACGAAATTTTTTTAAAGACAATTGTATACTGTCATTCATGCAGAACGCTGGATACAGGACGTTATTACCACCTTGTTCAACTACGCGAGGAGGCACACAAATTGATAATATTTTTGGAAATATTTCTTGTCAAACTGGAATATATATTAGCTTGTTTAGCTATCACAAGCCTTTATGGGCTCGCATCAATAACTTAATAAAAAAAGAATACACTATTATTAAAACATCGATCAAAGTTACAACGAACTACAAGAACTTTTATATTATGTTACTTGCTGCTACGGAACCCTTCATGGGCGAGTCCGACTTGCACTTGGCCGCTTTTTTGATAAGGACACGTTTGATGTTTGAACTTTCCATCGCTAAGTTCAGTAACCGACTTTGGCAACTTGTTATAAAAGCGGATACTGTTTATAAGAAATGACTTGTTAGTTTTAGTTAATCTGAATTTGGGTATCACAGTTTCATGTCAACGCCATATCGTCACGATACATTATTCAAAACAACTACAAAACGTTGTTATTAGGTATTTTAGGTAGGATTCCAAATAAAATAAAATAAATTTAAAAAATCATCTGTCAATTTGCGATGAGGTGGAAATTCGAATGCGGTTTGGGTGCCTCCATCAATATAAATGTTTGGATCTACATAATATAATCCCAGTTCGATCATTATGTATGGCAAGCCGATCCTTTGGGAGAAGCGAGCTACGCACCTATGTAGGTGACCCTTGACCACAACCTTACCTTCACTGAGCGCAGAAAGGCGGCTTGTTTGCGCTTCTCTTTCGCTCTCGGTAGGCTGCATTTCATACTGACCGCACGCAGCAAATTTATTTATTTATTTATTCAGGGTACCGTGTGGTGCCGGACGTCAAGAATAGCACCACTCCATTTCTTCTCGTGGCATAAGGCGATTAAGGGACTTACTAGAGAATGGGCAGCACCGTTCTCTATGCATTTTAACACCATACTGCGAGCGCCAACCCGCCTGCCAAGCGTGGCGATTACGGCAACAAATTGGGGGAGGTTTATGTCCAGCAGTGGACGTCTTTCGGCTGAAATGATGATTTATTCAGGGACAACAAACAGCCTCAATATGTGTTGGAATGAAAAGATCATACAAAATATTAACAATATTGCAGCCCACTACATTATCCGCATATTAACAAAAAAAATATGGGTAATAAATAATAAATAATTAATTACATCACATTAATAATAAATCATGCAAAATAGAAATTCCAATTAATTGATTGCTTGGCAACAGAGTAAATAATAATTAACACAAAAAACAAGTAAATAATAAAATCTAGACTAGTTTACATTCCTAATAACATTAATGGGTCATAATAATTTTCATAACATTACATTTAAGTTTAGATTTTGAGCATACAAAAATATCAATGGTGCCGATTCTCTTGTCACAAAATTCTCTAAACTAGACTAAAAATCACCAAAACTTAGTTTATTCCTGTCAAACGACCATTTCCTATTCTGAAATTGACTAAAGTGACACAACTTAACTATATTTTAGTTTGACATCTCTAAGATGGTACTGAGTTTTTAAATTTAGTGAAAATGGCAATTTTGCTATTCTGAATTTGACGTTTTTAAACTAAAATTTAGATTTTCTAACTAAATCTGACTATTTTTAATCGCGATTAAAAAGGTGTGGAATAAAATTAGTTTACATGAACTAAAATTCATACCAATCACCTCGACTTCTCGTGCAAAACCAGTACTGTATATAAGGTGTATCTATTCATACACGAAATATTTTAAGAGAAACAGCGAATTTTTATTTTTTTATCTAAGTGTTTTATATTTTTACATAATTATCAAAATTTCAAAATAGCTTGAGACATTTTGCGAAAAAATCCTTTATTTACCTATTCTATGAATGACCCACCTCGACGCGGTGACGCCGAACGGTGCGGTGGGGTGGCGGCACGAGCGCGGTGAATTTTGATAATTAATCATCATATCAAGTAATTTTAAATTATTAAATTTTTTAAATAATATACAGGGTGTTTGGCAGAACGTTGAACATACGAAAATGGTGGATAGGTGGGGTGATCTGCTACTTACTCAGGCCTAATTTATTTGGCCCTGGCCCCCTGGATATAAAAAAAAAAAAATTTTTGCTTTCTTCTAGTTTCACCACTTTCTTAACTTTAAAGTGTAATTTGTATTAAAAATGGGTAAAACAGGCAATATTTTTATTTATTACATCTTTCTGTAAGTTTGAGGAGTCATAACTTTTTTCTAGCTAACATCTGAATAAAGCAATAATTTTATAAGAATCTGCCAATATTAAAGATAAAAAAATAAACTAAAATATTGCCTGTTTTACCCATTTTTAATAAAAAAAATACACTTTAAAGTTAAGAAAGTGGTGAAACTAAAAGAAAGCAAAAAATTTTTTTTTTTAATATCCAGGGGGCCAGGGCCAAATAAATTAGGGCTGAGTAAGTAGCAGATGACCCCACCTATCCACCATTTTCGTATGTTCAACGTTCTGCCAAACACCCTGTATATACTCAGAATAAAAAAAAAACCATTGTCATGGCTTCTTTATCACTTAAAATATTTCGTGTTATCCCAAATTTTTTTTTCTTTTCTTTTACTTATATCTCCAAAATGGTGCGTCCTGCAAAAATAATGAAAATTTCGACCCCCTTTTAGAAACCCTTAAACCCCTATTACTCTACATGTAGGTAATCTTTTTTTTTTTTCTCCACACAAAAAGTGAAAAATTCCATTAAAAACACGTCGCGGCTGCCTCCCCCCTGCGCGCCTCCGGCATAGGCAAACAAGTACAACGTTGCGAAGCCAAAAAACAAAATACCACGTGGAGTCACGATTGTCAAATTCGATTTAGATGTGTCAAACTTATTTTTAAATTTAGAGAATTTTGTTTGCAGAATAGCTTTATGATTCTCATAGCCAAAAGTAAGGAATTTTAGTGATAGTTTAGTTAGTTTAGTTCGGTGTACAAGAGAATCGGCACCAATGTCAACAAAATTACGATTGTAAGATTCAACTATTCGACGGATAGGGCAGCGCAAACCAGAGTTAGTTCGATGTACTTTAGAGTACCTGCACGGATACTACGTACATATATTGACAGTGCGTGGAACCACATAACATAGTTTGCTCGTGATATCGATACAATCAAAATCACCATGAACAATACCATACAGTACAGAAGCCTCTAGATACTTACGTCTAGATTCTAGGTTTACCTGCTTATCTTATATATAAAATTCTCGTGTCACAATGTTCGTTCCCGTACTCCTCCGAAACGGCTTGACCGATTCTCATGAAATTTTGTGAGCATATTGAGTAGGTCTGAGAATCGGCCAACATCCATTTTTCATACCCCTTAGTGATAAGGGTTGTCCACCCTTAACATTTTTTTAACAGAACGAAGTCTGTCGGGTCAGCTAGTATTTATCTAGTAATTGAGAGTACGATAAATACGCTTAATGCATGGCTCGTAGAAACTTACGCTGAACTTTTTCAACCTCGTCTATGTATTTCTGGTAAAACGGGTTCCAGATAGGGACGGCATATTCTAATTGTGATCATACAAGGGTCTTATATAGGTAAAGATATGTGGAGACCCGCTTGAACTCGGTTGACGATCTCATAACGGAACCATACATGTTAAATGCTTTATTCACTATTTTTTCTACATGTTGGTTTAGGGACAACTTATCATCAATCAACACACCAAGATCTCTCACAGTAGATACAGTACTGAGTGCTGTATCGTGCAATGAGTATTCAAAGTTAATAACTATTTTATTTTTTGTGAAATTGATGCAATTGCACTTGGAGAGACTAAGGTGTAGTTTATTGTTTAGACAGTAGTCAGTGAGACTGTCTAGATCTCGTTGGAACAGTCGACAATCCTCCATAGTCTGTATAGACCTATAAGGTTTTAGATCAGCGTACACAAGAAACTTAGTATTTTTTAAATATTTGTCTATGTCATTATCAAATTGTCACTCAAGTGCAAATTGCACTTCTACACCGCGGTCATTCGTACCATCATGACCTACGCTTGCGTCGTCTTCGCAAACGCTAAGCCACGACATATCCATAGGATGCAGACCCTCCAGAACCTTTTCCTTAGAAAGGTTACAGGTGGCATACTTCTATGTTTGCAATTTGGATCTACATAAAAAAAATAATTAAATAATAAACTATACTAAATATTTTACATAACTATATTTTAAATCTATATAAAATGTCTAGTTTTTTAGCTAAATGGGGATACGAAATCTTGCATTTAAATTATTATTTCTATCAGCTTTTTTAATAAAATGTGATGTCCGAAAAATGGGCTTCATAAAACACTGTGCGACCGTATCATTCGCACATCTCAGCAAATATCGAACCCGCATCCATCTGGCTTCATTACAGCGTCGCTGTAACTTATAGGGCATGCATTCTGGAATTCCGTAACAATTTTTCTGATATTTCAATTCCGGAATTAAGAGGAGTAATTTCGGAATTCCGATATTCATATTTTTTTTTGATATTTTGATTATTATTTAACTAAACGCAATCAAACTAGTATGTGGAACTTTCCACAAGCCGCTAGACGGCCAATGTTTAATTAGAGTAATAAGGGAGAAAGACGTTTAATTTGTTACTAAAAATGATTAAAAGACTGTTAGAAATTATAAATCTTGTTTGATTTGAAACAAACTTTAAAAGTTACCAGTTCCGGAACCAGTTCCGGAATTCCGGAATCAGATCTCCAGTATTGGAACTCAGTTCCGGAATTGAGAACCTTCCGATATTGCATGCCCTAGTAACTTATCAGGACGTCGCGTGACGGCGTGACATTAAAAACGAATACTTGATGCTACCACAGGTTGGAAAAAAATATTTAACGTCAAACCAGTATTTAATTAAAAAGGCCAGAAAACCCATTTTCAAGAGGGTATCTCGATAAGCCGCAGTTTCGTGGGAGTCGTTGAATCCCTTTAAGAGATGAGGAGGATAAAAGTCCTCGTGCCGCTTATGAAATAAAGCCGTGGCTATTTATGGCATCATTACCGTTCAGAGTAGATCATAATATTGCGGCCAAGCCCAACGCCCAAGCCCAAGCTGAGCCAACTGAAAACCTAAAGCAATCCAGTGCTTTTGTAACTCGCTCGCTCTTCAACCACAGTTCCGCTTCATAAGTACGTCATCTTACCATCATTGTTTGTATGGTTTGCTTCCTTTGCTTTGTTTTTGCCTGTCTGCCAGCCTGCCGATCTGCCGATCTGCCCACGCCTCGTGGTCGCGTCACTTCACTCCGACGGATGGTTACTTAAAAGTTAAAACCACGGCGCTGTGTGCGGGCTGCGGCGTGCGGCGTGTGGGATGGCCAAACATGCCATGTATTCCGACTTTAGCACAGTCAGCCGCATGTCCCATGATAACCATTTGACATTGACACCAACTTTATGTCAAAGCAATAAAGACGCTTTTCGTAGATCAACAGTACAGTCCTCCGTGCACTTACAATTTATTCAGGTCAATAAGATTGATTGAGAGTTCATGTAGTCTTCGCTTTATTGATGTCGATTACAGCTCGAACTATTATTAATAAGTAACGATTACTTTGATCAAATTGACAGCTCACAAATTATGATCATATCACATCCACTCGAATGTTTTTTACCGTTACCTGAATCACAGAATATGTGCCGGAATATAATATTTTTATTGCGTCGTTGTGCGTTGAAATCACTTTTAATAAGCATCATCAGTTCATCAGTATACACGTCATCTTTTAATCTGTAATAGGATACAATAGATAGAGGATTGCCGTCGGCTATCACACAGAACATGCGGAGACAGAAGGTCCATTCGGAAAAAGCGGACTTGCTTTTTTGCATTATGAAGGCCGAATGCAATAAAATTGTCTTTTCTTTCAACTACGTAGTACCTAATGCTATTATAGAGGTATGAGGAACAGGGTGTAAAGTTCACTCATATTCTATGGAAAAGGGACGATCCTCCGACCAGTAGCTCTACCATGAGTTTGCACAGCCAATACTCGCTAGCGTCTCCGTAAATAATATGTATGAAATACTATACAGCGCCCCTAGCGGTCACTGAAAGAATTAAAATGCGTACCATGAGCTCTATAGATTTCGATAGATAAGAAACCTAACGTAATCTATTCGATAGTCACTAACGTTTTTCAGCTGTCGCCATACAAAACGGCACCATGAGCCACTAATTTAACAGACGCTATCGAAAAATACGCTTACGATAGTAGTTACGTTACTCACTAGCATTTTGACGAGTGAAACGTAGTTTACAATAAAATTATAACCGATTTTGAGTCCAATTAAGTAAAAATAATGTCTGGAAGATATTATTTGGCATGGAATATGTTAGCAGCCGCTGAATTAGAAGACCAACGACGTGAATAACGTGAATTTCAAGCCAACATGAGAAAAATAAAATGGAATATCTATTTCATTGAAAATAAATATCAATCAACCCTGGCTACCCTGGCGCTTCTCCCTAATTATTAAAATAAGTAGAAACATACCTTTCCATGAACTCCACCGAAATTGTACCACACAGGGTCCTCATTGTATTGTTATCTTATAAACTTATTTAACTCCGCGAACCACACAACGTAAACAAACTCGATAATACAACAGTGACATATACTTATAACGAATACAAATTCAACAACCACTAAATACCTTAAGTAGTTCACTAACTGGCAACCTTTCTATTTAGTCGGATCATTGACTGTGTAGCGAGTACATTTAGAGTATATGCCTTCTCTCTTCTTATTACTTAGAAAGAAAGAAACAAAACTTATGGAGTGAAGTTAGCTAGACGACACGATCTATCGAGCTTACGTTAGCGCCCGCGTAAGACTCCGTAAAACTCATGGTGCAAGCATTATCGAAATCTATTCGATCCACGTTCATACGCTAGCGAGTTTAACGATAGCGAGTAAGTTTTCGATAACAACTCATGGTAGGGGTACAGACGGGTGTTGTGTCTGGTGGGCAACCGCTCGACGGTTGACGTTGGGATGTTGTTTAGATGCTAGTCGCGCGGTAAACTATGATTGCGCGATGCAGGATTTGTGACGTCAGGTCATTGATGCGTACCTCGCATGTGGCATTGTAGATGCCGCTAAATTATCATTAATCACTACAAAACCGATCACAAAGGACGTATTTTTATTAGAATCAGGACAGTGCAGAAATGTTATATGAAATCTCATGGTTGGACAGTTTGAAAAACTGTCCAACCGTTAAAATGCACTGTTTTTTATTTAAATATTTTACCACAAAGGTTTAATGTGTCCCATTAAGTTTAAAGCTTATTATTTTCCGAGTGACTAATAACTTAAAAGTGGACTAAATGTTTGCAACAAATAAAATAACTTGCCAGCGATTAAATATTTTCGCGACTATTATATTATGTAAGGTTCAAAATTAAAGGTGTTATAAAAACTAAAAACTAGCAGCTGCGTTTAGGTAGCAAATAAACTATACCAGTCAAATAAAATATTAGGCGAGGAGCTATAAATAATGACTTGGCGACTAATAATGTTAGTAGGGTGGCAAAGATAATATATTACCAAATATTATTATTACTATTTTCTTTAATAGAGCGGTAACGGAACCACTAACAAGGTTAGGTTAGGTTAGGTTAAAACTGTGACCAACCACGCGCGAGCCGAGCGAGCGTAGCGAGCGGTGCCGCGGCAGCGGCCGGCGAGCGCTACTTTCAAGTTGCTAGCAGAAATGTTTTTACCATTGTCTAATTATCAAAGTAGAAAATAGGCTTTCATAAATTATACAATGAGGTATAAACAACCTCATTGTATAATTTATGAAAGCCTATTTTCTACTTTTTAACCGCCGTCAAGTTGTCGCCTAACAATAAATTCAGTTGCTACACCAAAAAATTAACAGAAAAAATCACTGCCAATTTAAATTTAAACAAAGCTACTTTATACTTAAAGTGTTACTTCACTGTAAACTGCCAACCTATTATTTTTGCTACCCATTTTAATTATTTTTAAAACCCTAAATCAGATTGGATTGTCGCCGCGTTAAATACATGCCTAAGTTTAATATAAAATGTATGCATTAGATCAAAAAGATACTGGCTGAAAATAAAAATCGGCTGAATATAACCGACTTGGTAAAAAAAAATAAATACCAAAACAAATGGCGCGCATTTTGTACCATTATAAAACTTTTTTATTTATATTTTTATATAATATATGATATTTGCTATGGGGGATGAGCAGTATTGCATTATGTTTTGAGATGGGTCAATAAGGGCAGGTACCTTAACCGTGGTCGCTACTAGAAAATGGTCTTAAGAGACTATAATTAACTTTTAGGAAAAAAATTATATGCATTCACAGATTTTGAAAAAAAAAATACAGTCAGCAAGAAAATGGGCAATTTTCACAACAAAGTTTTTTGATGCCAACCGATCCTGTTTCTTACGAGGATCAAAAAACTTTAGGGGACCAACTGCGGTTTGAGTACTAGAAAAGTCAGAAATCGAAAAAAAGTTTTCTCACACAGGTCGTAGGAAGGACTGAGATGAGAACGAACACAATGTATCGGTGTATGACAGCAGTCGAATTATTCCATTACTACTTCGCTGTGTTGAATAGGAAACAAATATAGCAGATAGTTCCAGATTTAATCTTTTAAATGATTATCATACCTTATATGGATCTAAGCAGTCAATAATGACATACTATGCTATTTCAGTCAACTTTCAACAAAGCAATGCAAATCTGATTCGCTATCAACTTGAAATTTGGAATAGTTTTAGATGACGTTTGCCCAACTATTTTGCAAATAAGAAAGATTTAACGGGGGTCTTAAAATATCAAAGTGGGGCTACTAGGGCATGTGGGATATCGTAAGAAAGAGCGCTATTTGCACATTCTCAAACATTTTTTTTAGGCCGCATTGTTTTCGACTTTTGACAAAAAAAAAAAAACCTTTCCCCCCTTATCTCCGAAGTTTGCATAGATAAAAATCTGAAATTATTCTATGTGATAGAAATGTATGTGAAGATTACAGGAAAAATTAAACAATTTCTCTAAATAACACACTTTTTCAGAAATCATCATTAAAACTTATATTAATTCCACCATCGGTCAAGAGACAGCGCTGACCTAAAACTGCAATATTCTACACCGCAGTGTTAAAATTCTTTGACGAATATAGGCCTGAAGATGAAAATTTAAAAACATTTCACGGTTCACAACCAAAATGTCCTCCTTCCTACCTGCTCGCAGGTTGCTTTGGGTGAAGCACAGTTGTAGTTTTTTCTGGGCACAGAACTACTTAGGTACTTAATACGAATGATGCTATATAATATACTAGCTTCTGCCCGCGACTTCGTTCGCGTGGAAGTCGTAAAACACCATAATATACTAAAATACCAGCCACATTTTAATAAAACTTCCCTGAACACTTCGTTTGTAGTTTTGGTCACAGCAGTCAAAATATACAGAGAGTCTGGACTGGTGACGCCGGAGCAAGCGACGTATATTTCTATGTTCTATGGTAAAGGGTTTGGTTTCCGCACTTAGTCCTTCAGGTGGACCATTGTACATAGGCCATGGCGGCCATCAGTGGTTATTCCAACCAGCCCACCTCCCTCCAGAAGTTAATTACGTCTCCCGGTAAAATTTGAACAAAATCTGTCCGGTAGTTTTTGCGTGATGCCGGAACATACATTCAGACAAACACAAAAATTCAAAAGAAAAATATTTTCAGCATCAGTATCGTTCCCAGACCTCGTGGCAATTACTTTTTTTTCAAAAATATTCAATGTACTGTTTTGACTTCGCTACGATTTTATTATATGTATAGATGTATACAAACTATTGTTAACATTTTAAAAGAGTAAGTATGGAGTTTCTTGCCCATTCTTCTCCATACCAACTACCTTTTGGAAGGGGCAACTAGAACCAATTAACTATTTTTGTAATTTATGACGTTCAAAAGTGCCTTTTACGTGCCTATTTGAAATAAATGATTTGACTTTGACTTTGACCTCAGCGTCGATCACCGACTGCGCTAGCCCCAATAGCGACTGAACCATGAACTGTTCTTTATACAGTTCCGCTACTAAGTAAAGTTCCGTAACTCCATCAACGCTCACAGGAAAAAAGACGAAAAAAAAAAATGCTTTCGGCAAGCCGCAGGAGGAGGTAGATTTCGAAGAAGGTTCCACGAAGAAGCTTTCTCCGCGCTGACATTCTCATTTTTGAACAGTACACATACGTACTTAAATAAAACAGCAATTTTATTAATTAGTGTATATTTTTATTATAATCAAACCTTATCACATTAGTATTTATCTCTTGTTTTTCAAAAGAAGTAATGATGATGATGATTAATATTCTATTTTGGTTTAATAAATCCACTCAAACGTCTAGTAACCCCATAGAGTCCGAAAAATACTAAAGAGGCCTGTCACGTGACTGCCTCCATGTTGCAACTAAATACTATTTAGAAGTACCTCCATTATGAATTATTAACAAAAGACTTGTTCGTCAAGGCAACGAGTTTAGCATGGAAACGCCCCCAATTTTTCAGTCATAATTTTCGAACGAACACTACCTAATTAGAGGATGCGTGAAAAGGTAAATTCGAAAGGAACTCTGTTACTTAAATTTATAATATTGATGTCGGTTATCGCGTAAAAAAGTAGCCTATGTCCCTCTCTATATCCCAGGCTATATCTCTGCCAAACATGACGATCAGTTCAGCGGTTTAGGCGCGAAAACGTAACATACAGATAGACAGATTTGTATGTTCGCAAAAACTTAGGACTTTTCAAAATAGGAAGCGATTTCCATAGTATAAATACATGTAGTAAACATGAAATTGTGATACCCAAATTCAGATTAACTAAAACTAGCAAGTCATTTCTTATATACAGTATCCGCTTTTATAACAAGTAGCCAAAGTCGGTTACAGAACTTAGCGACGGAAAGTTCAAAACCCACATCAAACATGTCCTTATCAAAAACGCATATTATATGATAAAAGACTACGTTGAAGACAAGGAAGTTTGGCAATAATTCCTTCTGCACATGTGGCTTCCCTGGTCCCTCATAAACAACATAACTATGTCAATGTCTATTAACTGCTCCCAAATAACGATGTTTATTTAGATTTTTAAATTTTTTTTTTACACACTTCCTTGACATAATTTTTTCATTATTTGACATTATTTACCTACAAATCGAATTCCAATTCTTTATTAGTGGCTTTTGTGGATATTTATTCAGATATGTTTAGTTGTAATTGCAATCATGTCATTAATATTTTATATACTTAGATTATTTTCTATTTTGTGAATGTGAGAACGTTGTAGGCCTAGTAGAGTGTAGATTTGTTGGCACTTTTCTATTTTGTTATGTACCTGGTAATTGTTGAAAGGCCTACACTGTCCTCCCATACCTATTATCACTGTTATTTAATAATATTGTAAAGCCAATTATTTTTTAAAGAGTAACCGTGGAATTTCTCGCCGGCTCTTCTCCATAGGAAACGACTAATTGGAACCGTGCACCTAGCTTCTGACGTTTCATACATAAGTGCCCATGTAGGTTTATGTGAAATAAAATATTTTGATTTTAATTTTTTTCTTGACAGACTAACAGACAGAGTTACTTTCACATTTATAATATTAGTATGGATTTTTATCTTTGATATATCTCGGGACCCTGGGGTCCCAGGCCTTTGGAAAGCGTACGAGGGGCCGAAGCCAACTCGCATAAATCTCGCAACATTAAATCATTTTAAATTCCATTTAATCGGTTTTAATTTAAAATCACCATAATAGGTGTATATTATACAGTGGGCTGCATCAATTGGGTACCCCATTTGTATTAAAATTTGCTTTCGAGGGGGGTACCCACATCGTGACGCTGACTGACATTGTGTATATTGGTGAAATGCGTTAGCCAAAACGATCTATTTTTCGGAAATAATGTTGATTAATGAATGATGTTGTTGTTGTTGAATAATTTCCTGTTCCCGGTATCGTAGAAACAGTGCATTTCCGATAACATATAATTAATTG
The DNA here is from genome assembly GCA_947523025.1 of Dryobota labecula. Lineage (NCBI taxonomy): Eukaryota > Metazoa > Arthropoda > Insecta > Lepidoptera > Noctuidae > Dryobota > Dryobota labecula. Next base: position 24,567,516 of record OX383301.1, read on the forward strand.
CCGCCACAAATTTCATTTGTTTTAATTAAAGTATTATTAATATTTTGAATTTCTAATTAGGTAATCCTGTTTTCCCGCCAGAACGGCGAATAATGCACGATTAAGCTTTGTTTCCTTCCCTGTTACATTCCCTGCACTACAGGTTACTATCCTAACACACATGACCAGCTCAGCATCATCCTCTTGGTCTTGTACCAGTACTGTGCTGTGCGCAGCATGTCTTCTTCTTCCACACATCTAGGCCGTCATTATCACCTCAGTGTCACCCGCCTTACTGGCCATTTCATCTTTCACATATCCATCCATCGTTTCTTCGCGGGTTCAACCAAACAAACAAACTCTTCAGCTTTATAATATATAGCTGACCCTCCACGCACAACGGACCAAATGAGAGTCTAAGTGCGGAGAAGGGAGCCCCCTCATCATCATCATTATATAGCTGACCCGCGCAACTTCGTCTGCGTCAGCTAGGAGAGAGAGTGGTTTAAGTAATGAATTTTCTACTTATTTTGTTACGGAACTATTTTAAAATTATGATATTTCCTAAGATGTTGATTAAAATCAAGTGATGTCAAGGACAATTTTGTTTACATTTAAATACTTGTGATTAATAACATATTTATTTGGATAAGGATTAATATTATGTTGATAAAACTCCTTCGCAAATAATGCATTAATTTCGAAAAAAAATTATTACCATAAAAAAGGTTATAGTGAGTCATATGCTGTCACGGACTTTTTTTTTGAACTTTTAAAGAGGAACAATTCCATCATACATGATATTTGCGTAACTTAAACCGTTTATGCAGCACACACAACAGAAGCTCTCAAAAAGGAATAAGTTTTCCCGTTATTGTAATATTTTTCATTTATGCTCCGCTCTTATTAGTCGTAGCGTGATGTTATATAACCTATAATATTCCTCAATAAATGAACTATCCAACACAAAAAGAATTTTTCTATTCCAACCAGTAGTTCCTGAGATTAGTGCGTTCAAACAAACAAATAAAACAAACTGTTCAGTTTTATATATTAGTAAGTATAGATAGATATATAGATATAAGATATAGACATAGATATAGATGATAGAGCAAATAGCAATTTAGTAGGAGATAATGTTCAGCAATTTACGGAACTCCCTCATAGGTAGACAAGGTAAAGCTCTCATTAAATACAAGATCATTTCCTGGACGCCCTTTGATATTATGTCTTCGGTGGACAGTGACAATTTCATGGTTGCCGGTTATGACGTGGATACTCAAGTGGTTCCCTGTATTAATGTTAATACCGATGACACATGACACACCACAAAGACACAACTCTCCTTCCTCGCCTTCAATCAACCAAAGAATAATTCAATGAATCAATCATAGTTCATAGACACTTATTAAGCTATTGCATAGCTTCTATCGCGGGCCTTGAGCGCGGGGACCGAATCCAGAAATTCCGTAACGAAAAAACCTCACGCTATCACTGTCTCGCTTTAACATCTATTCGACTCTATCGCACTACGCTACTCAGCCGCCATAGCTACCGGCCGCCATATTCTTGTCTTGTTTGTTGTCAAGAACTTTGTCAACAAAGCGCTGTTTTTGTTTTTATTCTGTATTTTGTGGATATTTATCGTAAATTAGAGTTATTGTTGTATTTATGTATGTACGTGTGACGTAATTTAAGTTGCAATGCATTACAAAACGTGTGAAATATGTGTTATAAGATCCGGCCGGTCAGATGGTCAAATGCGAATCTTCATAGCCAAATTTCCTTTGAATGAAGATAGGTAAGCATATATTTTCAATTGTTATGTTAAAAAACATTGATAAGCTCTTACAGAAAATAAATTACTTGATTTAAAGTCCAAAATTTACAAAATTACAAAGTAACCTATCAATATGCTAGTGCTTGACGCATGTTACTTTTTTATCGACTGTCGATATTTTTATTATTATAATATTCCTATTTCATTTAATTTTCTCTGTTATTCTATTAATACTGCAAAACCAAAGTAACAAAGATATAAGTTTAAATACACTACTATTATAATCATAATAATGTAATAAAATGTTCCAGCTAGATGTAAAAAATGGGTTAAAGTTACGGGAAAGAAGACTTGGTGTATGTACCCATTGAAAAGCTACATCAATTGGAACATATTTGTGGCAGTCATTTTCTACCAAAGGATTTCAATAAAAAGAAGACACAACTAAGAAAAAATGCTACTCCGTCTGTAGAACTTACTGCAGAACCAATGGCAGATGAGCTGTTCGTTGGATTTCCACTACACATCTTCAAAAGTGAGCAAACAGGTAAGACTTTATTTTCCAGTCGTAATTCATCCTAACTCACCCTTTCCGATTACTTTAGTAACTCATGTTCAATTATATTTTACAGAGTTATCTTCTACTTCGATTACTGCGATTCTTGGACTGGTACATCTAGTAAGTTTTAACGGAACCCTTATGTACCTTCATCTACTGGACCGATTAAGTTGCATTTTGGTACACATGCAAAATGTATCATGTGACATATGAAATGAAAGGACTTGACAAGAGAACTTTTTTTTTAATTATTTAAAAAAAAATCCTCTTGACAAGTCCTTTCATTTCATTTTACATTTTTAATGAAAATTATTAAAGAAAATAGATGAAAATTTTCCATTTCCCCCCTTATCTCCGAAACTGCTGATCCTAACATTAAAAAAAAGAAAATAGATGAAAATTTACCATTTCCCCCCTTATCTCCGAAACTGCTGATCCTAACATTAAAAAAAATACAGTGTACAGTTCTATACTTAAAGATTACAGCAAAACCTTTAAGAAGTCTATGGTCTTAAAATAACATGGTAAATTACTCAATATTGTGTGTACTTACATTATTATTATGCAGTTGGAAAGTATGAGGAAACATGTTTTTCAACTACAATGTTAATTCGGTTCTTGGGATTAATTCATCCCAACTACGATACCCTTCATTGTTTTTGGAATTAGAAGTGAATGACTACATTTTGTTTTTATTGCAGTACCTTCAACATCAACTGCTGAACCATTGCCAGTAGAATGTTCAAAAGACAGGAAAATATGTTCTATTGCGGGTAAGGTTTATGTTTATTTTAAACTTATTAAATTCACTTTACTATTTGATTAACTGTATTGAATGTATCAATTGTAAATATTACAGATACTTTTTTGTCTATTACAGACCCTTTTTCAAATGAAAACGTGATAAAAAGAATGAGATTAAGCCCAAGTAACTATTCAAGATTAGAATTAAATTTGAATTCACTTGTTCATGTGTCAGTTAATAAGCAACGTGTTTTCTACATTTCAGTACCTTCAACATCAACTGCTGAACCATTGCCAATTGAATGATCAATAGAAAGGAAAAGGTGTTCTAATTATTATAAAAAAACTTAAGTCCAAAGTTTTGTTTTATTTTATTATCATCACAGCAAATGTCATCTTATAGTCAAGTTAACCTCGGATTAGATCTAGACTATACAGTGGGATTTGTCTCTGAACCCCGCTTACGCCAACGTGGAATCACAGCCGTAGCTGGTTTCTTTTTATAAGAAAATTACCACGTAACCTTAGTTCAAATCGAAAGTTACCGTTGGCCTAAGTGACCTTTGCCTTAAATTTATTAAGAATGAAACCGTAAAAATGTCAGGATCCTAAAACCCGAAATTTTTTACAGCAACATATCGATAAAAATTACGAGTGAGTAGTAGTACATCCCTATCTTGTTATTATGTTGGCAGCTTTATGTCATGTCTGCAGTCCGTGTCATTTCTGTTATGTTGGTATTCATTATTAGCTCACGTTTCATACAAGCGACGTTTTTCATTTTTATCTATGGGACTCCCGTCTCTTAATATGATATACTCTTTGTTTATTTAATAAAAGAAAAAAATGTTTTCTTATCGGTCACCACGCTCAAAAAGTGTAACTTGAATTAATATCAAAGAAAAAGAAATACTGCATAAATAAAATAAATAAATAATTATAATTGCATAAGTTGATACAAAATGCTATGCAATAGCTTTACCGCGGCAGTCCCCGAGTGCCACACGACTTTTTTTTTTTACTAACATTTGTATTGTTCAAAGGAGTATTATTATATTTGAATGACTGATTTACATATCTTCATTTGATTCATTTACTTATAACATCCCTCCCTAAAGTATCCATTAAGATAAGATAAGATAAGATATATTTATTTTGTAAAACATGAGTACAATATTTAGGTCTTATATGTAAGTTAGGTAGCTACATGTTTTGCCATGTATGGCGTACAAAATTAGTCGCACTAAGCAGACAATACAATAAAATAGAATTAAAATTAAAATGGCAAAATTCAAATAATACAAAAAAAAAACAATGTCAATATCCAAACAATACTAGAAACATAATTAAATAATAATGTCATAGTCCAAACAAATACCAGAAACAAATTAAAATCACAATGTCATAAAAATTCAAAGAATTCCAAAAATAAAATTAAATCATGTCAAAATCGAAACAAGACCAGAAATCAAATTACGTTATAATGCCAAAGATTCAGTTACATTACACCAATAGGAGACACAAAAATAAAAACGCACGATCAGACTTCTAAATAACAATGTCATTCAAAAATTCATCCACGCTGTAATAGCATTTATTAATTAATAAGTTTTTAAATTTATTTATAGGCATAGATTTAATAATGTCAGGTATTTTATTATAAATATTTGGAGCATTACCGAAGAAACTCTTTTTCAATAATGCAGTTTTGCATTTATACTGACATAATAAGTTTTCGTATTGGGCACGCATTGTAGATATTTATAATACTCGTACTTACTAGCTTTTGCCTGAGGTTCCGTCCGTGTGGATGTCGGTTATCGCTTACAAAAGTAGCCTATGTCCTTCTCCATATCCCAGGCTATATATCTGCCAAATTTCATGACGATCGGTTCAGTGGTTTAGGCGTGAAAACGTAACACAGACAGACAGAGTTACTTTCACATTTATAATATTAATGAATATAGTATGGATAAGGTATCTCTTCAGTTAGGTCGGACTCTCCACCTCGCGCCTCGGTACAACATCGTCACAGGCACTCGAGCTACTAGTCCGCCTCTAGCTGTCTGTACTTAGCAGTCGGATCGGTAATCAGCGTCAATTAGGACAATATCTCTCAGGGTTGTTCATTAGGAGCTGTGGCAGGTATGCTGTCAGTGGCCTTAGCATGAGGAGAATATTTGATGAGAATACGGCTCAACTTAGTTAATCACCGCGCCGCGCCGGTAGAACATAATATCCCATCACACTTGCTCTTTGGTTTTTACAGTATTTCGAGCCATATTATGTGCAGAACTAGGAACCGTAGTTCTAATCTCTAAGATACTGTAATCGTATGTCTCCACCTGCCAAGCCCTGACCTGCCACCAAGCGGACGTCACACAATAAATAGCGCTGTCGGCCCGCAACTCCGCACCGGGTGCGGTCGCCAGCGCCGCGAGCGTGGTCGGTGGACCACGCTCCACTGCAGACAGCTGGCCACGCGGCTCTACTCAAAACAACGGCTAAATGTGGCCTCTGACGTCACTGCAGCAACCAATCAACGACCCGCTGGTATTTATGGATAGATTTTTTCAACTCGTTTGTTCAAATGGCAGATATAGCATACTCGTAAGTTTAGCGGTGCCTGTCCCTGACGTACTCGCAAATAAGCTTTGAATAAATTTCCCATCATCTGGCTTGTAATAAATATCGCGTTATGTACGAGTGATACGCCATGTCTACGTGCCGTGAGGGGAGAATTATTTCTATAATAAACTGATTACGTAGATGTAAATACGAGGGACAATAGCTGCACGCGGGCGCGGGGTAGGACCCGACTCTCGAGCGAAAGGTCGCCGGTTCAAATCCGACTAGTTGTATTGTTAGATCAATTTCTTGTGCAGCTGAATCGTAAGGGAGAGCTGAATTGTTAAAGTTTTAAATCTCACAATGTTAGTCAGCGTTCCCATAAAAAATACATTTTCAGTCGATCTATTTTGTGACGGAATCAAACACAATGCATATATTAACGGTCGTCGGCATTTGAATATTAATTTCACCGAGCGATGTATTGTTGATTACACGGCAGGAAGACGCCAGTAAATACACGAGTGAAACAAAAAGGTAAAACAATGATATTGACATCACCTTGAATTAATTATTACCAGTGACCCGTTTGGCACCCCTCCCCCTCGCCCCCCGCATCACCTCGGGCACCATTGTGTCAAAACGTACGGATTCCGGGAGCTTTGTGCGGCGCCGCTGCGCCGCCACTGTAGCCCGAGCCAAGGCTCGTACAGACTAGTGCGATATCGCGGGCGCGACGCGATACTAGTAACACAGTTTCTTTGTCGGTGCCTGTCTTAAAGAAACGGAACGGAGGCAAAGCCTTATACTTACCTATTTTGGTAGGGTTGGCTCAGGAGAATAAAACTAAATAAACAGAACGTTAATTAGCTTACGTGATTCAATTTAGAAAACATAATTATTCAATCACCAATCATCAAAAACAACAAAAAAAAAAAAAAAAAACGATGACTACCCGATGAAGCAAAATGTTTTGGTACTGATCGTAAATGGTTTTGTAGTAAGTGGCACAGAATAGGTACCAACCCATGTCGTAAACGGTGGGTTCAACAACAAAAATAACGACTATTTGAGATCTTTTTTTACAATTAATGCCAGATGATTGGTGTGAAATACGTAGGTTAATACCTACCGACCTATTAAGGCTCCTCCAACCAGGCGCGACACGCGACGCGACACGACGAGACCGCTCGTCGCGCGGCACGCAAATTAAAAAAAAAATATTCATGAATCTATGTGTTAATCTAAAATGGTGGCTGCGAAAATTTTCAAATATTTCGTCGTTGGTGTCGTTTTCATGGTTTTCAAGGGTGCTAGAGCCGATAGTAAGGTCAAAATGAATGAAAATCAAAAGATCAATTACAATCTTGGATTTATATTTTGACCAAAGCAGGAAGTCACATGGAGGGGGTGTCGTATAACATGTAGGAACGCGTTTTCGCGTGTCGATTTCTACCAGTCAACTTCTACTGCAAGCCGCGTTAAAGAACTTCGTTCCAATAAAACACTTTTCAATTTTACAAACATTAAAGAGTGCCAACCCTAACGCTCCAATGGAGCGTAGGTAATTATTTCAACAAATAGGCCTAGTTTCCATACTGTCCATATTTATACTTTGGTAATGGTAAAATGTGAAGTTTTTAGTACATCAAAGAACTGTGTAAACCAATACCCGCACTATTTCCGCATGCAATCAGGGCCTCAAGTCTGCTATTACAATAGTGTCAGAATGGTCTCTTCATTGTGAGTTTTTGACAGATTTTCCATACAAAAACTGTCAAATACTCACAATGGCGAGACCATTCTGACACTATTGCAATAGCAGACTTGAGGCCCAGGGGGCCAAGTCTACTAATGTACAAACGTTGCAATGGTCTCTTGATTGTGAGTTTTTGACAGATTTGCCATACAAACACTGTCAAATACTTACAATGGCGAGACCATTGCAACGTTTGTAAATTAGTAGACATAGGCCCCTGGGCCTCAAGTCTGCTATTACAATAGTGTCAGAATGGTCTATCATTGATTTCATAATTTTTGATTTTGACAAGTTTGGTAATCTACTAATATAATGGCGTCATTATGACTTTCCAATGGTCAGCCACTGACACTCCATTGAAAAAATTGGTAATCTCGTACATAATGACAAATGAAACTTCCTACTAAACTTCCTACTTCCTACTACTTCAGATTGCTTATAACACTAATAAATAATATGTAAAAATATATAGGTATAAGTGAAATCTGGCATGAATAAATGTTCAAAATGCTATTGTAATACAATTCTATAACGAGACCATTGACCGACCAATGATCGACCATTATGAATTTAGCAGATTACGAACTTTTAGCATAATGACAATGGGATCGTGTTGGAGTGACGAATTTATAAAAATAGCAGACTTGGGCCCCTGAAGTGAGCTACAAAAAGGCTTCTGATATAAATAAGTAAATACGAATTGAATGTACCTCAATGTAGATTGCAAATATTTAGGAGGAATGTTTCTGTTAATGCCAATCACCTGTATAACGAGTTACCTAACTCATTTAAGGAACTTTCCATCCCCTTGTTTAAGTAAAAGCTGACAAGTTGGTTATTGGATAATTGCTTTTATGATATTGGGGAATATATAGAACATTGTGAAAATCCAAGATGATATGTAGTTAATTTAATTATGATATTTATTTTAAAGTAATATAAATTCATAACTTTACTTGGACTTTGAATATTGAAATTGAAAATGATTTATTCTTTTAGCAAGTAAACCTAACACAACAACAAACAACTAGTGATTGGAGCCTCCTTTTAAGCAGATAAGCCTTTGTTAGGAGACTCCGCTCTTCCATAACATAAATAAGTATCATTTGCTTATTTTAGAAAGAAAGAAAGAAAGAAAAATAGGTTTATTTGTCACAGAAACACGTGCATACAAAAAGATAATTAACTTGATTAGATGGTATAAGAAAAATAAAAAATAAAACTAAATAGATCTACATTCCAATCACGAGCACAAAACAAAATAGTCGGCAGCTGCACGTCATGACTGTGCAAATGCAAATGCAAATGCAAATGTAGGTAGGTAGGTACTAAATAACAATATTAAAAATCACTATCACTACAAATTATAAAACAAAGTCCTCCGCCGCGTCTGTCTGTCTGTCTGTCTGTCTGTTCGCGATAAACTCAAAAACTACTGCACCGATTCTCATGCTGTTTTCACCAATGGATAGTGTGGTTCTCGAGGAAGGTTTAAGTATATAATTTGTTAAGTTTTTGTATACATTTTTGTATAAATTAACGATATTTGTTGGAGGTGTCAGAAAAAAATAAGTCGTCTGAGAGCTTTCAACGAAAACGCTGTCTAAACCCTTTGAGATATAACAAAATAATGTATGGTGGAATTGTGTATCTTATAAAGATCTTTAGAAAAGTCCGCGATGGCATATGTCTATCTCTTAAGGATAACATACTATATCCATTTGTTACGTATAATTTAATGTCTTTGTATATCCATTTTATTGTCTTTTGTAGATATTTGTTTGCCGAATTTTACTCTTGGAAATACATACGATTACGATAACAATACGCTATAATATCAGAAGCTATTAGCCAAATTGTGTTCGTAGATAAATAAGCTAGCTACTTATGTGTATTTTAAACAATAGACAAGAATATTTATCATAAAAACATTACTAAACACGGCGGCCATATGATCAAAATTTGTGCAAATCAAAACTTTCGTTACTTTTTCACTGACATATTTATCACTTTTAGATAAACTAACACTCAATATGAAATCTACACATAGTTCTCACTAATTCTGTATAGGATTCTTCTATGATTAAACCGTTTTCTCATTGAATCCATTACTTTACGCAAGTATAACCTTGATGAATGTTTGTTTACATTATGCGTCGCGCCACACCGCCACACGGCCATAGCAGTGTTGCCAACTTTATTTTCCATGAGATCGTACCATACACTAGGAAAAATCGTATTTTGCTAAAAATTTTAGAAAAAAAATAGTACGCATTGATTTTTTTTTATTATGTTATAATATTATAATTTAAAATCAATATTTACATTTAATATTTGGTATTTAGATAGGAACAAGGAGTGATTTCTGGATCTTGGTTACCAGAATCGGGACACTAATTTGCCAACTGAATTCAACTAAGAAGTTGATATTTGCCATAGGTCAATGCAATGTGCCATGTATGATTTTTTTGTAGAATCTGACCCAGAAAGTCCCTTTGTACGGTGGCCAGCACATAGTTTCCACAATCTGACAAATTTTCTCGTTCTATTTTGAACTTTAATCAACACTTAAGCGGTTTATTCATAAGCGTTGCTTAAAGTTAAGTGACGTTCAAACGTCAAAAATGTATGGTTAAACAGTCGCTAATCATTACTTAACTTTAAGCAGCGTTTAAAAATAAACCCCTTAAAGTTTAAAATCGTTTGGAGAAATTTGTCAGTTTCGTGTAGCTTGATGTGCTGGCCCCTGTAACTAACAAGTATTATTGGAATATCAGAGTAAATGAGCGCAGCAGTAGACGCGGGAGCTGAAGTATTTTTTTTTTTTTTTACTAGCAAAATGTACTTAATGTAATATAATTTTTCTATTTTTATTGAAGATTGATTGAGAGATTTGGAAAGATCGTATATTTTGCGTACGATTTCGATTACATGATCGCACATCGTACCAGCTCCAAAAAGGTTGTATAAATACGATTTAAATCGTACGGTTGGCAACACTGGACTATAGACGTATTTTTTTTTTTCGTTCCTTTAGTGGTGTTCCCGCTAAAATGTATTAATACCGGTTAAGTATTAGTCGATTAATCGAATTCTACAGTCAGATTGTGTTGCAAGTACAAAATAAATGTCAAATATTTCGTCCAATTGCGAACGTGACCCTTAGAAAAGTTATGCACCAATGGTGTTCATTAGACATTTCGAGCGTTATCTCAGCACAAACGGTGTATCATGCAGTGTTGCCATGTACACCGTAATTACGGTAAATGCACATGCAAATGACAACGGTGACAAAATCTACCGTAATCTGGAAGGACTAAGATTCCTGTTGTAAAAAAAGTTAACCAAATCAAAACACAATTAATATGTATTATGAACGCACTCCAATCCCTAATATTTTTGTCCGACACTACAATGGTCACACCAGACAAGTTCGGGTATTCCCCCTGTTTCGGGCCCTCTATAATGCTATACCCAAAGTCTCTAATTCAGATAATTTATGTAAACAAAGTAATGTCAAGAAATGTCACTGTCAAAATGACAGAACAGTGATGCAAAACATTTTATCATTATTTATTTTTTGTAAATAATCATCTATGAAATTAAAGTGAATTAATTATAAGAACTATGCAAACAAAATACCGTTGCCAAACAATGTTTTATGTAGTGTGTCGGAGACACGGCCTATGATCGTCATAATCAGCCCTTTTAAGTCCACTGCTAGGCCGCCTTCCGAATTGGCTATAATCGCTCACAGCGCTCACATCGTCTCACATGCGTTCCGATTTAGATATTACGATTATGACAGCCGAGGGCTGGCATCAACTCGGAACGCTCGTGAACGCGCTCACGGTGCTCACTCAATTTCAAAACGATATTAGAGTATTTCTCTGTGTATACACCAAAAATTTCTTCTTCTTAGGTTAGGTAGCAACTGTAGCCAGAAGAACAATTTTGAAAATGCCACGATTGCTATAATGCGACTCAAAACAAAACAGCACAACTGTCATTTTTGACAGCGCTCACGGCGATATTAGTAAAAGGCATGGTCGGCGTTGTAAGATGGCGAATGTCATGACGTCATCTATGACGTTGCACGGGACATCATTATCGCGCTCACGCTAATTCGGAACGGGTTTTAGCACGCGAATATCGATATTATCGCAACTCGGAACGCAGGGCTAGACGTAGGCCTCGCAAAATCGAATTCCACTCGACACAGTTTACAGCCGTTTTCATCCAAAATGTGGCTAGATATGCTATATACAATATGAATCTATGAATGAGAGTTTTAATATTAGTGTTGTTGAAGATGTAAAAAATGTGAAAAGGTTTGGATCTCCTGCATTGTTACCAGTATCATAAAATATTTTATACCAGAAAATCTCCTTTTTTTAATAACTTTGTTTAAAACCGAAAATTTATAAAACTAATTACGGTATGATTATTTTTTTTTTTTTTTTCAAATCAAATCAAATCATTTATTTCTTTGCAAACATGGGTATAGTACAAAGGTGTTTTTATAATAAATTTCTCCATATTTTACCGTCACATGGGCATGCAAAGGTTTACAATTCCTAATAAAAAACCAAAAACAGATCGTTATAATTACAAATTATAAATAAAAAAATGTCAGCGTGGTCACAACAATAAAAAATAAAATAAGTCTATATAATGTCAAATGGAAATAAAAAGTACCTAAGTGAAACCAGGATCACAATAATTATGTCAATCAGGGTAACAGTAATGTCAATCAGCTAGTGAATTGTCATTAAGAAAATCGTCAATCGTGTAATAAGTTTTCATAATTAAAATTTCTTTTAGCTCCCTTTTAAATTTTAATGTAGTCATATCTTTTATAATATTAGGTACTCTATTATATATGAGTGGGGCAATACCAAAAAAACTTTTTTGCATTAGTGCAGTTTTACATTTTACTTGACATAATTTATTGATGTATTGAGTCCGTATTGGGTTTTTCCTAACCTCTGATAATTTTTTAAATAGATGTGGGTTACATTTCACAAACAAAGCAGTTTGCATTATATATAAACAAGGCAAAGTTAGAATTTTTAATGATTTAAAATAGGGAAAACAGCTATCAGTTGTCTTAAGGCCGCACATTGACCTGATGCATCGCTTCTGCAGTCTAAATACCAGCTCTCTATCAGTAGACTGCCCCCAGAAAATAATGCCATACCGCAAAACAGAGGCAACCAGTCCATGGTACGCCGTTAAAAGAGCCTGACTGTTAACTTTCTTTGAGAGTTGAAAAAGAGCATATGTGGATTTGCTAAGTTTTTTACATAGTTCTTGAACATGAGGTTTCCATGTTAGTTGGCTATCGATTATAATGCCTAAGAACTTAGCAATATGAGCTTCTTCAATATCACAGCCCTTGTAGGAAATGCCAACGTTTGGGTTTTCACGGCGTTGATAAAAATGCATGACTTTTGTTTTGTTCAGGTTTATAACCAAATTATTATTATTTAACCAATTAATAATGTCACTTAAGCAAGTTTTAATGTCATTTTTATAATTATATGAATTAGTACATTTTATTATAGCTGTACTGTCATCTGCAAAGAGAACCATTTTGTTAGTTGTTGCTTTCGGGAGATCATTTATATATATCAAAAAAAGTGGCGGACCTAATACACTACCTTGTGGGACGCCATATTTTACATGTCTTGGTTTTGATACATATATGGTTTCTAATTGAGTTTTAGGACATATCCTAGAAATTTCCGTGCATTGAAGCCTATTACTCAGGTATGATTTTATTAACTTTAAGATGTTCCCTCTTATACCATAACTATTTAATTTATGCAACAGAATCTTATGGTCTACATAGTCAAAAGCCTTGGTCATGTCAGTGTAAATTACACAGACTGGATTTCTTTTATCGACAGACGACATGATGTTAGATAGCAAATAGTCAAATAGTGCCATATTAATCGTAGTGTTCTTACGGAAACCCTTTTGTTCCGTGCAAAATAATTTATACTTTTCGAAATAGGCATATAAAGAGTTATAGATTACTTTCTCGAAAATTTTAGAAATAATTGGAATTTTTGCAATAGGTCTATAATTTTTTAAATTTGTTTTATCATCTTTTTTATACAGGGGTTTTATTATTACTTTTTTGAGCTTGTTCGGAAAAATGCCATCAACTATGCACAAGTTAATTATATAAACTAATGGAGGTGCTACTAGTTCTTTGGTAAACTTCAATACTTTTGTGGAAATTCCATCGTATCCAACAGTATTTGTGTTTTTAAGGCTGCAAATTATTTGTATTATATCGTCAATTGTTACAGGTTGCATGAATAATGAATTTAAATTTTTATTGTTTATATTTGTATTATTTAATGCGATGTCAGCTTTAACATTATTCTCAATTGTGTCAATAAAGTAGTCGTTAAATTCATTTGCAATGTCTACGGGGTCTGTAAATGTCAAATTATCTCTTTTCACGCATATTACAGGCTCCAATGGCAGAAAAAATTTGGATTTATTTATAATTTGCCAGGAAGCTTTTGTTTTATTTTGAGCGGTATTTATGAAATGATTATTTAAAATACGTGTCGCTTGGTTACGGTTGTTGACTAGATTTATGTCATTCAATAAAATACTGCTATCACGAAATATATGCTTTAATTCATATATAATATCTGGCGACGATGCCATTCGATATAAATAAAGCAAAACGTTCGCGAGCCATCCTACGCGGTTTGTTAACGAAAACTAATAACGTATTTCAAGATGAACAAAATGTATATACTACACAAGAAGAAATAGAAACAAGATTACTGATACTTCAAAATACCTACCAAGGTCTGCAAAACCTACAATTACAGATAGAACAGGAGACCGAAGACGAATACATTGAAGCCGAAACCCATTACAGGTACGAAGTGGACGAAATTTATACAAATTTACGTACAAAAATGATACGACTGATGAACACTTCTTTCAAATCTCCTGAACCGTTACCCAACGCATCATCCACACACCATGCGTGCGAATTCACGAGCGCTCATCAAGAAGTACATCCTAGACTCAATTTCCAACCGTTTCAAGCAAACGAATCGTTTAAAAATTTTATAAAAAGACTTTGTTTACATGATGCTCAACAATATTACTGTTCCCACAACGAAGGTCTACACCCTGCTTACCACTTTACCACCTGACATTCATGAAAAAATTTACGACCTGTGTTCACCCGACGATCCAATCATGAAGACCTATGAAGAACTTATCGATATCTTGGACAATTTCATAGATCCAAAACCTAGCATATGGGCCTCACAGCATACTTTTATATCAAGACTACAACAAGAGGATGAATCGATTGCTGTTTTATGCATCAGAACTTAAAAGACTGTCGTCAAAATGTGAATTTAAGTGCTCACATTGTCTGAAACCCACTCTCGATTCATTTTTATCGTTACAATTTATTCGAGGATTAAAAGATGGAGAAATTCGCACAAAGATTCTACAAGCAAAACAAGCCGTACCATTTTCAGAATTAGTACACACGGCCACGTCTATGGAAATGGGAAAAAATGAAAATTCAACCATATCTACATCCATCCGTCCAACACCATTGGACACGATCAATACAGTTTCAAAAGCACATAATGAATTACAACTCGCACCAAATAAAGCACGTTCAATTAAAAGACCGAATTCTATAAGAGATCTTAAAGGTAAATGCTACCGCTGTGGAAAAGACGACCACAAAGCAAATGAATGTGGGGCCATTAAAAGCACGTGCCGGAAGTGTCAAAAGGAAGGACACTTCGCCCGAGTCTGCCTTCAAGGACATAAACGCAATGAAACGAACTTGCTGAATTACTCTACAAGCAGCGTCAGTAACGACAGCATCGCAGAAATCAACCTCGTAAAGAGTGAAATCTCAGACAAATACATTATAACTATCGAAATTGAAGGAAAGAAAACAAACATGGAATTTGACACCGGTGCAACACTCTCTACTATCTCACTTAAGGATTATAAGAAGCTTAACATAAACAAAAGACTTTCTCACACAAGCATCAAACTAAGAACTTATACAGGCGAAGTCTTTGAACCCATCGGTGTCACGTTTGTTCGATGCAAATTCAAAAACCAATTGTTCTATGGAAAACTATACGTGATTAACAAAGACGTAGAACCCATCTTGGGTAGAAGCTGGATGAAGGAGTTTGACATTAAACTAGCAGAAATGAAATCGGTTGATACATGTAAGGAAACACTGAAACTTGAACAGTTACTTAAAGAATACGAACCCACCGTCTTCAGTACCAACCTAGGCGAAATTCCAAACGTTCGTGGCCACCTGACACTTAAAATTAATGCGCAACCAATTTTTATTAAACCACGGAGAATTCCATATGCCCTACGATATAGAGTAGATGAAGAAATTTACCGACTTGAAAAACTGGGAATTATTACAAAGATTGATCACTCCGATTGGGGCACTCCCGTCGTCCCAATAGTGAAACCAAACGGAAGCATCAGACTGTGCGCCGACTACAAAATCACATTAAACAAAATGATAGAAGACGAACAATACCCAATACCAATAATTGAAGATATCCTAGCTGAAATGAACGGCGGACAATTTTTCTGCACCTTAGACATCAGGCAAGCCTACTTGAACATGGTGATGGATGAAGAAAGCTCCCTGATGCAAACATTAAGTACACATAAAGGTACTTTTAAAGTGAACCGACTTATGTTTGGAGTCAAAGTAGCCCCAAGTCTCTGGCAAAAATACATGGACCAATTACTACTGGGCCTCGACGGTATTAAGTGCTTCTTCGATGATATAATAATTCAAGGCTCGACAGAAGAACAGTTATTATCTAGATTGAAACAAGTTTTGCATAAACTTAAAGACAGCAACCTTCGTGTTAATAAAGAAAAATGCCAATTCTTCAAAAGAAGTATCAATTACTTAGGACACACAATAGACAAAGAGGGTTTACATAAAAATCAGGACAAGATTAAAGCAATTTTAAATGCACAACGCCCAACTAATGTAAATGAACTAAGAACATTATTAGGTATGGCAAATTATTACAACAAATTCATACCCAATCTAGCATCCATCACTGCCCCCTTAAATGAACTTTTGAAGAAAGGAGCAAAATTTACTTGGTCTACAAAATGTGAAGAAAGCCTGAAGAACATAAAAAAAGAAATACTAAGCGAAAGAATCCTAATACACTTCGATCAGAATAAACCACTCATACTAGCCACAGACGCGTCACCCACAGGACTTGGTGCAGTTCTAAGTCACAAATTACCAGATGGCTCAGAAAGACCAATAGCTTTTGCTTCTAGATCCCTGATCAGCAGCGAAAAGAAATATAGTCAAATCGATAAAGAGGCAACTGCTATTTTCTGGGGTTTGAAGAAATTCTTTCACTATTGTTACGGCCGGAAATTCACCCTAATCACAGACCATAAACCTCTTACGTCAATTTTTCACCCGCACCAAACTTTACCAGCCTTGAGTATTATGAGGTTATTCCACTACGCACATTTTCTATCAGGATTTGACTACATTATCGAATATAGAAGTTCCTCAAAGCACTCCAACGCCGACTACCTCTCACGTTTTCCCGTTGAGAAGATTAACGAGAATAAATATGACCAGCATTACATATTTCAACTGAATCAGATAAACACATTAAATATTTCACCAGCAATAATAGCAAAAGAAACAAGAGAAGACCAAGAATTACAGAAATTACTCGAAACACTCCATTCAGGCACTTCACTTAGGGAATCTGGTTATAAAGATAATGAACTAACTCTTCAGAATGACTGCATCCTAAAAGGTACGAGAGTTATAATTCCACATAAACTACGCCAACGCATATTAGATGAACTTCACGCGGGACATGTCGGGATCTTGAAAATGAAACTTCTTGCGCGGAGTTTCGTATACTGGAAGAACATTGATAAAGATATCGACAACAAAGTTAAATCGTGCAGAACCTGTCGATTAAACCAGAATGATCCACCAAAAGCCCCTCTGCATCACTGGGAAGATCCAACTGGCCCATGGCAAAGAATACACATTGATTTCGCAGGCCCGGTATCGGGCTATCAACTTCTAATTGTCGTAGATGCATTTTCAAAGTGGGTAGATATTATCCCTACAAAAACTACAACGAGCGCATTCTGTATTCAGAAACTAGACGACTTATTTGATACATTTGGATTACCCTACACGCTGGTTTCGGACAATGGAAGACAATTTGTCTCTCAAGAATTCCAGACGTTCTTAACTAGCAATGGTATTATTCACAAAACGATCGCACCGTACCATCCCGCAACTAATGGACAAGCTGAACGATTTGTGCAAACGGTTAAGCGATCACTGCATAAATTGGAGGGGGAAAGTGGTGGAATACTGCACAAGGTCCGTACAGTTAGAAGTATTCTCCGGGCTACGCCAGTCATCTCAGGCGACTCGCCCTATATGCTCATGTTCGGAAGAGAGGTAAGAACGAGATTGGCAGCCAAGATTAGAGCTCCACCAAAGGCACTACATAGGGATAGAACAGAAGGGGTGAGAGAGTTTGCAGTCGGAAGCAGAGTACAAGCTCGCAACTACTCTGTATCAGGAAGGAAGTGGGAGTTTGGTACAGTGACCCGCCGACTGGGAAACCTCCACTACGAGATAGAAACCGACAGTGGACGCACATGGATGCGCCACCTCGACCAGCTACTTCCGGCGTCTCTCATTCCTGGGAATCACGGCGGAGGCGTGTCATAGTTTAAAATACGTGTCGCTTGGTTACGGTTGTTGACTAGATTTATGTCATTCAATAAAATACTGCTATCACGAAATATATGCTTTAATTCATATATAATAGATTATTTTGTGCTTTTTGTGTTAAGTTTATAATTTTCCTATAAAGTTTGGTGTAGTTTTTAAGGACTAATTTATTTTTTGAATCTGAATTTAATCGATATGCCCAAAGTAACTGCCTTTGCTTGTTACTACATGTTTTTATTCCGCGTGATATCCATTTCGTTTTTTTGCTAGTTTTAATGGTTATAATTTTCTCCGGAAAACATAATCTATATAGAAGTATGAAATCTTCCATGAAAATGTCAAAAGCTTCATTCGCATCCTTAGCTTCATGTACTCGCGTAAAAGACAGAGAGCTGAGATGTCTTTTAAAAGTACTTAAATTTTCCATACATGTGTCCTGCTTTTTTGTTTTCCAATATTTTAAATTGCAAGTTTTGTTTATTGGTAGTTTAAGTATTTGAGATGTATGATCCGAAAGGATCAGATCTACAACTTCAGCTTTACATTCTTTCCGATAGTTATGAGCAAAATTGTCAATACAGGTTTGAGTTTTTAACCTAGTGGGAGTATAAAGTGCTAGTTTTAAATTGTACTTCATAAGAAAGTATTCAAGTTCAAGTGTAGTTATGTTTCTTTTCAAAACATCAATATTAAAATCTCCACACAAGACGATTTTTTTATTTGAAGATAAACAGGTTTTATTTAAAATATAATCCAATTTATCATAAAATATTTCATAGTTATGTTTTGGGATTCTATAAATACAAATAATAATAATTTTATAAGCTATTATTTCTACAGCGCAGCATTCAAAGATGCCTGAAACTGATTGTTTTGCTATGTCCGATATTTCTGTAAACTGTAATCCTACTCTTACGAAAATACCTGTTCCTCCTCTTTTTGTATTTCTAGAAAAGAAAGCAGCTGGACAAAAATTCGGAATGTGTAATAAATTCTCATAACCTGTCTGTATGAAATGTTCTGTGACACAAAGAACATCTATTATAGTTCCTTTGTTAATTAATTCTACTAATTTTACAGTCAGTGCATCAGATTTATTAATCAGACCAGCTATGTTTTGTGTAAGATATTAAGGTAGTTAACGAAAAAACTGAGATTTTGACTGTTGTGAATTATTAGAGAAATCGTGTTGACTATTATTAATTTGAGGGTGGCAGTTCACTTCTGAGTGCGAAGCATTCTGGTTGCATAGGCTAATAATCAGGTCTTGTAAATCTGACATAACTATATTTAAACCACTTTTATTTAAGTTTCCATAGCGTATGCTGTAAGTATCATAATCATAAGATAGATTCTGATTTGAGTCAAGTAAATATGCATAGTTACATGTGTTTATGTCCAAGTAAATAAGGTTATTGAATGTTTCTACGCGGCTATTATACATTATGTTAGCATCTGTCATACATTTAAACGTTGGTAAACAAATTATAAAATTAGTATGACTCAATTCTATTAACTTTTCTCTAACAAACATGACTAATTCCAAATAGTTGTGTGTTTTCCGAAAGTCTTCCTCTCCAATGTAAATAACACAATAGTCTAAGTGCGTAAAGTTTTGCACTTTTCCTTCAATTTTGTGAAGAATTTGCCGCATTCCGCACGTGGGTTTTCTATAATGACAGATTTCATAGTTACGTAAATTAGTTCTTTCGGCAATTGTATATAACCTGTTAGATGTTTCGCTGCTTATGAGGCATATTTTGTGTTTTATGGCGGGTTGTTCTACAGTCGTTGCGGCTTTTACGTTTTGAGTTGAGTTAGATGACCTTACGTTGCAACTGGTGCTTTTAGTTATATTTGTTTTTGTAGGTGATGAGTGGTCTTTTCCAATGGTCTGAATAGTCTGTGTTTGTGTCGTCTTAGAAATTTTTTTAGGCGTCACTAATGTTGTCTTCACTTTAATATTTCCTGGACTGCTAACAATTTTTTTATACATGTCATTTCTTTTATTATATTCTTCATTTAATTTCTTTAAATTATTATTTTCCAGTGATAATAACTCAATTTCTGTATGCGCACTAGTTAGCTGTGATGTTAGTCTGGCGATCTCATCATTCAATATTTTCAATTGTGGAACGTCTTCGTCTTCGGATATGTCAAGTAAACTATTCGTCGTACAGTTCACCATCACTAGGCTCTGATTGTGTGCGAGTCCGCCGGAATGTGATATTTTCTAAGAAATTCATTTTTAATTGCAATTACGAACTTCGAACCAAATCAAAAATATTATGTTGCTAGTGAGTTTTGAACTTGCGTCTCGGTGGTTCTTATGTACGGTAATTATTATTTCTTAAATTCAGTACTTAAAAGAAAATGGAACCTTTTTTATCGCCATTTTATGTGAATTACCATTACGAAGAATTTTTTTTGATATGTTATGTTATCCCCTTTGTTTACATAAATGATCTGAATTTGAGACTTTGGGTATAGCAAATTGAGTTGAAGTTTATAGATATTAATTTCGAGTAATATTACGATCATTTTATTTAATTACTTATCATTTGTCGAATTTAGATTGTTTTTTGTAACTAGTCAAGTCGTCATGTTATTACGATTTCTTTGTTTAACTGTCGATTATTTTTGTTTCACACGTAATAATGGGCGAAATTGACAGTGACATTGACTCTCAGTCTGAAGTGGAAGATCCAATTTAAAAAAAAGAAAACAGTATAAACAGAAGTTTCGAGATGAACGGCTACTAAAACTAGAGTTTCGCGATTGGTTAAGAAATCAAATCAAAATATTTACAAGAATGAGGAGATTTTGGTGTCAGATTCAGAATAGATAAGGTATTTATTTCCTCATTTTTGTACTTGTATATGTTTTTGAATTTTTATCTAGTAGCTTTACTTGTATTTTTGTATGATTTAATAAAAGTGTTACACCGTAATTACACAATTTTTCTCAAAACCCAATCACCGTAGTTTTATGAAATCTACCGTATTTTTATAATGGGTTTACCACCGATCAGATTTTGGACATGGCAACACTGGTATCATGCTACATTTCGGAGGTTAATTCGTGTTGATTTCACATTGTTGGTACTTCCGTGAATTATTTTAAAATTAATATTAGTATCGCATTTTTATTTCGTGTTGTAATTTGGAACAATTAATTGCTTTAAGAATTTGAGTGAAATTGCGTATTTTGGTTTTGTGTTTGTTGGGGTTTATTTATAAACGCTGCTTAAAGTTAAGTAATGATTAGCGACTGTCTATCCATACATTTTTGACGTTTGAACGTCACTTAACTTTAAGCAACGTTTATAAATAAACCCCGTTATCGTTAGGTAAAGACTCATCAGATGTTCAGAACATAAGTAGGCTTTTATTATTTTAGATCATTGTCGTTTGTTTCGGTTTCTATTCACATATTGAATCACTTTAAAATTAATATTAATTTAGACATTTGAGATAGGTATAGCCTGCGATATGGAGAAGGACATAGGGTACTTTTTTATGCGATAACCGACATCCACGCGGGCGAAGCCGCGGGCAAAAGCTAGTTAAAAATAAAAGAGGATTAAAGCTAAACATGCAGCACGCACGCAATGTCAAAGTCAAAGCATATAATTATTTGATGCCGAAAATATAGTTTTTAGAATTTTTGTCTGTTTGTCTGTTTGTTTGTCTGAATGTATGTTCCAGCATCACGCAAAAACTGCCGGACAGTTACATGGATATTCCCTATAGGTCTGGTCAAATTACTAGGTATAAATTATCACGCTATTTGCTATGGGGGATGAGCAGTATTGCATTATGTTTTGAGATGAGTCAAGGTTTGGGTGATAGTTTGAGTAGGTACTAGAAAAGTAAGAAATCGAAAAAAGTTTTCCCATACAGCTCGTAGGTGAGACTGAGATGAGAACGAACACAATGTATTCGACAACAGTCGAATTATTCCATTACTACTTCGCTGGGTTGAATAGGACACGAATATAGCAGATATTTACAGATTTAATCTTTTAAATGATTATCTTTATCATACCTTATGGATCTAAGCAGTTAATTATAACATAATTATTATGCCATTTCAGTCAACTTTCAACAAAGCAATGCAAATCTGATTTCGATTCCAAACAATTGATATTTTTTGTTTTCTCTAAATAACACACTTTTTCAGAAATCATCAACAAAACTTACATTAGTTCCACTATCGGTCAGGAGACAGCGCTGACCTAAAACTGCAATAATCTACACCGCAGTGTTAAAATTCTCTGACGAATATAGGCCTCGCCAATGAAAATTAAAAAAAAAAAACACAACCAAAATGTCCTCTTTCCTACCTACTCACAGGTTTCTTTGGGTGAAGCACAGTTATAGTTTTTGCTGGACACAGAACTATTTAGGTTACATACGAATGAAGCTATATATGATGGTACGGAACCCTCAGTGCTTGAGTCCGACTCGCCCTTGACCGGTTTTTTTTTTACATTTCTTTACTGTAATTTCGATAGTTCGAGGAAATTATCAAATACCCGCTCCGCCCAGAGCGAGAGAAGTTATACGTGTCAGACTTTTATTCAGGGCTTGTTAACGTTACCAAATGACAAAATAATAACCGTTACGTAACGTTAAATTTCAATTTTATACCTACTAACGTTACAAAAATTTAACGTTACTTGATAACATTACCAGTATATAACGTTAATTAATATTAACAAAAATACGATAACTAACGTTAATTTAGCTACGTTGCCGTTCTGTGGGTAAGAATCAGGCAGATTCAGGCAACGTTTTGATCGGCACGGCATGCGGCATCAGAGAGGCGCGAGAGTGTGCTCCCGCCGCGCCGCACGCCTCAGGCCCCACTACTTACATATCACCCGTTTAAAATAACGATAAAATTAATAGTCGCATAAATAACGTTAAATCGATTACCGTTATTTTAATAATAACGTTAACTCTGTCAATACAAGGTAACGTTATGAAAATTTACCGGTATTTAAAGCCCTGCTTTTATTGATTAAAACCAACCCGTGTTACTTCAGTTGCCTTTGTGCCAGAGCCACGGTATCCCTTTCGGACAAACCCGCAACCCGGGCAGGCATCGGTCCTCGTGGACCCCGTCAATTCGTGCTAAACGAACACTTCCACACAATAGGCATATCGGACACTCCTCTGTGTAGGGATTGCATGGAGGCTGAGGAAACCGTCGTGCACGTGCTCTTTGAATACACAGGCGTCACCCAGATTAGTACAGAAACCCTCGGGGCACCCTGATCTTTCACAGATCTTCTAAACAGACCGGGAGACGTAATCATCTTCTGGAGGGAGGTGGGCTGGTTGGAATAACCACTAATGGTCGCCATGGCCCATGTACAATGGTCCACCTGAAGGACTAAGTGCGGAAACCAAACCCTTTACCATAGAACATGGAACTGTACGTCACTTGCTCCCGCGTCACCAGTCCTGACAGCTGTGACCAAAACTACAAACGTAGTATTCAAGGAAGTTTTATTAAAATGTGGCTGGTATTTTAGTATATTGTGTCGTGTTACGACTTCCAAGCGAACGAAGTAGTGGGCCCACGGTTAAGGTACCTGCCCTTATTGACTCATATTAAAACATAATGCAATACTGCTCATCCCCAATAGCAAATAGCTTGATAATTTATACCTAGTAATTTGACCAGACCAATATCTATGTAAAATTTGAACATAATCTGTCCGGTAGTTTTTGCGTGATGCTGGAACATATATTCAAACAAACAGACAAACAGATAAACAGACAAACAGACAAAAATTCTAAAAACTATATTTTCGGCATCAAAATTGTTCCCAGACCTCATGGCAATTACTTTTTTTCAAAAATATTCAATGTACAGTTTTGACTTCGCTACGATTTTTATTATACGAGTATGTAAGTATAAGTATAGATATAGAAGATAGGCACATAAATGGCACTTTTGAAGGTCGAAATTTACACGGAAATAAAATTGATTCTAGTTGCCCCTTCCAAAATGTAGTTTCGCATGGAGAAGAATGGGCAAGAAACTCCACCTTTACTCTTTTAAACTGTTTTACAATAGTTTGTATACATCAATTATATCATTACATGTGAAGACGATGTACCCAGAATCAAATTATTATACCACAACCGGCGCGACGCGTAGGTACGCGCAGCCCTGAGCGATTCAACTGACCGAGCCGGTAGAAACCGGTTTCTCTTCGCACGCGACGAAGCCGCCAGTGGTACGCACACACACGCCTCATGCTTGTAGTAGGTAGTGTACCTATCATAGCGCGGTTGTATGAAGCTTTGTCTCTATCTGTACTCTGTGCCCGAGGCCTAGAGACAATAGACTAGTATACAATAATACTATTAATTGTTATACATGTGAAGGGTAGTCTGTTTCAAGAAGATAGTCTAACTAACCTAAACTGTATTTGACGATGAGCTACGCAGAGATAGTACGCAGAGTATAATCAATTCTGTTTGTCGATAAGGCTTACTTGTGCCAACTCACGTGAAATGTTTCCGAAACAGCTGTAAAAGTTAGCGTAAACTACATAGATGGATAAATAGGAAGTTTGACTCCGTCGCATGGGATTGCAAAAGTACACGAAAGCGAAACCGTTCTAACCGCACACGCTATATCTTAAAGTTATAGCGTACGAGTATAAGCCCAAGTCACCACGATGGAAGATAAATTGTTATTATGATACCATCTGGCGAAAAGCGAACTTACCGCCTTTCTTTACATATTTGAAGTTAAAGCGAGGTTCTTCGAGCGTGTACTTTTGTTGTAGAGGTGGCAGCTGGGCGCGAGTAAATTGTGCCGAGAATTTCGTTAAAAAAAAAAAAAAAAAATACAACAACAACTCGTTACAATTCGTTGGTTAAAATTATATGTTTTACGATATTAACAATGTTAAACCCGACGGATATTACGTCATCATAGACGTTTATTTTGATGTGATTTTCAATACATAATGTGGTATAATATTGAAATAAAATGATTTTTATCTACAAAATGAGGGTATGTTTGGATTTTTTTTCTATCGTGCGAACTTTATCCAATTATGTAACGCGTAGCCGACGTACCTACAAAAAGGTCTCAAAAGCAACATATAATTTTTTCACGTGTTTAATCATTACCGTTTCTAAATAAAATGACATTAAAATTATATTTCCTAGAGGTTAACTTGAAGAACCTCGCCTTAAATCTATACTAATATATAATATTATAATGCTGAAGAGTTTGTTTGTTTGTTTGAACGCGCTAATCTCAGGAACTACTGGTTGGAATTGAAAAATTATTTTTGTGTTGGATAGTCCATTTATTGAGGAAATTTATAGGCTATATAACATCACGCTACAACCAAAAGGAGCGGAGCATAAATGAAAAATGTTGCAAAAACGGGAAAAAAGATTCCTTTTTGAGAGTAAACGTTTTAAGTTACGCAAATATCATGTATGATGGAATTGTTCCTCTTTAAATGTTCTAAAAAAAAACTCCGCGACAGCATATGTCTATCTTTTAAGATTGACTCACTATAACCTTTTTTATGGTAATCAAATTTGTTCGAAATTAATGCATTATTTGCGAAGGAGTTTTCATAAACATGGTATTAATCCTTATCCAAATAAATACGACATCACAAGTATTTAATTTTGTGAAAGTTGCCCTTACATCATTTAATTTCAATGAATATCTTAGGAGATATAGCTGTTTTATAATTACTCCGCAGCAAAATAATGATCAACTCTGCGAGGTAGTCTATTTTAAAGCTGAAGAGTTAGTTTTCAGGGTTCCGTACCCAAAGGGTAAAATGGGACCTTATTAGTAAAACTCCGCTGTCCGTCTGTCTGTCTGTCTGTCCGTCTGTCACCAGGCTGTATCTCATAAACCGTGATAGTTAGACAGTTGAAATTTTCACAGATGATTTATTTCTGTTGCCGCTGTAACAACAAATACAAAAAAACAGAAAAAATAAATATTTAAGGGGGGCTCCCATACAACGGACATGATTTTTTTGCCGTTTTTATAGATAACTAGCTTTTGCCCGCGGCTCCGCCCGCGTGGATGTTGGTTATCGCGTAAAAAAGTAGCCTATGTCTTTCTCCATATCCCAGGCTATATCTCTGCCAATAAATACCGATCGTCATAAAATAACATATATATTTTATGGCGATCGGTTTAGCTGTTTAGGCGTGTAAACGTAACATACAGACAGACAGACAGAGTTACTTTCACTTTTATAATATTAGTATGGATGGTAAGGAAGCCTTCGTGCGCGAGTCCGACTCGCACTTAGCAGGTTTTTTGTTTTTGAACGCGCTTATCTCTGGAACTGAGAGTTGGATTTGAAAAATTCTTTTTGCATTTTACAGCCCAATTCTTGAGGAAGAATTACATTCCTATTAACTAGGACACAATTTTTTTTAATGAAAGTTTAAGCGCAAACGAAGTTAAAGCACGAGCAGGCAATGTGATGCGACGGGGTGGGTACGAGAAATTTCACGCGGACGAAGTCGCGGGCAGAAGCTAGTAAATAATTATGTGTGGACTTTGGACTTAAGCTTCAGAACAGAAGAACAGTTAGAACTAACTATGGAGAGTACAACACAAACTGTGTATCGACACAGGACAGCAGACAGCTGGCTCTGAAGCCGATCCGCGACACGAACTAAAGGTTCGTTGAAGAAAGTACAAACAATACTCAATACATATTTATAATCGGTCAGCGCACTACGACGCACTCAATTGTTGTAGATCATTCAGAAGTTGGAGGTCGGAGGTCGGAGGTCGGAGGTTGGAAGGAAACTTTACATGAGCATTCTAATAAGAGAACACTTATTTTAATTATTGTTTGTTCCAATAGCTTGTATTTAGGTCGCTCTTTTAGACTAGGTTCTTCTTAAGATATATTATACCACCTTAGACTTACTGATTCAATTTCCAATAGACTTTCTTAGCTGCGCAATGAAACTATTTTCTGTGGGAATGGATACCAGGAACAGCTTGTGAAAACAAAACCACTGCTGTTAATATGGACTTTTTGTTCAATATCACGCAGGTCTTCAATTTAAATTTCCATAACACTTTGAACACAATCATTTAATACGTTTACTTAGCATTATAGTCCGTGACATGAGAAACAACAGAACAACAAAGCTGAAGCAATGCCTATTGTACGACCACAAAGGGGTTACCTACTTAGTGCAGTGTCGTAAACAACAGAACTCGTGTCACCGCTCCCCCCCCGCTGCCTCCCTCCGACTCCCTCCGACCGCGGCGTGAGGCACTTTTGCCATCCTCGAAAAATAAATAAAAATAAATGGGAGCGGAAATGAAAAGGGTCAATCTGATCTCAGGAGCCCGAGGGACTCCCCGCAGTCCCCGCCAGGCACAGGAGCCTGCGAATCAATAAGGAACCACATCTATGTCCCCACAGCCCACAGCCGGCCACTCGAGTCTCTGTATTGAATGCGGCTGAACGAATTCCTTTTATTAAAACCTTTACTAAATGTAATGCGTGAGAACGTTTCTTCACATCGGTAAAACGTTCCGGCATCACGCGAAAATTGGTAATCGGAATTTTACGGTTTGAAAGCTTGAGATCCGTTGTAATGTTGATGAGAGTCGTGGAACTGGCTGATAGCTGATGCTATTACCAGATCTCATAATATTTAAGTGAACCAATGAAATAATTATTTAAAACTACACAAAATGATGATTGCTGAAGTTTAAAATAATGTGAATGCATGTAAATCCAAATAGAATTCTTCGCTTGGCAGATTTAAAATTGCCAAACATGATTCGATAATTGGGCAAAATTGTAAATCGGCTACGGAGCGAGCGGGGCGCGGGCTAAGTGCTCCGGCAAACATTTAACATTCACAATAAAGGCTCCTACAAACAGGCGCGACACGCGACGCGACATAAAGACACCGCGTGCCGTGCGACGAGCGGTCTCTTTGTGTCGCGTCGCGTGTCGCGCCTGTTTGTAGGAGCTTTAAAGGTATTATGCGATCGCTAACACAATGGCTGAAAAATGCCCGCATGGCTGAGAGTGCATAACTAAGCATTAGTATGAGAGCCGCGCGCGCCGCCTCCGGCCTGCGCCCGCGCCGACACGCAGGCGAGCGCAGCCCGCGCTCTAAAACATTATGCCATCACTAAGTTTATCAAGACCTCCTCGCGGCGCATCTCTTACTAGAATCCATTATCCCAACAAACAGTCACGACTCACGATTGCTCATAGTTCTTACGACCCTACAGCCGTCACAATTTCTGAGACGTGTTGATCTTACTTACGAAACGTCCACTAACATCATTGTCATAACAAATCCAAGGACGGAACGTTTATCCAAATACAGTTTAGGTAATCAAAACTTTCGATTTCAATTGAATTGCCAATATTTGTAGTTCTAACAAAAAATAATATTCAAAGCTGAAATTACAATAAGGCCTAGTTTTTTAGGGAAAGTTGTAACTTGTGTATCACATAGAACATTTATATAAAAGGTAGGTACCTGAAATTCACTACTTTTCGTATCGACTTTTGTATATTTTAGTACAAAAAGTGTGTCTCAAGTAAGATAAGCGGAGTAGATTTATTTCTCAAATCTGGGATGATGGCTGTATTGTGACGGCTCGAGGTCCTTTGTTCGTTTTTTCTAACATTAAATAGAAACTTCCCCGCTGAGCTTTATTATCCGTAGGATCGGTACATTTAACTCAATAGTAAATTGCTTGTTGCAGATTATAAACGGCAAAAAATAGATTCATTATTTCAGTGTCATGTAGCGTCGGGCAGGACGGATTTGACGTGGGATCACTTTTGTATTTCAGTGTCATGTAGCGTCGGGCAGGACGGATTTGACGTGGGATCACTTTTGTATCGCGCAGTCGTGTTGTAATATTCTAGCTTTCGAAGGGCATTTTAAATGGCATTTTTTATAATAGATATAATTATTATTAATCAAAACGTACAATTTTAATAGCTGTTTTAGCTAATCCCTTGCCGATCATTGGCTACTTCGGCTACTTCGTCATGACCTGATTTCAGGAGAACACTTGGGTAGGTACCTATGCAAATACTATAAGAGTATAAGGATATATCCTCATTGACATAATTAAAACAAACTGAAGTTTACAATGAATAAGGAATTTACCTGTTTACTTACAACATGCAATTTTAATCCTACTTAATTACCTTGATTTCCTGTTATTTCAATTTCAGTTATTTATAAGGCCCTTGTTAACTGTGTATCGCATTGAAATCCTCGGGAGTCGGGCATCAGGCACCCTACACCTGTGCTTCATATAGCGATAGTACATTGTGATACAAGGGTGGAAAGTAGGTTATTGCAAACGAGCTGTCATTAACAAGCTCGAGCCGTAGGCGAGGGTTTTAATGACACGAGTTTGCAATAACCTACACGCCCGTGTATCACACGACGTTTTTCAAAAAACAAATCAAAGAATAAAATAAAATTATCGTAAGTCGCCATATATCTTTCTCGAGATTTTGGGGGCAAAATTTTATCTGGCGCAGTTTTCGCCTCAGATAAAATATCGGGTGTAGTTAATTCCATTTCATCACTTGTACTCATATTAACAACAACAAAAAAAAAAAACTATCACAAAAAAAAAAAAAACAGAAAATGGCGCGTTTTTGCAACTGGACATATTTTTTTTACAACGAAAACAGCCTATACAGCCTATTAGATTTTTGACAAATCTTCGACTTTAAGACCTCATGTGTAAAATTCAACTTTATGAGAAAATCGATATTTTAAGCACCAACATTGTATTAGGATGCACATTGTAAGTTCTTCAAATTGGTAAAGAAATGACGATTAAATCGTCGTATACACATGAGTCGTTTGCATTCGATAGAAAGAAAGAAAGAAAAGAAAGAAAGAAAAAGTATTCATTGGGACTCATACAGGAAGTTCACATTTTAAACTAAACACACTCATAGTAACACAAATAAAAACAAAAGTAAAATGAAAACAAAACCTGTACGGGGCCAAAAGGCTCCTATCTAAAAGGCTGGCGTAAAAAAGTGATTTTGCCAAAAGTGACACATAAGAGGTCTTAAAGTCGCAACGACGAAATGTTGATGTGAAAATAATCAAATTAAAACTGGTAATTACCGTCATACTTTTCATACAAACGCTCGTACGTGATTATGGCGTTGGCACACATCTTTCAATGAAATTGTTTTTTTTTTTTTTTTTCAACTTACGTCTATCCTTACAGTGTAACCTATTGCGATAGCGTACTTATCTAATCTTATTCTAATTTATAATTGACTTATTTTTATAATTACATTTTGTAACTTAGTACAAATAAAGCATTCTTTGTGAACTCACTCAGAGAACAACAAAATAGGTCCGAGTCACTAGCTATAAGGTTAAGAGTGCGGAGTGCACGCGTCAGTGGCGCCTCACTTAAAAGATTGGTTCGTGCGCGAGGCTCCGCCAGCAGCCGTGGCTGTCGTCGTCGCCAGACGTACCTGTCCGGAACACACAAACCTATGTGCCCTAAAATGTCCGCATTATTTTGAACTAATTGGTATCATGTGCACTATATCTGTGTTTCTATGAAAGCAAAAAATTTAAATTTGGAGAAACAAATTCAGTACCATAGAACGGGGCTATTTGGATTTTCGGGGGTTATTTGGAACAAATCAATGAGTTGACATAAATTCGAATTGTGATCTTCGTACAAAAAATTGTAAAAGTAAACAAAACCAGAAATAAAATAAAAGCTGTCTATGGTGTTTTGGTAGAATTTATGTCAACTCAAATCTTACAGTTACTCTAATCCAAATAACCCCCGAAAATCCAAATAGCCCCGGTCTACGGTATAAGCCTCCAAAAGTCTGCTTTTTGCACACATTTTACCTGAACTTTGGCCATTCATAATGTACTCATAAATTGTAAAAATAAAGAAAACATCTCCATAGAAACATCGCACATGTAATGGAGATTCTAAGACACACATTTATTTCACAAACTTGTAAGGCGTAAGTTTTATGAAATTTCCGCACACTATTTTTCGTTCAATGTTATTGCGTTCTCACTTGCCTGTTACCATTAAGAGGCCGTGCACGAAATCGACTGATTTTGATAAATTTAGTTCATTGTTTGTGTCTTTGTTTTGCATGTGGCTGAAAGGGATTTTTCAAGTAAATTAAGTATTCACGGTAAATCACTAATATTTGCAACAAGTTTTCCGAAAAATGACGCGAGACCGACATTTGATCATCATTCTAAAAGAAACTAGTTTTGATTTTGAACATAAAAAAATATCATCAACATCATTATATGGTCTTCTTGCATGTGGCGGAATCACTTTTTTCAACTTCCATACAAAATATAGCAGAAAAATAATATTGAAAAAACCTTTTTTTGTTTTAAACCTCGTCAATAATATAAATTTTTCCTAGTATTTAGCAAATCATATCAAGAAATTTAAAAATCACAAATTAGTCTTCAGCTATCTTTGAAATATAATCAAAATTTTATTTAATGATTATACAATATCTTCATTAAGTAAATCAATTGCGAAATAAACTATATTTTGGAGAACACAAAAATGATGAAACTATTAAAAGCTGCTGTGACTGACACGAATGGTTTAGCACCTTGAAAACTGTACTTTTATAACTTACACAGACTTAATGTTTCAATTATTTCAAGTTTTCTCACAATTAGATAAAAAATTGCCAAAAGAGAGTTTTTTTCGTGCACGGACCCTTAACATTGCGTTGCATGAAACAACAAGCTTTTCAATCATGCTCGCGTTGACGATAGACGGACCGGGAAGGGCCCTCTTAAATATATATATTAAACAACCATTTAAAAGACTTTTGCGAATTCAATGCTAAGACGTACATCCTCATTAATTTTTCCTCGTATATAATCTATCCCATTTTATTCTACATGAAAACTCCTTGTGTACGGTGAAACCATACACTACCAACGACTAAACATTTTTTCCAACCTTCTACACCTTTGTACTGAACTTTTATTAACTTATTACAACTTATTATAACTCAACTGCGAAAGTAATGATCGAGCTCGTAAAAAAAAGACACGACCGCGTAAACGAAAGATGCCTAGTACGAGTATGCAAAAGATTTAATTTCCGAATCTTCGCCTCTGAAAGTACGCCATTTTTAACAACTGTATTGAAAAACTATTTCATTGAGAAAAAATAATGTCAAACAGTTCAATCATGGTTTTCTGTTTTTTATAGGTTTAAGGTTTATTTTTTACTGTAATGCCAATAAACGCATTTTTATTTCTTTTCTTTCTTTTTCTTTTAGTTCCCGTTCAACTTACATACCGTCACATTTTATGGAAGCCTGTCTGCCTGTCCCCTCATGTTACAACTTTCTAGCTATGTTATCTCCGGCTCTACATAAATAACTGCAAAAAAACTAGATTGAACGTCCCTCCCGCCTGTATGTGCTTGTGTCACTTGATATGTGTATGTGTGCGCGAGATACTGGTCACGTGTGCGTGTGTGTGAGAGTGCACGGCCTGCTGCGCCGTGTCCGGTTTCATCAGATCGGATGCAGCCGCCCGCACCGCATCGTATCGATGTCTCGGCGCAGCGGTGGCGTCTCGGCGGCGGCTGGTGGACGTGCCTTCAATCTGACGGGTACTGTTACCACATCGAGAACAGCGATACGTTATATCCTCAGTTATACATAGGACTAGGTTCAGTCTACAGGCATTCTAATGATGTTGACAGCGAAGAGGCGGCGAATAAAATGATCAGATTTATTTGTAAATTGCTGAATAATTTGAACAAAAGTTGATTACAAATTCTTTAGTCTCGTTTATACAAAAAGTACAAAACAACAATGGTGCCGATTCTCTTGTCACAAACTCTTATCTAAACAAAAAATCACCAAAATTTAGTTTATTCCTGTCAAACGACGATTTCCTATTCTGAAAATGACTAAAGTAATACAACTTAACTATATTTTAGTTTGACAGCACTAAGATGGCACCGAGTTTTTAATTTAGTGAAAATGGCAATTTTGCTATTCTGAATTTTACGATTTTCACCTAAAATTTAGATTTTCTAACTAAATCTACGACTATTTTTAATCGCGATTAGGGCTTGCAAAATCCGTTAATTTTTACTATCCGGATAGTACGGTTAATAATATTTTACTATCCGGATTATCCGGATAATGCAGATAATACGGATATTTTTTAGTTTTGTATATAAATCAAACTAATAAGCTTTTGTAACACGTTTTAATCAGTCTCTCAAGCAAAATGACAAAGAAATAATAAATTATACCAATATTCCAAGTAAAAATCACATTAAAAAAACTTTTTTACTTTCTAAAATTATACAATAAAACACCGATAACGCACAAATAATTTGTATCTATTCTTCTCATACTAAAACAATTCTAATTAAAAAGTGATCTTACATTTATCACAACATGCCACTCAAATCAACCTATTTAAAACATATAATTAAATAAAAATATCACTTTGCCTGGCAAAACAGCTCAATTATTAAGCAACAACAGTATAAATAATATATAATAAAACAAAAATGAACAAAATATCTCAAAATAACCAAATAACCCTTTACTTATAATATTACGTAATTCTTAAGGCCCTCCAGAAGCTGTTTTCTTCCGTCATACTTGAGGGCAAAACGCCACAGGCATGGAACAGAAGTGTGGTGATACTTTTTTTTAAGAAGGACGATATTGCCCTCCTTAAGAATTATAGACCCATCTCACTTCTGAGCCATATCTACAAGCTGTTTTCAAGAGTCATCACAAACCGTCTCGCGCGCAGGTTCTGGACTGCCAGCCTCCCGAACAAGCCGGATTCCGTAAAAGCTTTAGCACCGTAGACCACATACATACGCTGCGGCAGGTTATACAGAAGACCGAGGAGTATAACCCGCCTCTCTGCTTAGCGTTTGTGGACTACGAGAAAGCCTTCGATTCGATCGAGACATGGGCTGTACTGTAGACTCTTCAACGGTGCCAGATCGACTATCGGTACATCGAGGTGCTGAAGTGTCTGTACAAAAAAGCCACTATTTCAGTCCGACTCCAGGACTAGACTAGACCTGGAAACCTATCCTTCTGCAGCGAGGTGTGAGACAGGGAGATGTTATCTCTCCAAAACTGTTCACCCCTGCACTGGAGGATGTCTTCAAGGTTTTGGACTGGAAAGGGGTTGGCTTCAACATCAATGGCGAGTACATCACTCACGTTGGGTTTGCCAACGATATAGTTGTCATGGCTGAGACTATGGAAGACCTCAGTACAATGCTCGATGACCTCAGTAGAGCTTCCGACAGAGTGGGTCTTAGAATGAACATGGACAAGGCAAAGGTCATGTCAAATGCCCATGTAACACCCACTCTCATGAATATCGGAGACGCTACACACGAAGTTGTGGATGAGTATGTTTACCTAGAACAAACTGTGCAGATAGGTAGGTCCAACTTCGAGAAAGAGGTCAACCGTTGAATCCGACTCGGCTGGGCAGCGTTCGAGAAGCTACGCAATATCTTCTCGTCCCACATACCGCAGTGTCTCAAGACGAAAGTCTTTGACCAGTGCGTGTTGCCAGTGATGACCTATGGCACTGAAACGTGGTCGCTCACAATGGGCCTTATTAGAAGCCTAAAAGTCACCTAAAGGGCAATGGAGAGGGCTATGCTTGGACTTTCCCTACGTGATCGAATCAGGAATGAAGAGATGGGTGTGTAACGTTTGATATAATAACAAAAATTCTAATGATCATAATAATATGACCTAATTTCATTTACTATAATTCTTTTTTAATATAACGATCAAAAATGACATAATGAATTATTGATATAATTTCATTTTACCTAATTTCATATGGTATAATGAACAGTTTATATAATGCACATTTGAAATAATATTCAATTAATATAATATTCAGTTCCTATAATATTCAAAATCTATAAGTAATGTTTAATATAATTTGGAAATGTCTACTTTGGGGCTACGTAAGGTCGAAGGGGTTGCACTGGCTAAGTTTCGCTTAACCATCCCACGATTTGGGAGTCCATTTTTTTTTACAGAAAGATCATATTATTAGAAGCCTACACGTAAAATTTTAAGGTGCGGAGATAGATGGATTACGAAAAAAAAATATCGTAGAAATTCAACTATATTTTCGTCACTTTTGACATTTTGTCTCACCATTGAACGTTTCGTTTTACGTAA
Organism: Dryobota labecula; assembly: GCA_947523025.1. Lineage (NCBI taxonomy): Eukaryota > Metazoa > Arthropoda > Insecta > Lepidoptera > Noctuidae > Dryobota > Dryobota labecula. The sequence goes on from OX383301.1 coordinate 24,602,978, forward strand.
AATGTTTTACTTCATATTAATAATGAAATAAATACGTAAATTTTAGTGATTCAGATACTTTTTTATATACATATTATTTCTATTTACATATTATATTACATATATTTTGCTGATTTAAATTAGTACTATTAAGTTAACAGAATAATTTACCGACTATTGCTGTTAGTTGAAACCAAACGTAAAACGACGCCATTTTGTTGTCACTTCACGTAGTCTGTCAGTGAGGCAAATAAAAACTTAGGATGCAAGAGCGAGTGAAGCGAGCTTTGGACTTGGGGCACCCCGACTCGGACGGGTTAGGTTAGAAGGAGAACAGACCCCGCCATTCCGTTCGTGGTTATATTTTTTTAAACCACCCAGAAGTAGGAGCCCCGCCATGCGGGGCTCCGTCGACCACGCCTTACTTCGAGACGTCTGTTATCGAAAATACCTTTGACCTCAGAGCTTGTCACAAAGTACAGTAATATTCCAAGATTTGAGTATATTTTGGTTTGACCTTGACTTTTAGGGTGTTGACCTTGACCTTGAAAATTTCGTTTGGAAACCAATTTAGACCCGTGTAGTTAAAAATATATATATATATATCTCATAAAGGGGGGGGCTCCGCAATTTTTCCTTCACAGGGTGTCCTATACCTCCCCCCCTCCCTCTAGTGTAGTAGCGTTACCTTAGAAAATAAGTTAATATGAAAGTTAGGTCAAATGAACATTATATAAAAAGAGCATTATACAATTTGAAAACTATATGAAATGAACGTTATACTAAATGAAATTAGAGAAAATGAAAATTATATCAAATAATTATAACATTAGATCATATGAAATTATTTTTTTATTATACATTAATTAATTATATGAAAGTTACAGCATATGAAAGTTATGTCAAACGAAATAAGACCATCTGTTATTATACCAAACATTACACACCCGAAGAGATCCGCCGGAGAACCAAGGTAACCGACATAGCTCGAAGAATTGCCAAAGTTAAGTGGCAATGGGCAGGGCTCGCAGAACAGATGGCCATTGGGGCCGAAAGGTTCTGGAGTAGCGACCTCGTACCGGAAGACGTAGCGTAGGAAGGCCTCCCACAAGGTGCACTGATGACCTTGTGATAGGCGCAGGAATCCGCTGGATGCAGGAAGCAGGGAACCGGTCGAGGTTGCGGTGCTTGGGGGAGGCCTATGTCCAGCAGTGGACGTCTTTCGGCTGAAATGATGATGAAGGATGACGTAATTCTTAAATTATTTTTTTGCGAAATTTTGGTAATATGATCTTAATAATCTTAACTTAATCTTTGCGATACAATATAATACAATCTTGAAAATGCGAGCAGTATGGATGTGAGTTTAAACATAAAGTTAACAAGTGTTCAATGTTGTTGTGGTCTCTGCCACTAAATTATATTTTAACTTATTGTGATTTGTGAAGTGAATAAATAATTGCATGAGTGATTAACTATATTGCAATAATAAATAACGTACTAACAGTTATGTACTTTAAAGATGACAGCTTTTTATTTAATATTTAAAAGAGAAATACAACTATCCGTAAAATCCGAAAAGTAAATGTGATGCAAGTAAAATCCGGATTTGAAAATCAGCGGATATCCGGATAATACGGATATCCGGATTGCAAGCCCTAATCGCGATTAAAAGATGTGGAATAAAATTATTTGTCATGAACTAAACAACACAACAAGACACCACAAGATCAACGCGTAAGAACAAACGAGAGTAGGAAAAAAAGACGTGTGGCACTCGGGGACTGCCGCGGTAAAGCTATTGCATAGCATTTTGTATCAACTTATGCAATTATAATTATTTATTTATTTTATTTATGCAGTATTTCTTTTTCTTTGATATTAATTCAAGTTACACTTTTTGAGCGTGGTGACCGATAAGAAAACAAATTTTTCTTTTATTAAATAAACAAAGAGTATATAATATTAAGAGACGGGAGTCCCATAGATAAAAATGAAAAACGTCGCTTGTATGAAACGTGAGCTAATAATGAATACCAACATAACAGAAATGACACGGACTGCAGACATGACATAAAGCTGCCAACATAATAAAAAGATAGGGATGTACTACTACTCACTCGTAATTTTTATCGATATGTTGCTGTAAAAAATTTCGTGTTTTAGGATCCTGATATTTTTACGGTTTCATTCTTAATAAATTTAAGGCAAAGGTCACTTAGGCCAACGGTAACTTTCGATTTGAACTAAGGTTACGTGGTAATTTTCTTATTAAAAGAAACCAGCTACGGCTGTGATTCCACGTTGGCGTAAGCGGGGTTCAGAGACAAATCCCATTGTATAGTCTAGATCTAATCCGAGGTAAACTTGACTATAAGATGAGATTTGCTGTGATGATAATAAAATAAAACAAAACTTTGGACTTAAGTTTTTTTATAATAATTAGAACACCTTTTCCTTTCTATTGATCATTCAATTGGCAATGGTTCAGCAGTTGATGTTGAAGGTACTGAAATGTAGAAAACACGTTGCTTATTAACTGACACATGAACAAGTGAATTCAAATTTAATTCTAATCTTGAATAGTTACTTGGGCTTAGTCTCATTCTTTTTATCACATTTTCATTTGAAAAAGGGTCTGTAATAGACAAAAAAGTATCTGTAATATTTACAATTGATACATTCAATACAGTTAATCAAATAGTAAAGTGAATTTAATAAGTTTAAAATAAACATAAACCTTACCCGCAATAGAACATATTTTCCTGTCTTTTGAACATTCTACTGGCAATGGTTCAGCAGTTGATGTTGAAGGTACTGCAATAAAAACAAAATGTAGTCATTCACTTCTAATTCCAAAAACAATGAAGGGTATCGTAGTTGGGATGAATTAATCCCAAGAACCGAATTAACATTGTAGTTGAAAAACATGTTTCCCCATACTTTCCAACTGCATAATAATAATGTAAGTACACACAATATTGAGTAATTTACCATGTTATTTTAAGACCATAGACTTCTTAAAGGTTTTGCTGTAATCTTTAGGTATAGAACTGTACACTGTATTTTTTTTAATGTTAGGATCAGCAGTTTCGGAGATAAGGGGGGAAATGGTAAATTTTCATCTATTTTCTTTTTTATTAATGTTAGGATCAGCAGTTTCGGAGATAAGGGGGGAAATGGTAAATTTTCATCTATTTTCTTTAATAATTTTCATTAAAAATGTAAAATGAAATGAAAGGACTTGTCAAGAGGATTTTTTTTTAAATAATTTAAAAAAAAGTTCTCTTGTCAAGTCCTTTCATTTCATATGTCACATGATACATTTTGCATGTGTACCAAAATGCAACTTAATCGGTCCAGTAGATGAAGGTACATAAGGGTTCCGTTAAAACTTACTAGATGTACCAGTCCAAGAATCGCAGTAATCGAAGTAGAAGATAACTCTGTAAAATATAATTGAACATGAGTTACTAAAGTAATCGGAAAGGGTGAGTTAGGATGAATTACGACTGGAAAATAAAGTCTTACCTGTTTGCTCACTTTTGAAGATGTGTAGTGGAAATCCAACGAACAGCTCATCTGCCATTGGTTCTGCAGTAAGTTCTACAGACGGAGTAGCATTTTTTCTTAGTTGTGTCTTCTTTTTATTGAAATCCTTTGGTAGAAAATGACTGCCACAAATATGTTCCAATTGATGTAGCTTTTCAATGGGTACATACACCAAGTCTTCTTTCCCGTAACTTTAACCCATTTTTTACATCTAGCTGGAACATTTTATTACATTATTATGATTATAATAGTAGTGTATTTAAACTTATATCTTTGTTACTTTGGTTTTGCAGTATTAATAGAATAACAGAGAAAATTAAATGAAATAGGAATATTATAATAATAAAAATATCGACAGTCGATAAAAAAGTAACATGCGTCAAGCACTAGCATATTGATAGGTTACTTTGTAATTTTGTAAATTTTGGACTTTAAATCAAGTAATTTATTTTCTGTAAGAGCTTATCAATGTTTTTTAACATAACAATTGAAAATATATGCTTACCCATCTTCATTCAAAGGAAATTTGGCTATGAAGATTCGCATTTGACCATCTGACCGGCCGGATCTTATAACACATATTTCACACTTTTAGTAATGCATTGCAACTTAAATTACGTCACACGTACATACATAAATACAACAATAACTCTAATTTACGATAAATATCCACAAAACACAGAATAAAAACAAAAACAGCGCTTTGTTGACAAAGTTCTTGACAACAAACAAGACAAGAATATGGCGGCCGGTAGCTATGGCGGCTGAGTAGCGTAGTGCGATAGAGTCGAATAGATGTTAAAGCGAGACAGCGATAGCGTGAGGTTTTTTCGTTACGGAATTTCTGGATTCGGTCCCCGCGCTCAAGGCCCGCGATAGAAGCTATGCAATAGCTTAAAAAAGAAAGCTATGCATTCTCAGTAACTGCAACCACAGTGGCACACTAGAAATATTAGAAAACACTTTTGGCCGAAACTTCGAGTTCTGTCATTACTTGTCACGTAATAGTAGCGTAAAAGACATTTTCTCTAATATAGTTAGTAAGATAAAGAATTATAGTTTAGATGACTACTGTATTATTATGATTGGCGAGCAAGATTTTAAAGGCACCGGGGAATCAATTGAATTATAGTCAAGTTAATTAGAGAATCTCTTAAAAGTGTAACTAATACAAATGTCATTATATGCTGCCCTACATATGTACGAGTACAAGGGGCTCTGATACACAATTATAAAATAGAAATGTTTAATAGATTGCTTTTCATGGACATAGAAAATCATAACTATGCTTATTTTTTTGACAGTAATTTTGACCTATCTGATGAAACATTCTCATATAATACCGGTAAGCTTAACAAACTCGGTCAAAAATTTATGATAATATATTCCGTCGCCTACTTGTTGATATTGAGACCTATCCAACTGAGTATGATACGATTTTGGAGAATCACTGTAGTAACTGTGATTCTCCAAAATCGCCAAAAAATGCCCAAAAAACTCTTTTTCGTCCCACCACGTAAAAAGGTTACTAGTAGTATTGACAGTTCTAAAAGAAAACAAAAATTTGTACTGTTACACCAAAACATAGCTGGAATTTTAAATAAAACTGATCTATTCGAAATCACAATTACCGACTTGGCAAATCAGATTGGCGATTTCGATTTTATTTGTCTGAGTGAAACTTTTATAAAATCAGGGCATGAAAGTAATCTGGCACTTACACACTACAACTTAGCTGCCAGTTACACAAGACATGGGAAGAAACGCGGTGGAACATGTGTTTTAATAAAAAAAGGTCTAAGTTTTAGCCCGTTACCTATTACTGATGAACTGGCCATTGAATATTGCTTTGAATGCTGTGGCGTCGAAATATTGACTCATAATTTAATTTTAGTGTGCATATATAGAATTCCAGATTCTGATGTGTCTATATTTTTTTTAAATATTGAATCGTTACTACGCAATCTAACCCGCAAAGTTAAACAAAATATTATTCTGTGCGGAGATTGGAACATAGACATATTGAAAGATAACAAATATTCTAAAGAATTAATATCAATAATGAACAATTATAATATTTCCCTACATGTTAGGATGCCTACTAGGAAAAATACTAGCATAGATCAAGTAACTAGTAATCTCCCAGCAGTTGATCTGAAATGCAATATACATAATTTAGCTCTCTCCGATCACTTTACGAAACTTACCGAACTTTTTACCTTGAAGAGATGAATAATAATAAATTAAAAACTGTACAATTCTGGTATGATACGAAGAGAGATTACGATAAGAGTAACAACAAATTTTTTAGATTGCTTAGCAGCTTTAAGTTTTGGTGAAATGTACGAGGAGACAGGCTGCAATAAAGCATTTAATACTTTCCATGACACATTCACGCTCTTCTATAAATTATGTTTTCCCGAAATACTTCTCAAAAGGACCAATAAACCCATAAAAAACAAATGGCTCAGTACGGGTCTAAAAATATCTTGCATTAAAAAGAGAGCTTTATATTACGCATATCAACACGATGCTATAAGTAATGGTTACCACAAGAAAAAAATACCGCAATTACACTAAGATTAAAAAAAAAATGCATATCAAAGTCACAGCAAATTAACAACAACAATTTTTTCAATAATTCTAAAAATAAAAACCAGCGGGGCTGAACTTCGTTCCCTGAGAGAGGCCATGGTTGAGCGGACTGATTTGACCTTGAGTCTTGTCTCCCAATGGGGTGACGACAATCTGGTCTCTTTTAATGCCACCAAAACACAGGCGTGTCTCTTTACCGCTAAAAGGAGTCGTTTTGATCAAACTCCTACTTTTCGGGGTACATCTGTTCCTGTAACTGATCGGCTCGAGCTCCTAGGCATGGAGTTGACATCTGGTCTCAACTTCGGCTCCACCATCGAGTGCAAAGCTCAAACTGCGGCCAAGAAACTGGGCATCCTAAATAGGGTGAAGCGATACTTTACGCCTGGACAGCTTTTAACCCTTTACAAAGCACAAGTCCGTTCCTGCATGGAGTATTGCAGCCACCTTTGGGATGGCTCAGCAAAGTACCAACTTGCTGCGCTTGACTCGGTGGAACGCAGAGCTAAGAGGCTCATTGGCGACGTAAAACTGGTGGATGCCAAGCTTCACAGCTTGGCTCATCGCCGCAAGGTTGCCTGCTTGTCGGTCTTCTACAGATTGTACTTCGGAGAGTGTGCCCATGAACTCCACGACCTCATTCCACCGGCCCCCTTCTACCATCGGACATCTAGACGCACTGCAAGTTACCATTCCTACCTGGTTGATATTCCACCAACTCGCACTAAGCGTTTTCAAACGTCTTTTATAATGCGCGCAGCAAAGGAGTGGAACTCTCTGCCTGCGTCTGTGTTTCCGAACGCATACAACCCTAATCTATTCAAAGTGAGAGTGAACAGGCTTCTTCTGGGTAAGCTCACTCCATCGTAGACTTTGTCTCTGTCATCCAGACCTAGACTAAAGTCAAGAGCAAACTCATAGTAGAATAAAAAAAAATAAAAAAAATGTAAAGCGACATGGACAATCATAAAAAATAAATAAATCGTCTTATTATTTCAGCTCATAACTCTAAAAAGCTCTATAAACGATTTATTTAGGTGTTAGCGGTGCTAGAGTGTTGTATAAAAGCGTTCGACAGTACATTATTGCTCTAAATGCATAAAGAGCTAAAAATACCTATAAACAAAGGATGTAAACGTTTACTACGCCATTTTATACAACCGTTATAGTCAAGTACTATAGCAAGTTCTAATAAAACTAGTACATAATAATATTGCTCTATAAAATTGTTAACAGGTGCCTTTATTTATCTGATTAGCGTAATAAGGGTTCCAAATGAACTGCAATAGTAGTTTCGTTATAGCAGTGATGAACACCCAACTACAGGGTGATATTGTGATATTGTGGATATTCAGATCGCTGCTATAGTACGTGTGCGTTAGTGGTCACAAAAACTTTACAATAGAGTGTTTTGTGATGTAGTCTAATTTCAGATCACGTTAATAGAAAGTAAGTACTATAAGTTTTTAGATGCATATTATAATTTTATCGATAAGCATATCACACAGACACTATAACAGAGCAGAATTATTGTATAACAACTTTTTTGGTGTCTAGCAATGCGCTTGTTACTATTATAAATGGGTTACTATCGCTATAATGACGCAAAAGTGGCATATACATGTAGATAAATGTTTCTATTAAATGACAGTTAAGTCCCAAAAAGGATTATTGGCTCGCTTTTACAACAATATTCAGACATTTTGATACGGAATTAATGCGACGTACATTCTGCCAAGTTGGAATCACAATTACGGGAAACGGTTCCGTACAAAATGTGTCTTACAAAGATATTATTTCTGAAGAGAGTCCTTACTCCTGCGATTTTTCTGAATCTTCAAGCAATGATTGAACATTCTAAAAAAGACCAACAATTTCGTGACGGCGTGAAAAATTGGGCCATTAATTATAATTTTTCGCATGAAGCAACAAAAAGTTTAGTACGATTAATTAACAATAGAATACCGAGGATCGAACGCTTCTTAAAACAGAGAAGACTGTTACAACTTGTCCCGTGGGAACTGGAGAGAAAAAAAAAAAAAAAAAAAAATCTTTAATAAAAAAAAATTAAGAAAACAAAACTTTAAAACTAAAACTTTAACTTTAAAACTTTAACCCTTTAGTTCGCAGGTGAAAAAATATAGCAGTTTTTTTCTGTTTTCTTTTTAGGGAGTCTATTTATGGTCTAAATGGCTCTATAAAAATGTAAAAAAAAATCTAACATAAATGATTTTTGAGGAAACATATGTTGTTGAGATACAACGTTGCGAAACATTCTAGTGAATAAATGGCAGAATATATGTTGTGCACTACCAACATTGTAGCTTGAATGGACAGTTACACTTACAATCAAAATAAAAATAAAATGTGGAAAAACAAAGTTTATTGTTAAAAAATACACAAAATCAGCTTTCTTTTACATCAATAAACTCAGCCTATCGCAGTCCACGGCTGAAAATAGGCCTCTCCCATGCTGCGCCACAACAACCTGTCTTCCGCCTTCCGCATCCAGTCTATCCAGCCACCTTTTTGAGGTCGTCGGTCCATCTAGCTGGGGGCTACACTACGCTTGCCTATACGCGGTCTCCACTCCAGGACTCGTCTGCTCCATCGGCCATCTGTCCTTCAAAAAATATGGCCAGCCCACTGCCGCTCCAGCTTGCTTACTTTGCAAGCTATGTCGGTAACTCCGGTTCTCTTCCGGATAATTTCATTCCTGATTTTATCCTTCAAAGAAACTCCGAGCATAGCCTGCTCCATAGCGCGCTGAGCGACTTTAAATGTTTGGATCAGCCCGACTGTCAGTGTCCACGTTTCGGCACCGTATGTCATAACGGGCAGAACGCACTGGTTGAAGATCTTAGTCTTCAAACATTAACATTTTATATTTTGTGACAATTTTATTATCATACCACTTGACCACAGCAAGCTTCTTCTCATTGCAGACAACTTGTTGGCTGGCACCCCTGCCTTTCTTTGCAAGCGCTTTGTCAGAGAGTAACATTGCTTGAGCCTCTTAGTCGGTTACTTCTGACCGCTCCTAAGCTGAAAATCCCGTATTCGTTCCGTAATTGGTGGATGAGCTCCAGCGAAGTAAAAAAGTTATCGAAATAGACCGTTGCTGGCTTTTCCTCTATGGTCTTGCAAAGAGCTATGACAACTTTAGCACCAAGACCTAAGCTATTTTCGTAGTCTGTAAAGTGGCGGTTTCTGGATGTATTTTCACCAGCATATGGGATGAAGACATTTAATAATCCGGAGACTCCTGCGCGCACAAATATCTTAAACCCCCATTTCTTGGGCTTTTTGGTAGATACTGGCGTCTACTCCCTGCTCGTGTTCCCTTGTAAGGGACCATCATTTCATCCACACTGTAGCGTCCTTCTTGCACGAGAAGCAAACAATTCTTACGAATTTACGAGTACAGGTCGCACTTTGAAATAGCGGTCGTCATTTGTGTCAGTGTTGTCAACAAAGTGAAGGAATCTTCTTATTTTTTCATATTTTTTTAGTATCATAATATCAGCAATTTTTCAAACGAGTTGTGGTTGCAGGTGAGTTATTCAAAGGCGATAAGATGGATGACACCGAATTTAGCATGAATGGAAGTTGTTCTTGCGGTCGGCCAGTATGAAACATTTCATTGATGACAGATGACAGTGGAATAGTTTCTTCGTCCGATAATGCTGGGTTGAAGTGAGCTGGTTGGCGATCTTCATTGTCAGAACTAATGTCCAAATCATTTAGAGAAGAAGGATAGGATCTTGGTTCCGAACTGCCGTATGTTATATTATCATCGTCATCGTCGTGTTGTTGTAAATTGTGGATTATAACTTCATCATCAGAGCCGCTACTACTACCATCCGAAGGTGGTGCCATAATCGTATGTGTTCGGTGCCATTTTGACTTAATCTGAAGCAAGCAAAAACATGCAAAATTGCAGGCGGTCCGAAAATATTAAAACTACCTTAGTTAGTAAAAGTGCAGTGTTGTTCAGAAACGACATAAAATATATGCAGTACCTACTTGACAAGCAAAAGAGCAGTGTTGATTGTGAACGACATACAGAATGCTCAGTACTTTTCCGAGTACTCCGCAATGTTGTTCACAATCAACATAACATTTCACGGGCTCGTAAATAGAATATTCGTGGTTCAAATGAGATAGTTTTTGCACAAATCAATAAAGGCGACATTTCTTAGGAAATTTGTCATGCATAATTTCCATAAACTAAATTCAAATGTTCAAAATCTAAAATTATTTATCTTACATCCGTGCGCGACAGGTATCCTCGACACCATTTTGCTAGGAAGAGAGCAAAATATTCGCGCGAATTGACAAATTCATTATTTTTAGGTAGCGTTTCGTTTTTGCTAAGAATTGATTTAAAAAACACCAAGAATATGTTAGCAGAAAATGAACAATATTTTTTTGTTTACTATGTTGTTCAGGTTTAACACTGCGAATTAAAGGATCTAAACTTTTTATTAAACAAAACTAAACTTGATATAACTACGTAAGTTCTTCCCGAAGAAAAAAAACCTGGTTACATGATTAATTCACACTATTCGTCAGTAAACAGTTTATAATTAGGTTTTTTTCCTTACCTATGGTCTTCAGAAAAATAGTAAAAAAAACACTGTGTATTATATATTCAGTCACACAGAACCCCAATTTTAGTTTGAATCCACGATGACTGACAGTGAAATCATTATCACGGCAAGTACTATAATGGCTCTTAGAATATCGAAATCACTTTATATGATAAACTAGCTTTTGCCCGCGGCTTCGCCCGCGTGGATGTCGGTTATCGCATAAAAAAGTACCCTATGTCCTTCTCCATATCCCAGGATATATCTCAAAATTCTAACTTAATATTAATTTTAATGTGATTCACTATGTGAATAGAAACCGAAACAAATGATTTAATATAATAAAAGTACTTAAATTCTGAAGGTGAATGAGTCTTTACCTAAAGATAACAAACACAAAATCAAAATACGAAATTTCACTCAAATTCTTAAAGCAATCAATTGTACCAAATTACAACACGAAATAAAAGTGCGACACAAATAATTTTTTTTAAATAATTGACGTAAGTACCAACAATGTGAAAACAAAACGAAATCCTCCGAAATGTCGCATGATACACCATTTGTGCTGATAAAACGCTCGAAATATCTAATGAACACCATTGGTGCATAACTTTTCTCAGGGTCACGTTCGCAATTGGACGAAATATTTGACATTTATTTTGTACTTGCAACACGATCTGGCTGTAGAATTCGATTAATCGACTAATACTTGACCGGTTGACATTTTAGCGGGAACACCACTAAACGAACGAAAAAAAAAACTGGCCAAGTGCGTGTCAGAACACGCACAATGTAGGGTTCCGTACTCGGAAAGAATTTATCCTAAGAACAAACTTAACATTGTAGTTGGTAAACATAATCTCCGATACATTTCAACTGCAAATGTAAGTTTGTACGCACAATATCGAGAGATTTACCATGTTATTTTAAGACCATAGACTTCTTATAGATTTTCCTGTAATCTATAAATATAGAACTATTTCCTGATTTTTTTCAAAATTTTAGGTTCAGTAGTTTCGGAGATAAGGAAGAATGGTAAAATTTCGTCTATTTTCAATTATAACTTTAAAACAGTTTATTATAAAATTACAAAAAAAAAATTTGAGACCCTTAAAAAAAGCCCTTTCATTTAATATGTCACGCGGAACAGGTCGCAAAACTTTTTTTTAAATTTTCGTGTTTGCCGCCCAAAACTGACCCCAATATTCTAAATTCATATATTATTTACGGCTCACGTCCGTGTTTGGGTCACTCAAATTGATATGTGTACCAAATTTCAACTTAATCGGTCCATTACATTCGGAGCAAATTGGCTGTGACAGACGGATAGACAGACAGACAGACAGACAGACACACGAGTGATCCTATAAGAGTTCCGTTTTTCCTTTTGAGGTACGGAACCATAAAAAAGAAAAAAATACGTCTGTACTCTGTAGTCGTGTGGCGGTGTGGTGCGGTGCTTTAATGTAAACATTCATCAAGGTTATACGTGCGTAAAGTAATGGATTCAATGAGAAAACGGTTTAATCTTAGAAGAATCTTATACAGAATTACTGAGAAATAAGTGTAGATTTCGTATTGAGTGTTAGTTTATCGAAAAGTGATAAATATGTCAGTGAAAAAGTAACGAAAGTTTTGGAATGCACAAATTTTGATAATGAGTTCGCCATGTTTAGTAATGTTTTTATTTAGTTTTTTTTTAGTTTATGATAAATATTCTTGTATACTGTTTGAAATACACATAAGTAGCTAGCTTATTTATCTACGAACATAATTTGGCTAATAGCTACTGATATTATAGCGTATTGTTATGGTAATCGTATTCCCAAGAGTAAAATTCGGCAAACAAATACCTACAAAAAGACAATAAAATGGATATAGTATGTTATCCTTAAGAGATAGACATATGCCATCGCGGACTTTTTTGAAGACCTATAAAAGATACACAATTCCACCATACATTATTTTGTTATATCTCAAAGGGTTTAGACAGCGTTTTCGTTGAAAGCTCCCAGACGGCTTATTTTTTTCCGACACCTCCAACAAATATCGTTAATTCATACAAAAATGCTTACAAAAACTTAACAAATTGTATACTAAAACCTTCCTCGAGAACCAAGCTATCCATTGATGAAAACAGAATGAGAATCGGTGCAGCAGTTTTTGAGTTTATCGCGAACAGACAGACAGACAGACGCGGCGGAGGACTTTGTTTTATAATATGTAGTGATAGTGATATTTTAGTAAAAGCTCAACAATTCGAGGGGGGCACTTTAAATTCATGGTAAACCTATCCCTAGTTTATCAGTAAAGCTGCAGTCGCATATCATTTCCACCGTAATAGACTAATATTATAATGACAAAATAAAATCTTTCTCATCTCAGATTGCTTGTATCCTTTTGTAAAATTAGTTTATTTAATTACTTTTGTAGAATGGTGAATGAAAAATGTGAGGTAAAGGAAACTAAACTCTTGTATAGTATGAAAAAGTGCTATATAAGGCCCTACGCCCTAAGCCAGTACATCATTATTTTGAGACCTGCATCACTGTTACATAGATTTTATTGGACTGTTTCGTCATTTGGAACACTGCAATAAAATTATTTTGTCACTGAACAGAGATATAAATGCGCCACTTCCGAACAAAAGATACGTTCTTTGGGGTTTTATAGGACCAAGGACAGTTTTTTACAAAACGTTCTATGGCTTTTTATAGTACTAGTTTTGCTGCTTGGGTGGGTCACTGTTGTGCCATCTCACATGGGTTGCCACAGCGGTGATCCACTACTATTTGTTTGTTTTTGAGAAGTCTCAGTTGTTACTAATATTATTTGTAAGTCTCTGGAATGATGTGAACAATGGCGAGTATAACTCAAAATTGAATTCTCTACCAGTTTGTTGTGAATGTTGTGATTTACACAGATTTGATTAGTTGTTTGAAACTCAACCAGAGTTTAAGGCTCCTCCAAACAGGCGCGACACGCGACGCGACACAAACACACCGCGTGTCGCGCGCCGAGCGGTGCCTATGTGTCGCGTCGCGTGTCGCACCCGGTAACTTCGTGTTTAACTTCCACGCATTTCCAATAGCCGCCCGTCATTTCAGAATAGAATTCACTTCATTCCTAGACAGAATCATTTTTCATCACAATTCATCCATATTTTCTAAGTATGTTCTGCCTCTTTTTCTATAGATGCATGCTCGCATTCCTCCGAATCACACCAATCTGTCACGCACCAGCTTTCCTGTCACATGCGCTATTTTCAAACTCCCTCTTATACGTATATACTTTTAACCTCAAATGACGCCAAGAAAGTTTCACTAAACGACAACAGCTGTAATGTGAGCCTATTTCCTTCTCTACTACAAAGACTCTCCTGCCCATCCTGCAGTTATAATCTCGGTTCTTACGACAGTTGCGGTTACAGCAGTAATGGCCGCGCTCGTCCCGCGACCACACAAAGCGATCTTCCAACCACGTTTAACGTCGACCATGTTTCATCAGCACGCCATTTTTTACAAGGCTATACGTAAAATGTTTACCGCTTATCAACTCGGGTAAGGTCTGACCTGAAACTATTTGAGGTGAAACCTGTTTGTGTTTACTTGACGTGAGACATCAGCGGCGTGCGTGGCTGACTGGCGGGCTGGCGGACTGGCGGACTGGATGTACGCAGTGACAACCGTCCGTAAGAGCTAACCAGTAAGAGTCGGCTCATAACAATATCACCCGTAATATTTATTCTGTGATGTCACAATAAAGGCTCGCGCAGACTGGCGCGACAAGGGTCGCGCTGCCTGTCGCACGGTGGTTCGAAACTGCTATATGAGGGACATTGAGTTTTTTAATACTTATTGAAAGATCTGTCATTTTGATGAATAATTGTTAGGATACTTTTTTCTGTAAAACTGATAGTTTTCCCGGAAAAAAATAATTTCAATTTTTGTTGTATGGAATGAAACATAAACTGCTAAAATTTGGCCAAGTCTTGACAGGTCTTGCTTTAAAACTACTTTATTCCTATTATTTGGCTATAATTGTACATTATCAGCGCGCGCCCATACTTGCTCGTTCAAGAGTTATGAGGTTCAGTAAAATTGATTTTGATTAGGATTTTTGTTCAGTAAAATGAAAAAACAGTGAGTAAATGGTACTTTTTTATTAATGATATTATAGGTAAAATAATTGTGTTACATTAAAACACTATAATTAAGTAATATTAATCATTTCAAAACATATATTTATCAGTTTAGTACAATTTTTGATCCCAGGTTATATCTCTGCCAAATTTCATGACGATCGGTTCAGCGGTTTAGGCGTGAAAACGTAACATACAGTGAGACAGACAGACAGACAGAGTTATTTATAATATTAGTATAGATTAGACAAATAACTGTTCTCGCCCTTTCGTTATTTAGATGTAAACGTTTAATAAACTCCGTTATTTCACGATAAATACAAAGCACTGTAATCTATTTACCATTTACATTAAAAAAATAACTCTAAAGTGCAGTAATTTCAACAATATTACACAATAGCTGTCGTTATTTAGCCGTTATTTGTAAATGGAGTATATCGTATTGCATCTTTGATTTTGTAAATAAAAATAAAATCAGGTTCAAATTCTATGTTTTCATAAAAGTTATCGCATCGAGGTGCGAGGTGGTTATTGATCTTTTACTCTGTTTTTACCCGACTACGGCGTAGCAACAAGGAGGATTATGATTTTTGACCGGTATGTATATGTATGTATGTATGTTCATCTGTTCCCTCATACCTTCTAAACTGCTTGTCATAATTTGACAAATGAGGTATTGTTGGAAGCGTATTGATAGTCCGCTGGTTATAGGCTATGTGACGTCACATTAAATTGTATATGGCGCCCTCTAGCGGATATAAACTCATGACCTAAAAATTTTTTTTAATCATGTCGTGTTTGGTATCAAATGAAAGAACTTAATTAGCACATTTCATACATATATATCGTCGTATCCTACGAATAGTGCCCTAACGAATATAGGGTCTTTCTTTTTTATTGCATAATCCAATTCTACTCATCATACCACATATAACCAGTTCAACAAAACAATTAAAAACGGGATTTAAAGGACAAAATGCGTATAAAATATAAAGATAATTTATTGAAAATAATCCTAGCCGAACCTTAAAATACCAATACACATTATAAGAAATCACCAATACATATTTTTTCATACTTATTTAATTTAAATTAACACAAAAAAGTGTCTCCTGAAAAGTAGCTATTATGCAGTTACGCCCCTATTCGTAGAATACGACGATATATTGTCAGGTGTTGCTCACGGCTTTGCTTGCATGCACCCGATAATTACTTCATGCCTCAGATTTGAGCCAAACATATTTTCTCTCCAAACCTACCCAAAATACATATATAAAAAATACGTATAGTGATGTTCAGAGGATAGCCGTGGTCGTATGCCACTTTGGCGTAAAGCTTATGATCGCTTACGTTCGCTTCGTTAGAATGTATTGTTTTGTTAGGGTAGGTGGCATACTACCACGGCTATCCTCTGAACATCACTATGAATATGTATTAAATACATTAAAGTATAAGGCTAACTGTCCACGCACGCGTCATTTGACGAATGCATGCAACCTACAAATGACGATAGGCGTATTTTGCATATTTGCTATGTCCACGCTGCTTCATGCAATCGTCAATCACGCTACAAAACATCTCAGTTTTCTTTCAACTAGCATCGAGAAAGCACGTGCAAAGCAAGTGATGATGATGAAAGTGATTATAGCATACAACTTTATTAGAAGACGACGAAACAGGCGAAGAAAGTACTGGTACTCGAAAAGTAAAAAAAAAAAGTAAAGTACTCGAGTTGGTCGAGTAGTGACATGCTGCCGCGCGCACCGCATGACGAACGCATGACGAGAGGCTGACGCGACGTTGCCGCTCCGTGGACACGTTTTGATTGCTTCCATTGCTTCTACGCAAGATGCAAGCATTCGTCTTGCAATCGTCAATTGACGAAAGCGTGCGCATGATGTGCGGTTTACGTGGACAATACGCCTTATTTTGTACCTTCTACGTAATACATTATGGAATGCAATAAAGAATTGAGTATTGAAACGTCTGTACAAAAACGCCACTATGTCAGTCCGACTCCAGGACTAGACCTCGAAACCTATCTTCTGCAGCGAGGTGTGAAACAGGGAGATGTTATCTCTCCCGAAACTGTTCACCGCTGCACTGGAGGATGTCTTCAATGTTTTGGACTGGAAAGGGGTTGGCCTCAACATCAATGGCTTGACAACTATATCATCACTCACCTTCGGTTTGCCGATGATATAGTTGTCATGGCTGGGACTATGGAAGACCTCAGTACAATGCTCGATGACCTCAGTAGAGTTTCCGAAAGAGTGGGTCTTAGGATGAACATGTACAAGGTCATGTCAAATGCCCATGTAACACCCACTCTCACGAATATTGGAGACGGTACATTCGAAGTTGTGGACGAGTATGTTTACCTAGGATAAACGGTCCAGTTAGGTAGGTCCAACTTCGAGAGGTCAATCGTCGAATGCGACTCGGCTGAGCAGCGTTCGGGAAGCTACGCAATATCTTCTCGTTCCACATACCGTGTCTCAAGACGAAAGTCTTTGACCAGTGCGTGTTGCCAGTGATACTATATGGCACTGAAACGTGGTCGCTCACAAGGGGCCTTATTAGAAGGCTAAAAGTCACCCAAAGGGCAATGGAGAGGGCTATGCTTGGAGTTTCCCTACGTGATCGAATCAGAAATGAAGAGATCCGCAGGAGAACCAAGGTAACCGACATAGCTCGAAGAATTACCAAAAGAATTGCGCGCAGAACAGATGGCCGTTGGGGCCGAAAGGTTCTGGAGTGGCGACCGCGTACCGGAAGACGTAGCGTTGGAAGGCCTCCCACAAGGTAGACCGATGACCTTATGAAAGCCGCAGGAATCTGCTGGATGTGGGAAGCACAGAACCGGTCGAGGTGGCGGTGCTTGGGGGAGGCCTATGTGCAGCAGTGGACGTCTTTCTGCTGAAATGATGATGATGATGATAAAAGTTATCTAAAGTCTGTTAAGTAACAAAAATGTAGGTAGGTACGTTACAATTACAGTTTGTTTGTTTATATGAAAGATCAGACCGTGGTCGTCCAGTGGTGACGTCCACGACTTACTAGTTATACCTGTCGTGTTTTCAAACCCCGGCAGGCGCTTTACTTTGTGAAAAACATCACCACTACTCTCAAAACGGTGAAGGAAAATATCGTGAGGAAACCGACATGTCCTAGAACCAAAAATTACAAGATATCTGGTATCTAGCAACCCGCACAAGGCCCGCGTGGTAGATTGCAGCCCACTCCGTCTCGGAGAGAGGAGGCCTGTGTCCCAGCAGTGGGAAAATTAAGGGCTGATTATGTGACATAAAAGATGTATTATTAACGAGGTATAATATTTTATTCTTCTTCTTTTCGTGTGGTTAGTGAACCACACAGTGAATACTCGTAAAAACTCTGACACCAGGTTAGTCACTACTAACCTGGTGTCGGGGTTTTCTATGCCACCCATTGGCGTCTGATTTAACTACACATGCCGTCGATATATCCTGTCAGGCATGCCGGTGTCCTCACGATGTTTTCCTTCACCGTTTTTTTAAGCAAGTGATTTTATTATACAATACGCACATGAATCCGAAAAGACAGAAGTGCGTGCCTTAGGTTCGAACTCGAGACCTATGACTCGGCTGTTCGATAGTCACACCACTAGGCAATCACCGCTCTATATAAAATATTTCATAGCGGCGCACGGTGGGCTGAAAATCGACTTTCATAGACTTAGGGATATCAATTTAAGGGTGTCGCTTTTTTTGGTAGGAACTGCTTCTACCAACCATTTCCATGCTCTAGTAAGTCGAAAATGTTAAATTGGTGTATAAAGGAATGAGTTATATTTTTTTTGCGAATAATTTGTATGAAGCTCGCATGAAAAATCCGATTTTCTTTGGAAATGCTAGTCAAACCGTAATATCCTTACAGGGGGTCTTAATACGAATTATTTGTGATTTTTTGACATACCACACATAACGGAGTCACCGTTATGTGTGGTATGTCTGCAGAATTAAAAAAAAATTAAGTAAAATAATATATTTTTTTTATTTCGAAAATTATTCATCAAGTCAACAAACTAAGTACTAATTAGCTACTATTATCTTCCTAGCCTAATTAAGGACTAGCATTCAACAATACAAATCATAAATTATTATCCTATTCTGAAAAGTGAGTAGGTAATTAGGATTATGAGTTCCAGTAAATACTTTACCATCATTAAGGACTTTTACCAGCTCATTTTAAAATAACTAGTTAACATAGGTAAATAATAATTAATTACAATTAAAATTCATTTATTTGATTCTTAAAAACTACTATATATCATATTTACCGCAAATAAATGTTTTTCCTTTCTTTCTTCTTCTTTCTTCTACTAAATACAATTAAACAATTTAAAACATAAATATAAATTAAACAATTTACACCAATATACAATTAATAAACTAACTACGGACACGCAATAACCAAACAATTAACATTCAGTATCACTCTCATCTGATTCTAATTCGGAGTCAGAATCCAAATTATTCAAATCCAAAAACTCGAACGGAGCTTCTGGTGACTTAATTAGATCTAAAGTTTCAACGAAGAAATCCTGTTTTTTCTTAGCGTCTAGCTTCGGTCTTTGTGCAGAGATCAAAGGATCAGACGAAAGAATAAGGTTATTCAGGATATCGTCATTCGAAGCTTGGGGTCTTCTTGCGCGAATGGTGTTCCCGAAACCCCCTAAAATCTTTGTTGCGGGCTTCTGAGGCTTCTTCTG
The DNA here is from genome assembly GCA_947523025.1 of Dryobota labecula. Lineage (NCBI taxonomy): Eukaryota > Metazoa > Arthropoda > Insecta > Lepidoptera > Noctuidae > Dryobota > Dryobota labecula. The sequence goes on from OX383301.1 coordinate 24,622,593, forward strand.
AGAGCCGATTCCGATTGGAACAATATCATTATTGGCGATTATGTCTGCAGCATGTATCAGCAACTTATGGACGGTAGATGACATGTGGTACCAGTCGTATAACTCTACGTACTTTTCTGCAGTTATGCGGGTATATTCTTTAAATCGGATAACATTGATTTGCTCTCCGGATGTTATTGCTTGCAGAATCACAGCAAACTTTCTAACAAGTTCTTCATCCAACCCTGTAATGGCTGCCGTTTTAGCGGGAGATTCGAAAAATCTTCTTGCTGTATTTCCGTCATTTGTTGTCTCTGAGCTTTGCTTTACAATATCAATCAGAAAGTTGAGTTCATCCTTAAATTTATCTTGAATATATTTTTTTTCTTTTTTCTAATAATGTCTTGTGCTCATTTTCTCTTGCAGCCCACTTCTTAAAATCAAGTTTGTATGCTATATGCAAAAGACATTCCATTGTATTTATACGGGCATTTAACGATGACAATCCAAATTCCAAAGCTCTATCGGATACAGTCTTTGTTGATACACAGTCCAAGCTGTTCATTTCTGAAGGTTTAGATAAACACAGGTAGCAGGTTGCGTTCGATCTAGCTTCTGAAAGGTACGTGCAGATTTTAGCATCAATCATTGTCATCTTCAGTTCATGAGTTACCTTATTACTACTGCATTCGTGGGGATAAGGGACTTAATTTCGTCATCCATATGCCTTTTGTGACTGACCACCACTTCTTCACTCTCCTTCACAAATGTAAATTGCACAGGACGGCAATATAAAACTAAGCATGGTTTTGGATTCGTCCATATACTTTCATCTCCAGCATCAGCAGTCAGAAGTAAAGGCACCAAGGACGTCATAAATATACTGGAATCGTCTTGTTGCCCCACCATTTTCTGTTTTTATCGGCTTTGGTTTGAAGAACCATCAAATCCCCACTTAGATATGAGCTTCAAATCTCTGTTTTGAACACGTTCTGGAAGAGTTTCAAGGATCCTCTTTACTGTAATGTCGAATAATGCTTGAAGCGTAGTTCTTGCTGATGAATCCGGTACAGTCAGTGATTGCTTCGAAGGATAACATTGTTGCTTTGCCTGTTGCAGTTTGTAATAAGACGCGTAAACATCTTTTGCACCTTCCCGGATAGTCACCTGTTGCAGCGTGATGTATTGCCACTTAGAAAGCTTTAATGAAAGGAGCAAACCTAGCGCCTTTTCTGGTGTAAAGGTAGTAATCTGAACTAGCTTCTTAAGATTTTCCTTAATTTTAGTAGCTGCTGGACTTTTCAGCATATATTCAATGACAGATGCTATATCTTCACGACCATCTTCTTTTAAAAGTAATGCAGCTGAATATGCCACTTCAGTTGACTCTTTGCCCTTGTGATCGTCAGACCTTCTCTTCTTTTGTTTACTTCCTAGATCCTCGAATGCTTTTCTAGGTCTTTTTGTCATAGTTCCAATAGCAATGGACGATGTCGATGGTTCTGGACTAATCACATGTCCGCTAGATCCTTGGTAATCTTCTTCAATTGATTGTGGCAAAACCAACCTTCTTGACACGCAATCCGGCCAATCGACATCAGCCTGGAGTCAGTTTTCGTACTGTTTTCTAAATGTATCAAGGATACGATGAGATTTCTGCCATCTTTGTGAAGCAGCTCGTGCAAATCTTCGACAAAATTCGTCCAGCGGTACACGATCTTCGTCAGTAATTTGATCACCTAGGCTATCCACCACTGCTCTGAATCATGATGAAACGAAGTACCTTCACCTCTCAGAATAACAAACAAGTCTAAATTCGTACGTAGACTTTCCATTGTAAGTATATAACGGTCGCGAAATAATAGTAGTAGTCCGAAAGTTTAGAATAAACTGAACTATTAGCTGAAAAATAGTTAATTTATATGTCTCCAAAAATCAACAATGTAGGTGATTAGTAAATATTTTTTTCTTAATTACCCTTACTAACGATTATTCTAATCAGTTTTCCTAGCAAAAGCCTTAATGATGGTAAAGTGTTTACTGGAACTCATAATCCTAATTACCTAGTCACTTTTCAGAATAGGATAATAATTTATGATTTGTATTGTTGAATGCTAGTCCTTAATTAGGCCAGGAAGGTAATAGTAGCTAATTAGTACTTAGTTTGTTAACTTGATGAATAAAATGAATAATTTTCGAAATAAAAAAATATATATTAATATACTATTTTTTTTTTAATTCTGCAGCAGTCACCGTTATGTGTGATATGTGAAAAAATCACAAATAATTAGTATTAAGACCCCCTGTAAGGATATTACGGTTTAACTAGCATTTCCAAAGAAAATCGGATTTTTCATGCGAGCTTCATACAAATTTTTCGCAAAAAAAATATAACTCATTCCTTTATACGCCAATTTAACATTTTCGACTTACTAGAGCATGGAAATGGTTGGTAGAAGCAGTTCCCACCAAAAAAAGCGACACCCTTAAATTGATATCCCTAAGTCTATGAAAGTCGATTTGCAGCCCACCGTGCGGCGGCGCGCAGCAGCTAGCGGCCTATCGATATCAATCGTAATATAATATGCGAGGGTGTCCCCGCACTACGGAAACCCTTGGAACCGTTTCCTGGGCCCTGTTCAATAAAACTTTACAAATTGTAAATTGTAATTGTATTTTACAATTACAATTCTACAAGTTTCTGTTTAATAAAGAATACAACTTACAATTTTACCATGGTGGAAAACTGACAAAGTTTTAAAATTGTAGCTACAATTTTACATATTTCTGTTCAATAAACATTTTCTCGTTACAGGTTTCACATATTTGTAAGGAAAACTGTTTTATTGAACGCATAATTGTAATTACAAGTTTACATATTTTGTAAATTGTAGAAAATTTTCGACAGGTGGACTCGCCTTGTGTCAGAACTTTACAATTTTGTAAGTGTCTCTAATACGTGAAGAAATTTTATTTTTATACATAAAAAAATGGTTCTAACGACTAGTAGTGGAATTAGTGACAGTAGTAATGATGAATATATGAGTGAACGGCAACGGCGAGTTTTTCTTAAAAGGATAAACTTTACTTTTGATGTGACAGATTTTACGTTCAACGAAAAATTTCGGGTCAGCAAAACTACCGTCGAATATTTGGTAACGAAAATAGGAAATAACCTTAAATACGAATCTAAGAGAAAAAAGATTTTTGAAATCTACCCTCGATTTAAGAATCTTCAACAAAAACTTACATTTTATGTAAATTGTAACTTACATTACAAAGGGCTATTTTACGTGTGTATTTTATGCCCAATTTTTGTGCCTTTTTTTTTGATGGCACACTAACGCCACGTTGTTAGATGTGTAGAGTACTTCTATTCAATCAATAGTTACTATGGCAGCTCAGCTCTAAAGTAGGTATATCCGTCTCGAGATACGCACCCTAATCTATGACGCGTGTTTAAATAAGAAAACTGAAAATATGAGTTACCTTTAATGGTCCTATACTATTTATTTCATAGTACAAACTCTATTGGACTCAAGGTGCATCATATTGGCGAAGTGGCATAGTGTGACATCAAGTCACACTTCACTACAGCAATTTTACGACTATTTTATCAATAAAAATGAAAATATGATTTCTTTTACGGTCTTTTTTATTTCATAGTGTAAACACTATTTGGACGAATGTTGCATCATGTGGGCGTACGTGGCAAGAAGAAGAAGAGAAAAGAAGAGCCAAGTCAAGTTTAGATAAATCAGTAATATGGATGAAATATGCGTGCATACTACGAAAGCAGAACGATCGGTATGAAGATTGCAGCGACCAAGAATGCATCAATGCTGGTAAAACGCATAATTCAGCAATTTTAGTGGCTATTCTAATAATGCCCTAGAACTAAACAAAGGAGCTTCCCGATTTTTTTTTTTATAAAGACCAATAAAAACCTATTTCCCACGATATTAGAAACTAGAAAACGACCTGTCAGAAATCAGTACAAAAATCTATTACAAATTGAGTCGTGCAACACAGCGTTATTTAGAAAAAGTGTTATTTGTATGGGTCCTACTATATACAATAAACTGCCAGATGTACTGAAAAATGATACAATAAAGAAATTTAAAAAGAAATTACTGGCCTTCCTAATAGAAAAATGTTATTATTCGATTAATGATTTTTTAATGGACAAAACTTTGTAATCAGCAATGTGTATATTAAATATAATTAATATTATTTTGAACATATTGACCTAAAATACATTTATTTTTAATTTTATTCTAAAGTAACATTTTAATTTGATATTTTTAATACAAATTAATGTACATGTAATTGTAATAATTCTAAGTGTGACATTTTAATTTGTAATTTTATTTTCAGATAGCTACTTAAAAAAAAAAAATATATATATATATATACATTTTTGCGTGCCTATTCCCAGGCAGAATGTACATGGCTCACTCTTACCTACTCCACCTGTATTTTAATGTAACCTACATTCATTGCAAATAAATGATTTGATTGATTGATTGAAAAAGAAAAGCCGTAAATAACAAAAATAGCTTTTCTTCGAAAAATAAACTAAGACAAGAATAAGGACGCAGCTGCGACTAACAGCGTATGGACAGTCGGAAAAAAAGCTAAAGCTAATTGTTGCACAGTTTACCACTCACCATGCACTCAAAAAAATTTGATTATTATTTGCATGTGGATACTTTTGAACTCTTAGAAAAGTTATTCGGATTTTATATAAAGAAACCAAGACAGTAAGGAGCAATCACACAATCAGTTTTGCAAATAAAGTACTCGTACATTTCTAATAGTGAAATGTGACTTGATGTCACATCACACTATGCCACTTACGCCAAAATGATGCAACATGAGTCCAAATAGTGTTTACACTATGAAATAAAGAAGACCGTTAAAGAAATCATATTTTTATTTTTATTGATAAAATAGTTGTAATATTGCTGTAGTAAAGTGTGACTTGATGTCACACTATGTCACCTACGCAAACGTAACGTTACTTGAGTCCAGATAGTGTTTAAACTATAAAATAGACCAGATAAGGGCATAAGAAGCGCTAATATTTTCAGTTTTGTTAATAAAATACTCATGACATTGTTACGGTGAAGTGTAACTTGATGTCACACTATGCCACTTACGTCAATATGATGCATCTTGAGTCCAATAGAGTTTGTACTATGTAATAAATAGTATAGGATCATTAAAGGTAACTCATATTTTCAGTTTTCCTAATTAAATACGCGTCATAGATTAGGGTGCAGAACTCGAGACGGATGTACTTTAGAGCTGAGCTGCCATAGTAACTATTGTTTGAATGGAAGTACTCTACACATCTAACAAGGTGGCGTTAGTGTGCCATCAAAAAAAAAAGTCGTCCATACATTTCAGGCAAAGCCAATACAATATTGTCATCGAAATCTACAGGCGTTTTCTACACTTGTAAACGTTTATTAAACAGCACTTGTAATGGTAATATTTGTAGTGTTTTTACTTGTAAAATTCTTACATAATTGTAAGGTTTATTAAACAGCACTTGTCATAAAACTTTACAATTATGTCACTTATTTACAAAATTGTCGGATTGTAATGTTTATTATACAGGGCCCTGGTGTTATCGAACTTTTATAAGGTTTGTAGACCGGAAGTCTTGTCTCTGCGGAATGAATAACATTTTCGTCAGTCTGTATCAATACACGAACACAAACAACGAAACTTTTGTAGGTAGTTATTATTTAACTTGTTTTTGAAAAAAAAAAAGTGTAATTACGTCATTGTTGCACCAAATGAGCGATATAGGTTCCAACAAACGCAATTATGAGTTACCTAATTAAAACGTTGTTAATGTGTTATGTTATGTCTTAAAGGCTCGCACAGACTGTCGCGATATCGCGCCAGTGCGTGGGAGTTATGTAAGAATGAATACGTACTTATAAAAATACCTAACTACCTATTAAGGCTAGTACAGACTCGCGCAATATCGCGGGCGCGACAGGCAGCAACAAAGAAAAGGCTCCCACACACTGGCGCGATATCGCGGGGGCGACAAGGGTCGTGCTACCTGCCGCGCCCGCGATATCACGCCAGTCTGCGCGAGCCTAAACTGTGCTACCTACTAGTGCAATACCGCGGGCGCGACGCGACACTAGTAGCACAATTTCTTTGTCGGTGCCTGTCGCGCTCGCGATATCGCGCGAGTCTGTACGAGCCTTAATGAAGTACAAACTTAGCTCGTGTTTAACTTTAAACTGCGGACCACCGACAGCCATGTTTACTAACTATACATAAATAATTACTTGTTAGGTACATATATTTTTATTATTCAAGTGGTCTTTTTTCAATTACACTAGATATGCAATCAGACATTCACAATAGCTAGCTAGCCACCGCCAATTCTGAAGTTCTCACAATAACTCCCCGCTGCAGCGTGGACCGCGGTGCAACTTTACCGTTCTGCACCCGCTCTTATTTAATATTCTGAACTTCTTTGTAGTCAGCTGTTTGACAATCATATCCCCCCGCGCGCCTCGCGACATCCTCCGCACCCCGCAGGCAACCCCCTGCGCCCCGCTCCCCCGCGGCTAGTATGCCGAATCCGTGCGTAGTGCATCTCTGCGCAACACTCGCAGCGCTAGTTACGAGCCATCGCCATTTTTATCGATCTGTCGCTGAAATTTCGTGGTCGTCGGTGGGTCGCCGTCACGCCCCTCCTGCACCGCACCTCCCCGACTCCTGCCGACGTCGCCAACTCGCGGCCATCGCTCAGCGCCAGCACTGAGCGCCGGAGTGCGCTCGACGGAGCAGGGGCGAGACCGGGCCGCGGGGGCGCGGGCGGGGGGCGCCGGGATGAACGGCTCCCCGGCGACGCCGCGGGGGGCGCGCGCCTAGCGAGCGGGGGCAACGTGCGCACGGCGCAGGCGCGCGGGGCCGGGTACCAGTCTCGCGGCCGCCGCCAAACTGCGCGCACGTGTGCGCGCTGAGCTCGGCCTTAACAATCAGCTGATCGGCGCGCGCCCCGCGGCGCACATGCCGTGAGGCCGCGTCCACCGTCATGACGGGCTACGCCCGCAGCGAGGCCGATTTCGCCGCCGACCGCTTCCGCCGGGACGCGCGGCCCGCCTCGCTCGCCCCCAAGGATTACTCGGTGCCTTTACACGTAGACTGCAGTATCGAATACGAGCTTCCCGACTGTGCCAAGCCGCCGCAGGGCGTCAAGATCGAGCCTCTGCTCATGATCCACCCCTCACATTTCCGGAGGCTCGAGAGCCTGCGGCGTGTGCCGTTCGTGAACAACCTGCCGCGAGGAGATGCCGCCGCCGCCGCCGCCGTGACGCCGGGCAGCCGCGCGCGGGCCCCTCGCCAGGCGCGGCGCTGCTGCCGCGCGGCCCCTGCGCCGCCCGCGCCGGCGCCGCAGCCAGTGCCGGCTGCGGCGGCGCGCGCGCGGGCCCCGGCGGACGAGCCGGCGCACCCGCTGGCGTGCTACCACTTCGAGTCGTACGCGGCGGACGGCGCTGGCGGCAAGCTGGCGGCCCGCGCGCGACTCAAGCCGCACCCCTACCTGCCGCCGGAGGCGCTGGACTGTGATATCGCGCGCGCGCTGCCGCCGGCCGCCGCGCACTACGACCGCTTCGACAAGCGTGCGCTGCAGCAGCTGCCAATCTACATGTAGCCGAGCGGCGCCGGAGCGGGCCCCGGTCTCTGTGATGTTTCGTTGTAATTACTAAGTAATAAGTGTTGGCGAGCGTGCCGGCACCGTCCCGGGCCGCGTCCGGCACGCTCGCTCGCGTCTGTGTCCGGGCAGCGCGCGTCCTCGTGTCTGCTCGTTCGCGAACGAACCTAATACCAAATAGTACCTATGTACGTTGATATTGTTTAAACGTTGATTTATGTGTTGTTGTACCGGACGATTATGATGTGTTGTTTCGCCGAGGACCTGATCGTTTCGTGTTATCGTTTCGCTCGAGGCCCGGTTGGCGGCCGGCTGCCTCGCCGGATGTCCGGTCGGACAGCCGGCCGCTCGCCGGCGCGCCGACGCTAGTGCATACCCACCAACGAAAATATTTATTCGCAAACGCAGTAACCGACGCTTCACGATTAAATTATTGTACCGTCGCCGATTCATTGCGTTTTTCTGTATATGATATCATATCGATAATTATATGTTCAAAAATTGTATTATAATAAATATGTACCTATAGAGTAAAAAAATGAAAGTGAGAAAAATATTAAGAATTAAATTAGACATAGTTATGTTTTCGAATAGGTGATGAGTTCTAGAGCAGTCCCGAACGATAATAGAATCGTATCTCTACTCTCATTTTGTAAGCGGTTATGTTTGTTAAAATTATATATAAAGAGTCCTCTGATGAATAGTCTGATTAACGAATATTCGGCATGTAAAAGTCTTTATAAAACGCTTACTTAGCATATCATAGTATTATATTGTGTCATAGTCCAATGCCAAAAATATAACTATCTTTTTACAAAAATCCCTAAAACATCGTTTTATTTACCTCCATGCGGCTCGTGTGCGGTCCTTGTGTACAGTGTACGGTAGTGTGTGTAGTCAGTGCTCGTGACCGGACGATACCGGATGCCCTGGATGCGGTGCGGACACGGCGCGGACCCGGCGGACCCCGTGTGTGGTGCACGATGCACGTGTAAGTACTCGCTCACCGACTGGAACCTCACCATCTTGTCTCATGTCTTACTAAATACTCACTATGTTGACTATCAAACTACCTCAATCCTAAATGTGCTAAAACAACTCTGCCTCTACACTCTTGGTGAAATTATAATCTATAGTAGCTTGTCTTGAAATAGAAAGATTGTCATTTAGAGATTAAGATCCGAACCATGTTTAGTGAATGATTCGGTAATTTTATGGCACAGTGATTGCCAAAGCTATTCAGCTTTGGCAATCACTGTGCCATAAAATTACACAGCCCAAAGTAAAAGTGAGAAATAAATCCAATTTTGCAAAGTGAAAACGTGTGCGTTACCCCAGCAAAATAACATAACATAACATACAGATAATTAGTGGCCCAGCTTCTGTAATCGTTGCGCACATTTTTTAATTCGTTGCACATATAGTTTTTTAGTTATTTCACAATAACATTTCCTGCTGGGGTAACGTTTATAACGTTACCGCAACCAGACATTTATTTTTAATGGGAATATTGAAACAAATATTAGCTATATACATTGATATAAATAGAGTAATATATATGTCAATGGCTATATAATTAGTTGTCTAGACGAGGTAAATGTTGCACCTTATTTTGAATATGTTATTTTTTGGCTGCGAATTTATTTGAGATCCTGCTGGAGTAATGTTTGTGGTTTTACTGGATCTCTGAAACGGTTAAGCGGATTCTTATCATCTTTTGTACATAACTACTTAGGAATTCGTTGTAATTAGTTGTGTTGCTTAGTTTGTTACCACGGTCTTGCGCTTCCTAATGACTTTTATTATCTCTTGTATTTACTACGCTGAAATTTTACAGGTATAAAACTGAACTAAGCAACTAATTATTGATATAAAATTCAGTTTATATATCCACATACAGGTTTATCGGTGGCCAAATAACTCCGCACGCATTTTAACCGTGAACGTGGAGAACTGGATATCATCATAATTTGTTATTTACTTACAAGATACCAATGAAACTTCGCATACATTTGAAGGCAGTTAGAAGCTACAAAATAACGTTTAAAGTAAGTCTTTAGAGCTCTTATTTAAAGTGTTAGGACCTACTGAAGTGTTTTTATATTTAATTAAATAACCTTTAAACGGTGCAATATTTTGGTATGTTTATTGACAACTAATTACAACGAATTCCTAAGTAGTTATGTACAAAAGATGGTAAGAATCCGCTTAACCGTTTCAAAAATCCAGCAAAACCACAAACGTTACTTCAGCAGGATCTCAAATAACTTCGCAGCTGAAGAAAGAACAAATACAAAATAAGGTGCAAAATTTACCTCGTCTAGACAACTAATTATATAGCTAATATTTGTTTCAATATTCCCATTAAAAAAAATATGTCTGGCTGCGGTAATGTTATAAACGTTACCCCAGCAGGAAATGTTTTTGTGAAATAACTAAAAAACTATAAGTGCAGCAAATTTAAAAATGTACGCAACAGTTACAGAAGGTGGGCAACTAATTATCTATAAGATTTAAATGACTATTTTCGACATTATTTTGCTGGGGTAACGCACACCGCGACAAGGGTCGCGCTGCCTGTCTCCGTGTCTCGCCTGCGATATCGCGCCAGTCTGTACGAGCCTTAAGTAACAGCTAGCTACACCGGCCATTGTAATTTATATTCCAAATGACGCCGCGCAAATAAACTAATAACCTTCGTAGCTAGAAGTGAGCATGTCAAGAAACGGCTGCACAGCCGTAATATGTCTCTGATTGTTGTAAAAACATAAATAAGGCGAGGAACTTGTTTGGAATTGTCATAAATTGGTATTTGCAGGAAGATGCTTAAATTTATATTGCCTTAAGGCTCGTACAGATTCGCGCGATATCGGCGCGACAGGCAGCGACAAAGAAATTGTGCTACTAGTGTCGCGTCGCGCCCGGGATATCGCGTTAGTAGGAGCGCGTAGGAGCCTTTATACGTATTGGCGGACTAATTTACTGCCTGGCATCTCTGTCGTTTGCGTCGAGCGCAGCGGCTGTAATGTCCAGCTGCATGCTACTCATTGAACAAGTCATTAATCACCACACTCATGGCCGTTTTAAGGCAGGCCGGGGCCCTTGGGCACACAAGAATTTGGGGCCCCTTTGAAAAGTAAAAAAAGGGAATAGCAAAAAAAAAAATGTTATGATTTTATATTTACTATGGGTAATTGGTAAAAATCAAATATAAGTTATCAACTGTTTTAAGAAATAGACCTTACGTAGGTACCTACGTTATTAAATAAAATGCTGCAGGTTTGATTTGGTTACGATAATGGTTTCTTTCGGGATTTCTGTTCTGCAAAATCTTCTATAATATCCTCAAAGTCAATTTTTTTGAAGGATATCTCTTCTCTGCAATTAATTGACGAATTACTTTGTCCACTTAAGCAGAAAAGAAGAACGTTCACAAGATGCAAGAGCGAGCGTAGTGAGCTCGAAATTTCTTACCCCTCTTTCGGATAGGTAGGTCAGATTTTTTTAATCATCATTCAAATAGTAATAGGAGTTACTTTGCTGATTCAGCAGAAAAGCTCAGGAATTGTGAAAATGCAGAATAAACAGCGAGCGCAGCGACCTTGAATTTTTTTGCATTCTCTCTGAAATGGGTTAGATTGTCTTTTGATCATTCAAACAGAAATATGTCATAGTACTTAGTTATGTTGCCGAGTTATGCAGAAAAACTCAAGAGTTGTGAGAACGCATAATGCAAGAGTGAGCTCGAAACTTATATTATTGTATTATCTCGGATAGGTTCGGTTTTTTTACCATTCATACAGAAATGGGAGAACTTAGTCTGTCCGACTTATGTAGAAAAGAGCTCTCTTTATAGCACCAAAGTTTAATAATTTCGGGGATGTTCTGGAACCGCGCCGAATTTTAATTTTTTGTAGTGGTGTCATTATGGCTATATTTTTTAAGTACTGCCATATATGAAATCATTCTAATTTGAGTTCATCATGATAAAATTCTGCAATTTTTTTGCATATTTTTGTTTCAAAATTGATTGTTATTAACTGAGAAACGTTTGTCAATTTCTCGATATGTTGCCGAACGATTTTTTAAACAGTGTGTTAATTATAGGAACAAACATATCCACACGATTTTTTTTACCATTCAACTGTTCAATCTCTGATGATCCTTCAAAAAAAGTGATTAGAGTGCTGAGATATTTTTTTTTTCAAACTTATCTTTATAGTCAGCATTTGCATTTTTTTCTTTAGCAGCCGATTCGTATTGATCGAAATTATTGCGTGCATTACTAACGCAATCGATCAGAGATACTAATCAGTTTAATTTTAATATTTCAATTTATTTATTTAAACTTCTCACACACAATAAGGTACAAAGGCGGACTTAATGCCATAGGCTTTCTCTACCAGTCAACCAAGGGTAGTGAAGAGATAAGATGGTAATTCGACGGTAATTCTTTGCAAGTACCTGCCTAAAATTACTAAAAGAATGCGCTATTGAAAAGAAGCGTTGGATCGGCCTTCAGGGGCCCCCGTGAGGTCGGGGGCCCTGGACACGGGCCCCGTGTGCCCTTATTGTAAAAACGGCATAGACCACACTCCAATGGCTGACACTATAATAAGTGCTCCAATCATGCACTTACAACTGTTTATTGTTGTCCAATCAAAACTATAGATTGGGAGGAGAGCCAAACGAACATGACAAAAGTTTGACTAACAGCACTAAATTAGACATCTTGCATTGTACTTATAAAACGAATTCTTTTGTTTGTAACGTGTCACAATGAACCTCCAATGCCAGCGCTATGTTTAGCATGCTCATGTGGATGGAGAAAGCATGTCTGTGACGACTGTGACATGAAAACTAAAGACATCGAGCGATATTCTGTTGTAACAGAAAATTGTGTCAGAAGTGAATACTCAACTAGAAATAGGATCTAATTATCCGACGTATTAGTAAATGAATGAGTTGATAATGTTCATTAGCAACTTAGTAGCAGATGTCACAATAAGTTGTAAGATTGTGGAGACGTTCCTTGAGTATTTGGAATACTTACACGTGGATGCAAACAAAATAAAAGAAATCAATCACGTTTCTTTTGATTGAGATCCATTATAAATACTGGATCGCATCCAAATTAGTTGTTAAAATAAAATAAAACTTTTTAATTAAAAACAACCGGCTTCCAAAAAAAAGTGAAATATTACTTTAATTTCGGAAGTCGGTGTCCTTGGTTCTGTAAGTATTTAAATTTTTTGCCACCGACTTTTTACTTTTTACAAAGTTTTTACTTTTCACTTTTTAATTATGGTACCTACCCCACAACAATTCGATTACCACTACTTGCTACATCGCATAAACAACAGTGACACAAGATATACGAAGTGGATTAAATACGTATTATCGAAGCTAACTCAAACACTACCCAAGCAAAGTTACTAAAAATCGGTTAATATTTACTATTTAGTACTACTACATATCGCACCCCCGGCCCCCGTGCGATAAAGGCGTAAGTAAGAATACGTCACTTTTTTTATTGCAGTTTCGTATAGCGCAGATAAAGATACACAATGCTCAATAATTTTTCCGTTAAGATCTGACGAAAAATGAAGCCATTATACCAAAAAAGTCATTTGTCGCGTCACATAAGTTTTACCTTTTATCAGATAAAAAGGTCCATAACCGCTAAAGTGCTCCTGGCTACTTTCGGCCCGCATTTACTATACGTGTGTAAAACTTAAAATATTAATTATTCTTTTCACTTACTCGTATCATGCTCTAAAAGTACGCCAATATAGCCCTACGAAGCGGTACTAAAGCAAACACTTTAGTCTCTACGGAGTGAAAAGTAATTAGTTTTTTAATTTCCTTCATGTGACATAGACAAACTCAAACAGCCAGTAAATATACTAATATCTGTGGACTGTGGACCATCTTCATTGCGAAAATGTTGAGAGTTTTAGTTCCATGTTTTTTCCGCAAAGGTGGCGCCATGTGTTTTAAATTGTTAATCTGTGACTGGTTTAGAAGAAAAAACTGATCGCGAAAATTTCAGAATTTTTGTCGTGTGTTTTGTTCGGTTTTAAATAAAGGAGAGGCCAAAATTGGTACAATATTCCGAAGATTTTTAAACGCTAATGTGATGTACCTTTTTAGATAGCTTATTTATTAAGCTACTCGATTATAGTTAAATATAATTTTTTCAGGCGCCTGTTTTTGTGAAAAAGTGAAAAATGTTTCAGTACAAACAAAACGCGCATAGCCTTATTTATTCATTTCTATGCAATATAATTATTTTAAATGTGGCTACAGTTTTGGTTTCTATTAAATACTTTTTATTATAATTTTAGCTACAGCTCCATGAAATTGAGACACAAAATATTGAATATCATGACAACGCAATATCAAAACGTTTCGTTATAAATTCAAAAATCTGTAAATGTCAGAATGACGTTGATTAGGTTGAAAAAAAAAAAAAAACACCTGTATTGGTACAAGTAATTCGCGAGGCGAAGTGTTTTTATACATAATTTTGTAGAGAAATACATCAAAAAATGTATTAATGTAAAAAAAAAATGTATCACTACATATTATAAAACAAAGTCCTCCGCCGCGTCTGTCTGTCTGGCTGTCTGTTCGCGATAAACTCAAAAACTACTGCACCGATTCTCATGCTGTTTTCACCAATGGATAGCGTGGTTCTCGAGGAAGGTTTTAGTATATAATTTGTTAAGTTTTTGTATACATTTTTGTATAAATAAACGATATTTGTTAGAGGTGTCGGAAAAAAATAAGCCGTCTGGGAGCTTTCAACGAAAACGCTGTCTAAACCCTAAAATAATGTATGGTGGAATTGTGTATCTTATAAAGGTCTTCAAAAAAGTCCGCGATGGCATATGTCTATCTCTTAACGATAACATAATATATCCATTTTATTGTCTTTTTGTAGGTATTTGTTTGCCGAATTTTACTCTTTGAAATACGATTACGATAACAATACGCTATAATATCAGTAGCTATTAGCCAAATTATGTTCGTAGATAAATAAGCTAGCTACTTACGTGTATTTCAAGCAGTATACAAGAATATTTATCATAAAAACATTACTTAACACGGCGGCCATATGATCAAAATTTGTGCATTCCAAAACTTTCCGTTAGTTTTTCACTGACATATTTATCACTTTTCGATAAACTAACACTCAATACGAAATCTACACTTATTTCTCAGTAATTCTGTATAAGATTCTTCTAAGATTAAACCGTTTTCTCATTGAATCCATTACTTTACGCACGTATAACCTTGATGAATGTTTACATCGCGCCACACCGCCACACGACCACAGAGTACAGACGTATTTTTTTTTTTCGTTCGTTTAGTGGTGTTCCCGCTAAAATGTATTAATACCGGTCAAGTATTAGTCGGTTAATCGAATTCTACAGCCAGATCGTGTTGCAAGTACAAAATAAATGTCAAATATTTCGTCCAATTGCGAACGTGACCCTGAGAAAAGTTATGCAATGGTGTTCATTACATTTCGAGTGTTTTCTCAGCACAAACGGTGTATCGTGCGACATTTCGGAGGATTTCGTTTTGTTTTCACATTGTTGGTACTTACGTGAAATATTTTAAAATTATTATTTGTGTCGCACTTTTATTTCGTGTTGTAATTTGGTACAGTTGATTGCTTTAAGAATTTGAGTGAAATTTCGTATTTTGATTTTGTGTTTGTTATCTTTAGGTAAAGACTCATTATACGTTCAGATCATAAGTCCTTTTATTATATTAAATCATAATTATGTTTCGGTTTCTATTCACATAGTGAATCACATTAAAATTAATATTACGTTAGAAATTTGAGATATAGCCTGGGATATGAGCCTGGGATATGGAGAAGGACATAGGGTACTTTTTTATGCGATAACCGACATCCACGCGGGCGAAGCCGCGGGCAAAAGCTAGTTTATTATAAAGTACAAATAAGTACATAGCTACATATTTGTATGATAATTTTTCTTACTGACAAGTGACAACGACATCATTTGCCACAGGGCTGCCAGCCCTAAAATATTTAATAATGTTTGTAGTTAGTGATGCCAGGATTTTATTTTTCAACACTTCTTTAAAAAAAAGACGGGCGACTGTAAAAAAAAATTAAATGCCCCAAGACATTACAATAATTACCCTCTTTCAGCCTATACAGCTCAGAAGACTGTTTCAATTTTCAATTATTTTAGTACCAAGCCCCATACATTTAATGAACGTCTCCTTTATTATAAGAATGTCCAGTGACAGTGAGAGTTTGACGTCGAGCAAAGAGCAAAAGTTATAGAAGATAAATAATCTTTTGCCGCCAAAATCGCTGAAGATTTACCTAAAAACTTACGAAAGTTTTATGGACTGGAGGAATAATATTTATTAAATGTTTTTGTACTAAAATGACAATTTTTCTCGCACTCAAAGTGAAAATTGTACAGTTTGCACCTCGAGACTAAACGCCAACTTAATATACCCTCGGTTTCATTGATTCCCTCTGGTATATTATGGCTTCGTTTAGTCCCTCGATATAAAATATACTAATACACGACAGTTTGAGCTATCTGAAATATTCTTGAAAAAAAACATGATTTTTTTACTGTTTAATGGTATATAACAAAATATCATAAGATCAAATGCTAAACCACCAAACAGTTTTTTTTGCTCTCCTGTAAAGTTAGTATATTCTTACGCCTTCGTCGCACTGGGGGTGCGATATATTTAATATTTCGTTAATATTTAATCATTAAAGCTCGAGTGCATCTCATGAAAATTCTAATAAGCCCAAACACGGCTAGGATACATTGTTTTATTACGGAGTTCCGGTGCATACCTTCCGGCTTCATCTTCAGATCAGTTGGATGGTACCATTTTCATCAGAATTATTTAGGTATTTAAATTTGCTTATTATCATAATCGAGATATCTTATCGCCACCCGTGAATTACTTATCATTGAGGAGTTCCGGTGGCCATTTGTGGTCTTCTTCATCAATTCCACTTCATCAAATAATACTTTCTGAATGCAAATGCTCGAGTTGTTGTTGAAAATACAAAAATCGCTATATGTTTGCCTATAGAATTTGAGGAGTTCCCTCAATTCCTCATGGATCCCATCCCAAAAAAGAATTTTCCAAATCGGTTTATAAACGACGGAGTTCTGAGGTAACAAACATAAATACAACCGAATTGAGAACCTCCTCCTTTTTGGAAAGTCGGTTAAAAAGAAATAGAACCGTACCTGCCAAAGTTTTCTAAGATTTTTTTTAGAGTCATAAAGTTGCTATTCTCTATCTTTTCTTTGGATTCTAGCACACAACTAATATACTCGTAGAAAAATAGCCTCTTATATTTTCTGAATGTTAAATAGAACAATAGTTTTTAAGACTTCACGTTCATAAATTACAAGTGTTGCGCGATCGAGCGATAGAAATTTTCGCCGCCGCGTCAGCCGGACGGTGCGGCGCGGCGCGGCGGCTACGACTCATTCTCCCATTGTTACACTCTCAATGACAACACTTCCAAAATATCCGCTAAACAAAAGCCTAGCGCGCACCGCCGGTATAAGCCGCTATTCATTCCACATTTTGTTTTCTGTTTGAAAGGCACATATTCAAAAGGAGTCGTGTCGTACTCGTGATTAATCTACAATATTTGTTGGGAAAGAAATTATGCATACTGAATTACCATTCAGGGAAATAAGACTTCAGACGAAACTATTATAATAAAACTCGATTATTATGATTCGTTACATTCATGCCGAGAGGCACAGCAATTACCCGAAGCGAGTGTTTTAAAGTGCTCGCAGCGGGTAGACTAGAGACGTGGGCAGCAGCGGGCAACAGCCGGCAAGTCGCGAGCGGCGGCCATGCGACGGCACGAACGCGGCCCGGCAGGCTTATTACGTATCATGCAGAAGCCTAGCAATAGCGAAATTTGCGCAATTATCGCGCAAATTTCGCAAATCCATATTATGTAACAGCGATAGCCATAGCATAGCAAACTAGCGATAGTGCTGCCTCTATGGAACAATCAGTTAACTAAAAATTGCAGTTTTCTAGTGTGATCGCGCGGTGATTGCGACTATTTCGTATTACGCATGGTTTTTGACAGCAGAGCGACAGCCATCGGCGAGCAAATTTGGCTGTCAAATTGCGATAACCTTTTCCCTTGTTGCTGATCGCTCGCTGATTGCATTAGGTACAAATTAATCTTATAATTCGAAGAATTTTACCTAAAATTGTGTAAATTATACTCCGTCGTGTGTCGTGTGCTCATTAGAACAAACTGTGTGTACCGTAAAAGACTATTCACCCCAGTGTATTCTAGTTAAATATAGTATCAAAAATTGTTTGCGTCTCTAGTCTCTATTGATTGAGGTGGAAGTATGGCTCGTGCTGTTCTCTTGCTTGAAGCACTTGGTTGAAGCCAGCAGGATTGAAAGCCGTTACACAGTTGCGGCGTAGCTTGCGAGATCAAGCTAATGCTTTGAATTTATCTGACGCCGAGTTCAAAGCTCATTACAGACTTTCCAAAGAGCTGTTTATGAATTTATTGAGCTTGTTGGCAAGATCATTCCACTGCCTCTCCACAGTTTCCTTGGATCTTGAGCCAAGGCCAACACCCCTGGCTAAAGCAGGATGCTCAGCTAGAAAATCTAACAGTTCTTGTAGTTGATCATTGGACACTCTATTTGCCATTTTATACTAAAACAAGATTATGTATTATTAATTTAAAAGTTAATTATTACACCTTTGTTTAACTTCATTATATTTTAAAACTTGTTGAACAGCCGAATATCACCGAGTCCAAGTTAACACTGTTTTCACCCACATAAGCATCTTGTAACTGACGCCAAGCTATTTTTTGGTAAATTTTAAGAGGGTTTAAGTGGATTTTAAGTTTTTTTCGTAACAAAAAAAAAACACACTTAGAACTAAACACGTAGAACGTAGAACTTAACATTCTTATTGACAATTGACTTTAGTTCCGATGTTTGCTACATAATCGTTTTGGAGCTAGTGTCGTAGCGATAAGTGCACAGTAACAATTAGCGAGCGATCAGCAAACGATTTTTAGATAATGCCGATTTTTATAACGTTTAGCGATTGATCGCGCGATGACTGCGCGATAATTGCTGATTGCTCTTTTTTACATAATAAGCCTGCGGGACTCTTGGGAGCACGTACCTACTCCATTATCCGACATCACAGCCAGCGACGGCGTTAATTTAGCATCCACGTATATAAACACGAAATAAACATCGAGACTAATGGATGATTGGGGCGGCACGATCCCCGCGGCCGCCGCCGCGCCGCTAGGCCTCACCAGACCGCGCCGTTCCCTGCGGGCCGCAACCTGACGGCGTCGAGCCCAATTTAAGTTATATCTACTTTATTTATCTTCGTAGCGACGATAAAAAGTTTATTGTTACTCTTTATGGGTGTGATATTGTGTCCGCACAGATTCGTGCGTCGCCGTGTTATCTTGCGCAGGGTCACTATCACTACAGTCGTATTTAACTATAATTAAATATATTATTTTATTTTATTTTGTGCCACATTCTTTTGTGGTGTTTCGACGCTACAGCCACAGAGCACACAGACCTAAGGTATCTCTTTATTACCGGCGAAGTTTATTTGCGTACACGTACACACGGCCACAAATCAAGCTATACTTTTCCAGTATAAACTCACCTCTCATTGTAGGGAAATCCTATACAATTCGAGATCAGCCTAAACTGGAAATGTTTAGCTTGATTTGTGGCCATGTGTACCTACTGAGTATTTATTAGTTCTAGACCATTCAATTTACTGCCGTGCCATTAGGCGATTCAGACAACTATCTTATAAATAGATAAGCATAAAAGCTTTCAAAGTAATACGTTCGCATGGTAATCTCATATATATCTGCAAGTAAAACGGCAGTAACAATAATCGGTAAGATTCGCTGTGTAGCGAGACGTTTAAGATAAGAGCTCACTCGCAATAACGATCACGAATTATAACGAGCTACTTCGTCACGGCCTGAAAGTGCGGCCTCGCGATCAGAACGATCAAATCGAGTCCGTAATGACCGGCTTCCTCGAAGCACACACAGTACACAAGACACATATTAGTTACAGTTAAACATCACCGACTGAACTCACTTCGGGTGAAATTCGATTCCCGAAACGCGAGTATAATTTATCGTCGGTATTATCTCTCGTAAAACGAAAACCCAATTTATGTTCGTCCGCCACCCGCCGTCATAAAACATAATATTATCGACATCGGCCCCCTCCCTAGGCGATCACGAAACTAAGCAAGCATCGGCCATTTTAAGTACCGAACTTGACAGGCGGGTGTCATAGTGCGTCCCACTCGCACTCCAGCGCCGGACTCGGGAGTGAGAGGGACAGCGCAGGGAGCAGAACTCTTTCATGTGCCGCACCGGAACAGGGAGCGTTCTGCACGATCTCACGCTATTTTATTTTATAAATACATGCTCCATAAAGGATCCCGCAGACAGGCGCGACGCGACGTCTGCGGAAGCCATTAACGCAACCGCGCCTTTTCAAAATTGTATCCGTTATTTGAAATGTTGAAAACCACTATCATTAAAGATAGTCTGTACCTACCTACCTACTACGCAGCCAAGTAAGTAGAAAAAATCAAATAAAGGATCATTGATAAAGTAATGACTAAATCACATTGTGTTGATAGTAGTAAATAGCGCGTTGCATGTAGCGCCGCCGGCGCGGCGTGTCAGCGTGGCGTCGTCGCGACCTACTGCGATCAGCTGATGGCAGGCGGGGCGGCGCGGCGCGGCGGGCGGGGCGAAGGGGGCGAGTGCACACGCGCACACAACAGCTGATAGCGGCTAAGATAACCCACGGCCGCGGCGCGCCGCGACGCGCGATGTCGACGACGCCTCACGTAATTAAAGGACGCAAATCCAAGTACCTTTGCTCGGACCGCTCCGACTAGGGTTGCCAGATCGGAACTTGCCGAATCCGGGACGATTCCCTGTCGGGCTTTAGCTATAGCTATGAATATATAAATATAACTAGTTTTTGCCCGCGGCTTCGCCCGCGTGGAGGTCGGAAATTATCCCACGGGAACGACCTGTCGGGATGAAAAGTATCCTATGTCCCATAACAATATACAAAGTAATTTTAATAAAATAGGTATATATCGACACCTCCCGCGCATAAGATCGTATGTTTAAATTTTTAATTTTTCAAGAGAGATTTTTAACGTCATCTTTGTGTTGATCAGCCGGAAAACATAATGGGGTTTATTTATAAACGCTGCTTAAAGTTAAGTAATGATTAGCGACTATTTAACCATACATTTTTGACGTTTGAACGTCACTTAACTTTAAGCAACGTTTATGAATAAACCCCAATATGATAAGACTATTAGCGGGTTAGAAACTCGGTTTTAGTGAAAATATTAAAATATAGTTTTTAAGAATTTCTAGTATTTTTAGGGATAAATTACATTATAGTACTAAAAACTCATTTTACAAAAAAATAAAAATGTTACGACTTTTTACGTGGGAGGTATCGATATCTTATGTAAACACATTTTTGTAAACAGCACACTAAGTGCAAAATAAATTATTTTTGAAACCTAATGAACTAACTAAAAATTAGTCTTATTGAATAGACTACTTATAAAACAACATATAAACCTACGAATTACTAAGGTCAACGTCAACGGAGACAACTTTTGAGATCGTGAAGGCAATTTACACTCTACAACTGCGATCAACGGAAGTTAGATTAAATTGATTAAAAACTCGATAGAGTAGAGATTTCGAAAACACTCGACCGAGAAGCGAAACCTCCTGACGTCGTAGTGCCTCGTATTAAAAAAAATCCGATCGATCGAACCAGCACAGAACTTCGTCGACCAGTTCGATCGATTTTTTTTCCGAGAAATAAAACCAAAATAAAAAAAACCGGCCAAGTGCGTGTCGGACTACGCACAATGAAGGGTTCCGTACTTGGAAAGAATTTATCCTAAGAACAAACTTAACATTGTAGTTGGTAAACATAATCTCCCATACATTCCAACTGCAAATGTAAGCTTGTACGCACAATATCGAGAGATTTACCATGTAATTTTAGGACCATAGACTTCTTATAGATTTTCCTGTAATCTATAGGTTTAGAACAATTTTCTGTAATTTTTTCAAAATTTTAGGTTCAGTAGTTTCGGAGACAAGAGGGGAATGGTCAATTTTCGTCTATTTTCACTTATAACTTTAAAACAATTTATATTAAAATTATAAAAAAAATACATTTGAGACCCCTCATAGAAAGCCCTTTCATTTGATATGTCACACGGTACAGTTTGCAAAACTTTTTTTTAATTTTCTTGTTTGCACCCCAAAACTGACCTCAATATTCTTAATTCATTTATTTACGATTCACCTCCGTATTTGGGTCACTCGAATGAGACCCTCACAGTAAGCCCTTTTATTTGATATGTCACACGGTACAGTTTACAATACTTTTTTTTTTAATTTTCTTGTTTGCCCCCAAAACTGACCCTAATATTCTAAATTCACGGTTCATATCCATGTTTGGGTCACTCAAATTAATATGTATACCAAATTTCAACTTAATCGGTCCATTACATTCGGAGCAAATTAGCTGTGATAGAGGGACAGACAGACAAACATACGAGTGATCCTATAAGGGTTCCGTTTTTTCCTTTGAGGTACGGAACCCTAAAAAGACAAATACATATATAAAAAACGAAATAAAAAAATACAAAACGAAGCAAAGAGAAGAACCAATAAATAAAAACCAATTTTTCAAAAATCAACTATCTACGAACGAACAACGATTATTTTTAGAAACGAATGACCAACTAAATACTAATACTTTGCATGAATGAGGGTTACTATCCTATAGAAAGTCTTAACACCGCGATTCAGAAAATCGCGTCATTTGTACAGCGCCATCTATCGAGAAAAACCTAAACTCTCTGTTCCAACCTGTTGCAAGTAGTGATAACTTTTGACGGAGTGGACCGATAGATACGGACTATGACTATATTTCCAATCCTTTAATCTCTTGAAAATAGTTACACAAAAATGTCAATATTACATGTGAATTTTAAAATCATCCCCTATTTTACCCGCTTGAGGGATCATTTCAGAAAAACTAAGAAATACATAATTCATTATTTGTTACTAAAAGCATAAATTTAAATTTTCATATCCCTAACTTAAGGAATAACTGGTTTCCCATACAAACTTTCATCCCCTTTAGGGATATTTTTGAGACAAAAAGTAGCCTATGTCCTTCCCTGGGATGCAATCTATCGCTCTGCCAAATTTTATCGAAATCCGTTCAGTGGTTTAAGCGTGAAAAGGTAACATACAGACAGACAGACAGACAGACAGAGTTACTTTCGAATTTATAATATTAGTATGGATTTACGGGATATCTAATTTTATATTTGTATTTATTTTTCAAGGAAAAAAGCTTTAATTTTTCAAATTTGTAGTTTTATTAGTCCAGTTTTTTTTTTTTTTACCATGAGTTTGCTCTTGCCTCTAGTCTAGGTCAGAGGTGACAGAGACAAAGTCAACGATGGAGTGAGCTTACCCAGAAGAAGCCTGTTCACTCTCACTAAAAGAAGAAAAAAAAAGAAAAAGTAAAAAAAAAAGAAAAAGTAAGACAAAGAAGAAAAAGAAAATATAAAAGAAGTTTGGTAGAAAATCACCATATAAAAGATTAATTGAGATCTTTGCTTTTATAGTAGGCAATCATCAACAAGTACATTATTATCTTATAAACTAAATAAAATCAGACTTAAAAATAAAAACAAACAAGCAAACCCGCTTGCTGCCTGCCGCCTAGCCGTGGCATTTATTGTTATTTTATATTATTATTTAACTAGCTTCTGCCCGCGACTTCGTCTGCGTGAAATTTCGGCCCACCCATCGCGTCGCATTCGCATCCCATCGCTCGCCCGCGCTAAAACATCGTTATCGCTTAGCGTTCTTTCTGACTTCCGTTCTTTTCGCTTGGCTTCTAAGGATCGTAGCGTAGATATTATAGCCTATAGCCTTCCTCGATAAAAGGGCTAACACTAAAATATTTTTTCAATTCGAACCAGTAGTTCCTGAGATTGGCGCGTTCAACCAAACAATTAAACTTTTCAGCTTTATCCATATTAATATTATAAATGTGAAAGTAACTCTGTCTATCTGTCTGTATGTCTGTTTGTCTGTCTGTTGTTATGTTACGTTATGTTACGTTTTCACGCCTAAACCGCTGAACCGATCGTCATGAAATTTGGCATAGATATAACCTGGTATATGGAGAAGGTCATAGGCTACTTTTTCTCAAATCAAGTGATGTCAAGGACAATTTTGTTTACATTTAAATACTTGTGAGTAATAACATATTTATTTGGATAAGGATTAATATAATGTTGATAAAACTCCTTCGCAAATGATGAATTAATTTCGAAAAAAATTAATTACCATAAAAAAAGGTTATAGTGAGTCAATCTTAAAAGATAGACATATGCTGTCTAAAGAGGAACAATTCCATAATACATGATATTTGCGTAACTTAAACCGTTTATGCAGCGCACGCAACGGAAGCTCTCAAAAAGGAATAATTTTTTCCCGTTTTTGCAACATTTTTCATTTATGCTCCGCTCCTATTGGTCGTAGCGTGATGTCATATAGCCTATAGCCTTCCTCAATAAATGGACTATCCAACACAAAAATATTTTTTCTATTCCAACCAGTAGTTCCTGAGATTAGCGCGTTCAAATAAACAAACAAACAAACTCTAGCTTTATAATATTAGTATAGATTTTTCGGAATCCGGGACAATAGATGGAATTACTGGACACGGGACAAGACGTAAAATTCCGGGACAATCCCGGAAATCCCGGACATCTGGCAACCTTAGCTCCGACACCGTCGCTCCACGCTCGCCTTTCGAATAGGTATGCAGTTCACTGAAATTGTAATACAATTTCACGTATTATTAACTACGGCCGTGGGCAGGACGAAATGAATGGTCGGCGTTCACAGTGAGTTACGACACCAATTTTGTACAGTACGATACGGATTTAACGAACAGTACCTACTAAAAAAATCAAATTCAAAATTCAAATTCATTTATTGGTGTGATTTTTGGTATATTTTACATGAGATCTTCATAATAAATAAATAGTTCCTCAAAAAAATCTACCTTAAAGGTGTACACTCTTTCACATTATTATTATTAGTAATATTATTAAAAAAAAGAAGAAGAACAATCAGTATAATATAATAAAATAATTACAACGAAATACAACATAACTTAAGACAGAAAAAAAGAAGCAAAACATTAACAATTAAATATACATATAAATAATGAATAGAAATATAGATAATAATACATTAAATAAATATCAATGTCAAATAACTTACAATTTATCATTAAGGAATTCGTCAACAGTATAATAACATTTTTCCAATAATAGAGTCTTAATTTGTTTTTAAATTGAATAATATTTAAGTCCTTAATTCCATTTGGTAATTTATTAAATATTTTTAGGGCCATGAAAAGTATGCTTTTGTGCATTAAGGCGGTCTTTGATGGTCGAACGCATAATTCATGTCTAATATACATACTTGTCTAATCATTTTATAGCGATGTTCAGATGCTTTTCTGAATAGATGCATGTTCTTTTTAACAAATAGAGCAGTCTCAAATATGTACAAGCAGGGTAAAGTCATTATTTTTAACAATACACAATAAGGTTTGCAGCTATCAGTTATTTTTATACCGGTAATAGCTCTAATGCATCTTTTTTGCGATTTGAACACCATGTCCTTATTGCAGGAGTTACCACAAAACATGACTCCGTAGCGTAGTATAGAATCGACATATCCATAGTATGCAGTGACTGCCGCTGCTTGATTAACTACTTTCTTTAGTTTATACAAAGCAAAGGCAAACTTACTAATTTTTTAAATTAATATTGAAGTATGTTGTTTCCAATTAAGTTGATTGTCGATTGTTAAGCCTAAAATTTTTGTATTTGCAACTTCTTTAATTTTTTCATTATTAAAGCTTACGTTTAGTTCCGAATTAGCTACTCTTTGATGAAAATTCATAATTTTTGTTTTCTTCAAATTTATAATTAAGTTGTTATGTTCTAGCCAGTTAACGGCTTGTTCTAATGCATTGATTATGTCAGCTTCAAAGTCTTTATTATTTTTGTCAAGTTTAACAATGATAGTACTGTCATCGGCAAACAATGTCATAGGATAGGGTATATTCTCGGGAAAGTCATTGATATATATAAGAAATAATAAAGGAACTAGTACACTGCCTTGGGGCACTCCATAAAATATTTTTCTTTCTTTAGATAGATATTTTATAACGGTTTTATTTGATTTACAAATTCGACTAATTTCTGTACGTTGTATTCTATTTTTTAAGTAAGAATTTATGAGTGATAAAATATTTCCCCTTATCCCATACGCATTTAACTTGCTCAGCAGTATATCATGGTTGACCAAGTCAAATGCCTTGGTCATATCCATGTATATTGCTGATTTTGGGACTCTCTCATTCATATTGGCTATGATCTCATTAAGAAAGTCATATATTGCCATATTTAATTAATGATCTTTCCTAAATCCTTTCTGTTCCGTCACAAGTATATTATGTTTGTTGAAGTATCCGTCGATGGACCTATAGATCCATTTTTCGAATATCTTGGATATTACCGGAATAAGAGCTATTGGCCTAATTTTTAATGTCTTTCTCATCGTCTTTTTTAAATAAAGGTTTTATGACAGTTGGTTTAAGCTTATCAGGGTAGGTTCCAGACTCAATACTTAAATTAATTATGTAGCTCAGAGGATCTAATATTATTTCTGAAACATACTTTAGCCTTAAACCTTAACCTTTGTTGAAATATTGTCGTATCCTACACTATTTTTATTCTTTAATAAGTCTTTTATAATTCTATTTACTTCTTTTTATTTTCTATGATAGGGGCTAAAAACATTGACTGTGCAAATAAATTTATTTTATTGTCAGTGGTCAGTTGTGTCGAAGCAGTAGAAAGTTTTTCTGCTTGGCTTATGAAGTAGTCGTTAAAGGTATTTATTTGCTATGTCCTTGAGTGTAGTAAATGTAACTCCGTCATAATTTATTTCTTTATGTACTCTGGTGGAGAGTTGCTTCTATTTTCATTTATTATTTTCCACGTAATTTTTGATTTATTATATGTTGTCTCTATTTTATAATTATTCTTTGCCAATTGTGTCAAAATTATATTTTTTTTTAAGTCTGTTTGAATAATTTTTAAGTTTCGTCACATTTATCTTAGACGGATTTAGTCTATGGTGCCACAACAACTGTCTTTTTATTTGGATACACCGTCTAATACCAGGTGTTAACCAATTTTGATTCTATATTAATTTTATTTTTTTGTACGTAATCGGAAAACATAAATTATAAAACAATTGGAATAGTTCTAAAAAGTTGTTGTATGCTACGTTTGGGTCTTTAGTTAGGTAGACATCAGAAAAAGAAATTGATTTATAACAGTCTTTGAAATTCATCAAGTTTTATTACTATAGTCACGCACTTTTATATTCCAACTTTTGATTAAACATGTCTTTTTTACTGGAAGCTTTAAAGTTTGCGCGGTGTGATCCGACATATGTAGATGAGTACATTTTCGTGAAATATATTATTATGTGCAAAATTATCAATACACGTATTACTTTGCAATCTAATTGGTACATTAATTTGTAAACATAGATTGTGCTTCAGTAGGAAACTAGTAAATTCAAGAGATAATTTATCTTGTTTTAAAATATTAATGTTGAAATCACCACATAGAATTATATTTTTGTTTGAGTCGTAACAGTATTTTGATAATATAATGTTTAATTTTGAGTAGCAAACCTCTAAATTGTTTAACTTTGGTACTCTATAGATGCAAATAATGATTGTGTTATGTGGTATTAGTTCAATTGCACAAACTTCGACAACGCCTTCAATTGACATCTTACTGACATTCGTAAGTTCTTTGTATTGAGAGACCAAATTTTATCAAAATACAGGCTCCCCCTCTTTTCGTACTTCTTGTATAGTGAGCGGCTAATTTATAATTAGGTATTAAAAGAAGCTCCTCGTGTCCTCGCTCCATAAAGTGTTCCGTGACGCAAATTATGTCTATACTGTTTCTTTGTTCGGCTAGTTCTTGCAGGTGTAGTGTTAGTTGATCTACCTTGCTGAGGAGTCCCGCGATGTTTTGATGCATAATAATCAGATTATTATAGAAAAAACGTGTCTTGAGTGCTTAATTTCTAAAGTAGAAGAATTAGATGTGGTCATATCATTTTCAGTATCGATTTCAGTTATAGTCCTCTGGAGGTTAGTGAAAATATTCTTCATTCCTGTTCCATTTATGTGTCCTTGTTGCGCAGAGAACATTTGAAAGTCATATGTTAATTTTGCATTAGAGTCTAGTAAGTAGGCATATTCGTAAGTTAAGTTGTCTAGATACAGGAGATTATTAAAAGTTTCTATTCTAGTCACTATCACTACATATTACAAAACAAAGTCCTCCGCTGCGTCTGTCTGTCTGTCTATCTGTTCGCGATAAACTCAAAAACTACTGCACCGATTTTCATGCTGTTTTCACCAATGGATAGCGTGGTTCTCGAAGAAGGTTTTAGTATATAACTAGCTTTTGCCCGCGGCTTCGCCCGCGTGGATGTAGGTTATCGTATAAAAAAGTACCCTATGTCCTTCTCCATATTCCAGGCTATATCTCAAATTTCTAACTTAATATTAATTTTAAAGTGATTCACTATGAGAATAGAACCGAAACAAATGACAATTATTTAATATGATAAAAGTACTTATGTTCTGAACGTCTGATGAGTCTTACCTAAAGATAACAAACACAAAACCAAAATACGAAATTTCATTCAAATTCTTAAAGCAATCAATTGTACCAAATTACAACACGAAATAAAAATGCGACACTAATATTAATTTAGATAAATAAGCTATCTTTTTTTTATCGTTTGGGGGGGTTTTCGCTAAAATGTATTAGTACCGGTCAAGTATTAGTCGATTATTCGAATTCTACAGCCAGATCGTGTTGCAAGTACAAAATAAATGTCAAATGTTTCGTCCAATTGCGAACGTGACCCTGAGAAAAGTTATGCACCAATGGTGTTCATTAGACATTTCGAGCGTTTTCTCAGCATAACAAATGGTGTGCTTATCATGCGACATTTCGGAGGTTAATTCGTTTTGTTTTCACATTGTTGGTGAAACGTGAATTCTTTTTAAATTAATATTAGTGTCGCATTTTTATTTCGTGTTGTAATTTGGTACAGTTGATTGCTTTAAGAATTTGAGTGAAATTTCGTATTTTGGTTTTGTGTTTGTAATCTTTAGGTAAAGTTCGCTCAGAACATAAGTACTTTTATTATATTAGATGATAGTCATTTGTTTCGGTTTCTATTCAGACAGTGAATCACTTTAAAATTAATATTAAGTTAGAAATTTGAGATATGGAGAAGGACATAGGGTACTTTTTCATGCAGTCGCTGCACGTGCTGTCGGCAGTTGCAGTTGGCAGCACGGTTCCAAATAGTACCTTAAGTTTTATAATAGATTAAGTGTTTTATACTGCATTAAAATTATTGTCTAAATCTAACTAGGAATTTGCGTACTATGCGACATGTGTTTAATATAGCTTTCTGTAGTGTAAGATATGTATATTTGGAAAGATTTATTGTATTTAAACTGATAAATAGTTATTTAGGGATGATACGAGTCGCTGATACCACTATTGAGATATTATTATCAGCACTAACTTCGTGCGACTTTCTGAAGAGATTCCAGCACAAACCATATCAGATCCACCGCCGAGTGGCACTTTTTCCTCAAAGCAAGCTGGAATAAAACGCCCCCCTGGCAGTCGGTAGACTGCCGCCCATCATGTGCATAGCATAAATCTGGATTCGTTAGAAATCATTACTCTTGCCCATTCTTCGTCTTCCCATTGTGCGTGTTCGCAACGTAATCTTGCTACCCGATGTTTCCTTTAAAGTTTTTGGCCACTGCCTTACAGTCCGCTCGCTTACGTCGTCTCTACGAGTCTCCCGAAGTTGATTTGTTACTTCAACTGCCATGTTAAACAATTGTGCCAATTCCGGAGCATAGTTGTAACAATAATTCGATCCTCTCGAGCCGTAGTACATCTCGGTCTGCCAGTTCCTGGTCTTCTTATATTCTGCCTAGTTGCTCGGAAACGTTGGGACGACTCGCTGTACTGTAGAAAGTGACACGCCTATTGTTCTTGCTGTCAAACTCAAACTCAGACACAAAATATTTATTTCAAATAAACCAATTACAGGCACTTTTGAATTGTCAAGGGGTCGGTCAGTCAGAAAGATGAAGCTAGTTGAACATTTCAAAGCGTTTCAAAGGTTCCTATGGAGAAGAACGGGCAAGAAACTCCACGGACACTCTTTTAAAACAAAATATCGTTACAAAATATGGGTTGCATCATTCATGTTGTAGGTGTTTATACATGTGAGAACAATGTAAAAAGACGTTCACGTTAGAAGTGTCCGTAATAAAAACAATTCAAAAATTAAAACAAATTAAAATAAGCCGTGGCAGCTAAGAGATGGCCAGTCCCAACTGATGGCGCCCGTTCACGAACTTGACGCATAGATCAGCACCATTTAGCTCAACCACTTTGAAGGGAACTTAATGATCCAAAACACACGCTACCACCAGCGAGACATTTGAGTGAGCATAACATACTCTCAGCCGCCAGGGCACATTCAAGTCAATAAAAGACATATTACCCGGTAAATGGTAGCTCTACAGTACATAGTACTCACACCTGTGCTATGCAATTATATAATTCAAGGAGATTGAGTTTATACAATGCAAAGATAGTCTTACAATCTTCAGCAGCTCCAATAATATTTTCAAATGCTAATCAATTAGTTTATTCGCCCTTATGGAGCAGGACCAGCATTGAGCCAAGCATTTTTGTCAGCGATGTAATCCCTCAACTTATAATATGCTTGGCTGCATAGTGTGCGTTTTATATAAGAATTTAAATTTAGTTTCGTTCAACTGGAGTATATGGGGATGCGAAGGTATTTTATTGTAACATTTTAAACAGTACCCCATGAAGGATGAGTCTACTTTAGCCAGTCTGAAACCAGGTTGAACTAATTGGTCCCTATATCTAGTACTATAATTGTGTCTTTCACCTCTTTAAATGAAAATATTTACATTTTTCCTTACGTACATGATGTTTTCATAGATGTATTGACAAGGGACCGTCATGATGTTAATTAATATCTTTAAACAGTTCCCTTAGAGAATGGCGCCTGTGGAGGCCATATATTGCTCTGATGGCTCTTTTCTGTAGAATAAAGATAGATTCGATATCTGCAGCCCGTCCCCATAGTAAAATGATAGTCTAGTCATAGTAATTATTATAAGGGGGTATTTGTTAAAATATCTATTAGTTTATTTTATTTGTATATGTGTATTAGTATCAATAAAACTATATAAATTCTCTTAATCAAGAAGTTAGTATTTTAGTCATTATTTTTGTACCCTACCACTGTTTTTATATTTAACCCAAAGGATGACTGGTAGAGAATGCCTTGTGGCATTAAGTCCGCCTATGTACCACTATTGTGCATGAAGTTTAAATAAATAAATAAATAAAATACCGTAAGACATGATACGATGAAAGTAACTAAAATAGACTAGCCTCGCGGTATCTACATCAGTAAGTTGACGGATTTTTCTCACAGCATATGCTGCTGAACTTAGCCGTCCTGCAAGAGATGTTAAATGAGGACCCCATTGCAGCCTTGAGTCGAGCGTGATCCCCAGGAAAACAGTTTTATCGACGAATTCTAGTTTCTCCCTATTCAATACTATGTCACAATCACTACTTTTAACATTCGGTAATGCAAATCTTATGCATTTAGTTTTTTTCCCATTTAATACTAAATTATTAGCTGTGAACCAATTTTGGACCTGCAGTAGGGCGTTATTTACGTCGTCAAGATTTGATGCTCGTCTATTTATCTTAAAAATTACGGAAGTATCGTCAGCAAATAACACCATTTGTGGTTGGTTTTTTAATAAATGGTATCTATACTAATCTATACTAATATATAAAGCTGAAGAGTGCGTTTGTTTGTTTGTTTGAACGCGCTAATCTCAGGAACTTCTGGTTGGAATTGAAAAATTATTTTTGTGTTGGATAATCCATTTATTGAGGAATATTATAGGCTATATAACATAACGCTACGACCAATAGGAGCGGAGCATAAATGAAAAATGTTATAAAAACGGGAAAAAATATTACTTTTTGCGAGCTTCCGTTGCGTGCGCTGCGTAAACGGTTTAAGTTACGTGCAAATATCATGTATGATAGAATTGTTCCTCTTTAAAAGTTCTAAAAAAAAGTCTGCGACAGCATATGTCTATCTTTTAAGATTGACTCACTATAACCTTTTTTTATGGTAATATTTTTTTTTCGCAATTAATGCATTATTTGCGAAGGAGTTTTACCAACATAATATTAATCCTTATCCAAATAAATATGTTATTAATCACAAATATTTAAATGTAAACAAAATTGTCCTTGAAATCACTTGATTTCAATCAACATCTTAGGAAATATCATAATTTTAAAATAACTCCGTAACAAAATAAATAGTAAATTCATTACTTAAACCACTCTCTCTTAGGTGACGCAAACGAAGTTGCGCGGGTCAGCTATACAGCGTGTTACGGAAAGGGTATATCCATACAAACGGGGTGAAGAGTGTATCTGGTTTAGAATCTCTGTACAAAATTTCAGCTCAAAAGCACTAACTAGAAAATGCTTAATATTTTTTTTATTTCGATAGTTTATTAAATTTAATTCATAACAAACGTGTTACCGCCGTTTCTTTGTGTGTAGTTTATTGACACCGATCAGCTGACTTGGTCTAGTGGAATTCAATTGGAAACATTTGATTTTTAGTTAAATGTTTCTTAAGTTTTTATTTATGTAGGTATAGGTATTAAAAATATTGCCCTGTAGTTTGTTATCACCAAAAGAATCCGTGCCTTTGATATGTATATACCCTTTCCGTAACACGCTGTATTATAAAGCTATACAGTACAGTATAAAGAAGAGTTTGTTTGTTTGGTTGAGCCCGCTAATCTCAGGAACTAGATACTGGTTCGAATAGAAAAAATATTTTAGTGTTGGATAGCCCATTTATCGAGGAAGGCTATAAAACATCACGTTAGATCCTTACGAGTAGTTCCGTGTGGTGCCGGACGTAAAGAATAGCTCCATCCCATTTCCTACCGTGGGTGTCGTAAAAGGCGACTAAGGGTTTTACTGGAGAATGGGCAGCAGCGTTCTCTATTTATTTTTAACACCATACTGCGATCGATTATGGCAAACCCCCCCAATTGGGGGAGGTCTATGTCCAGCAGTGGACGTCTTTCGGCTGAAATTATGATGATGATGAGATCCTTAGGAGCCAAGCGAAAAGAACAAAAGTCAGAAAGAACGCTAAGTGATAACGAAGTTATAGCGCGGGCGAGCGACGGGATGCGACGCGATGGGTGGCCCGAAATTTCACGCGGACGAAGTCGCGGGCAAAAGCTAGTCTATAATATAATCATTAATATACACTAAAAAGAGGAAAGGACTCAATATCGAGCCTTGTGGCACACCCATTTTTACTTTTAAGCCGAGTGAATTGACTTTATTTATTTGAACTTGCTGTTGTCTATAATTTAAATAAGATTTTACTAAATTGAGTGCAAGTTTGCCTAGTCCGTAATGCTCATATTTCAATAGTAAGGTTTCGTGATTTACGCAATCAAATGCCTTGGAGAGATCACAAAAGATTCCTATGGCATCTTGGGCCTCCTCTCATGCTGTAAATATGTGTCTTAATAAGGTGACACCGGCGTCAGTCATACAACGTCCTTTGGCGAAACCATATTGCTGATCGTGTAAGATTTAGTTGGTGTTAAAATGATTAAGCATTTGAAATGATTTTGCATTTTTTTAGCATCACTTTTTCGAACACCTTGCTGAATACTGGCAACACGGATACTGCTCGATAATTGTTAGTGTCTTTACTATAATCTGATTTAAAAAGTGGTATAACCTTACTATATTCATTAAATCCGGGAAGACTCATTGATCCACACACAAATTAAATATTAAAGCTAAGTATGTTGCTATAGTCTCGATTATAGATGTACAAAATTTGATAGACAATCCCCATAGATCTCCGGTTATTTTAATTTTGATTTGCCGAAAGGCTTTTATAAAGTTTTATAATAACTTCCTGAAATAAATGATATATATATATTTTTTTTTATGCTTTTGACTTATCTCGGGACTCTGGGGTCCCGGGCCTTTGGAAGGCGTACGAGGGGCCGAAGCCAACTTGCAGAGGCCCGTTAGACACTTTTAATGAAATGAGGCACCAACCGACGATTATCCCTGTACGCACTATGCAAGTGCACCCAAGGACAACCCCCGGTTGATTATTATTATTATAGGGTTTATATGTTTAAATTTAAATTCAACCGGGCCGCCTGGAACGTTCGCTCTTAATAAATCAATTGAGACATCGGGTGAGGAATTTAAAGATTCCGTAGTTCTAGATGGTAAGGAAATGTACAAATTCTTGAGCTACTTCTAAATTGGAGCTTATGGCGCCACGTGAAGTCTCCAATGTGAAATCTGTGTTTCGTATTTTCTTCCTATTAGTTTAATTATTTATAACTTTCCAAATTGTTTTTATTTTATTTTCAACTGATTTGATCTTGTAGCTAATGTATCTACTGATTTGATCTTGTGTATGTTGTGTAATGTGTATGTGCTTTAGTTATCTTGCAGGTATTTCAAAAAAAAATTGAATATGTAGCAACATTCTTGTTGAAAGTTTCAGTGTTAATGAATGGCTTAAGGCCATACAGCTCGAACAGTCTTGCCCTATTTATCCTAATACCTCTAGATGCCCAGTCACTAAATATAAAATTAGGGCAAATATTTCTTGTTTTCTTTTCAAAAGTTTTATTGATTTTAGTGTGCACTACTGAAAAGAAATCCTCATACAATTTATTTGCATCGGCCATATTATGGCTCAGAACATTTAACTTATTTTTAGGGTACTATTGAATCTATTTAATTTTCCAGTTGTTATTGGTCTGAATTGTATTAATTTGCTTTTTTTGCAAAGATGTTTTAAACTTAAAAGTTACTGTTTGTCTACTATGATCAGATGGTAAATAATTTACGATGGCTTTATCTAAATAATCACAATCGCAGAAGACATTATCGATACAAGTAGCAGAAGTTGGAGTTATCCTAGTCGGTTTTGTAAAAACATAAGATAAATTGAACGATTTAAAAAGGCTTAATAATCTACTGCTATTTGAATTCTTTTCCAGAATATTAATATTAAAATCACCATAAATAATTGCGGCTTTGTTACTGGATGCAAGTTTTGCAAGGACATCTTCCATTACGATATCTGACATCGCAAGGACATCTTCTAATGGGGCGCAGGTCGATGTCGTTTATACGGACTATAGCAAAGCTTTTGACAGAATTGATCATGACTTAAAGCTAAACTCTTTAACATCGGTATTAGAGGTGACTTACTTCGCTGGTTCTCGTCTTACTTAGATAACAGGTCTCAAGCTGTAGTTGTCAGCAACTATATTTCGAGCTGGGTTTCGGTTCCCAGTGGTGTTCCCCAAGGTTCCCTGATGGGCCCGTTACTCTTCATTATTTATGTAAATGATATTGACTCGTGTTTCCATAACTCTAACCTTCTTTGTTTTGCTGATGATATGAAGATATTTTCTTCTATATCATCATTTAGCGATATGGATGCTCTCCAATCTGACCTAATAAGACTTGATGAATACTGTCGCGTCAATAAATTAGACCTAAACCCTATTAAATGCTCCGTAATTTCGTTCAGCAGAAAACGCTTTACACTACATACCTCCTATAGTCTGAAAGGTCAGCTACTGCAGAGGTGTGGTGTTCGTGACCTGGGCGTATATCATGACTCTAAACTTCAGTTTAATGTTCACGTGGAGCAAATAGTGGCTAAAGCATCCAAAGCATTGGGTTTTGTGATGAGACTAGCGGCGTGTTTTAAGAAAGCAAAAACTATTAAGATATTGTATTGCTCATTTGTTAGAAGTCATTTAGAATATGCTTCTCAAATTTGGAACCCACGTTATGGCGTGCACATCGACCGCATAGAGGGTGTGCAAAAAAGACTTGTTCGGTTTCTGTGTTATCGTTTGCGCATACCATATCACAGTTGTGATTATTTGAATCTTTGCAGGAAATTCCACCTGCAGCCACTTACTAACTGCCGTCGTTTGGCAGATTGCACATTTTTGCTCAAAGTTATATCTAATGAAGTGGACTGTCCACAGCTACTGCGTAAGTTGTATTTTAATGTTCCTCAGCGATTACTCAGATTTAATCCACCTATTGCTATTCCGTTGTCTTCTTCCAACTACAGGCAAAACTCATATTTAGTGCGAGCGAGTAAGGACTTTAATGACTTATGTAAGCGGTTCTCTTTTGACTTGTTTACAACCAAAGGCTCAAGCGTTCGCAATAGGCTGAACCTTGAATTCTTTAAAATTAATTCTTAGTATCAATATTGGTTCTAGTTCTTGTTTTTTATTATTGTAGTTTATTCCTTACGTTTGGCGGTGCCGATTTAATGATTGGTGTGCTTCTTGACAACTTGTCGTGTACTCGTATAAGATCTCTTATTGTATTACACCATAGCTAGCCGTGAAAACCTATAATTGGCTTCATGTTTCTTATGCCAGTTTATTTATTGTGTTTATGTAAAGCTGTTGGTTTTCCATGAGATAAATAAATAAATAAATTACTGACTCAAAGAAAAGTTCTAATAATTAGGGGGTCTGTACACGCACACTACAACATGCTTATCTAGTTCAACACAGAACAATTCGATGCAATGTTCAACTGATAAACCAACTATGTTATTACGTTGCTTAGATTTTAAACAATTTTTTATCAAGATTAGAGAACCTCCACGCATCTTAGATTTACGGTTAAAACAACTATGGCGGCACGGTTGGCGCAGTGGTTAAGCAATTGACTGCTGCGCTGCGTGTCGCGGGTTCGATTCCCGCACGGAACAAATATTTGTATGACCATATGTTTGTATGAAGTAGGTAGTTGTTCCGTGTCTGGCTGTTTGTGTATGTAAGTTTAAATGTTTATAAACGCACCCACAATACAGGAGAAATTCCTAGAGTGGGGAAGTTTCCTAAAAAAAAAAAAAAAAACTGCCCAAACTATAGTTCTCATAGTTAATTAGCATTTGGTAATCCTTTAACTAATGTTCAGTAAAACAAACAATGTCAAACTTTTTTTTTCCAAAAACGTTTCAATTTTTAATAATTTGGAAGAAATACATACCTTGAATATTTTTATGAAATAATTTTAAGGCATTCTGCTGATCTCCTTTTTGATAATTACTTATTTTAGAGCAAGAAGACTGTACTTCGCTGACTTCTGCCTTCTTCTAACATAGTGACGATACGTGTACATTTTTCTGGTACATTATAGTAATTCAATAATGATGGTGAAAGATGACAATGACCGCCTTTTATCATTTTGATTTGACAGATTGAAAACAAAAGTAAGACAACAAGCAAAAGTAAAACGTAAAACAACCGCGGATTGAATTTATTTCCAAATTCGAGATATTTTAAATGTTTTTTTTTTTTTAATCATTATATATTTGCAAGTTACAAGGATTTACGTCATCGACCCACTTGTACTACGAGTATTATTTGACCGTGAGTTTAAATGCTATCCAGGATATGGTTTTCCTGGTTAATTTGCTGTGAGTACACCTTGAAAAATTTGGTGATACCATACACCAGTGACATATAGTAGCATATCTTTCTCATAAACTTATATCATCAGTAGAGGGTCCAGGTACGTACCCTGTGGGACACTAGAACGAATTTCATAATGAGATAAACTGAATCCATTGAGTATCACGTAAAATTCGCGGTCACGTCGCGTTGTTTAACGGACCGTGAATGTTACGTGGTACTTCGGCCATCTTCAGGACTAGTTTAATTCAAGACAATGAATTAAACTAGTCGTGTTTGTTTAATTCATGTTTATGAATTAAACTAGTCCTGGAGATTGCCAAAAAACCCAAAATAGGTAAGCTTCTTCAGCAGGTACTTATGGGCCGCTTTCCGAATTGGCTATAATCGCTCACAGCGCTCACATCGTCTCACATGCGTTCCGATTTAGATATTACGATTATGACAGCCGAGGGCTGTCAACAACTCGGAACGCTCGTGAACGCGCTCACGGTGCTCACGCAATGTCAAAACGATATTAGAGTATTTCTCTGTGTATACACCAAAAATTTGTTCTTCTTAGGTTAGGTAGCAACTGTAGCCAGAAGAACAATTTTGAAAATGCCACGATACGATAAGATGCGACTCAAAACAAAACAGCACACTGTCATTTTTGACAGCGCTCACGGCGATATTAGTAAAAGGCATGGTCGGCGTTATCGCAAGATGGCGAATGTCATGACGTCATCTATGACGTTTCACGGGACATCGCTATCGCGCTCACGCTAATTCAGTACGGGTTTTAGCACGCGAATATCGATATTATCGTAACTCGGAACGCAGGGATGAGATACTCTATCAAATGCCTTACTAACTTGTGGTATTTCACGCAGGCACATCTTAATTGAAATAAATGGTTTATCACTATACCCAAAGTCTCCAATTCAGATAATTTATGTAAACAAAGTATTGTCAAGAAATGTCACTGTCAAAATGACAGGACCGTGGTGCAAAACATTTTATCAATTTTTTTTTTTTGTAAATAATCATCTATAAAATTAAAGTTAATTAATTATAAGAACTATGCAAACAAAATACCGTTGCCAAACAATTTTTTGTGTAGTGTGTCGGAGACACGACCTATGATCGTCATAATCAGCCCTTTTAAGTCCACTGCTAGACTTATGCTTCCCAAAATCGATTTCCACTCAAAACATTTTTCATCAAAAATGTGGCTAGATATGCTACTTACAATATGAATCAATGAATGGGAGTTGTAATATTAGTGTTTTAGAAGATGTAAAAAAAAAAAATGTTTAGATCTGCATTGTTTCCAGTATCTAAATCTCCCTTTTTTATAACTTTGTTTAAAACCGAAAATTTATAAAAATAATTACGGTATGATTATTTTTTAATTATTATTTCTTAGAATCAGTACTGAAAAGAAAATGGAACCTTTTTATTCGCCATTTTATGTGAATTACCATTACAAAGATATTTTTTTGATATGTTATCCCCTTTGCTTACATAAATTATCTGAATTTCAGACTTTGGGTATAGCTAAGGATGTTGCTCATTAACTGCACACAATGCAAAATCTGAGCTAATGGCTCCACTTGAGCATGCGGCTTGTGATATGGATTCTGATTTCCGAGTTATTACAAGCATGGTGTCGCATTCGCAAAAAAATTATTGTAAGTGCACTCTTAAACACGGATCTTGAATATGTTGATGCAGGTTTCTTTTGTTCTGTGGATGTATGCGCAAGCGCGGGCGGGCGGACCGCGTCTGTTTATAAACGCGCGGTTCGCGGAAGCGAACGATAACGAGAATTATCCCAACCACACCGGGCCCAAACCCACCCAACTTACCTTTACTTTACAAATGAATGGCAAATCTTTTAATATCGCTTCACCGAGCTGCCTTTCGCATTGTGTGATAGCTTTGAAATACCTTCCATTGTATCGTAACTCAAAGATGTCCATTGTATCGAGATGTTGCTCGGAGTCGGGAACGGGGAACCTAAACAAAAAGGCTCTCTTATGAGAATTTTCTTTTATGATTCTTTCAAGTTATTAGTATGGAACATGTACTTAGAGAAAGTTACAGTATTTGATGGCGAAAACCTCAGATTATAAGCGAAAACATGAACAAAATTGTTTATTTGCGGAGATGTATAAAAATGTTCTCGTGGAGGCAGACTACATTATACACTAGATGTTAAGTAAAATTGTTACTAACCATATTATGGACTAAATTGTCTGAAATAAAAATATTCTATTCTATTCTATTCTATAAATGTCAATGATTGACAAGCGTTGCGTATTTTTGCATCATTGGGAACATGTTCCAACTGCGATGATTACCGCAGTGACCACGAATACGTTGCAAGATGTGTGTACCATACACAAGCAGGTAATACCATACTCATGGGCATAGTGTGCCGCTATAATTATGTAACTAACAATTAATTACCGTACGGTACCTAATAAGTGGATAATTTTGGGCGTGCACATTATCGCTCCTTCACATGGTCGATACATTCTCTCAACTTTCAGTTCCACATACATTTAGGATATAGCCTTGAGACTGGTTCCGCTCATTAGACCACCGGCGACCAATTACCGTGAAATGCTCATATAACTTGAAGTAAGTTCTTTAGTTGAGCACCCGGGCTCGGTGCACGAGAGACCATAGCGTAATGAGCCAATTAAATAAACATTTTCTGTGATTTGAAAGTAATACGCTTTCGATATTTATTTTAAAGTCATGTTTAGGTATTTATCAACATTATAGAGTATTGAGAAAACAGACCGCAGCAGTATGCCCAACTGCTCATGAAACCATTAACAACATAATATTACCTAAGCGCGCCGAACGTTTGAAAGTGCTACCGCTAGCTGTTTTTTATGCAAACTACTGGGGGCCTATTACGAACTTTAAAAAAACCAGGCAAGTTCCAGGCAATTCATTTCACTGGCTGGTTAAATTTCGTATTACGACATTCCTAATTCTAACCGACTTCACGCTGGGTAGCTTGTCTATGGCTGGCTTGTAATTCTCTGCCGTAACGTTCAGAAACACAATTAAATATTTATCGGTAAGTTACGGTTTTATTTAATCACATATTTTGTGGTAAAAATAAGCAATTTATATTAATCTAGTTACTTTAGTATAAAATTAGGTGAAAATAAGAACGCACTGTATATTATGCTACCTATATAATTCATTCATATTATAATTTTTTGAGTTTGTAAATTGTCACGCGAGATTAGGTTTCCGAACGAACTCCACTTGAAGGTCAGCGGGGAATTCGACCACATGGAAGAGTATTGTTTCATTGTTTCACAAACTAATATGAACACTATCTTATTGTTTGTTTAATACTTCCATTCGTAAGAATTTTCGGGGTATAAACAAAAATATGGCGTAAGCTCGTTATTGAGTATTTTCCTATTCAGTGTAAGAAAGTTCTTAGATATGATATTTTAAAGTTGTATCCGGTAAATCCGTGAATTTTGTATGACAGTCCCTGACATGTCTCAACTCCTCACTTGATTAAGTTGATATCGTTCAATGAATGGCACATCATCCATGTCGAACGCATTAAGGCTCTTACATACAGGCGACACGCGACGCGACACAAAGGAACCGCGTGTCGCGCGACGAGCGGTGCCTTTGTGTCGCGTCGCGTGTCGCGCCCTGTTTGTAGGAGCCTTTAATTTGATCACGAAGTCGTCTCCAACTCCTCACTTGATTAAGTTGATATTGTTCAATGAATTGCACATCATCCATGTCGAACGCATTAAGGCTCTTACGTACAGGCGCGACATGCGACGTGATACAAAAGAACCGCGTGTCGCGCGACGAGCGGTGCCTTTGTGTCGCGTCGCGTGTCGCGCCTGTTTTGTAGGAGCGTTTAGTTTGATCACGAAGTAGTCTCCTTTTGTTCCTTGATTCGTTATTTTGATCAGAAAAGTCACTTTCCAGGAACTCAAACAGTTCATATTCGTCGCACATAATATTTTCTTTTGCTATTTATTTATTACTCGAGTAACTTCGGCAAATAAACCCAAAACAATTCAATAAAAGCTCCTCTGAAGTAGCGTAAACTG
The DNA here is from genome assembly GCA_947523025.1 of Dryobota labecula. Classification (NCBI taxonomy): domain Eukaryota; kingdom Metazoa; phylum Arthropoda; class Insecta; order Lepidoptera; family Noctuidae; genus Dryobota; species Dryobota labecula. The sequence continues at coordinate 24,664,358 of OX383301.1, forward strand.
AATGGATTGTGAGGTTACTTTTTGACAAGTTGTTATATGAAAAGAAATGTCAAACGAACGTTCGTAATACGGTTTTGCCAGGCAATATTCGGGCAGAAGTCGGCCAGGGTGTCACGTGACCGCTGACTGGCTTGTTTAACGAGTTCATAATACGAAATTGCAAGGCAGTTCTGTTTACGCTGTAAACTGCCTGGAAATAAGAGTTCATAATAGGGCCCCTGAATAACTTTGCATCCAATTCAGTTATTTTTTCAATAAATAATTGTTATGTTTATGTATTGTATTAAATTATCGAAAATAAACGAGTCCCTATGTTAATAACAGTAATTAATAGACTCGTGAATGTGAAAGTCATCTAAATCAGTCTATATTACTTTTGAAGCACACACTGAGTTCACAAAAAGCTTCGCCAAGTTATTGACCTTCATTTTGTAGTACCTAAGTATTTCTTAAGAGGTCTGATATTCTTCTTTAGTTTATCTAATTAATTTCTGTATCATCATATTATTTTAAATGAATCTGTTGTTCGACTCGTTGCAGTTCTGTTCTGCTATTTAATATTTTGTATTCCATAAAAGCAAGGTGTGCTCCGCCTCATCCTCACTTCCAACCTCACCCTGCCTTCACCTGCGAGTTTATTCACGCCTCGCTGAAACAGTGTGAACTGAATAATTTAAGCACCCGTTAATCAGCTCGCGGCTCGTCTATATCACTATCACTACATACGAGAACAGTCTTCCGCCGCGTCTGTCTGTCTGTCTGTTCGCGATAAACTCAAAAACTACTGCACCGACACTCATGCTATTTTCACAAATGGATAGCTTGGTTCTCGAGGAAGGTTTTAGTATATAATTTGTTAAGTTTTTGTATACATTTTTGTATAAATTAACGATATTTGTTGGAGGTGTCGGAAAAAATAAGCCGTCTGGGAGCTTTCAACGAAAACGCTGTCTAAACCCTTTGAGATATAAGAAAATAATGTAGGTATGGTGGAATTGTGTATCTTATAACGGTCTTCATCAAGAACTACTAATGCTATCAACTTGAAATTTTGAATAATTTTAGATGACTTTTGCCCAACTATGTTGCAACTATGAAAGTTTTTTTTTGCAACGGGTGTCTTAAAAAATCGAAGTGGGACTACTAGGGTATGTGGGGTATCGTATGAAAGAGCTCTATTTGCACATACTCATAACTTTTTCATGCCCTATTTGTTAGACTTTTGACAAAAAAAAAAGAACCATTCCCCCCCTTATCTCCGTTGTTTGCATAGAATAAATCTGAAATTATTTTATGTAATAGTAGTTTATGTAAAGATTACAGCAAAAATAAAACGATTTCTCTAAAAAACACACTTTTTCAGAAATCATCAACAAAAATTACATTGATTCCATTATCGGTCAAGAGATGGCGCTGACCTAAAACTGCAATATTGTACACCGCAGTGTTAAAATTCTTTGATGAATATTGACCTCGCCGATGAAAATTTAAAAACATTTCACGGTTCACAACCATAATGTCCTCCTGCCTACCTACTCGCAGATTTTTTTGGGTTAATCACAGTAAGTTGCAGTTTTTTCTGGGCACATAACTATTTAGGTACTAATACGAATAAAGCTATACAATTATGATGGTACGGAACCCTCAGTGCGTGAGTCCGACTCGACCTTGACCGGTTTTTTCACATTTTGTTACTGTAATTGTGATAGTTCGAAGAATTATCAAATAACTTCTCCCGCTCTGGGGGGAGCGGGAGGGCGTGTCAGACTTTTACTGACTAAAACCCAGCTGTGTTACTTCAGTTGCCTTTGTGCCAGGGCCACGGTAGCCCTTTCGGAAAAACCCGCAACCCTGGCAGGCATTGATCCTAGCGGACCCCGTCACAGTTCGTGCTGACATCTCTTTGTGGCACGCGTAGAACACAACGCGCCGTCAACCTGGGCCTGACCCTTACCAGACTGCGAGCTGCCCATTGCTCGCCGTCCGCAAGCCCGCGCCTACGGTGGCCGGGAATCACCAATTGATTCCCGCTGCCCAGGGCGTCTTCTGCGGCGACTAGGGGCGTGAGGGCGCACAGGCTAACTCTCCCTAACGCGTTCCGCCTCCTCCTTCGCAAGCATTACTGCTTCGCATGTGCTCTTTGAATGCACAGGCGTCACCCAGATTAGAACAGAGACCCTCGGGGCACCCTGATCTTTCACAGATGTTCTAAACATACCGGGAGACGTAATTAACTTCTGGAGGGAGGTGGGCTGGATGGAATAACCACTGATGGCCGCCATGGCCCATGTACCATGGTCCACCTGAAGGACTAAGTGCGGGAACCAAACCCTTTACCATAGAACATGGAACTGTACGTTGCTTGCTCTCGCTTTACCAGTCCTGACTCTCTGTATATTTTGACTGCTGTGACCAAAATTACAAACGTAGTGTTCAGGGAGGTTTTATTAAAATGTGGCTGGTATTTTAGTATATTATGGTGTTTTACGACTTCCACGCGAACGAAGTCGCGGGCAGAAGCTAGTTTGAAATAAATGCTTTGAGTTTGAGTTTGAGTTAATACATTACCAGTTTAGTTTATTGGATTTCCGTACAATGAGAGCCATAAACTGGAACTAATAACTGTACATCTCATACCTACTAAGGTGATATTAAATTAATATAAATATTAAAATAACTTCTTTACCACGACCCAATTAAACCCGAGCACTATGTAATATAAAACAAACATTTATAATAGTAATACGATATTTTCCATACGCGCGTATTATTTATACCGTTAATTAACACTACGATAATTATATATTCAGTGTAATAATAATAACACGTTATTTTCGACGTGTTTTGTAATCAACTCCTACGTTCCGGTAAACACAGCGGCAACTACGCGGACATCGTGTCTCTATGTATTATCCATGTGATTATAATATTGTAGTTTCTAATAAACATCGTCGTTTGGTAGAATAGTAGATAATTAAGATGCCCACAATGCAAGTAGCGCGTGTCGGCTTGCAGTTACTTGCATTGCTGCTTGTGATAACTTAATTCAGCTATTTAATTCAACGATTTATGAGATCGAACTTTGCGACGCTCTACCGTGCGCCCGCTGAAAAACAATCACAATTCAAATTCAGCATAAATTTTGTAGGTCTATTTTATTAATACAAATTTTACTTCACGGCGATCTGAAATATAATTAACTAGCTTCTGCCCGCGACTTCGTCCGCGTGAAATTTCTTGCTCCCCCGACCCACCCCGTCGCATCACATTGCCTGCCCGTGCTTTTACTTCGTTTTCGCTTAAACTTTCATTAAAAAAAAAATTGTGTCCTAGTTAATAGGAATGTAATCCTTCCTCAAGAATTGGGCTGTAAAATGCAAAAAGATTTTTTCAAATCCAACTCTCAGTTCCAGAGATAAGCGCGTTCAAAAACAAAAAACCTGCCAAGTGCGAGTCGGACTCGCGCACGAAGTGTTCCTTACCATCCATACTAATATTATAAATGTGAAAGTAACTCTGTCTGTCTGTCTGTCTGTATGTTACGTTTTCACGCCTAAACCGATCGTCATTAAATTTGGCAGGGATATAGCCTGGGATATGGAGAAGGACATAGGCTACTTTTTTACGCGATAAACGACATCCACGCGGGCGGAGCCGCGGGCAAAAGCATAAAAACGGCAAAAAAATCATGTCCGTTGTATGGGAGCCCCCCTTAAATATATTTTTTTTCTGTTTTTTAGTATTTGTTGTTATAGCGGCAACAGAAATACATCATATGTGAAAATTTCAATTGTCTAACTATCACGGTTCATGAGATACAGCCTGGTGACAGACGGACAGACAGACAGACAGACAGACGGACAGCGGAGTTTTAGTAATAGGGTCCCATTTTACCCTTTGGGTACGGAACCCTAAAAACTAACTCTTCAGCTTTAGAATAGACTACCTCGCAGAGTTGATCATTATTTTGCTGCGGAGTTATTATAAAACAGTTATATCTCCTAAGATATTCATTGAAATGAAATGATGTAAGGGCAACTTTGTTCAAAATTAAATTCTTGTGATGAATAACGTATTTATTTGGATACGGATTAGTACTATGTTTATGAAAACTCCTTCGCAAATAATGCATTAATTTCGAACAATTTTGATTACCATAAAAAATGGTTATAGTGAGTCAATCTTAAAAGGTAGACATATGCTGTCGCAGACTTTTTTTTAGAACATTTAAAGAGGAACAATTCCATCATACATGATATTTGCGTAACTTAAACTATTTACGCAGCGCACGCAACGGAAGCTCTCAAAAAGGAATATTTTTTCCCGTTTTTGCAACATTTTTCATTTATGCTCCGCTTCTTTGGGTCGTAGCGTGATGTTATATAGCCTATATGTTTCCTCAATAAATGGACTATTAGAATTTTTTTATTCCAACCAGTAGTTCCTGAGATTAGCGCGTTCAAGCAAACAAACAAACTCTTCAGCTTTATAATATTAGTATAGATTAAACCGAGTAGTATTTCTTATACACTCGTATTAACATCGCGTTTTTTTAGGGTTCCGTAGCCAAATGGCAAAAAACGGAACCCTTATGGATTCGTCATGTCTGTCTGTCTGTCTGTCTGTTCGTCCGTATGTCACAGCCACTTTTTTCCGAAACTATAAGAACTATATTGTTGAAACTTGGTTAGTAGATGTATTCTGTGAACCGCATTAAGATTTTCACACAAAAATAGAAAAAAAAAAACAATAAATTTTGGGGGTTCCCCATACTTAGAACTGAAACTCATTTATTTTTTTTTCTTCAAACCCATACGTTTTGGGTAGCTATGGATAGGTCTTCAAACATGATATTGAGGTTTCTAATATAATTTTTTTCTAAACTGAATAGTTTGCGCGAGAGACACTTCCAAAGTTGTAAAATGTGTGTGTCCCCCTGTAACTTCTAAAATAACAGAATGATAAAACTAAAAAAAAATATATGATGTACATTACCATATAAAATTCCACCGAAAATTGTTTTATTTTAATACGTCATAAATCGTAAAGTTCAAGTAGGTACACAAAAAGAAGCAACATAAGCTATTTTAATACAAGTCACCTCGTCCCTCACGTAAAACTACTAACTTTACAAACATTAATATTCTTATTGATCAATCCAGAACTAAGACCCTAACAAAATGCTTCAAAAATACATTTAAAGTCAAATTATTAACATTAACATCGTCACATGCATATATAAAAAAAAGTCAAATAGCAATGGGTACACTTAGTTAATTTAAGTTTAATTTAACACTAGATTTTAGATTTTTGTCATTATAAAATTCGTCAATGCTGTAATATGCTTTGTTTATTAACAAAGCCTTGAGTTTATTTTTAAACATGTTCACATTCTGAATATTCTTCAATTCTGTTGGTAATTTGTTAAACAGATTGACAGACTGCACGCGTGACGAGTGCCTGCAGAATAGTAGGAAGATCTTTCCTGCGAGTATCTACTCTATTTTTTCTTTCTTCGTTTGTTTCAAACTCATTTAAGTTCTTGTTTAAATGAGTAAGGAGAACTAAAATATAAAGACATGGTACCGTTAAAATTCTAAGTTTAATAAAATACTCCTTACATGATTCTGTCTGATTTAAACGAAGCATGGTTCTTAACGCTCGCTTTTGCATAGTAAAGGCTGCCTTAATATTATATTTATAGCTGTTTCCCCAAAATTTTATGCTATATCTAAGTTTAGATTCAACTAGAGCAAAATAGACGGTACGAAGTTGGGCAATAGACAGATTATCCCTCAGAGATCTGATAGCATAACAAGCACTACTTATTGTATTCGTAATTGAATCTAGTTCTGACTTCCAATTAAGCAAAGAATCAATTTTTACCCCCAAAAATTTTAAACTTTCCACTAAATCTATTTTTCTGCCTTAAGATTCCACGTTAACAAAAGCTTCTTTCCTAACTGTAGATCTAAATAGCATACATTTTGTCTTACTTACATTTAATTTAAGATTATTTAATTTGCATTTTAAGGTCTTTAAATTATCAGCAGCTATAACAGTACTCGTATCGTCAGCAAATATTATCAAGTCAGCATCTGGTAAAATGTTTTTAGTGTATTCAGTTAGATCATTAAGAAATATTATAAAGAAAATGGGTCCCAACACCGAACCCTGCGGAACACCTCTAGTTACAGTAAATGATTTCGATTTATAAATTTCTTCCACACCTTCTTGAAGTGATTTAATTTCGACATACTGTTTCCTATTGGTCAAATAAGAACTAAAAAGTTTTAAAACATTTTCTCTTATACCGTAATGCTCCAACTTATCCATTAGAATGCAATGTTCTACAGTATCAAACGCAGAACTTAAGTCTAGGAATAAGCCAGCAACTTTAAGTTTATTGTTCAGCTTATTTACTACGTTATTAACTAACGAGTCTATTATAAACCGCGCTTGCTGCTACGGAACCCTTCATGGGCGAGTCCGAATCGCACTTGGCCGCTTTTTTTATATAAGTAGATAAAATAAATATTTTTTGTAAATAGGGTTATACATATATCACCATTGGCAGCACCGGAATGTCACTTTTCTTTTCGCGCGCGTCACGGCATCGCAAGAAAAAGTTCTTCATTTTTACTATGTTTAAAGTACACTTTACTTAAATTATACAAACAAAATGTTACAAAATACAAAAGGTTAACTATTCTAAGTTATAGAAAGTGTATTATGTGCACCGTTAGCGGAAACTGGAAACGGCCGCTGCATTAATCAAAGACGACAATAGGAAGAAGTTAGATACATCGTAATTATCTATCAGAAGAAGACTCTTAAGTACATCCAATATGGGTATATTGGATGATCGTGAGGCCTCCCACAACCCTAATTTGCAGGAATGCTTGGCTTTAACTGACCTGCACCTTGTACGTGATACTGTTATAAATACAAGCACTATCTATGGTGGACATCAACACTGCATATTGCACGTGTGCTGCAATCTTGTTAAAGCATTATCTCTTCAGTGACACGAGATGTCTTTAGTAACGTTATCTCCACCCTACTAGCTGAGTGAGAAGCTACCAGGAGCGCGTGACGCTCATAGCGATGTTACTGTACAAAGCTATACCTGTTATACCCTTGTCAACATTACCTATCCAGGCGAGTACGAGATACTCTCAGTAACGTTACTTAAATGTACTTACTGGGTGAGAAACTACACTAGTGTGACACGAGATGCATTTAGCGATGTAATTCTACATAGTTAATGCTGGTGTACTCGATATGACAGGTGATTCCCATTTCTATGATATAGGTTAAGAAAATGTAGAAAAGTGGTTCAATATGCCTTAACTCAAGAGCATAAAAGCCGAGTGACGGCCTTATTTAACCCTGCAAATTGCCTGTGCGTTATAAACTGCAAAAGCAATATACTCCCTTAGTGACTGCGAAATACTAAGTCGCTATCTAGATTGATATCAGCGAGTATGAAATATTCTTAACAACAGTATGCATGCAGTATGCCCCTTATCAACATTACCTCTCTTTTGGAATGCTTCCTACAGATGAAAATGAGATTTTATGTTTTTTTTTTTATGAATTTTTAGATTAAGCCTTAGGTTGTTTACAACCTAAGGCTTAATCTAAAAATTAATTGGGTCGTGACAATATTTCTGCAAATTTTCTTTCCCGCTATAGATCTATACTAGTTTCCCCACTAACTTTTATTTGTAACTTGGCATTTACATCTGGAACTTTCCCACAAGCCTTCAAAATCTCACAAATCCTACCTATATTTAAGCCTGGTGACAGGGACTGTGTTAATAATTATAGACCAATTTCAATATTACCTACTTTGTCAAAGATTTTGGAAAAACTGATGAATAAAAGACTTATAAACTACTTAGAGAAAAACAAGCTACTTTCTGCTTCTCAATGCGGGTTTAGATGTAACAAAACTACTAGTGATGCAGTTCATGAGGTCACGGACATTGTTGTCAATAATATTGATAATAAAAATAAAGTTCTGGCGATTTTTCTCGATTTGGCAAAAGCGTTTGATACAGTCTCTGTTCCCAGGTTACTTGTCAAACTTGAGCGTATGGGAATTAGGGGGTTACAGCTTAAATTCTTCATAGACTACGTTAGTAACAGATTCCAATGTGTCAGAGTTGGTGATTGGATAAGTGACGACCTTCCCATTACCTACGGAGTTCCTCAAGGGAGCGTCCTTGGACCTACTCTATTCCTCATTTACATTAATGACCTTTGTGACCTTGAACTCCAAAATGGGAAGATTGTTGCCTTTGCAGATGACACGGCCCTTGTATTCAGGGGTAGCTCATGGAGTAGCACGTTTCAACATACTCAGTGTGGTTTCGATGCCGTTAGCCAGTGGCTGAGATGTAATCTCTTAACATTAAATGTGGACAAAACAAAACTTTTAAAGTTTTCACTCCGAAATGACCCAAAATCGACCCATAATAATACAGAATCCATTTTTGCCCACACCCATATTTGTAGTCGTCTAACACCCTGTAACTGTCCTTCGCTTGATCAAACGAAGTCAAAGTCAAAGTCAAAAGTAGACCCCCATAGACCTTGTTTCTTCAAAGGTTCGGCAATTAACATATATTTTTTTAAATCTCAGACGTTTAGCTAGTTCTAAGGTACTAAAAACTGTTAACTCCGCCTTATGTCAGTCGCTATTGGTTATTGTATAACTTCCTGGGGCGGTGCGTGTAAGGCAATAATTTTGAAACTTGAGCGCGCTCAAAGAGCGCTGGTTAAAGTACATAAGTGCGTTCCTCCCATTCTTTCATCCTACTACCGACCTTTACAAAACCTATGAAGTATTAACAGTAAGACAGCTTTTCATACTTAACACTATCCTCAAAATGCATGGTTTACTGATGTATGACCCTGCAGCTTTTCAACAGAAACGTAGAAAACATACAGTCTGCGTATATAAAGCTTGCCACACTCACTTTGCACAGAGATTTTTCAACTTCACCTAGTGGCCATTTGTACAACAAAATCAATCTTATTCTAAAAATATATCCTTTAACTAAACATCAATGTAAAATCGTGGTCACTAAATGGCTCTTAAGCCTTGATTATATCAATACGGAAAAAACACTGGATATTTTAAAATAGAATTAACATACCAAAAACACACATACACATTCGCGTACACATTCACACCGTACATCTACACACATTCACACCGTACATCTACACACATTCACACCACAATACACACTACACAAACATACCACAAACATTCACAAACTACATCCACACTACACACACATTCACGCACTTTCTCACCCTACATCCACACTACACACACCACACACATTCACCTACGTCACTCATCCGTCAAGTTTTAGACTTAAGTACCATAGTCTAAGTCTTTTGACTTTGGAATTTTCATGTATGTGATTTGTAAGTTTTTACACCTTATGTATCACGGAAGAGCACTGATTTCCAAGTTACAGGTTTTTTACCTAGTTTGGAAGTCAGGAGTTCACATAGTTTTAGCCGTCTACTCACTTACATTATTTGTATCCTAGTTCTTAGGAATATAACTGTATTAGGCTATATTTTATTGAGTCCACATAAACGTTATTATTATTATTATTATAAATTAAATTGTTACAAAAGTATTCGTTACATCTATAATGTTGAATTTATAACTAAATGTGAGAACGATGTAAAAATAAAAATAATAAAAACTTACACGTTAAAAGCGTCAAGAGTAGGTACAACAAATAGAAACAAAATAAAATAAAACAAAATAACCCGTAGCAGCTAAGAGATGACCAGTCCCAACTGACGGCGCCCGTTCACGAACATGACGCATGGATTAGCACCATTCAGCTCAACCATTTTGAAGGGAGTGCAGTGTTCAATGTTACAGAAATCGAAAAACAGAAAGAGGCAAAGAAATAACAAATGACACAGAAATCTGTAACGCGTTTAATAACTATTTTACTACTATTGGCTCTCTGTTGGCCCAGAATATAAAACAAACTAATCCTAACCCAAAAATTACATTAAATACGCCGGATATAGACCTCCAACTTACCATTTTAGAACATTGCACTGAGGATGAGATATCCAAAATAATAGATAATTTGGATAATGATACCAGCTGTGGAATTGATGGAATAACTACAAAATCTATAAAATGCATTAAGCACCTAATTTTAACTAACTTAACTAATTGCATAAACGGTTGCTTTGACAGTGGTGTGTTTCTGGACAGTCTTAAAATAGCTAAAGTAACCCCTATATACAAGTCTGGAACTAGGACCGATCCCGGGAACTACCGACCAATTTCAGTGTTGCCTGTTGTTTCTAAAATATTTGAAAAAGTTTTATACACGCGCTTATTTAAACATCTAATCAATACAAACTTTCTTTACTCGCACCAATATGGCTTTCGTCCACACTCGAATACACTTTCGGCTACTGTTGATTTAATTACTAAAATAAAAGATAATATAGACAAAAAACAATTGGTTCTAGGTGTTTTTATAGACCTAAAAAAAGCATTTGATACTGTTAGCCATGACATCCTTCTGAAAAAGCTAAAAATAATAGGAATTACTTCTACAGCCTACAAAATGTTTGAGTCTTATCTTACTAATCGGCAACAGATCGTCAAACTTGATAAATTTGCAAGTGCCCCGGCAAATATACAGTGCGGAGTACCTCAGGGATCGGTCCTGGGTCCATTGCTTTTCCTCATATATATTAATGACATTAGTACCGCTGGACTAACTGGACACATATCACTGTATGCAGACGACACATGTATTTTTTATTTTGGCGATTCCATCACTGATATTATCTCAGAAACACAGACAGACCTTAATGTTTTGAATGTATGGCTTAGTCAAAACCTTCTGACTATGAATATCAGTAAAACTGCCTACATAATTTTCGCGGCGAAAAATAAAAAAATACCAGCATTCCCAAATCTCACACTCAATAACCAACCGTTACGAAAATCAACGCATGGAAAGTATTTGGGCCTAATTGTGGACAGTAAGTTAACATTCAGAGCGCATATTGACTACGTAAGATCTCGAATACTCCCACTAACCGGAGCCATACGAAACATTGCAAAAAGCGTACCCTACAAGATCAAACATACTATTTACAACACGCTAGTCAAGCCGCATCTGGAATATCTGATCCAAGTATGGGGACAAGCTGCAAAAACCAATCAACAACACCTACAACGAACACAAAATAAAATCATCAAAGTCCTTTTCAATTACTACTACTATACTCCTACAGAATCACTCTACAAAAAAACAAAATTATTTAACCTACAACAATTGTATACATACCATACTTGCATGACTATCCGAAAGATCCTTAAGACCAACATACACACAAATATTTCATTTACACAAAAGACTCATAGATATAATACCCGTAATCAAGACGACCTAGAAGTACCAAGAGTGAGAACCCTGTGCGGCAGGAAAACTATACAGTATGAGGGGGTTCGACTATACAATAAATTACCCAAAAAAGTCAGAGAGTGTACAAGCATACCAACATTTAAAAAAGGCCTAAGGAATTATATATTAGATATACAAGTTTAGCTTTTTTATATTGGACACATATAAGTTTGGCTTGAACTGTTTTGTATTTTATTTAGACTTTGGAACATGGGTACTTGCTATATTTTAGAAATGGAACTATGGTATTCTGTTTCTTAGATGGCTTGAACGGCGTAATATAAACTACAACTTATTATTAATTTAGTTAAGTTTCTCTTTAAGTGAACTGTAATTTGTCCTTTGAGAAATAAATGTCTTTAAACCGAATCGCCTAAATATAACGCCCTGGGGCCAAAGTTTGTCATCCAAGAATGTGGGCAGCTTTTGTTCCGAGATAAAAAACTTGTACGCATTATGATATTTATCTCGTAGAAAAATATATTTTCTCTAATTTTATCATTCCGTTTGTTTTTTGATAAACGTAATCTGTAATGTCACTTTCTGTTGTATCTTTATGCACTTTGGTTATAAACATTGGAACCTGCCTGTCTGCGGCTTTGAACTTACAGTCCGTATCGTTTGACATTCCCATTTTACCAAGATAACGATAGTTCGTCTTATGTTTTCAAATACTCACAATGGCGAGACCATTCTGACACTATTGTAATAGCAGACTTGAGGCCCAGTTTGTAATGTAAGGCTGTAACTGTATGCGTCGCCTTTTTTTCTAATTCATCGTTCTTATGACAAACTTTTTATATTATTTTACAAACTTCTTGCTTGGAACTGTATCTCTATTCAACGGTTTCATGGATCATTAAAGTCTTTTTATGTTATCTTTTTTAAATTTCACCACAAACGGCATAGATAACGTTTTCATGTTATTTCAAACCGACAACTCTCTGCAAAAATAATCCTGGCAATCCTGGCATTAAGTGGCGCAATGAGCGTTCTACAAGATTATTAATTTATAATTTGGAGACGTTCTCATAGATAGTGGTTCCCAAAGTATCGTCGTTATCTTGTTGTTTGCACTGAATACATAGTTATATGTGGGTTAATATGTTCGTCTGATCGTATGCGGACATGACGGCCGGCAACGGCGATTTATTCCGTTCTAATACCAAAAACTAATACCACTGATATTTGTTTCATAAAATTTGTTGATAAACATACATAGTGGTATACTTTTTGGTATTAGAATGGAATAAATCGCAACGGCGACCGACCGATGCTTGTGCGTGTCTTGTGGCGTGGCCGAGTCTGACGTCGCGCCACGTCGCTCCGGGGACACGGCGCGCGGCGGCATCGGTGGCCGACGGGCGTCCGCCATGCGTGGGAGCAATTCAAGGCTCGTACAGACTAGTATGATATCGCGGGCGCGACGCGACACTAGTAGCACAATTTCTTTGTCGGTGCCTGTCGCGGCTGCGATATCGCGCGAGTCTGTACGAGCCTTCATTATGATACGAGCCTTCATTATGATATTTTTATAAGTTCAAATAGTTTAGTTATCATGATGTTCGTCTGAAAGATGTGTTGTGGTTGTGTTGATATATACACACGTCAACTGCCAGCAGTAACAACGGAGACTATTCGTATTCGATAAACATTTAGACCATCATTGCATTAGCGTGGCTTTAACAATCTAATTGTTTTTCGTTGTTGTTTGACCTGTCGTGTCTATTCCTGTTCCGATACCTACAGGCCTACGTCACGTGTTTGTGCATTACGAACGCTTTGATACGCAACACGTATGAAAATGATGTCTTGATTTGCATAGAACGTAAAAACTGGTGCGAGCAGTGATGCTCCCCTGACCTCTTACAAGGGGCTGCGAACCTAACCTATCGAACAATATGATAAATTCATCCAAAAATAATTAATGCTACACATAACAAACGTTCATTAACTTTCGTCCGGCGTAGGTACTAGTACCTACTTATACAGACGTAGTTGTTCAAGTCTGTTCAACTGACATAACGGACTCACCTTGTGTTGTGTGCAGGAAGAGGCGGAAACCTTGTTCGGTAGCGAGTAAAGTGCAGCCAGCGACACAAGTGGATCATTATCGTGCGGGGGCGGGGGTGGCATAGGAGCGCTGCGCTTGCGCATCCGCTCCAGGCTTATTGACAAAAACCGTGCAGTACAAAACAAAATCTTATTGGTCAGTTGCGTCGTCGCCCGCGCGTTGTGAAAAATTACAAAACGTGCATTTTGTGCCCTTGTTCCACCGATGCGATGGTGCGATATATCGCACCTTTGGGAACAAAGGGTCACTTCTGCATGTTTTCCAACTTTACAGGAAGAGCATTTTTTTTTACCTAATTTTTTAATAACTGTACTGTTTTAGAGTCTTAAGGCTGTTCTCACAGTCTTAAGTTGATTAGTTCTTCACGGACAAGCATGCTGTGTATATAAAGTCGATTATCGCGGATATTTGTTTTTGCAAAAACATGCAGAAGTGACGCTTTGTTCCCAAAGGTGCGATATGTAGAACTACCTGACTTAGACGGTTATATACATTCACAGCGGATATTTTAAATAATCAAATGTATTCAGCCGCTGTATCCACATTAAATATTATTAGTCTGTATCCCAAATATATCTTATGCAAATTACAAAATCAACATGCAACTGTGTAAAATACTTGAGCGAACACACATTTTCACGGAACGCCAAACAGGCAACATTTTATCATCGACTACTTTATTGTTATGTATGCAGCGCCACAGCAGTACAGCAACACTTATAAATATTAACATTAAACTGTGTACTTAGTTAAAAGCGGCCGCGCGCAGAATACGTAATTAACACAAAGTCAGTGCCGGCTTTTCTCAAAATCACCGCTTAAAGCCACCGCGCGCGCCTGTGGGGTAGCGAGTGCTCATGTCATGATCGCGAGGGGTTTGGGGGGGAGGACGGTAATGAGGGCGGCCGGACACGGGCCGAGGCCCTTACGTTTTATGTAACGGCCGCTGATAGCTTAGCAAATCACTCTTATCACTGGCAGTTACGTGCTCTCAAGGAGACGACCACTGCTATTAATCGGCAAAAAGCGGGCCGTTCACTGCATGTGTGATTCTAAGTAAGCTCGTGCTAAGAGCACACGACGAGCCGGAGTGAGCCTCGATGCTCGTGCGGCATGCATGGAGCACGCGGACGACGCACGCAACTGATGGCCGTCATGGGCGTGGAAAAACTCCTACAAACCCGTCTTAGGTCAATGTTAACATACCGAGGTGAAGATAGCTATTAATTTGAGACCCAAAACTTTTAAACGGGTTTTAATCAAGATAAACCTTTCATGTTGTGACGGGCAATATTAAACGTGGCCACGAACCAAATAAAAAGAAAAAAAAAAGAACAATATCCGTGCTGTGGTAGGAGTTGAGGGAAATTGAACGATTTCTAAAACATTCTCCATCCGTGCCGTGACGATCAGTTTAGGCGATAATACACACATCAAAAAAGTATACCAGCCACATTTCAATAAAACTTCTCTGAACACTACGTTTGTAGTTTTGGTCTCAGCAGTCAAAATATACATAGAGTCAGGACTGGTGACGCGAGAGCAAGTGACGTACAGTTCCATGTTCTATGTGAAAGGGTTTGGTTTCCGCATTTAGTCCATCAGGAGGACCACTATACATGGGCCATGGCGGCCATCAGTGGTTATTCCAACCAGCCCACCTTCCTTCCAGAAGTAAATTACGGCTGTTTAGAATATCTGTGAAAATTTGCGTGCCCCGAGGGTGTCTGTTCTAATCTGGGTGATGCCTGTGCATTCAAAGAGCACATGCGCGACGGTTTCCTCAGCCTCCATGTAAGCCCTGCACAGAGGATTGTCCGATATGCCTATTGTGTGGAAGTGTTTGTTTAGCGAGCAGTGTCCCGTGATGGACTCCGTCACCAGCCGGTCGATTCTGTAAATATCTCACCGTGAAACCTTAGGTGAAGTGATCTCGAAGTGAACTGTCATTCCATCTGGGACTAAGGATTGACACTATTGACAGCTCATTCATTCAAACTCACTTCACCTAGGTTTTCACGGTGAGATGGTTACAGGATAGGATTGCACGTGCAGGCCGCTCCTGTCCAGGGGTAATAAACGCCTGGTTAACCTACTATCTAAGGCCTGTGTTCACCAACATTTAAATCAACTGTTTAGATATTTAATCTGTTGTTTACTCAAAACTTCATAGGAAATTTGACATAAACCAACTGTTTAAATACTTAACCGGTGGTTCGAATGTTGGTGAACACAGGCCTAAGAACGGCATAGCCTCCCTGGACTGTCTGCAGCCCGGTGTCGAGGTCAACCAGCTCTTTTCTAGTGAATTATTGAAGGCCTGCGTTCCTGCATATACACTAATGGCACAACACTGATACATTGAATGTTTCTCATTATCATTCTCAGAGATTATTCCTGACGAACACTTATCACTAATATAATTTATCAGTAAATTGTAATTGTAAACACACGGGATTTCTCATTAACAGTCACCTCACCATAGATATTTATCAAAACCTTATACGAGAGAAGAGGTCTAACTTAATTACACTCCCGGATACAGGTATCCGGCAGTGTAATTAAGTTAGACCTCTTCTCTCGTATAAGGTCGTATAATCGCGAGGTGGCTTGATTCCTGAATCAAGCCACCCCGCGATTAAAAAAATCGGGGTGTGGCTGTGACATGAACACGACCGTGTGTTTTATGTGATCTCGTGTACGTAACGGGCAATATTTTAATTTGAGCGAATTTTTAGATCCTTTAGCTACCGAGTGGTTAAGAAAATGTTGGATGTAGATGATAGATACCTATATGTAGCTGCAACACCAAACTGAATCCCCCGATTTTATTGTCATCAGTTATTCGAATTGCCTCTTACTATGGAAGCTTTAAAGACGTATTCACGTCAATAAAGAAAAACGATTTCGATACTCTTTTTATGCAAAACAAAACACATAACGAAATAACTATTGACATAAATATGCTCTAATAAAAGTTTGTCGTTCCAATAACAGCGACCGAACTCCCATTTTCTTCTCTTTTTCGAATTCGTGAATTCAAATATGGAACAATGGTGATATCCAATTGATGGCCAGTATGTAAACTTTAAAATAGCATAAAAGCTTTTTCGCTGACTTATCATTATTTTGATGTTTTAGGTAGGAATGGGTCGAACATGGGTTTCACCGAATACGAACATTCGGTCGAATGTTGGGTATAACTTATACCGAACCGAACATTCGGCCGAATATTCGGCATAATTGATTCCCTTACGTGAACAGTATACAGGTCTGAACCTGTTCACGCAAAGCGCCGCGGATTCAAAATCAAAATCAAAATATTTTATTTCACATATACCTACATGGGCACTTATGAAACGTCAGAAGCTAGGTGCATGTTTCCAATTAGTCGTTTCCTATGGAGAAGAGCCGGTAAGAAACACCACGGTTTCTCTTTTAAAAATAATTGGCTTTACAATATTATCAAATAACAGTGTTAATAGGTATGGGAGGACAGTGTAGGCCTTTCAACAACAATTACCAGGTACTTAACAAAATAGAAAAGTGCCAACAAATCTAGACTCTAGTACCTAGGCCTACAACGTTCTCACATTCACAAAATAGAAAATAATCTATATAAAAGATTAATGACATGATTGCAATTACAACTTGTCAAATCTACTTATTCCTAACAAATTAAAGGTAAAAAAGTAGACTGAACAATTTAATGAAAAGGTAAAAAATACAATTTCTTGAATTAAAATTATAAAAACCTACCTAACTTGCACTCTCAAGGTAAGAAGGAGGTAGATTTATATTACTTGAAAGGTAACTCCTAGCTCCGCGACAGGAAAGCTCCGCAATCTAGTGAACAGGGCAGCTCCGAGGAAAAGGAGTCAAGGCAGCTCCGAAGAAAGTATGTTAGCGCAGTCTCCGCAGCGTCGAGAAGTATACTCAGAGAAGAAATGTAGGGAAGCGTCAGAGCGTCGGCGCCCCCAAAACTGTTAACTTTTCCTAAACAGTTCCAACTTGATAGTTCTCAAGGAATCAGGCAGTAGACCTTCTGCAGTGGAGATGGTTCACTCAGAACCCAGACGTAAACGTAAACTGAATCAAATTGCTTCTCCAGGCTCTTTTTAGGGAAATCTGGACGTTCTTGAATATTCAGTTCTCTTCGAAAAATCCATTTTCGATTTCAAGTTTTTGCTGTCCTCTGTCCTGCCAGTTATCTAACCAGCCAGGTGTAGTCGCCCAAGATGTATACGAGTAAAACATCCTGAACAAATTCTGAGAGTGCGTTTAAGAAACTTATAATTATAATAATTTAGTTATTTAGTAGACAACGTATTAAGTATAAAAGAGATTTAGAATATCCAAAATTTATTTATTTATTTATTTAATACTTTAGCACAAAAAAATGTACAGAGACGGACTTAATGCCATAGGCATTTTCTACCAGTCAACCTTTGGGTGGAGCAGAGACAAACAGTGGTAGGTGCAATTATGAAATTGGAGGAATAATTGTATACATGTAGGAATATCCTTAGATATACCTATACCATACTATAAATAATATAAATATACCTAATTATATATAAATATAAGAACAAATAACTACATATAAATACACGAATATACTAAAACTAATTAAACAAACAATGGGATAACATTTCCGTTGTTATGATACTGCCAGCTTCTTACGAATGTGCTCGCGAACTTTAACCTTAAAGGATAATCGGTTGGTTACCATCCTGATTTCCTGGGGGAGCGCATTCCACAGAGAGATAGATTGAATGAAGAAAGAAGAGTGAATGAAGTCAGTGCGGTGAGTAGGACATTGAAGAAGACGATTGTGTGATGAACGTAGATTTCTATTGTGGTTGGCGCAAATGTACTGAAAGTGGGGAGCTAGATAACCAGGGGAAGAGGGAGAGTCAAGAAATGAAAACAAAGTGGTCAGCGCCCTTTGCTCTCTACGCTGGCGTATGGGCAACCACTTTAGAAGCGACCGATGCGCAGAGACATGATCATATTTACGCAAATTGAAAACGAATCGAATGCAGTTATTGAGAAGACGGTCGAGTTTGTCGAGGAGATCTGCATTCAGGTCATAGTAGCACACATCACCATAATCGATGATAGGGAAAATTAAGGACTGCACAAGCATTGTCTTGGTACTTGATGGTAACAAATTTTTCAGTCGGTATATAGCCCGCAGCGTTCCAGTGACCTTCTGGCTGACCCTAGCGACTTGAGTACGCCAGTTCAAGGTACAATCGACGTGCAAGCCTAGGTCCTTCACTTCAGTGCTAAATGGAACGATCGCACCATTGAAGAGAACAAAATTATATAAGTAAATGATTTTTAGAAAATACAAACCTAATGCAACCTTCATTGAATAGGCTGGTAAGAAAATCTATGAAATAAGTAGACTTCAGTTTGACACTTTTGACGTAAATGTCTTTTCAAGAATAAAATTATGTAAAATGATGAAAAACTAATAAAAAGTATGATAAATCAATGATCTTATATAGGATTAAATTAGCAATGTGCGGCACCAACGCATTACTACGTCGTATATGTCCACAGGCATATCTGACTTCAGTTGTCAACTTGACGTCAAGTGAACGATAGCTTATGGATAAAAAATATCAAAATGGTGAAATGTGCGGTTAAAATTTGCATGTCACGGTCTGAAAAGATTAATAAAGCAAGTGGTGTTACACTTCACAAGAAAGTTTGCAAAATTTTCTTCAGATTATCCAAAAAAAACATTAAAAGACGGTAATTCGTCTTTTAAACGTTGATCGTTGGCAACTCTGGCTGTTTTTCCGATGACAATGTCTTGTCTCGTTCCAACGTAATTAGTTTGACGGAAGAAGAAATGAGACAAACAGATTATTTTGACATTTTGACATAATTTATGTATCCGTTTCAAAGCTACGTCTTTAACTCGTAAGTGGTTACGTTTTTCGGAATATTTTTGAAGGACGTTGCGCCTCTAGTATAATATAACCTCATTGGTAAATAATGTCAAATTAATGAAAAGATTATGTCAAGAAAGTATCTAAAAAAAAAAAAAAAAATAAACATCGTTATTTAGGAGCAGTTAATAGACATTTACATAGTTATGTCGTTTACGAGGTACCAGGGAAGCCACATGTGCAGAAGGAATTATTGCCAAACTTCCTTGTCTTCAACGTAGTCTTTTTTCTTATAATTTATGCTTTTTTGATAAGGACACGTTGGATGTGGGTTTTCCATCAACTTTCCATCGTTAAGTTCTGTAACCGACTTTGGCAACTTGTTATAAAAGCTGATACTGTTTATAAGAAATGACTTGACCAAACCAGACCCAAATTCAGATTAATACAAACTAGTATTAATCTGAATTTGGGTATCACAATTTCGTGTTTACTACGTGTATTTATATTATGGAAATCGCTTCTTATTTTGAAAAGTCCTAAGTTTTTGCGAACATACAAAATACTTTCTAAGATGTAAAGAGAAGGCAAAGTTAGTATATCAATTTCTTTGAATTTATTTCTAAGGGACTCACGAGGACCCATTTTATAGATCGCGCGGATTGCTCTCTTTTGTAGAATGAAAATGGAATCTACGTCAGCTGCCGATCCCCACAGCAGAACGCCATAAGACATAATACTGTGGAAATAAGCAAGGTATAGCTAGCTGTGGCTATATCAGTTAACTGCCTTATTTTTCTTACTGCATATGCAGCTGAACTCACACTGAACTCGTTCTGTACTCGTCTGAAGCCAACGCAGTCGATTAAACCAACATTCAATATTTTGAACACTCGATGTATTGAGGGCACACAATTTATTAAGAATACGACGCCGGTACGACACGGTACGAAAAAGCTACGACAATGCTATGACGACGTTACGGTAACACTACGAGTACTACGACGCTCTGCTACGAAAACGCTACTACGAGACTTTAGTATAAAAAATTACGAACACTATGGCTATGTTGAAGATGAAGGCACTAATTTTGAATTATGTTTTACACACTAAATATTCAATAATAATTATAATTAATAGTCAGTATGATGATAGTTGGATACAATGATTATGCGATGCGTTGAACACTCGATTTAACATTATACATTCGATAAAATGAACGTTCGACTAACTCGACATTCGATTAATTATGGTCGATCTCAGTCGTTGAATGGTATTCGTGTGGCATAGTACACTCGGGGAAAGAGACAGTCTAGACTAACACATCAGTGGTTGTCTGATTAAATCCGGAACTTGATATCGCCCTGAAATACTGTAGGAATACAATGAGAGTTCTGTCTGTACATTCTGTCTGTACATTTAATGGCGTCGGCGTCGCGCTCGGGCTGGATAGAACATACTAACACGTTCACAACATTCACATTAGTATTTGCTCCGAATTTCTGCAGTTCCTTATCGGCCGTTCAAATAAAAGTGTCTGTTTAACATTCAGGCGCTCAACCGCCGAATGTTGGCAACGTGCAGGAAGTGCGTGTCACACTACACAGGCGTGTCCGCGCCATCTGTCGCTTTGCTTGCCCGCACAGCCCGCACTACATAGAACACAGAAGGTCGGCTCCGCACACAGCGAGTGCAAGCGCACTTCCAATTGCTATTAGTACCTAGTACGTGTCTATACTGTCTATGAGTGCGTGCGCCCGTTTTCGGTAACTGCCTTCTGGACCCTTCTATTTAGAGCTGTCTGTCACAGGAGCGTGGATCCGCGCGAGGGGCGGGGGGCAGGGGGGGACTCGCAGACCACACGCATTTGCATAACTTTCGCAAAATGAATAGGGTTGACGTTAGACATACGGTACTTACATCTTTTTTGCCTACCATTTCAGTACCTGCCTTAGAAAATGCTTATAAACTACGAAAAATCGTAATCTATTTGTGTTTGTAATCGTAATTTATTCGGTGTATTTATTTTTGTTTCCAAAAAGTTTAATCATCGTTCAAAAAGTTAAAAAGAGAGAGAGTTGAAATGTTAAAGTTATTTTAAGAGGTTTCCTACTCAAGATCATTTATCTACAAGCATCATACTTGACGGCTCATCGGTAAAGACACTGGTCTACGTTATTAATTTCCAGCAAGTGTCAAGCACACTCGATCGTGCTAGCATGTAGCATGCTCCTCGATGGCGTGATTGATCTTTAGATATTGTAATTCCTATTCGTGTTAGCATTGCTAAGTATTCGGACGAACATAATTTGACTACGATACAACAGCGGATACCTAACTGATGTGCAAACAACGCGAGTGACGTTATCCTATCATACGTGATACGAGATACAAGTTCGATGATCGTTTGACCGCAATTTGTATGTTCGGAAAACTTTATAGGATATTTATGCTGTCATTAGCATACGTTTATGATACGTTGTGAAATGATGTGGGCACAGAGCAGCGCCGACAGAGACAAGTAGCGCAAAGCACACAGCGAGCGGAGTTGATCCTCGGAGCTGTCGCCCGAGCTACGTACTTCCCTTATGATCACTACTGTAATTTATGTGAAGCACTATCGCTCTGTCCTTGTCCAACTAATGCGGATAATCCCCGGGAGAGCGGGACAGCGCCCGAGGTAACCGAGTTATAATCGTGCGGCCGCCAGAGCCGGACTCCTAATAAAGTAAGATAAAGTCGTTTATAAAGTGGATGGTACGTGGAGCGAAGGAAAAACTTAAGTAATAATGTGTGTTTCCTAAGAGAGATTACACTAATAGCGCTTCACTAAACTTGGCTCGCTTTGTTTTATGAAAAAGAGGTCTGGCATGGCGCGAGTAATCGCATTTCCAGGCTTGCTGCAGCTTGAAACTATATTTTATGGCTTCCAAGTAAAGGCTCCTACAAACAGGCGCGACCACTCGTCGCGCTGCACGCGGTGTCTTTGTTGCGCTTTGCGAGTCGCGCCTCGCCTGTTTGTAGGAGCCTTAAGTCGTTTTTAAATTCTAAGAACTTCATAAATATATTAAACATGTAGCTACATAGGCAAGCATACCTTATATCAGATTAGGTAGGTACGGTTAACAGGAATATTAGTAGGTATCATGTCAAACATTGTCGTGTATATTTTTAGGAATGGTTTATCTAGATCACCCGGGTGATAAGAGTAATGTGATAATGTCCGAGCACCGTTACGTGTCTATTGTCATCGCATGTGCAACGCGTGTGATAACGCCCTAACGCAGTTACATCCGACACAACACGAAGAAACGTTCGTCTGGAGAGAGAAAAATAAAGTTTAATATATTGCGAGCGAACAGGATCCGCGGCGGGCGGCGACCGCGACGCAGAGCAACAATGTGCAGTAGGGCCATTTATTCAATGCGCCTCATCACACACTTTCATAAGCTGTGGCGTAACGTTGGTTAGTGGTGATGCTGTAGTTTGGAACTCGCTGCATGTGCTTGTGTCTTGGTTTGTTCGTCGCTTGTGTATGTCGAGTCTGATTCTCGCATTGTTTTCACTTTAGTGTAAACTGTGCTTTCTTCATGTACCTCTATGGTGTCGCATAGCTAACCGCATTGGATTCCGTCACGTCACCAGAGTTATGCTCGTTCGGACGTAAAAAATGAATTACTATGTAAGCACTTTTTTACTGTCAGTCATCTAGAAATATTGCAATCATGCGTCTACTTTTGTATTTTCCGCGCAATGCAGATGCGCACTGAACGCAAAAACGTACAATCATGTAACAAAAACGTGCATTACCAACGCGCGCCTAATGACTCGCGCGACAAATGGAGTTTTAACCGACTGCAGCTGGCAAGGTGATGTGATGCCAGGATCGTATCCAAACGAGCGAGACATCAACAGGGAAGGTAATGGACGATGTTAGAGCCGCGGTAAACGCGCATGGACGTCGTTTAGAACATGATGTTATGATGAGATACAGCGATTGTTATAGAATGACTACCAGTCGCCGCAACATTCTGTGATATTTCTTTTTATGGCAGCCCGCATGGCGCTTGGCGAGCACTTGTGAGTGAAATGCTAACGGGACAGGCCAGCAACGTGTCCCGGGCACTGACATGCAGGCGGCATGTGGCCCACATCATGGTAAGTGGCCACCACTCCATAATTTGCAACTGGTTCGCCAACCGCCGCCAAACGTAGTACCTGCGGCATTTGTTACAGAATCATGTACTTTGTATGGGGCAATTAGGGGCAATTCTTAGGTACCTACAGACCCCTATCCGTGCTTTTATTTATCTTTGAGGTATTTGTAGGCATGTTTCTACAAAATTACCTGTTTTATAAATACGGGCACGAATGCACAATACAATATGCGTAGGCAAGGGTAATAGTAGCCATTATATGTTTGTGATGATTAGCGTGCCAATAACAGACACGTGTGTTAATTGTTAAATCAGCGGCATTAACCATCTATTTACAATAAATTTCCCCGGACAGGCATGCCGCATTTTGTTTTAGATTTAACGATACTCTACACTTAACGATATTGAATGGTGAGTAATCGTTACAGACAGTTTATTATTTAAATTCCACTTCAACAACAATAATATATTTTGTGGATGAAATGTGTGACTGTGACACGATAACAAAGACTGTCTGTGACACACCTATCAAAACAACGGC
Organism: Dryobota labecula; assembly: GCA_947523025.1. NCBI lineage: Eukaryota > Metazoa > Arthropoda > Insecta > Lepidoptera > Noctuidae > Dryobota > Dryobota labecula. The sequence goes on from OX383301.1 coordinate 24,688,516, forward strand.
TTATTGATTGTCAGCGATAAGTAAGTGTCGAGGAGAGGTCTCTCAGGAACTCGTGACCTGGTGCGTACCTACAGTCTCCCAGGCTCTCATCTCGTGTCAGCTCACCCTGCTTCCTGCCGCTCTGCCACGAGTGCCGCTCCGCACACTCGGCAGGGCGGCACTAACAGCCGAGCACCGGATGCTTCCCACCACCACCGATCCCCTGCGCACAGACCGCAGCTTCCGCCATTCACCGCCGCTCGCGCGCTCGCAGACACTGCTACTAATGTACCAATATTACTTAGCTTGCAAAGTAAAGCGAGTACCGAGGAGTTTCAGTAATGGGAGGAAGTCACTCCCTCGCCGCTTTCGGGTCAGTAACCTCGTCCGATGTGTAGCAGTGGAGCAGTGCAAATTGCTTGGTTAGTACGTGGTATTGTGATAAGTGTAGACGTGGAGGAGCAATGTAAGGGGAGCAGAGCGGTTGGATAGTAGTTTTAGGAGTGTTGTGGTGAAGGCGAGCCCCCCACAGAGGACTTGAGTCTCGAACTAATGGAAGTTCGATGTGCCGACGCTTGTGGCCATGCGGGCATGCGGCCGAGCGGAGCTGCGTGCGAATGGCGCTGGGCGTTTTGTTTGCTCACTACAAAGTCGTGTAATGCGCCACTTAACTTCACAGGCCGTTCTGCACGTGTTTCCGATTTAGCGTCGCGCTCCCATGCATTATAAGAAAAATTATTTGATTCTGTTTCAGCACTGCAGCAACATGTCCTTTTCATTAACCCTAATACCTAGCTGAAAAACTAAATTACTCTTTCAAGCGACAAGCAAGTGTATAGCCAAGTAGCGATTAGACCACCCGGTGACGAGGGCTGTGTCAAAGACTATTAAACCTCTTTGGTTTTGTGAAACTATAGCGACACGCTCAGAGCCAGCGGTCAGGCGGCGAGGCGCAAGGCGAGGTCGGCTACTGAACCTGATACATTATACATATGTACATGCATAATACGAACATTAGGAGCCGCGCCGCCATATCAACTAAATAGGACACAATAGGCCTAAACTATTAATTTTAATCTGACGACCGCCAAGTTCGCGTCAACAAGTCGGGAACCGCTCGCAGCTCGCACCGCGGAGCAACACGAAGAACAACTGGGTCTTATTAAAATGCGCTTGAATCCACAGCACGTAGGTGTAGCTGCGGTATGGATATCGGTTGCCTCAAACTAGTGGCACATAGATATAACTATTTCTTATGTAGGTATTATAAAATATGAGATCATTCTCGCACGAGTATGAGATGGTCCTTCTGTAATTATCTGCTCTGTGACAAGACAACGCCGCGCGCCGTAAACTTGCGCAACAAATCGTATTTTTTCTCATATAAATTAATTTCTTTGCTTCAGTGGGGAACTTACAAAGTTACGACATACATTCATCAAGTTTTGCACGTGTTTTGGCGAGGGTCTTCCCTCCCCTCCGACGACTTAAGGCTCGAGCAGACAGGCGCGACAGGCAACGCGACCCTTGTCGCGCCCGCGATATCGCGCTAGTCTTTGCGAGCCTTTACGGTCGGAGGCTGCTCGGCTATTCGTTCGGTGCGTTATGCGCTCTTAAAACCGTGAACGATATCGTCGGGCTGAGCTAGGTGGAAAACTGGACATCCACGTCCGTGGCACTACCGACCATCATGAAAAGGCGTTACTTACAGAGATAGTTTGTGTTTTAATGTCGAGTTTGATCGAAATACTTTTATAGTTGAATGTTCAAGGTACACTTACAACATAATTTTAGTAAGTCTAAAAGTTTGTCAAAGTAGTTACGTAACTGTCGGAGACAATTATATATTATATGCCAGAAAGCCTAGAGGTAAAGACACAATGACTGAGCGAGTTCACGGGTTAGCGCTATTTGTCACGTAACACTGACTGTCTCCGGTACAATGGCGCCAATCACTGCTTCACAGCCGATCACAGATAAACTCTTTTGTTGCATTTGTTACACGAATGCACAGGAAGCACTCTGTTTGAGGCGTGGGCGCTCGCACCACGGATAGAAGAAAAACAGAAGCCCTTCTAATAATGCGGGGAAAGCAACTCATACAATCTGTGCCCTCGGAGAAAATTAAAAGTTAAGGCACTAACCGACGATTATCCTTGTATGTACTATGCAAGTGCACCCAAGGACAACCCCCGGTTGGTGTAGGACTATTGCAAGATATGGAAACAACGATATTAGACAATAGGTTTTGGGTGTTAAAATGGACTGGTTACGTAAAACTATGGAAGGACTATAAATCTATATCTATATCTTCTATATATATAATAAAATCGTAGCGAAGTCAAAACTGTACATTAAATATTTTTGAAAAAAAGTAATTGCCACGAGGTCTGGGAACGATTCTGATGCCGAAAATATAGTTTTTAGAATTTTTGTCTGTTTGTCTGTTTGTCTGAATGTATGTTCCACGTAAACGCAAAAACTACCGGACCGATTTTGTTCAAATTTTGCATAGATATTATAGTATCTGTTTATTACAGATATGGTTAATATATCACTCTACTTACGTTTTTCTTTCCATTCATCATACTTTTTATTAGATTTTCATCATATTACACAATTTTATTCTTTAAACGACATTTACGTCAAAAGTGTCAAACTGAAGTACTTATTTCATAGATTTTCTTACCAGCCTATTCAATGAAGGTTGCACTAAGTTTGTATTTTCTAAAAATCATTTACTTATATAATTTTGGATATTCTAAATTTCTTTTATACTTACATACGTTGTCTACTAAATAACTAAATTATTATAATTATAAGTTTCTTAAACGCACTCTCAGAATTTGATCAGGAGGACATCTTGGCCTACTACACCTGGCTGGTTAGATAACTGGCAGGACAGAGGACAGCATAAACTTGAAATCGAAAATGGATTTTTCGAAGAGAACAGAATATTCAAGAACGTCCAGATTTTCCTATAAAAGGAGCTTGAGAAGCAATTCAGTTCAGTTTACGTATACGTCTCGGTTCTGAGTGAACTATCTTCACTGTAGAAGGTATACTGCCTGATTCCTGGAGATTTATCTCGTGTTTGTACTGCTAAAGTTGGGGTCGCCGACACTCTGACGCGCCCCTGCAATTCTTCTCGACACTGCGGAGACTGCACTCGGATTCTTTCCTCGGTGCTGCCTGACTCCTGTTCCTCGGAGCTGCCCTGCCCACTAGATTGTGGAAGCTTTCCTGACGCGGAGCTGGGAGTTACTTCAAGTAATATAAATTTACCTCCTTCTTACCTTGAGAGTGCGTATTAGGTAGGTTTTATATTCTTAATTCTAGCTATTGTATTTTTTTTTACCTTTTCATTAAATTGTTCAGTCTACTTTTTAATCTTTTTATTTGTTAGGAATAAGTAGACTTGACAATATTCCGTATAGGTCTGGTCAAATTACTACGTATAAATTATCACGCTATTTGCTATGGGGGATGAGCAGTATTGCATTATGTTTTGAGATGGGTCAATAAGAGCAGGTACCTTAACCGTGGTCGCTACAAGAAAAAGACTATCTTTAACTTTTAGAAAAAAATTGATGTGCATTCACAGATTTTGAAAAAAATGTACAGTCAGCAAGAAAATGGGGAATTTTCACAAAAAAGTTTATTGATGCCAATCGATCCTGTTTCTTACGAGGATCAAAAACCTTTATAGGACCAACTGAGGTTTGAGTACTAGAAAAGTCAGAAATCGAAAAAAACTTTTCCCATACAGTTCGTAGGAATGATACTGAGATGACAACAGTCGAATTATTCCATTAATACTTCGCTGGGTTGATAGTAAATTATGACATATTACGCTATTTCAATCAACTTTCAACAAAGCAATGCAAATCTGATTTCGATTGTTGTGCAACTCAGTCTGTCTGTCCGTATGTTTGTCACAGCTGGATATTACAAGAACTACTAAAGCTATCAAATTGAAATTTGGAAAAGTTTGAGATGACGTTTGCCCAACTATTTTGCAAATAAGATTTTTTTTTTTTTGCATCTAGGATTTAACGGGGGTTTTAAAACTCGAAGTCGGGCTACTAGGGCATGTGGGGTATCGTATGAAAGAGCACTAAATGCACATTCTCAAAAAAAATTGTAGGCCTCATTGTTTACGACTTTTGACCAAAAAAATATACCATTCCACCCCTCTCTCCCTCACGCGTTCCGCTTCCTCCTTCGCGCGCATTACTGCTTCGCAGAAGGAGGTGACGGCCTCCCATGCACTCTCGCTCCGTACCATGGCCTGGACCAGGGATGGACCTGGCGAGAGATCGTCGCCACCGATCGCCTCCGCGAGGACACGGTGGTGCCCTACCCAAGCCGGGTAGGCCTCCACCGTATGCTCTACCGTGTCCTCCGGGCGATCCACACAGTGGTAACACCCTGGTGTTTTCTCCCGACTTATCCCAAACAAGAATCTCTCGAAACAACCGTGTCCGGTGAGGACCTGCGTCAGGCGGAAAGTGAGGAGGACCTGCGTCAGGTGGAAGGTGAGGACACCGTGGCGCCTCTCTAGCCACTCCTCAAAGAGGGGACTTATAATTGACTTCCCGTGTGTTAACAATTACAATGTACTGTTATAGTGGTAGCTGTTCGTCAGGAATAATCTGTAAGAATGATAATGAGAAACATTCAATGTATCAGTGTTGTGCCATTAGTGTATATCCAGGAACACAAGCCTTCAATAATTCACTAGAAAAGAGCTGGTGGATACTCGACACCGACCTGCAGACAGTCCAGAGAGGCTATGCCATTCTTAGATGGCAGGCTAACCAGGCGGTTATTACTCCTGGACAGGACCGGCCTGCGCCTGGTGACGGGGACTGGTTGGAACAACCACTGATGGCCGCCATGGCCCATGTACCATGGTCCACCTGAAGGACTAAGTGCGGGAACCAAACCCTTTACCATAGAACATGGAACTGTACGTTGCTTGCTCTCGCTTTACCAGTCCTGACTCTCTGTATATTTTGACTGCTGTGGCCAAAACTACAAACGTAGTATTCAAGGAAGTTTTATTAAAATGTGGCTGGTATTTTAGTATATTGTGTCGTGTTACGATTTCCACGCGAACGAAGTCGCGGGCAGAAGCTAGTAAAAAATAAAATAAAAATATTCAAGTATTTATTTTTAGTACCTACTAGCTTTTGCCCGCGGCTTCGCCCGCGTGGACGTCGGTTATCGCATAAAAAAGTAAGTACCCTATGTCCTTCTTCATATCCCAGGCTATATCTCAAAACTATAACTTAATAATTTACATTAAATGAACACCATTGGTGCATAACTTTTCTCTGGGTCACGTTCGCAATTGGACGAAATATTTGACATTTATTTTGTACTTGCAACAAGATCTGGCTGTAGAATTCGATTAATCGACTAATACTTGACCGGTTGACATTTTAGCGGGAACACCACTAAACGACCGAAAAAAAAAGAAAACAAAATACGTCTGTACTCTGTGGTCGTGTGGCGGTGTGGCGCGGTGCTTAATGTAAACATTCATCAAGGTTATACGTGCGTAAAGTAATGGATTCAATGAGAAAACGGTTTAATCTTAGAAAAACCTTATACAGAATTACTGAGAAATAAGTGTAGATTTCGTATTGAGTGTTAGTTTATCGAAAAGTGATAAATATGTCAGTGAAAAAGTAACGAAAGTTTTGGAATGCACAAATTTTAGTCATATGGCCGCCGTGTTTAGTAATGTTTTTATGATAAATATTCTTGTATACTGTTTGAAATACACATAAGTAGCTAGCTTATTTATCTACGAACATAATTTGGCTAATAGCTACTGATACGAGTATTGTAGCGTATTGTTATCGTAATCGTATTTCCAAAAGTTAAATTCGGCAAACAAATACCTACAAAAAGACAATAAAATGGATATAGTATGTTATCCTTGAAGACCGTTATAAGATACACAATTCCACCATACATTATTTTCTTATATCTCAAAGAGTTTAAACAGCGTTTTCGTTGAAAGCTCCCAGACGGCTTTTTTTTTTCCGACACCTCCAACAAATATCGTTAATTTATACAAAAATGCATACAAAAACTTAACAAATTATATACTAGAACCTTCCTCGAGAACCAAGCTATCCATTGGTAAAAACAGCATGAGAAACGGTGCAGTAGTTTTTGAGTTTATCGCGAACAGACAGACAGACGCTGCGGAGGACTTTATTTTATAACATGTAGTGATAGTGATATATTTTATTAAGTCTATATATTTTGACAGCTTTTCTGCTATAGTGTTTTGTAGGTTGTGTGTTTGGAACTGCTATGTCAATAATTTGCGCGGATTTATTAATTTTATCTAGTAATGTCTGGTCTATTGTAATGTGTTGTTCTGTTTGTAAGAATGGCTCGATCAAAGTATAACTTGTGTGTTGTGTTTTCAACGACCGTTTCTAGAATATATTTGTAGTAAGGCACTGGAGATGTAATAATTAATTTATATTTAACTAGCTTCTGCCCGCGACTTCGTTCGCGTGGAAGTCGTTAACACCATAATATACTAAAATACCAGCCACATTTTAATAAAACTTCCCTGAACACTACGTTTGTAGTTTTGGTCACAGCAGTCAAAATATACAGAGAGTCAGGACTGCTGACGCGGGAGCAAGCGACGTACAGTTCTATGTTCTATGGTAAGGGTTTGGTTTCCACACTAAGTCCTACAGGTGGACCATTGTACATGGGCCATGGCGGCCATCAGTGGTTATTCCAACCAGCCCACCTCCCTCCAGAGGTTAATTACGTCTCCCGGTATTTTTAGAACATCTGTGAAAGATCAGGGTGCCCCGAGGGTCTCTATTCTAATCTGGGTGACGCCTGTGCATTCAAAGAACACATGCGCGGCGGTTTCCTCAGCCTCCATGCGAGCTCTGCACAGAGGATTGTCCGATATGTCTATTGTGTAGAATTGTTTGTTTAGCGTGCAGTGTCCCGTAATGGTCCATGGTACGGAGCGAGAGTGCATGGGAGGCTGTCACCTCCTTCTGCGAAGCAGTAATGCTTGCGAAGGAGGAGGCGGAACACGTGAGGGAAAGGTAGTCTGTGCGCCCTCACGCCCCTAGTCACCGCAGAAGACGGCCTGGGCGGCGGGAATCAATTGGCGATTCCCGGCCACCGTAGGCGCGGGCTTGCGGACGGCGAGCAATGGGCAGCTCGCCGTCTGGTAAGGACCAGACCCAGGTTGACGGCGCATTGTGTTCTACGCGTGCCACAAAAAGATGTCAGCACGAACTGTGATGGGGTCCGCTAGGACCAATGCCTGCCAGGGTTGCGGGTTTTTCCGAAAGGGATACCGTGGCTCTGGCACAAAGGCAACTGAAGTAATACAGGTGGGTTTTAGTCAGCAAAAGTCTGACACGCTCCCCCCAGAGCAGAAGTTATTTGATAATTTCCCACCCAAAAAAAAAAGTCCTATAAAGTTCTTCGAACTATCACTCTTACAGTAACAAAATGTAAAAAAACCGGTCAAGGGCGAGTCGGACTCACGCACCGAGGGTTCGGTACCATCATAATTGTATAGCTTTATTCGTATTAGTACCTAAATAGTTAAATGGTGCTGATCCATGCGTCATGTTCGTGAACGGGCGCCGTCAGTTGGGACTGGTCATCTCTTAGCTGCCACGGCTTATTTTAATTTTTGAATTGTTTCTATTACGGACGCTTCTAACGTGCACGTCTTTCTACATTGTTCTCACATGTATAACTTCAACATGAATGATGTAACCCATATTTTGTAACAATATTTTGTTTTAAAAGAGTGTCCATGGAGTTTCTTGTCCGTTCTTCTCCATAGGAACCTACTACGCTTTGAAATGGGCAACTAGCTTCATCTTTCTGACTGACCGACCCCTTGAAAATTCAAAAGTGCCTGTATTTGGTTTATTTGAAATAAATGCTTTGAGTTTGAGTTATGTGCCCAGAAAGAACTACAACTTACTGTGCTTAACCCAAAGCAATCTGTGAGTAGGCAGGAAGAAGGACATTTTCGTTGTGAAACGTGAAATGTTTTTCAATTTTCATCGGCGAGGTCAATATTCATCAGAGAATTTGAACACTGCGATGTATAATATTGCAGTTTTAGGTCAGCGCCATCTCTTGACCGATAGTGAAACTAATGTAATTTTTGTTGATGATTTCTGAAAAAGTGTGTTATTTAGAGAAATCGTTTTATTTTTCCTGTTATCTTTACATAAACTACTATCACATAAAATAATTTCAGATTTTTCTATGCAAACTACGGTGATAAGGGGGGGGGGGGGGAATGGTTTATTAACTTTTTTTGTCAAGTCGAAAAAATCGGGCCTAAAAAAAATTTATGAGTATGTGCAAATCTCTCTTTCCTACGATACCCCACATACCCTAGTAATCCCAGTTCGATTTTTTAAGACACCCAGTTAAGTCCAAGTTACAAAAAAAAAAAATCTTATTCGCAACATATATTAGTTGGGCAAACGTCATCTAAAATTATTCAAAATTTCAAGTTGATAGCATTAGTAGTTCTTGAGATATCTAGCTGTGACAGACAGACGGACAGACATACTGAGTCGCACCATAAGGGTTCTTTTTAACCAATTTGGTACGGATCCCTAAAAAGAGCCACATAAATATCAATTCTATGGAATCGAAATCAGATTTGCATTGCTTTGTTGAAAGTTGATTAAAATAGCATAATATATTATAATGTCATAATTGACTGCTTAGATGATATTAGTATGATAAATCATTTAAAGATTAAATCTGTAACTATCTGATAAATTCGTTTCTTGTTCAACACAGCGAAGTAGTAATGGAATAATTCGACTGTTGTCATACACTTATACATTGTGTTCGTTCTCATCTCAGTCTCACCTACGACCTGTATGGGAAAACTTTTTTCTCTTCAGTAGCTCAAACATGTAGGTTTTGCTGCCTGAAATCAGTGAGTAAAATGCGATTTTGCTCACTGAGTGAGACAAAGTAACTTTTTAATTATTTTTTTAAGAAAGCCGCGAATATCTTATTCATCCTTGGGTTAATCATACAATTCGAAACATTCACACTCTATCTCTTTCCCGCCATTAGAAAGAAAGAGAGACAAAGACCCAGCCCTTTGGAAGTTCCGATTTTGAATTCGACCTCAAAGACAAACACGTTCGGAATTTCGTACTAACTAAAGAAATTTTGCAAAAAGATTATTAATTATGTCTTTTAATGTAATTTATTGAATTTTTAACTTATTGTTGTATTTAAACGAAAATTAGTATTTACTGCAAATAAAACTGATTTTTAACCTGTAAATATTTATTTTTAGTTTCAATAATGTTACGTAGCATATTTTGAATAATAAAATATCATGGGTGCTAGTTCCGAACACGCCTTAATTTAAATAAAAGAGCGGGAATAAATTTCGTGGCTGGCGTAAAGAGTTGAATAAGTTAAAAAAATATATACATATATATTAGGTGAAAAGGCGGGAAACTGTAAAAGTGTAAAGGCGCTCTTTTTAAACAAATTATCTTTAAAAAATAATTTATTGTATTATAAACATTTTCTTTGTAAATATTCATATTAAATAGATAGTTGATAGTGTATATAATTCATTAGCACCCCGAAATGGAGAAAAAAAGGCGGAGGAAGGATGAAACGTCCTATCCTGACTCGCAGCAGCAGCAGTTGGTCGAGTCTTCGGACTCTGATTCAGCGGGGTCCGAACAGACGGTAGTAAGCTCCAAATATAATGACAAGGACGCAAAGGATAAGTACGCCATCTACAAGGTAAAAGATTACACACGCAAATGTCCCGAGGAAACGAAACAAACGGACCTCATTGTATTTTTAACTCCTGTCGAAGAAAATGTGGCATTTAGCGATAGGGATCGTATGGCCCTATCAAAAGGTTTACGGGAGCATGAGGTTTCAGGTGTCATGCATCTACGTACCATTAATAAGTATAAAGTCGGCATAACATTTGACCTACCAAACATTGCGAATATGTTTTTACAGAACAAAAAGTTGTTAGATCAGTTGTCTCTTAAGGCAACTATACCGGCTGGAGATACTGAAGTAACGGGAGTCCTTACTTCGGTTCCTGTAGTAATGTCCAATAAGCAATTTTTTTCATTGATTGGCAGTTCCAAAAATGTAATTCAAGTTAGGCGCTTCAAGCGCAGGGTCAGAAGTGACGTTAGCGTAGCTTTCGTCCCTACACAAGCTGTTGCGGTAACCTTCGCCTCCACTATTCTTCCTCAATACATTTATTTGGACTCATGGCGTCACGAAGTGAGTAAATACATACCACTGGTAAAACAATGCCTTAAGTGTTTGCGGTATGGACATATTGCTAAATTCTGTCGCAATATTGAGGTATGTTATTTGTACATTAAATCATAATTTTAAGAATAGTCAAGTTGACCCCAAGGATGCTAAATGCGCAAATTGCAAAGATAATCACATAGCTATCTCCGCATCTTGCCCAATTAAAAAACAAAAAGTGGAAGAAAATAAAATTAAGTCACGAAGTGCCACATACTCTGATCTTTTTGACGTTAATACATTCCCAGCATGTACAAATTAATAACCTAATGAAATCCGATAAATTTATAAGAAACTACTTTAGTAGAAACAATTACAAAAATAGTTAGCACAAAAGATGTTCCTATTAACTCATCATCAATTAAAGAGGTTTTAAAAACAACTTTAAGTAAGAAATTTCCTTCATCTTCTTAATGGATTTGTCAAACTTAAATATAGTTCAATGGAATGCACAAAGTCTTAATAGCAATAAACATATATTAATTAATTTCCTCTATACACAAAATATACATATAGCAATAATTTCTGAAACGTGGTTCAGACCTGATTAATCTTTTAGAATAAAAAATTACAATATTGAAAGGAATGATTGTGGTAACAAACACAATGGAGTTGCAATTATAATTCATGAAAGCATTACATATACTAAAATTAACACCTATTTTGATAATTCTTTCTAAAACATTTGTGTAAAAATTATAGATAATAATAAAGAAATAAGTATAGTTAGTTTTTATAGTCCTCTAAACTCTAATCCAGCTTTTAATAAAGGTGATTTTGATTCTTTGGTGAAGTCTGTCCTTTTATATTTGCTGGGGACTTTAATGCCCATCACACTTCCTGGGGATGTATTTCTGACTCTCCAAGAGGTCGAGAAATCTTAGAAGTCATTGACGAAAATAATTTGTAAAAAAAATTACGAAACTTTGAAGACCAAATAGTCTGCCTTTTCATTCCCTACTACACCAATGTGTGAAGGCACCCACACAAAACTAACTAAAATATTTGTTTGATATAATTCGACCCATAACTGTTTTATTAAATAAGTTATATAATTAGTGTTAGCATTCAATTTGTTGTTTGCCAAGTTTTCCAGAACACTCATGCTATCACTTACCACAACCCATTTATTATGTCCTGAATTATAATTATTAATATGTTTCAAAGCACTCAAAATAGCAACAACTTCAGCTATAAAAATACTTGAATTTTTTCATTCTTTCGACAAATGCCTATGTTTGAAAAGGGCTCATATATGGCAAAAGACACAGCCCTATCGTTCTTGGAACCATCTGTATAAACAAATTTATGATCTGACTACTCTAATAACATTGCATTTACTTTCTCTTTTGAGGACAAGTCCTTTCTTTTCTTTAAAATTATATTAATAGCTGGAAATTTACCATTAAAAGTTCCTTCATAGCAAGGCAAAATATGTTTGGATTGATAAATATTTAAATTTTGAATAAAATTTACGAAACTTTGAAGACCTTGTAACATAAAAATTTCTTTAGAAACTGAAGGAGTAATTGAATGTAACAAATTGACCAAAAGACTGTTACTAGATACACTATAAAGTTTTAGTATAAATCTTTCTTTTAAGTAATTAAAACGAATGCTTAATGGCGGAACATTGCAATCAATCTGCATTGCATTTATAGGAGTACTTCTGAATCACGCAAATATTTATTTTGAAGAACATCTAAACTATTTACAATTTTAACATCTGAAGCGAAGCAATAGAAACCATATTCAAAATGACAACGAACTAATGATTTGTACAACAGTAACAAAATTTTTGGATCTGCACCCCAGTATGAGCCAGACAGAGATTTCAGTACATTATAAGCTTTATTTGCTTTACTAATTATATGTTATATGTAATTATTCCAGGTTAAATTATATGAAAAAAGAACCCCCAGAAATTTAACCTCAAGTGAAATGGGTTTTATTTGCAAAGATACAACATACAAACTAAAAATAAAATATTTATACTCTAAACCTACACGAAAAAAAAGAAAAAGAAAAAAAGGGGAAAGTGCTCATTGGGCATCAAAAAATTCTTCCGCATCGCCGTCAGTGGAAAAAGTGCCCAAAAGGCTGGCAGTGTTGCCACGTTGGATGGCAACGCTGATTCTTTGGCCTAAAAATAGGCCAGACCTCTGGTCACGTGAAGAGTCGACCAACCGCTTGGCGATGTCCCGATATACACGATGAGCACTCGGACCCCACGGACCTAATGTTTCAACCCCAAACGGCTCAAAAATATAACTCCCTATAAGGTTGTTATATTTGCGCCGTTTGAGGTTTTCTGCACCTGCAGCAGCCGCCCCAGCACAACCCGCCGTGCTAGGAAGATGGGATGGCGCGAGGGTGTCGACACAGGTTGCATCCCACACCAAAGGCCTACCCAGCTTCCAAGGCATTATGGTCATTCCGTCTGGCCTCTTCCCATCGTCACGTGCCAAGCCACTGGGTTCTAAAACAGCAGGCACCCCGGCGGTGACAAGAGCCCGACGGATAATGTCATTAATACTGGCGTGTCGTGCTAACCGACCAGCGCTCTTGCTGCAGGATAAGCCATGGTGTCCGAGGCGGTCCACTGCTTCACCGCACTGACAGCGATGTGGAGCCACGCAAGGAGCGCCCAGACGCAGACTTGTAGCGAGCCGGAAAGTGGTGTCACCCAGCATAGTGCCTATGTTGGGTGACGGTAATGCCTGAAGCCAAAGGCCCGACTCCCATTCTCCCAAAGCCAGCAGGCGTGCACGCTCAGCAGTATTGGTGGACGTATTAATGAGGTTATTCCGTACCAACCTGCAGAGTGGCTCATCCCACTGTCTCTGGGACGACGGGTTTTCGGGCTGTACCGTATTCGGACAAGCCACTTTCCAGGCGTTCACTGCATCAGTCAAACACGGCACTTCAGAGTCAACCTGAGAAGGGGCTAAAATTCTTGTGGTTAACTTTTCGGTGCTGTGGACCGAGGACAGGAACGTAAGCTTAAACTAGAAATTTTGCGGACGCCGAGCCCACCAAACCGAATGGGTAGTGTAGCTTGCAGCCAGGCACGGTCGTCCAATGCCACATTTAAAATAGATGTAAGAGTACTTCTAATAATTTGATCGATTTTGTCTAAAAGGTGTGGCTTCTTCCATAGAGAGGAAGAGCGGAGAAAATACATAAAATTTGGACCGAAACAGCAGTATCTGATGAGGGTGAATGCCGAATGTAAATTAATTTTAGAAAGTCTATCCGAAATATCATTAAAATGTTTAATTTTTTCGTCAACGAAAGGTGAAAAACTGTCTTCTAAAATTGGGGAACCTAGGAGGTGTAGTGAACTTTTTTCCAATATTTTGATATCTGGGGCTATTTTATTGAATTTCTGTAAAATGGATTGGCTGTCATTATTGTCACAAAGGTAGATTTCACATTTTGAATAGTTGAGATCAAGGCCGATGGAATGGAACTGCTGCTTTAGGAATTGGAGATCTTTGAGAACAGTATCTACGTCACCTCCTAGAATCCCATCATCTAAATACCACACATTAAATTTTGAATTTAGTTGCTGTATGATGGGGTGGATAGCCAAACTGAAAATGACTGGCCCGAGAGGATCACCTTGTTGGCATCCGACTGCAGATTCCAAAACATTTTCTCTATAAAGTAATTTGGATGGGTGCCTGTAGCATTGCCACAAAAAACCATAAATTTCCGGTAACTCTTTTTTTACTTCAGCCAAAAAAGTGTCCCTGTTAACGGAGTTGAAGGCATTCCTAACGTCAACCTTAAGGATGATCTCACCTTTACCGGAATTTAAAAAACTGGAAAGGGCATGTACGGCAGCCTCGCAGCCCCCTTTGGATCCAAAGCCAAGCTGGAGGGGCTGGAACTTGTTAGTTAAAATTTCGCCGTACAATTTGCAGCATATTTTGGCTGCCGTACGCCTGTAGGTGCACCCAACGGCAATGGGACGAAAGCCGCCGTCTCTCTTGCGCAGGGCACATAAGTTAGCCCCGTACAAGACATCGACGACGGCATCATTCACACCGCCGTTGAGCATCAAGTTAATTAGAACCGCAAGCTCCTTCAAAAGTGACTCACCAGCTTCCCCGGCGCCTGAGCTCAATAAGTCTTTTAAATGTTGAGGAGTCAGGCCGTCGAGACCGCCGGCGGAGCCACTTCGGAAGGAGCTCACGGCTGCAATGAGCTGGGGGGCAGTGATGTTAAAAGAATTTGAATCTGGACCGAGAGGGAGAGGGGGGTCGGGGAAGGTGAGACCAACCGCAGGCGCTGGATGTTTACTCTCCAGAGCTGAAATAGTTTCTGGAGAGTAGGGTGCCACCACATCGCTACTGAAAAGTAGCCTGGCCGCTCCCCTGATGTCACCTTCACTTAATTTGTATTCTACATGTGAACATAAGCCTCTTGGTGAAAGGTTATTGGAAACAGGTAATTTGGGATCTAAAATAAGGGTCGAATTAAAACAGTTATCTTTAATTTGGTTTGTTAATGTTTTTTTAGTTGCCAAATTTTTTTGTACATGTAGAATCCTATAAGGGAAGGTAAGTAATTGCTCCCAGGCACTTTGAGAGTTCTCCTGGGTCGCAAGACGGAGACATTGCGCTAAACACAGCGCAACAGACGGTCTTGCGCCCCGGGGAACTCTCTTTAATACTGGGGTAGATTTTTTTAATTTTGCCAATGTTTTCCACAAACTGTAAACTGGAGTTGTTGATGTTGAAGATGTGGCTGGGGGGCACAAAGGTACACTATGAGGTTTGTGAACCTTACCATAGTGTATCTGTAGCCCCCGTGCGCCTTTAAAGAAGCGTGGCTGGGAGCAATGGGGACATCTCACCTGGACATCGAGCGATGTGGCAGGTTGACTGGTACTATTATCGGCATCGCTACAGCCGGCATTTAACATAGATATTTAAATACACTTACCTAATAGAAAAATAAATATGAAAGTAACACAAAAAACACTTAAATAACTATTTACACGTATAAAAAATTCACTAAACAAAAAAGATGTAACTAAAATTGTCATTTCCCTTGTGACAGCAGCTTGACGGCTGCGGCGCACTGACGCACACGCGCGGGCCTAGGGCGCTGCGGCGCCGCGCGTGCAGAGTGCCTTCTTTTTCTTTTCTCTATGTCTACTCCGCTTAGCAACGTGCCAGCTACCTCTCAGTTTTAACGATGGTCCTTGTAGTTTCAGTAACTTATGCGGCCTACCCAAATGTACGTTCTTTGGTTTTGTTCGTCCAATATAATAGCTCCTTATGTTTTGTTACTGAAAAATGCGTGCACTGACTGGACAGGTCCACTCAATATGTGTGGTTCTTCTTTCTTCAAGAGACCATTTCAGATACCAATCTACATTGTCTTCACATGAACTAATCAAGATTATGTCTGAATTTGTTTATGTAGGCCTTTCTTCTCTTTCTTTCCTTTTTCTTCAGATTTTTCAAATTTAATATATATTTATGACATGTTGATTAGTGAAATGGGTAATGCACACTTATTATATTGCACATTGGGAATATTATGACGCTGTTTACCAAACATAACAACTTTGGACTTGGACTGATTAACATTTAGATCAAGGTAAGAAAAATATTCATAAAGATTTACCAATGCATCGTTGACTATTTGGACCGTTTGTGATAAATTGTTCTCAGATGTATAAACAACCAAATCATCTGCAAATTGTAGATTTTTGACCTGAGGCCCTAAAATAAGATTTAATCTTCGTATATATAATATAAATATTAAAGGTGATAGTATACCTCCTTGACAGACTCCTTTTGACGAGAGTCTAGGACCATAAAGATGTCTATTAAATTTAGTATATACTTCTCTATTGCTCAAAAAACTGTTAATCCAATTTATAATTTTTGCAGGAATCCCTATTTGCGACAATTCATAACAAAGAATATCTATATTTACACTATTGAAAGCTCCTGCAACATGAAGAAAACTCCAACCAAATGTT
Source organism: Dryobota labecula (assembly GCA_947523025.1). Classification (NCBI taxonomy): domain Eukaryota; kingdom Metazoa; phylum Arthropoda; class Insecta; order Lepidoptera; family Noctuidae; genus Dryobota; species Dryobota labecula. Next base: position 24,704,858 of record OX383301.1, read on the forward strand.
TTTTTGCCAAGAAAGAGTTATGAATATCAAGCTGTAATTGACAAACACTTTCCCTAGCAGACCGATTCCTACGAAAACCAAATTGATTAGAAGGTAAGATATTGTTTTGTTCTACATAAAACTCTAAACGTTGCTTCAACAATTGTTCGAATAATTTTCCAACACAAGAAGTAAGTGCTATGGGACGATATGAATCAGGACACAACTTTGGCTTATCTGGTTTTAAAATTGGTACAAGACAATCCACTTTCCAATCTTGAGGTATAATATTATTTTCCCAAAGTAAATTAATTATTTTTAGAAATGTTTCTAAACTGGCAATGCTTAATTTTTTAAATAAGACATTATGGTATTCCATCAAGTCCATAAGCAGTATCTCTTCGCGAGGAGATGGCAGATATTAATTCATTAATTGTAAAAGGATTAAGTAGAAAACTATTTTTGGAATTAATACTATCAGTAAAAGTTTTTGAAGTATGTGGCACAGTCTGGAGTGTATTTCTTTAAAAAAATCCAAAACCCATGCGTCATTTTCATGAATATTATAATTAAATGTCTTATTGTATTTACGCATAAATTTCCATATAACAGATATTGGTGTGCATCTACTAAAAGTGTCACAAAGAGAAAACCAACTTTTTTGTCTTTCTGTTTCTAAAATGAGTTTCTTAACTGCCCGAAGCCTTTTAAATTGAAGATAAGTTTCTTTTGTTGGATTATATTTAAAATTAATATATGCTGTTTTGAAATTTTGTACAGCCTCTGTACACTTTTGATTCCACCAAGGAAGGAAAGGTTTTTAATGTTATTTTTATGGCATGTGTGATTGGTGGTATTTGTGTTGACATAACAATTCAAATTATTGGAATTTATTTTGGAATTTGCAGCTGCTGTGCGCAAAATACGAGTAGTACAAAATTGGAAATATGAATTAAGAAGACTTTTATTATCTATTTGGAAATCAACTAACAATTCTTCAACACAATTGCTATACATTTGCCAATCCACGAGTTTATAATTTGGGTAGATGGGCAAATGTTTAGCATTCAAACAATTCCCATAATCACTAAAAGGTACTTGGTTCGCTTCCTTAGATGTTCAAATAAACTCCATACCTTGGTTCTGCAAGAATAACAAATTCATAAATAGAAAATTTTATTCAATTATTAGTCGTATGCGTTTTGGTCATTGTCGTTTAAATTATCATCTTCATCGCCTTAGAATGGTCAATTCTCCTAATTGTGAGTATTGTCAATCACAAAAAGTTCAGTCACTACATCATATCTTCTTCGAATGCTCGTCTTTCAACATTCAGCGCCTTGAGTTGTCGGATGAGCTGCTTAAAATTTATAATAAGCCTGACAAGGTCCCGCAATGCATTCAGGAGCTACTTATGAATGCCTCAGCTTATATATACTTATACAAATTTATAGTAGAGACTGTAAATGATATTTAGTTACTTACGTATTGGGTTTTCGTGTATTTATTTATAATATTTGTGTTAATAATAAGTTTAGGAATAATTCATGTAAAATGTAAATAAAATAAATAACTAGATACATGAGGAGATAGCTCGGAAATTAAAATACTAAAAAATTGAAGAAATAAAATAAAAACAAGTCTATTATAGCTTGATTGACATTGATACTAACAGTAAAATGGCATAGGAATCTGGATTTGCCAAAAATAAAATGAAATAAAATAAAATGACTTACTATAAAATGGATTGACTACGAAAGACTTAATAAATAAAATAAATAATACAATGAGTTTTAAAAACGAAAGACGTTATTTTTGCAAAACTTACCACGTAAGAAATTCTGCACGGAAGACGAGGCGGTATGGTCGAAAGACTATAGCCTGCCCTTTTGGGCAAATTAAAAAATAAATAAATAATAATCTATACTTATTAATTAATATATAAAGCTGAAGAGTTTGTTTGTTTGTTTGTTTGAACGCGCTAATCTCAGGAACCACTGGTTGAAATTGAAAAATTCTTTTTGTGTTGGATAGTCCATTTATTGAGGAATATTATAGGCTATATAACATCACGCTACGACCAATAGGAGCGGAGCATAAATGAAAAATGTTATAAAAACGGGAAAAAATATTCCCCTTTTTGAGAGCTCCCGTTGCGTGCGCTGCGTAAACGGTTTAAGTTACGCAAATATCATGTATTATGGAATTGTTCCTCTTTAAAAGTTCTAAAAAAAGTCCGCGACAGCATATGTCTATCTTTTAAGATTGACTCACTATAACCTATTTTTATGGTAATAATTTTTTTTCGAAATTAGTGCATTATTTGCGAAGGAGTTTTATCAACATAATATTAGTACTTATCCAAATAAATATGTTATTAATCACAAGTATTTAAAAATTGTCCTTGACATCACTTGATTTCAATCAACATCTTAGGAAATAACATAATTTTAAAATAACTCCGTAACAAAATAAGTAGTAAATTCATTACTTAAACCACTCTCTCTCTTAGGTGACGCAGACGAAGTTGCGCAGGTCAGCTATATTATAAAGCTATACAGTAAAGTATAAAGAAGAGTTTGTTTGTTTGGTTGAACGCGCTAATCTCAGGAACTAGATACTGGTTCGAATAGAAAAATTATTTTAGTGTTGGATAGCCCATTTATCGAGGAAGGCCATATAACATCACGTTAGATCCTTAGTTCCGTGTGGTGCCGGACGTAAAGAATAGCTCCATCCCATTTCCTACCGTGGGTGTCGTAAAAGGCGACTAAGGGATTTACTAGAGACTGGGCAGCAGCGTTCTCTATTTATTTTTAACACCATACTGCGATCGCCAACCCGCCTGCCAAGCGTGGCGATTATGGCAAACGCCCCCAATTAGGGGAGGCCTATGTCCAGCAGTGGACGTCTTTCGGCTGAAATGATGATGATGATGAGATCCTTAGGAGCCAAGCGAAAAGAACGCTAAGTGATAACGAAGTTATAGCGCGGGCGAGCGACGGGATGCGATGCGGTGGGTGGCCCGAAATTTCACGCGGACGAAGTCGCGGGCAGAAGCTAGTCGCAAAATATGAGTGAAACTAGCGACGAGAACAGTATCAGATCCGTTAGTCGTTGTAGGCCTAGTAGAGTGTAGATTTGTTGGCACTTTTCTATTTTGTTTAGTACCTGGTAATTGTTGTTGAAAGGCCTACACTGTCCTCCCATACCTATTAACACTGTTATTTGATAATATTGTAAAGCCAATTATTTTTAAAAGAGTAACCGTGGAGTTTCTTGCCGGCTCTTCTCCATAGGAAACGACTAATTGGAACCGTGCACCTAGCTTCTGACGTTTCATTAGTGCCTATATAGGTTTATGTGAAATAAAATATTTTGATTTTGATTTTGAGACTTTCAGGTTCCGTTTTGGTCCAGCTTATTATACCAAAGGAATATGTAAGGACGGGTATCGCATAGGTATTTATTGCTTTAATTGTATTTGTGGAGTGCAATTGAGTGTTTAAAATGGATTTTAGTCTATGTTAAAATTGTTTTGTAAGTTTATTTTTGATTGCCTTATGTTTAATTTGCTTCGCTTGAATATATCCTAAGTATTTGTATGTTCCGTGTTCATCTAAGGAATCTATAGTTTCACCTGACTGTGTGATATAATATATGAGTGTTCGTATGTTTGACCTTTCCTGACTGAATTGATTTTACACTTATCACTTTATTATTATTATTTTATTTTTATATGTTTACAAACTCAAACTCAAAGCATTTATTTCAAATAAACCAAATACAGGTACTTTTGAATTGTCAAGGGGTCGGTCAGTCAGAAAGATGAAGCTAGTTGCCCATTCCAAAGCGTAGTAGGTTCCCATGGAGAAGAACGGACAAGAAACTCCACGGACACTCTTTTAAAACAAAATATTGTTACAAAACATGGGCTACATCATTCATGTTGAAGTTATACATGTGAGAACAATGTAGAAAGACGTGCACGTTAGAAGCGTCCGAAATAAAAAACAAATTCAAAAATTAAAATAAGCCGTGGCAGCTAAGAGATGACCAGTCCCAACTGACGGCGCCCGTTCACGAACATGACGCATGGATCAGCACCACTTAGCTCAACCATTATGAAGGGAACTTAATGATCCAACACACACGCCACCACCAGCGAGACATTTGAATGAGCATGACATACTCCCAGCCGCCAGGGCACATTCAAGTCAACAAAAGACATATTACCCGGTAAATGGTAGGCTCATGTACATAGTACTCACACCTGTGCTATGCAATTATATAATTCAAGGACATTGAGTTTATACAATGCAAAGATAGTCTTACAATCTTCAGTAGCTCCAATAGTATTTTCAAATGCTAATCAATTAGTTTATGCGCCCTTATGGAGCAGGACCAGCATTGAGCCAAGCATTTTTGACAGCGTTGTAATCCCCCAACTTATAATATGCCTGGCTGCATAGTGTGCGTTTTATACAAGTTTTAAATTTTGTTTCGTTCAACTGAAGTATGTGGGGAGGTATTTTATTGTAACATTTTAAACATTACCCCATGGAGGATGAGTCTACTTTAGCCAATCTGAAACCTGGTTGAACTAATTGGTCCCTATTTCTGGTACTATAATTGTGTCTTTCACCTCTTTTACTGAAAATATTTAAATTTTTCCTTACGTACATGATGTTTTCATAGATACATTGACAAGGGACCGTCATGATGTTAATATCTTTAAACAGTTCCCTTAGAGAATCGCGCCTGCGGAGGCCATATATTGCTCTGATGGCTCTTTTCTGTAGAATAAAAATAGATTCGATATCTGCAGCCCGTCCCCATAGTAAAATACCGTAAGACATGATACTATGAAAGTAACTAAAATAGACTAGCCTCGCGGTATCTACATCAGTAAATAGACGGATTTTTCTCACAGCATATGCTGCTGAACTTAGCCGCCCTGCAAGAGATGTTAAATGAGGACCCCATTGCAGCCTTGAGTCGAGCGTGATCCCTAGGAAAACAGTTTTATCGACGAATTCTAGTTTCTCCCAATTCAATACTATGTCACAATCACTACTTTTAACATTCAGTAAAGTAAATCTTATGCATTTAGTTATTTTCCCATTTAATACTAAATTATTAGCAGTGAACCAATTTTGGACCTGCAGTAGGGCGTTATTTACGTCGTCAAGATTTGATGCACGTATATTTATCTTAAAAATTACGGAAGTATCGTCAGCAAATAACACCATTTGTGGTTGGTTTTTTAATAAATGGGGTAGATCATTAATATATACTAAAAGAGGAAAGGACCCAGTATCGAGCCTTGTGGCACACCCATTTTTACTCTTAAGCCGAGTGAATTGACTCCATTTATTTGAACTTGCTGTTGTCTATCATTTAAATACATATCTCGGGACCTTGGGGTCGCGGACCTTTGGAAGGCGTACGACGAGCCGAAGCCAACTCGCAGAGGCCCGTTAGACGCTTTTTAATTAAATGAGGTACCAACCAACGAATATCCCTGTACGCACTATGCAAGTGCACCCAAGGACAACCCCCGGTTGGTGTAGGACTATTTCAGGATATGAAAACAAAGATATTGGACTATGGGTTTTGGTGGTTAAAATGGACTGGTTACCTATAACTATGGAAGGACTATGGCCCCTGCCTGATCAATGTTTTATTATACACGGATAAAATGGCAGGGGGTGACTTGCACACTCAATAATGGACCCCCGAAAACGGTCGCTAGCACATAGTGACGTAGCGACAAGGGGGCAACATGTCCTGAGGTGCTCGAGGAGTGGAGAGGTATTCCACGGCTCTCAGAACAATCCCAGAGCCCAGAAGATGGTCAAGATCCCTACAAGCAATTACTGAAATACTTCCTTCCTCCGAGCACGTTTGCTCTTGCGAATCCCCACTCAAGCCGGCCAATAAAGGCAAGAATGAGGTGGGAGCTCAGTTCCTCGTCAGTGTTTACTCCAGCCGGCCAATGAAGGCAAGCCAGAGATGAGGAACATGACTTCTCCCGGGAGGTAGAGTCCGTGGCGTCGCAACTGCCCAACAGCTCGCCACATGCTGCTCTGCGGGTTTCTGTATCTCTCTTGGTCTGGCTCCTCACCCTAGATATGTTCCGGGAAAGTAAACTCTACCGGCACAGACCTTAGAGTTCGGAGCGCGCAAGCCCCACCACGACGTCAACGTAGAGATACGGCGGCGGTGGGGTTATTATTATTATTATTCACTAAAAAGGTTTAAAACCAATTACAATAATTAAAGACACATACACTTATGGATAAATATAAAAAAGTTAATTTGGTTTTCCCTTCAGAAAATAGTTTTCCTATCCCATCCCCTTTGTCCAGGTAAAGTGTTAACTTTCTGCATGTCTGTAGGCTGTGGGTGCGGCTGGTTAGTCGCGAATTTATACGTTAACTAGCGTTTGCCCGCGGCTTCGCCCGCGTGGATGTCGGTTATCGCATAAAAAAGTACCCTATGTCCTTCTCCATATCCCAGGCTATATCTCAAATTTCTAACGTAATATTAATTTTAATGTGATTCACTATGTGAATAGAAACTAAAACAAATGATTTAATATAATAAAAGTACTTATGATCTGAACATATAATGAGTCTTTACCTAAAGATAACAAACACAAAATCAAAATTTCACTCAAATTCTTAAAGCAATCAATTGTACCAAATTACAACACGAAATAAAAATGCGACACAAATAATAATTTTAAAATAATTCACGTAAGTACCAACAATGTGAAAACAAAACGAAATCCTCCGAAATGTCGCACGATACACCGTTTGTGCTGAGAAAACACTCGAAATCTAATGAACACCATTGGTGCATAACATTTCTCAGGGTCACATTCGCAATTGGACGAAATATTTGACATTTATTTTGTACTTGCAACACGATCTGGCTGTAGAATTCGATTAATCGACTAATACTTGACCGGGTGACATTTTAGCGGGAACACCACTAAACGACCGAAAAAAAAAGAAAACAAAATACGTCTGTACTCTGTGGTCGTGTGGCGGTGTGGCGCGGTGCTTAATGTAAACATTCATCAAGGTTATACGTGCGTAAAGTAATGGATTCAATGAGAAAATGGTTTAATCTTAGAAAAATCTTATACAGAATTACTGAGAAATAAGTGCAGATTTCGTATTGAGTGTTAGTTTATCGAAAAGTGATAAATATGTCAGTGAAAAAGTAACGAAAGTTTTGGAATGCATAAATTTTAGTCATATGGCCGCCGTGTTTAGTAATGTTTTTATGATAAATATTTTTGTATACTGTTTGAAATACACATAAGTAGCTAGCTTATTTATCTACGAACATAATTTGGCTAATAGCTACTGATATTGTAGCGTATTGTTATCGTAATCGTATTTTCAAAAGTAAAATTCGGCAAACAAATACCTACAAAAAGACAATAAAATGGATATAAAGCTCCCAGGCGGCTTATTTTTTTCCGACACCTCCAACAAATATCGTTTATTTATACAAAAATGTATACAAAAGCTTAACAAATTATATACTAAAACCTTCCTCGAGAACCAAGCTATCCATTGATGAGAGTTTTTGAGTTTATCGCGAACAGACAGACAGACGCGGCGGAGGACTTTGTTTTATAATATGTAGTGATTAGGCGTGGGGCGGTGTAAATTAGATTGACTGGCATCAGACAAACACAAGCGCTTGTTCAAGCCTTTACTATTCGAATCACGTGCTGGGGCACTTGCGACCCCAGCCGGGTACTGGCGACCCCATGGGGGTACCGGGGTACGACAGACCCCAGTCCCGGGTGATAGGTACGGCTGCTTGCTGACGGAACCCCTTATGCATTGCGGGTGAACAAATCTTTGTGCAGAGACCTACTTGCAAAGTTCCTAATATTCGTTCCCTACGATTATTTTGTAGTTTAAAACTAAAACAGTGATTGAAAGAAGCGGGTTTCAAACTTAGGTACAAATTAATGTCTAACCAACATCCCGCTTACTATTTATACAGAGAATAAATACATAATGTAGGGTAGACCTACCCAGGGTAGGGCTACCTATATTATGTAAAGTACATAAATTGCCTCTAGAGTCTTTCCAGAAAACGATTAGCAAATGTGACGATTCGTTTTGTACTTGAGGCACCTGGCTTATGTTAACAGAATATAAAGTTGCTCCATTACTCCAGAAAGCGGCATGTTTCTTATAATTAGAAAAGTAGTTGTTTGCAAGTAATGCGGCGGGTCACGTGTGTTCCTCTCGACGTGGGAGGCCCCCTACGCACAGCGCCGCGCGCCCCCGCAACCCCGCAACCCCGCGCCCCCGCCCCCTGCGTCTCCGCACTGGGCTGCAATTAATATCCATGCAAGCAACACTTGCATGGGAAGCGACTTACTTTACACTCAAACGATCACGTCAGTTAATCACGCTTACTTCATGAACACAACTGTTACTCTGCACACAAGTACAGACTACTAATGATCCTACAACATCGTGAATGATTATAACAATAAAATAAACAAGTGAGTAGTAAGTATCACAGTTTCATGAAGGTACTGCGCCCTGCGGGAAATTGTCGATTGAGTTTGAGTCAATGTTGATAAAATTGTCTTCCGTAGTGTCAGCAAAAAAGGCTGGTACTCTGAAAAAAATAAAAACTAAATAACGTAGCACGCTGAGCAGTACATCTCGTATTAAGCAGGAGATGGAGTCACGACTGATATACTTAGGGCGTTATCTCGTCGTCACATCACATCGACGTGAAAGGCCCTGTGTGTGCAATGTGTGCATTCTGCCGCCTACGCACAGAAAGCTGACACAAATCTTTGTGTAGTAGGTACATTTGCAAAGTGATGGTCTGTCACAAATAGTTTATTAAAAAGGCAACGTAATTTAATTAGCGTGACCTGTGTGAACGCTTAATATTATTTTTATAAATTCCCGTTCGTCCCCCTAGGTGGACGAAGTCGAGGGGACGAACGGGAATACACGCGCAGGCTCACTGGCAAACTCGTCCTTCACCCAAATCAGCGGCTTACGAGTGTCTGCTTATTTCAGGGTTTAGCCAATCCAGTTATAATACGACCCACTGAAACATGTAGGTACCGTTTACAAAAGTCATTTAAACTATCCAACTTTAAGAGGTGAAATTATATATGAATGACATTATAGAGCTATCTGATTGTTACTATATTTTGCTATCAGTTAACCCTTATTATTTAAAAAATCCGATATTTTCTTTCAATTGAGATGCTGACAGTACTTCGTATATTGTGTTGAGTTTGTTCTGATCTGAGGGTTGGCATCGCTCTAGAATCAAGAGTCAAGATAATCCTATCTGTCCGGTCCGGGGCCACGGCCGCCCGCGCCGGTCTCCCCCCGGACGGTCGGCGCGCTTCGACAATGAATCAAACTGAACGTGGATCACTCTTCGCACAAATGCGTCCACTCACACACACGCTCGTACGCGATCGTCGCACGTCACACACATCTCGCACGATAAATAACTCACATCTACATTATGTATGAGGCACGTCCTATGTGCAGTGACTGTCCACTGTTCGTGCTGCTGAAGGCAGTATGGAGTCATGGAGAAGGTAGGCCATTAGATTCAGGAAGAATGCACACACTAAATCTTCATACAGTATTTCAGCACCAATGCAGAGATCAGAAATGACAGCTACTTTAGTAAATAAGAGTTTCTATCCTTTTCAGTGATCGTTAGTAGTCGTTCCAGTCGAGTTTATCTCACAGTTAGCGATTGTTTGCGCATTCGGGTGCCCCGTCAGAACTTTACCACTACCACCACACACCCACGTTACGATTATTGCTACGACATGCGTCGCAAAGCCAAGTTACACTGACTGTGACGAAGATTCGCGCCACAGCAACTCATCTACCAGTACTTCTGTTATCGTCTACGGAGCGTAATGTTTCATGCGTACGCTTGTCAAAAGCAATCAATCGTGAAGCTCGCACGTTCACCTTAATAACCCGAGTGTGCCGAGGATCTGCCACGCAGCACTCGTCGTACGGAAGAAGTGCAGACGACGGCGACGGGGCGTAGCTCGAATGTGCCACGGAGCGTGGGTGATCAATCGCGTCACATGTCGCTTGCCGATGTAATGCTGATAGCGCTACGCCGCGATATGTGCCGCATCGACATGGTGTTGGGAAATTATGGCAAAGATGGAGCACGAAGTACTTAATAACATAACCATACATGTTGTCGCCATATAACTGATGAAAAATGTATGTCACCACGATACCACGGCCACACAGTCATGTTAAATTCGTTATCTTTTCGAACCAAATCTTTAATCAGAGGAAATGTTGTACGTTTGTTCGGTAACCTAAGCCTACTTAAGGAACTGTGAACTGTTAGAGATAGTATTATCCGGATTATAAATAAGATGGTAAAAGTTCAGAATAGCTTTATCCTATCGTCAATTATTTGGAAGAAGAAAAAAAATGGTAGGTAGGTAAAAATATTTATTCTGAATTCCGCTATCTCTAGATCCATCATCGATAATTATGAAAATACTTAGTTTACAGTTTCTTCTCTTAGTAGATCCTTAAATCTCTGGTGAGTGCACAGATATTTATATCAAAGCATCACGTCTGCTTATATCTCCCTATCTCTCGGATTAGAAGGAAGTCTGTGTGATCGGATGTGAATATAAGACGCGATAAGATTACCATAAGCTGTCGGAGGAGATCGATAGCCGCAACTATGCTAATACGAGGAGATCATTCATTCGATACGCACGCAACGCTCCGCCGAATCTATCGTAAACTGGAACCGCGGGTCTAGTACTTTGTATAGTATTATCTATGCGCGGGTCCGCGGCACCTATGCCTGCGGTACTGTTTCATCCTCGCTGTAGTCGCTCTGTAGAGAATAACAGTCATTAGACGCAGTCATTTGGCTCATGTGCTCTCCGACAATAAAGAAACAAAACACGCTGATGGCGCAGATACCAACAAAAAAGAAAATGCATAAAATTGCCATCGCAGCTTTCTGTTCAGCTTGAATGCACATAGATTGCGGTTTATCATGGTAGTCGTAGTCGGAGCTGGTATGTAAGGAGTCGCACGTGGCACTAGTGAGGCCGCAGGTACATGCTCGTAAGTAATCGTTCGCCGTCAGTTTCATATTGAGCGATTGGTTCGATTTACAAAATGACTTACTGCAGATGTTTATTGTTTCCTCAACCTTTGGCGTCGCTCGAGTGAAGTAACGAGTGTAAACCGTACTTACCTCAAAAGCAACCAATTGATGTATAAAAAATATTGAACACTTGCAAAAATATTTGCGGGTTTACATCGCGGCGCGGCGATCTTAAACATTGCGTTACCGACAATGATCTTATATAGGACTAGATTAGCAATGTGCGGCACCAACGCATTACTACGTCGTATATGTCCACAGGCATATCTGACTTCAGTTGTCAACTTGACGTCAAGTGAACGATAGCTTATGGATAAAAAATATCAAAATGGTGAAATGTGCGGTTAAAATTTGCATGTCACGGTCTGAAAAGATTAATAAAGCAAGTGGTGTTACACTTCACAAGAAAGTTTGCTAAATTTTCTTCAGATTATCCAAAAAAAAATACTAAAAGACGAATTACATTTATCAAACATTTTATTGCCATCAGGGTTACCAGTAAAAACGATTTTGATTTTGCCAGACTGTTGGGAGTTTAGTGAATGACGAATGTATGTTCCTGTAAGTCTAAATTCTTATTATAGTCTGTTTGGTTTAAACATACTGTGCAAGTACCCAAACACTTACTAAATAGAAAAGTAACACATTCACGTGTATTTCGAAGGTTTTAACTTAATAAATCACCACTTCTTACAAAAACTAATAATTTTATTAGCAATTAATAATCTTAAACGTAAAGTGAGGTTATATTATTAAAAGAAAAATTCTAGACTGTATAAGATTACATTGTGTTAAATAGTGTTGTGCACTGACTGGACAGGTCCACTCAATCTGTGTGGTTCTTTCATCAAAAGCCCATTTCAGACACCAATCTACATGGTCTTCGCATGATCAGACCAAGATATTATGTCTGGACTTTGAAAGAGACTGTGACCGCTAAGTTTGTTTCGGCCTTTCTTCTCAGAGTAGTCAGATAGGAAACGCCGACCTCATCTAGTTTTAAAAATATGATTGACGTGTAAAAGTGTTTGTACAAACTTACTACAAACTACTACTTACAGAAATTAAATCATTTATCATTTGCGGGTTCGCCCGCATGGATGTCGGTTATCGCGTAAAAGGTAACCTATGTGCTTCTCCATCCCAGGCTATACTCTGCCGAATTTCATGACGATCGGTTCAGCATTACTTTCACATTTATAATATTAGTATGGATAAATGATTGTCATAAACATTGAAATAATATCATTCCATTTTAAACAATAGTTATTTGACACAATATTAATAGTTTTGAAATATAATATTTACGTTTAAGCACATTTTTTTTTTCATCCTTTAGTATCAAATTCTTCAATTTCTTTCAATCTTTAATCTATTGAAAGTTCCATAATATAAAAATTTTACCTTCAAATAAAATTTGTATTATGTTTCCTAAGACGTCCGAAGTCCATTACGAGAGAGTGCTCGCTTCATTCCATGAACAGCTGCTAGTTGTCCTTACTTTCCGCCTCGTAATCGCGTCACTAGCGCCACCCAACGTCATATCTGTGAACTACTTTCAAAAACCGCATACAAGCCGCCATGATGAAGTGTTATGTCATTGTTGAACTCATAATAATGCAAAGGTAAGTAGGTATACACCAGGAAGACCTTACCTGGACTTCGGACGTCTTAGGAAACATAATACAAATTTTATTTGAAGGTAAAATTTTTATATTATGTGTTCCGTTTGACGTCCGAAGTCCATTATGAGAGATATGTTTGTTATCTCCTGGTGGATTGTATGAATGAAAAGCAACAATGTGAATTATAAACCAATATTATTTTTAATCATGATTTTATACCTTAGGTACCTTCTTATACACAGGTTGTAAATATGAACAAAATCTAGCCATATTTTAATCACTGGCAGTATAATTATATTAAGAGAAAACATATGTAAGTAAGCAATCGTACAATATCTTCATGAGTAATTTTACCTGAATCGATTTGATTTGACACATCGGTTAATTAGAATCAATTGGGGACTTGAAATAATCTTGATAACGAATGGGCCGAGGACATTTCGTTATTAGATCTGATTTCTTTACGGTAAAATTTTCTGAAAGTTGATTCATGCCTCCAGTTTGCCTTAGATAATATGTCATTTATAGGATAATTTTCTAGCCAATTTAATGATGAGACAGCCGATCTAAAACTACCTGGAGAGGCTTGTATTCCAGCATCAGACAGAACACGTTTTACCCAACCACCGATTATAGTTGGTGTGGCTGCTCTAACGGGATCTCTAGTAGTTATAAACAAATTTTTTAATGAACCCCGTCTTTCCTTTGATACATTTTTTAACGTGCGGAGCCAATATAATGGATTCGTATTTTGATCTTGGGATGCCAACAAAACCCAACTGGATTGCTGGAAAGTCGCATTATCTGTTTTTGACCCGAACACCGGGTGTAAAGTTATGGAATCCCCATTATCTACAAAATGATCACCGTCAATATGCAAAAGGGATAGGTCGTGTACACGACGACCCGAACATAATAATAAAATAGTCGCCGTTCGCTTAGACACCTCATACAAACTAGTGATGCAAGGAGTTTTATCTTTTAAATAAGTAATTAATTCCCTGGCGTCCCATATGGGCACTTTAGGTGGCAACGGCTTTGCAATTGAAATTGCTTTCAAAATGTGCTTAACAATATGACTAGAAGAAATTCTAATATTTGAAGCAATTTCACAAATAGATGCGATAACGGACTTGTGCACAAGAATAGTTCTGTAAGCTAACTTCTGATTAAGATATAGATATGCTAGATATTTTGCAACATCTGTCGGATTTGGTGTACGGAAATTTACATTATTTTGACTACACCACAACGACCATTTACCCCAAATAGGTGTGTAAGTTTTAAGAGTTGAAGGTCGCCAGCAAGATAAAAGAAGATCTTTCTCTTGTGGAGACCAATCGTTTGTCATGGTGTCCCAGCCGAAATGAGCCAGGCTTCCAACTGCAGATCTTTGACATGAGCTGGAGGTAGGCCGGTCACCGTGTCCACCAAGGTCTTCTTCAGGTCTCTGATCTTCAGCGGCCGTGCCAAGGATCGATTCTTCAGATCTGGTCGCCAAAAGGGTTTCTTCCACTTGGGTGCTACTATTATGTACCGACCTGATGCCGAGTTGAGGTGGTGAAGAACTCGTGGAAGCAACGCCGGCGGTGGGAACACCCATGCGAGGTCGTATCGCCAGTATCCGCTGAACGCGTCGTGATAACAGGCGTTGGAGTCTGAGGAATCTAGAGAAACATAATTGATCACGACGTGTGCGGTTTGTGACGCGAACAAGTCTATGTCTGGTTTTCCCCAAGTCTGAAATATCTTTGAAGTTGCTGCCACCTGCAGGTGCCACTCGCTGCCAGCGCGATTTCGCGACAAGTGGTCTGCTTCGGTGTTGTACACCCCTGGTAGGTGGTGAGGGATCAGTACAACATTTAGGTCGTCTATCAGCGTCAACAATTCCCGCGTCAATTTCATTAATAGGTGTGATCTCGTGCCACCTTCCTTCTGAATGTAGGAAACCACTGTCTTGTTGTCGGTCTGTAGAATGATCCTGGAGTCCCGGAGGGCTCTGGATTCCTTCGACAACACAGCAATCACAGCATACATCTCTTTGAGATTGCAATGCCATTTTTTCTGGTCGGGTTGCCATGCACCTTGTACCCTGTTGTTGTTGACCAGGGCACCCCACATAATGTCGGAAGCGTCCGTGATGACAAAGTTTGTGGGCAGCACCTTTGTGTGAATTTCTGTCTTTTGATCTACATGTTCCATCCACCACTTGAGTTCTTGGCGAACGTCTTGTGTCAGCTGTACTGCTCCGAGAGGATTTTGACGCAGTACTTTGATGTGACATTGCAGCGCACGGTAATGCATCCTTCCCCGGTGGGTGATGAAGGACGCAAAGTTGAGAAGCCCTAAGAGGCGTTGCGCCTGCTTGAGGGTCCAACTGCCCGCTGCGAGTCTGGTCGAGAGGATCTGTCGAATTTTTCGTACCTTCTCTGGTGGTAAGGACTTGCGGTTTGTTTGGGTGTCCCATTCGATGCCGAGATATTCGATCAACCTCGTTGGCCTGGAGATCGATTTCTCGTGATTTACACACCAGCCCAGACTGGACAAGAAACGTACAGCTATGTTTAGATGCGTGCTGAGCACTTCCTTGTTCTGGTGGACTAATAAGTAGTCGTCTAGATATACGACGAGGCGCAAACCTTTTGTGCGAAGGTATTCTGCAGTCCAGTTTGTTATAGTAGCAAACATTCTGGGAGCAGCAGCCAGGCCGAATGGTAGACATGTCATCTGCAGAAGTTGACCACCGTAACTGATGCGCAAAAAGCGCCTGTGTTCTGTGCGTATTGAGAGGTGATAATAGGCTTGGCTGAGGTCCAACTTGACTATCCAGTCGCCTTGTTGCAGAAACGAAGGCATTCGTTGATGGTGGAAAAGATGGAAATGCTTTGGTTCCATGTATAAATTTAGTGCTTTTAAGTTGAATATCACTCGAGTTTTGCCATTGCTCTTTCTGATCATGAAAAGGGGGCAAATGAACGAAGGGGTCGAAGGAGCAGGCTCTAACACTCGTTCTTGAATCATCTTTAAAATAGGTTTTGGAGGATCGAAACGATTCCATATTTTTATATAATGCTGAAGACAGCCACCCCAAAATCTCGGTATTAAATAGTCATTTATGCTTATATCCTGCTCGCCCCCCGTTCTTATCTTTTCGCCCCCCCTTCTTTTTTGAAGAGAAATCGGAATTTCGTTTGTGGTCTTTTTTGTCGTTTAGCTTCGGCTTGTTTTGTCGCGAACGAAAAGTATTATCTTGAAAAGACGTGGAAGGCCCTAAAGATATCGGACGACTAGCTCCCGCATTATTATTCTGTTTTTCTAATTTTTCTATACCCCCAATTTTTTGTAGGTAGTGCGAGAAATTTTTAGGATTGAATATATATTCGCTTGAGGGTGGAATTTTTTCTATGTCGTCGCGTATATATTTACTTTTAACATTTTTCAATAACGACCGGCGCCTCGTCTCTATGACCTCAGCTCGTTTACCGCAAATAATTTGGAGAATATCATGAGATACCGTTTTATAAGATGACTCAGCACCAAACAACTCTTTTAGTTTATCATAGAGGTTAGTTGAAGATAATTGGACGGTTGAATTAGCAGACCAATCAATTATTTTCTGTAATGCCGCGTTCACATGTTCGTTTTGAGTTAGGAAAGCATTAGATAACGCCGCAAAACTGCGTTCCATTTGAAACCATTTTAATGGTGAAAACGGATCTTCAAAACGCCGCAATTCTTCGTTCACTTTCAATTCGACAAAACTAGGAAAAGCTACATATTTTTTTCTGTACTTCTGTGTAACGCACAGCATTCCAATCCGGAGAGTCAAACCTCTGTATTTATAGTTTCACCGTCCATTTTATTTAAAACAAACACGGTTCACGAGACGGAAAATTAATTTAAGTTATTAAAATACTAATGTAATGAACTTTCTACTTTAATCTCAAAAAGTTCTAAAATAAAAAATAATATCGCTATTTAAACGATAACTGACAATCTAGCAAAGCTGCGCACAGTTCGGAAAACGACGCAACAATGACATAACACTTCATCATGGCGGCTTGTATGCGGTTTTTGAAAGTAGTTCACAGATATGACGTTGGGTGGCGCTAGTGACGCGATTACGAGGCGGAAAGTAAGGACAACTAGCAGCTGTTCATGGAATGAAGCGAGCACTCTCTCGTAATGGACTTCGGACGTCAAACGGAACACATAATACAATCTTTCATAGTAGGTAATTGATTCAATAAAAAATATCTTCATTCATTCTGGGGTAATTACGTTGATCGTTGGCAACTCTGGCTGTTTTTCCGATGACAGTGTCTTGTCTCGTTCCAACGTAATTAGTTTGACGGAAGAAGAAATGAGACAAACAGATTATTTTGACATTTTGACATAATTTATGTATCCGTTTCAAAGCTACGTCTTTAACTCGTAAGTGGTTACGATTTTCGGAATATTTTTGTTGGACGTTGCGCCTCTAGTATAATATAACCTCATTGGTTACCGACGACCGGCGACCGGCGCGGCGACGATTGGCGACCGGCGATTACACTACGCTGCACGCTGGGATGTAGTCACCGCCGCCCGCCGCGCTGCCGCCGCATGTGTGGAGGCGCATGTGGCGAGACTATTTTATTGGCTTTATTCTGCTGAGCGCTACCTTACCGAGAACGTGAGCGTAACGAACGGGATCCTCTTTATTATGAGATCAAACGAACACTTTTGAACGCGAATGTACTGTGTCTTGTAATGCCTCTGGATTATAATGAAACTAGATTTTACCCGCTGCTCCGCCCGCGTGGATATCGGGTATCGCGTAAAAAAGTAGCCTATGTCCTCCATATCCCAGGCTATATCTCTGCCAAATTTCATGTCGATCGGTTCAGCGGTTTAGGCGTGTAAACGTAACATACAGACAGACATACAGACAGACAGACAGACCGACATGCGACAGACAGACAGAGTTACTTTCACATTTATAATATAAGTATGGATGAAATGTAATGAAATCGTTTATTTTGTAAATAGGATATCGGAATCACTTTAATTACGTCATATTAAAAAATAAGCTAGATGGAGTCGACATTTCCTATCTGGCTACTCCTGAGAAGAAATGGCGAAACAAACTCAGGGGTCAAAGTCTCTTTTAAAGTCCAGACATAATCTTGATCAGATCATGTGAGGACCATGGAGATCCGTGTCTGAAATGGTTTTTTGAGGCAAGAACGAGTGGACCTGTCCAGTCAGTACAAGCATTTGTCAGTAATCGTGTAGCTCAACTCAGGATTTAAGGAGCTCGACGACTCGGCGAACAATACCAAAGAAAGGACATTTGGGTAGGCCGCTAAAAAGAAAAAATTACCCACTCACATTCGCAATAATTAAAGTAATATACGTAATATTTTTCAAAGTTTTTCATGTCATTTTGTATATAATACACTAGCTGACCCGACAGACGTCGTTCTGTCAATAGCTCTTTGACTGTTGCAGTTTGTCTACGCGCAAAGGATTATACCCTAAACTCCATTTAACGCCACTCTATTTAACGATAAACTCCCTAAAACGTCGAAATTAGTTGACTTTGGTTGGTTTACCTAACCTTAGCCACCTAAACTCATAATCCAATATCTTTGTTTACATATCCTGCAATAGTCCTGCGGCAATCGCGGGTATTACTTGGGTGCACTGACATGGTTCATACAGGGATAATTGTCGGTTGGTGCCTCATTTAATTAAATATGTCTAACGGGCCTCTGCGAATTGACTTTGGCCCCTCGTACGCCTTCCAAAGGTCCGGGACCCCAGGGTCTCGAGAAATGTTAAAGACATATAATAATAATGATTTTCCAATAATAATGTACCTTTCAAACTGTGTATTTTTTCTTTTTTTGTTTTTGCTGTGGTTTCGGAGATTAACCTCCACATATACACAAACTCACAACTACCCTCCCATGCTTTGCTGTGGCTATGCGCTCCTGGTACTTTGCGTCCGAATGAATGTACTTTTTTTTTGCCGAATATCATCATACCTTTTCGCTTTATGTATTCCATCTGGAATAAATTATTATATATCGCTATTAAAAATAGGGGTTGGTGGTAGAAGGGTGAAAATTTAGTGTTGTATGTATTTTTTAATGCCGAATCGTAGAAAAACTAAAATATATATTTTTGTCCAAAAAATAAAAAATATTTTTTGGGTAGACCACCCTTATCACTTGGGGTATGACAAATTGTTTACATCCTATTCTCAGACCTACTGAATATACACTCAACATTTTTTACTAACACTGTGACACTAGAATTTTATATAGATACATAGACAGATAGAATACTCTTTATTATGTACACCATAAATTTACAGATATAAATGCAGAACTGTTACATAGGGTGTCACAATGGGCGGTCTTATCGCTAAAAGCGATCTTTTACAGACAACCTTTGGATAAAAATTTAGCAGTGTCAATATGTATATAAATTCTCGTAATCTGGAAGTTATTATTTTAGACATTATTTTTGTACCCTATCACTATGTTTTTACATTTAACCCAAAGGTTGACTGGTAGAGAATGCCTTGTGGCATTAAGTCCGCCTATGTATCACTATTGTACATGAAGTTTAAATAAATAAATAAATAAATAAAATGGTATTTATAATGAATCAAATTTCAAGTTTACGGTTTTATCACAAGGTTTAGCAGAGCGAGCAGCTCAATCCCAAGCTTTTTTGTCTTCTAAATAATCAGAAATTTTCTAGTACCCTTATTTACAAAGTAACGTTTTAATACTTTTAAATCGTTTAATGGTTAAGTTTCGAATACATTGACCCATGAACGAGTTGCCTAGGAGGCGAGTGCGATGTACAGCAAGATTGTGTTTATTCCTGGTATTCAGACTACTAACATCGGACATTTTCTTAAAATTTGATATATTTTTGTGTACATACAATAGATATTCAAATATTACTTATATTATATTGAGAGGCTACAGTCAGAATATTTTTTATTTATTTATTTATTTAAACTTCATGTACAATAGTGGTACATAGGCGGACTTAATGCCACAAGGCATTCTCTACAGTCAGAATATCTCTTTCTTTGAATTTTTTACGAAGGGAATCCCTCGCAATTAGGTTGTAAATGGCTCGATCAGCCCTTTTCTGTAAAACAATGATTGTATTAATGTCCGCACAGGTTCCCCAAAATTACATAAGACTATGAAAATAACTAAAATAAACAATTCTGGCAGTATCTACATCAGTTATCTGTCGAATTTTTATAACAGCATAGGCGGCTGTACCGTGTGGTGCCGGACGTAAAGAATAACACCACCCCATTTCCTCCCGTGGGTGTCGTAAAAGGCGCCTAAGGGATTTACTAGAGAATGGGCAGCATCGTTCTCTATGCATTTTTAAAACCATACTACGATCGCCAACCCGCCTGCCAAGCGTGGCGATTATGGCAAATTCCCCCCTTTTGGGGGAGGCCTATGTCCAGAGTGGACGTCTTTCGGCTGAAATGATGATGATGATGACGATGATGATGATGAGGCGGCCGTACTAAGCTTTCGTGACAATTTTTCTGTGTGTGGGCCCCATTGTAATTTACCGACAAAAAAAAAAAAAAACTGAACAAAACTGTCGACTCAACAGGTTCCAACTCTATTCCATTAAGTTGAACATTATAAAGTGTAGACGAGCCGAAAAACGATGTGTACGCCTCAACATAATTTTAAACCTCTCTGTAATTTGGCTTCGAGGCGCGGCATAGACATAGCTATGAGACATTTAGCATTCGCTTCGTAAAATACAGCATGTTGGATTCTACAAAAACAGGAATATCTGAACACGAAATCTGATAAGTGCTCGGCTCGACCCACGAGACAGCCAACAGTCATAATCATAAGACATAGTACATTGATTGTCCAAGTAATAAAGTAGATAGGTAGTTAAGTTAGGTACATACTTTCTTTTGCACAAGCGGCCGTAATGAAGTAACGATAACTCGCTCTCATCAATTATGTCAACATCAGCCGGCGGGGGCCTCGGGAGGAGGGGGTGAGCCGCCAGTGAAACGCCGCGTCATCCCGCGATTGTTGATTGCGCGCGGAACAATGAGCAAGCATTGGCCGCGACTGTACCATACACAGAAGAGATCGTGTTTAGATACGTTTGATAAATAGCTTAGTAATTATAGCGCAATCGACTTGCTTGTGATCACTGATCACACTCGCCGACGTCTGATCGCTAGATAGATCACATTCTATTTCTCTAAAATCTGCGTTGCTTTGATCCCTTCTGTATTGTGAAGATTGAATGGTACCGTTGACGTCAGCTTGGAGTCGAGGCTTTCCAATAAAAAGGGGTTTCTATGCAAATGATTTGTGTGAGTAAACTGATACAATCTATACCTAGTATGTTTAGCGTTGAGTGACGAACATCGCCAGATGTTCCACTGAGCGAACTGTGGCGATGTGACGACTCTAATTACGTATAAGGAAACAACTTCACCAACACACCGCACTCGTCACTTACTCAACCAGGCAGACAGGCTGGCAACACCGATATAACAGCACATTTTGCGAATAGCAACATTTTGTTGGTCCGGTTATTAGATGAAAGTTGAATTAGCATAAGATTGGCTGGCAGCACTAATGGCCGATAAATTACAGTAATACTACAGATAAGCGATATATTATTGTAATAAAGCTTGTAATGATCTCGTGGAGTCTGTGTGTTTGCACGGCCCACATCCACTCGACGCGACGTCATGCGGACAGACAGACGGACCGACTGCGGCTGACTACAATACGACTGATACATACATAATTATTCATGAACTAGCTTCTGCCCGCGACTTCGTTCGCGTGGATTTCGTAACACGACATAATATACTAAAATACCAGCCACATTTTCATAAAACTTCCTTAAATACTACGTTTGTAGTTTTGGCCACAGCAGTCAAAATATACAGAGAGTCAGGACTGATGAAGCGAGAGCAAGCAACGTACAGTTCCATGTTCTATGGTAAAGGGTTTGGTTTCCGCACTTAGTCCTTCAGGTCGACCATTGTACATGGGCCATGGCGGCCATCAGTGGTTATTCCAATCAGCCCACCTCCCTCTAGAAGATAATTACGTCTCCCGGTCTGTTTAGAACATCTGTGAAAGATCTGGGTGCCCCGAGGGTTTCTGTTCTAATCTGGGTGACGCCTGTGCATTCAAAGAGCACATGCACGACGGTTTCCTCAGCCTCCATGCAAGCCCTGCACAGAGGATTGTCCGATATTGTGTGGAAGTGTTGGTTTAGCGAGCAGTGTCCCGTGATGGTCCCCGTCACCAGGCGAAGGCCGGTCCTGTCCAGGAGTAATAACCGCCTGGTTAGCCTACCATCTATGAATGGCATAGCCTCCCTGGACTGTCTGCAGGTCGTTGTCGAGGTCCACCAGCTCTTTTCTAGTGAATTATTGAAGGCCTGTGTTCCTGGATATACACTAATGGCACAACACTGATACATTGAATGTTTCTCATTGTCATTCTTATAGATTATTCCTGACGAACAGCTATCACTATTATAATATAACAGTACATTATAATTGTTAACACACGGGAAGTCAAGTATAAGTCCCCTCTTTGAGAAGTAGTTAGAAAGGCGCCACGGCGTCCTCACCTTCCGCCTGACGCAGGTCCTCACCGGACACGGTTGTTTCGGGAGATTCTTGTTTAGGATAAGACGGAAGGAAACTCCCGGGTGTTACCACTGTGTGGATCGCCCGGAGGACACGGTAGAGAATACGGTGGAGGCCTGCCCGGCTTGGGTAGAGCACCGCCGTGTCCTCACGGAGGCGATCGGTGGCGACGATCTCTCGCGTCCGGTTCTGGAGGTCTACTCCCTAAGTCCGTTAACGAAGTAACGGGCCCGTCCGTTAGTTGTCCGACACGTCGGACTGAACCCTACTCCCTAGTAATTTCGGATTCATCAGTTTCCAACGGAATCGTAGACAATATTCGTGAACGAAAGACGCATGGCGATTGATGACAATAGAGTTGTGCTATTTTACCGGTCGATTACCGGTTTAATTATTTTGTGATTTTCAAGCTAAATAAACAAAAATCAATATTTTTTCCTTAGAAAATGACTACATTTTTAACAATATACTTTTTATTATAAAGATTAGAATTATTTTTGAAATTTTTGTCCGGAAACCGGCATTATCCTGTTGATACCTTTGCCTTTTTCCTTTTTGACGGAAATTTTCAAATTAATTCAACGATACTAGCCTCCTTCTTTGTTATTTATTTCGTAAAATGGCCCCAACCGCTGCAGAAACTCACGGGCTCTGGCCGGAGGCGCGCAGGAGCTGGGCAGCCTCAACGTGCTTTATATAGAATTTTTCACTTATGGTGTGGAAAAAAAAAATTACTAACATGTTAAATATATATATGCCTAATGTATCACTATTGTACATGAAGTTTAAATAAATAAATAAACATGTTGAATTTTAGGGGTTTGGAGTTTCTAAAAGGGGGTCGAAATTTTCATTATTTTTGCGATAGGACGCACCATTTTCGAGATTTAAGCAAAAGAAAAGAAAAAAATATATACAGTAATAGTAATGATTTTGTACCAGTATTCGAGGTGTTGGTGTGAAGTTTAGTTCATGACAACTAATTGATTTTATTCTACATCTTTTTAATCGCGATTAATAATAGTCAGATTTAGTTAGAAAATCTAAATTTTAGTTTAAAAACGTCAAATTCAGAATAGCAAAATTGCCAAATATGTAGCTTTAAGATAAGTCAGTAACGTCGGGAATACTCGCCAACCTAAATTCTTGGCGTAAATATTGTCGACGTTGCCTCCGCTCTTCCTATATAGCTTCGTCAAGCAATAAAAAAGCAGTCATACTTTGGAATTCCTTACTTTGTCTCTAAATAGTGTAAACAATTATAATCGTTCGTCGACAGAACGATAACTATTTTGATGTCGTATCAACTGACATAAGGTTCCGTCAAAACAAGGGTCAAGTTCAACTTTTCGGACGGGCAAAAACGCATCGCGAGTAGGGACAGTTGTCAAATCGTGTTGTCATTCATTCTTCGTCGGGCCCCGAACGAATCATCCGTCCGTTGCTGATATAGGTACGGGAGTACAAAACGCCCGAATCGAAGGCCGAAACGACGGACTTCGTGCATAGGGAGTAGACCCCCTGGTCCAGGCTATGGTACGGAGCGAGAGTGCATGGGAGGCTATCACCTCCTTCTGCGAAGCAGTAATGCGCACGAAGGAGGAGGCGGAACGCGTGAGGGAGAGAGGGGTGTTATGGTTTTTTATTTTTTGGTCAAAAGTCGAAAATAATGCGGCCTAAAAAAATGTTTGAGAATGTGCAATTAGAGCTCTATCATACGATATCCCACATGCCCTAGTAGCCCGACTTCGAGTTTTAAAACCCCCGTTAAATCCTAGATGCAAAAAAAATCTTTCTTATTTACAAAATAGTTGGGCAAACGTCATCTAAAACTATTCCAAATTTCAATTTGATAGCTTTAGTAGTTCTTGTTCAAGTTCTGGAGCAATAAAGAAACCCTAAAATCTAAACTCCCTATAAATCTCAAGAAAAAGATAATGGACTTATGCCTATTACCCTGTCTTACCTATGGCTGCCAAACATGGATATACAATAATTATACTAAAAACAGAATACAGGTATGCCAGAGTGCGATGGAAAGGAGCTTACTAAACATACAAAGAAAACATAGAAAAAGAAACACAGAAATAAGAAAAACAACAAAAGTAATAGATGCTTTGGAACATTCTCAAAAACAAAAATGGAAATGGGCGGGTCATATTGCACGTATGGACACGGAAAAATGGACACAGAGAGTAACTACCTGGCAAGGACCAACAAACAAAAGGAAAAGAGGTAGACCGAAAGAAAAATGGCTTGATGAAATAACAAGAAAAGCCGGTGAAAATTGGATCACAAAGGCAAAGGACAGACAAACGTGGAGCCAAATGGAGGAGAGACTGAGTTGCACCATAAGGGTTCCTTTTTACCATTTTGGTACGGAAGCCTAAAAAGAAGCACAAAAATATCAATTCTTAGAAATCGAAATCAGATTTGCATTGCTTTGTTGAAATTTGACTGAAATAGCGTAATATAATGTTTTACCTGAAAATAAAACAGTTATTATATACGGAACCTTATTCTAGACCTATACAATGAGACAGCAACTTTCCGGATCTGACGTCACGACCTCTCTTATTCCCCTCCCACCCGTCTCCGCCCCGCTGTGGCCGGGGGGAGGTGGCGTGGAGCTTGCCCGAACAGTCAGGCGTGCTCTTCACATTGCATCTCACTTCCGGTGGATTATGAGTCCACCAGGCAGGATTAAAAATATAGGTCTAGAATAAGGTTCCGTATATAATAACTGTTTTATTTTCAGGTAAAACATTATATTATACCCTATGAACCGTTATTCTAGACCTATACAGTGAGATGTGTTTATTATCGCCTGGTGGCAAGCTAAGTATATGCCAATGTATGCCAATGTGTGAAAAAGAAATTACTTAGGTATCTAAATAATTTTGTTTAATATAGGTACCTAGGAGTATTTATATTAAACAAAATACAACTGTGTGAGAACATTATTATTAGAAATGAAAATATAATTATGTAAAGAAAATGGTTTTTGTTTGAATCACCAAAACTAAGTAGGTACCACATTGATAAGAACTTACACATACATAAGTTTTGCCATTTACATAACATGATTAGCATTACAATGTATGCTTTAATGACATGATATTCAAAGAATTAAGATTTGCTTTGAACTAAAGTTACATTAGTTATGCATATCATATCTAATAAATCAATTTAACTTAACATAACAATATGTTGCTTTGAACTGAATTATTTATTGAAATTACATTGATTAATAGGTAGGTAATCATATATTATCTAGAATCTACACAGCTTCAAATGTCAGAGATAAATTGTTACGACTTTGCGATGTGTTAATTTCGGCTGAATAGAACCGTGCAAATGTGTAGGGGACTCGCCAGTTCCCTTTTGCCATGATCTCGTCAATATTGTGGCTCTCAAGCCAGTTGAGAGATACTGCGGCACTTCGAGTACTACCAGGAGTAGCCTCTACTCCTGCCTCCTTAAGAATAGTTTTAACCCAACCTCCAATCACTGTTCGAGAGGCTGGCCTGACTCTGCCACGAGTTGATATAAATAAATGATTAATGTCATTTGAGTCATATTGTCGTATGAGCTCCGCAGCATACGCCGTTAGAAAAATTCGTAATTTAACTGACATAGAGACAGCCCGTTTAGTGTACTTTAGTTATTTTCATAGTGTAATGTCGTACGGTATTCTGTTGTGGGGAAATGCCGCCGACATTCAGTCTATCTTTGTTTTGCAGAAAAGAGCTGTTCGATCAATTTATAAATTAAGTTCGAGACACTCTCTCAGAGAGAAATTTAAGGAAATTAATGTTATGACTGTGCCTTCTCAGTATATTTTTGAAAATCTTTTATATGCCCATAAAAACATAAAATTGTTTAAAAAATACAGTGATATCCATAATATAAATACTAGGAACAAACACATGTATGTTGTACCTAAAACACGGCTCAAGAAAATAGGTGGTTCGTTCAGATGTCAATGTATACGCTTTTATAATAAACTTCCAAGCCACGTTCAAGATCTAAGCATTAATCAATTCAAATCATTCATTAAACGTAAGTTGTGCCAGAAAGCCTTTTATACCATTCAAGATTATATTGAGGACAAAAAGGCTTGGGATTGAGCTGCTCCAAATTTTATATATTGAAACTTTTTTTTTATTGTGATTGCTTTATACACATTGACATGAATATTTACTTGTGAAGTATAATGTTATTATTTTAATTATTGTGAATGTGAAGACTATGTGGGTCTTTGTTTATTTTTTATTTTTTTCCTTCTCAGTATATATATATTTTTTTCCTGTTCATGGTATGGCAGTTTGAGTTATTTATGCGGCCTGCCCAAATGTCCTTTCTTTGGTATTGTTCGTCGAATCGTTGAGCTCCTTATGTTCTGAGTTGAGCTGCACGATTACTGACAAATGCGTGCACTGAATGGACAGGTCCACTCAATCTGTGTGGTTCTTTCTTCAAAAGACCATTCCAGACACCAGTCTACATGGTCTTCACATGATTTGACCAAGATTATGTCTGGACTTTAAAAGAGACTGTGATCTCTGAGTTTGTTTCGGTCTTTCTTCTCAGAGTAGTCAGATACGAAATGCCGACCTCATCTAGTTTTAAAATATGATTGACGTGTAAAAGTGTTTGTAAAAACCTACTTACAGAAATAAAATCATTTATCATCATTTATCATTTATCATTTGTAATTTTACGTGAAGATGATACTTCTATCAACTTACGTATCCACCATACAGGGCATATGGATTTATCGGTATGTGTGTGCAATTTCCATGATGATTGTCTGTGTGTATAGCTATCTGTCTTTGAGCCAAAAGCTGGGTGTAAAACAATATGATTAGAATTGTCTTCAAAATGTGCACTATCAACCCGTAACAGTGTCAGGTCATGGACTCTACGGCTAGAAGCGAGTAGCAAAATCAGTGCTGTGCGACGAGACACTTGGAACAAACTTGCATGAGGCGACTGGTTAGAGCTAAGCCATTCTACCACAATACATGGATCCCAAATGAAAGAATTTTTAGGTTTGGAATCAACATTAGCAAGTGAAATAGCTTTTAACATTCTCTGTACGATAGGATCACTGCTTATGATTTGTCCGTTAGAACAGGCCAAAGTGGCAACAGTCGATTTATAAACTAAAATAGTTTTATAACACAGTTTAAGATTTAAGTGCAAGTATGATAGGTACTTAGCGACTTGAGCACCAGAGGGGTTTGTATGGTTGAAATTATTATGATTAGCCATTTTTTCCAAATACCAGCATACATTTTCTTCGTAGAAGGTCGCCAGCTAGAATTAAGTAGGTCTATTTCGTTTTAAGACCAATTTTTTAATTCGGCACACCACCCTTCAATAGCCATGCCTCTAGATACATCTGGTCCACGTGAACTGGAGGCAGATAAGTCCGTGTATCTAGTAACCGCCGATGAAGATTGAATATGAGTAAAGGAGCGCTCACCGCTCTCCTCTTCAGGTCTGGCCGCCAAAACACTTTGGACCAGCGCGGTACTATTAGGATGTATCGACCCTTGCACAGGTTGAGGTGTGACAGAACTCGTGGAATTAGGTGTGGTGGTGGGAATATCCACGCTCGACGGTATGTCCACCTTCTGCTGAAGGCGTTGTGAAACTCTGCGTTCGAGTCTTTGCAATCTCGTGAGACGTAGCGCGCAAGCACGTGTGCGGTTTTCGAGGCGAACAAGTCGATTTCGGGCATTCCGAATTTGCGAAATACCTCTTGACATGCCTCTTCCATTAGGGTCCATTCCCCGGGTAATTTGAGTCTTGACAGCATGTCTGCTTCTGTGTTTACCTGACCGGGCAGATACTGAGAGACCAGGTGAATTTTGTTCTCGTCCGCAACCTCGAATAGCATGCAAGTTAGCCGGTAGAGGTTCTGTGATCGGAGACCCCCCTCTTGGTTAAGGCCTGTATAACTGCCCACATTTCTTTTAAATTGCTGTGCCATTTTTTCTGCTCAGACAAGCGTCGTTTACAATGGCACCCCAGGCTCTAGCAGATGCGTCTGTCGTTACATAATGTGAGACAGGATCTGGATGTATCGCTGTTCCTGTAGACAGAGCTCGTAACCACCACATTAAGGTCGTCAACACTTCCAACTCGAGTGGACGTTTTACGTGTGCTTGGTGCTTTGGAAGCCGATTGCAAGCTACTTGTAACGGGCGGCAATGAAGCCGACCTCTGGGCACAACGAAGGCTGCAAAATTTAGCATGCCTAGCAAGCATTGAGCGTCGTGCAAACTCCATCGATTTACCTGTAGTATGTGGCGTATCATATTGGAGATTTTGTAAACCTTTTCCTTGGGCAAATACTTGGAATTCAGGGAGAGATTCCATTTTATGCCGAGATAGTCTACTGCCTTGGCAGGGATCAATGTGGATTTTTTGTAGTTGATCATCCATCCCAAAGTTGTTAGGACTCTTATAGCTTCCGCAGCATGGTCCATTAGGGTTAATCGATCTTGGTTCACGATTAAATAATCGTCCAAATAGACGATAACTCGCATCTCGCGCAGCACGTCTGCTACCCAATTTGTCACTGTCGCAAATGCCCTGGGTGCTGATGATAGCCCGAATGGCAGACAAGTGACCTGAAGGAGCTTCGGGCTCGACTTCTTTTCTGTTGCGTATAATACTCGCAGAAATGGGTGATGACTGGGGCTGACTGCTAGGTGAAAATAGGCCTGAGAAAGGTCTATTTTGATCGCCCAGTCGTTCGGTTGCAAGAAATCCGGCACACGGTACATATTTATTAAGCGAAACTTTGTTTGCATTACATAGCGGTTTAGATTTTTTAAATTGAATATCGGGCGATTGCTGGTATCTGACTTTTGCACTAAAAACATCGGACAGACATAACTTGGAGATGGATCTACTCGAATCAAGATTTTCTGTTGTTTCAAAATCTCGATTTGTTCCGACATCAATAAGCTTGTTGGAGTTTGAAAACGTGTTAATAAGTCTGGACTTTGAAGTGGGGGTATTTTGAAAAAGGGAATTCGGTAACCAGATATCATTTTTATAATGTTCTCTGGAGCACCGTAATTCCTCTAAATTTGAATGTAATTTTTTAACCGCCCGTCATAAAATGAAATTTCTTGAGGATAGTCACTTAGTTTTTTGTTTTCATTATGCCTTGAACTGGATTTATTGTTTCCCGACTTTCGGCCTCTACTTTTGGGGGGCGCTTGAAAGCTCGTGGATGGCTGGGGATCGAACCCAGGATTGTCACCGTGAAAGGGCTTGCGTGGTCGCTTAGCTGGAGGGCCATCCTGTCTATTCCGCATAGACATGGCATGAGGCTCTTCCGCAGAGCGCTTTTGGGCAGAGAACAACTTACTAGTACCACCAGCCTTTTGTAAAAAGGTGGTTAAATCCTGTGGGTTAAAAAGGTTATATTGTGTTGGGGGGATCTTTTGCAAGTCCACCTTTACATATTTGTCCTTGACACCCGACAAAATGCAGTCACGACGTCTTTGAATAATATCAGCACGTCTTCCACAACTCATTTGCAAGAGATCCTCGGACACTTTCATGTAAGATGAGTTTTCGGAAAAAGAAGCATTAATCTTTTCAAAAAGCGTGTCAGCGTTAAGTACACAGCCAGGCGATTGCGCCCATTCTATGATTTGCTGAAAGTTGTTTCTTAGCAGCTCATTTTGTTGTGTAAGCCCATGAGTAAAAGCTCCAAACGATCTGTCAAGTAATCTAAGCCAAGAAGAATTTGCATCACAATGTCTAAGTTCAGTGTTAACATCGAGTTCGTAAAAATCTGGCTTAGCGACATACTTTTTCTCAGTTTCTAGGTATCTAACCCTTTGCCAATCATTAGTATCAAAATGATGTAGTTTATTTAGCACATATAATCTATCAACAGTAGGTTCTTGTAGGTTAGTGGACACCGGAAATTCGAATACTTTAGCCTTCTCTGGTTTACTGAGAAGGTGATCATTCCCAAGAGAAACCCTCAAGCCATCAGATGGATGTATGGAAATATCAGAATCAGATTCACTCACTTGATTTGACAGCAAATCTAACCTGCGCTCGTCTTCTCGGGTTTCCTGCCGCAGCTGCCGGCGTCTCTGACGTGGGGCGGAGCTGCTCGACGACGACGAAGATGCCTGCGGTGATGCAGGGGGAGGCGGGCGACTCCCGTCACCCTCGGCAGGCGCTCTCGTGGAATTTTCCATTACGTATACAAAACACGCACTCAAAACTCTATTAGTACTCAAAACACTATTACCGAGTTTTTCAAATAACCACTGAATAAAGTTTTTCCACGAACTAAAAAAATTATTTAAACTAATTATTATAAACACTAAACAGCAGCGCTGTTGCCCGCACTAGAAGAGGTGTGATCGCACCGAAAAACGATGCCAATGTGAAGAGCACGCCTGACTGTTCGAGCAAGCTCCACGCCACCTCCCCCCGGCCACAGCGGGGCGGAGCCGGGTGGGAGGGGAATAAGAGAGGTCGTGACGTCAGATCCGGAAAGTTGCTGTCTCACTGTATAGGTCTAGAATAACGGTTCATAGTGTATAATATGACATAATTGACTATCAACCCAGCGAAGTAGTAATAGAATAATTCAACTGTTGTCATCTCAGTATTATTCTTACGAACTGTATGGGAAAAGTTTTTTTCGATTTCTGACTTTTCTAGCACACAAACTTCAGTTGGTCCAACCAGTTTTTTGATCCTCGTAAGAAACAGGATCGATTGGCATCAAAAACTTTTTTGTGCAAATTGCCCATTTTCTGGCTGACTGTAATTATTTTTTCAAAATCTGTGAATGCAGATCTATTTTTTTCTAAAAGTTAAAGATGTCTCTTAAGACCATTTTCTTGTAGCGACCACGGTTAAGGTACCTGCCCTTATGGACCCATCTCAAAACATAATGCAATACTGCTCATCCCCCATAGCAAATAGCGTGATAATTTGTAATTTGACCAGACCTATAGGCAATATCTATGCAAAATTTGAACAAAATCTGTCCGGTGGTTTTTGCGTTTAGCTGGAACATACATTCAGACAAACAGACAAAAATTCTACAAACTATATTTTCGGCATCAGAATCGTTCCCAGACCTCGTGGCAATAACTTTTTTTCAAAAATATTCAATGTACAGTTTTGACTTCGCTACGATTTTATTGTATGGTGTTATACTTATGGATCATAATAATTTTATTAAAAATCCTGTTTTTTTATGTGCCATCTGTGCTGTGAGACTGGATTTTAAAATAGACATGCAGAATCGATTAATTAGAACGATCATAATCGATCTATACAAAAATCTGAGTTTTTATCGATTATACTCGTATAAAAATAATAGATGTTTTTCTTCATAACGATTCGTCATGACGATAACTTTTAATTTTAATTACTTAAATGCAATTTAGCTGAAGTATTAATGAACGAAACGAACATGTTCACAAATATTGAAGCACGACTTTACCTGTTACTGAACCGATTTGAAGAACGGTAGTTTCACTGCGCTCCAGGAATGCATTCCATTGCGCTCCAAGTTGTTATTACCCATATTATTTCAAAAATTATAAGTAAAAAACCGGTTAAGGAGCGAGTTGAACTCGCACACCGAGGGTTCCGTACCAGCCCAGAAAAACTACAACTGTACTTCACCCAAAGCACTACGTACAGATACCCAATCCCATACAAAGAAATGACAACACCCTAAGGCTGGCTATTGAGCTGGAAATTTTTTTTCCTCGATTTTTTAACACATGGCAGCATCAGCGACTCACTGCCTGAGACTGTAGTTTTACAACGCCATCTAGGAGTCGGCCTAGATACTAGGTGTCTTTCTAGTGATTTTTACGAATGTTACTTCAGCCAAAATCAGCCCTATAACCTAACAATTATGAAATTAGCAATCAATAAAAAGTTATTGATTGCTAATTTCATAATTTATTGTTAGGTACCTATGCTGCCATCTGTGAATTTTTTTCAAGACTAATTATAATTTGTTCTAGTTGAGACCCCATGCCCAAAGCAACCCGCTACCTGCTAATATCCACGCTATCGCATTAGGATTTTTTCCTGTAAGGATAGCAGTGTTTGTGATAAATAAATAAATAAAATAAATGTAGAAAGGAGGATATTTTGGTTGTGAAACGTGAAATGTTTTAAAATTTTCATCAGCGAGGAAAAGAAGAAAAAAATAATAAAAAGAGAAAAGAGGAAAAAAAAACACAGAAAGAGAAAAAAAAGAGAGAGAGAATTTTAACACTGCAGTGTACAAATATTGCAGTTTTAGATCATCGCCATCACTTGACAGATAAAGGAACTAATTAAAAAACCTATTGATAAGTAAATGCTATTACAGTGTTAACGAATATTTAAATGATAAATCCCTTAAATGCAATTAAAATACAAATGTTTTATTTTTATTATTATTTTAAATTATGTTAGATTATAAGTCGTCTTCTCTACTTCCTGTTTCTTTTGCTGTGCCCGATAGGGTCCACGATTGTTTCTTAATTTATGTTTACCACCTAAGCTTATACATTGTGGAATGCAATAAAGATTTCAGTATTTGAGTAATGTAATTTTTGTTGATTTCTGAAAAAGTGTGCTATTTAGAGACAGTTTTATTTTCCTGTAATCTTTACATAAGCTTCTATCACATAGAATAATTTCAGATTTTTCTCTATGCAAACTTCGGAGATAAGGGGGGAACGGTATTTTTTTTTAAATATTTCATCTAAAGTCGAAAACTATGCGGCCTAAAGAAAAAAGAAAAAAAAAATCAAACAGCGCTCTTTCACATGATACCCCACATGTCCTAGAAGCCGCATTTCGAATTTTTAAGACCACCTTTCAGTTCCTGTTGCAATATAAATAAAAACATTTTTGTGTCTTTCTTATTTGCAAAATGTTAGGCAAACGTCAACTAAAACGATTCTAAATTTCAAGTTGATAGCATCAGTAGTTCATGAGACATTCAGCTGTGACAGACAGGCAGACAGACTGAATCACACCATAAGGGTTCCTTTTTACCATTTTGGTACGGAACCCAGATAAAATGGGTAATGGCCACAGCGCTCTAAAATAAAATATTTTTTATGATATTTAATATAATGTTTCATGCTAAATTTAGTTTTTGCTACCACTACTCAAAATTTCTTGGAGCGCGGCAGAGCGCGGTGGAACTAAAATATTAAAACATTTTATTGCTAAAAATTTTTGGAGCGCAGTAACTAGGTACCCTTGAAGAATATATGTAGATAGGGTAAAACTTGGTAATACGCCATAAGTGACAAAACGCCCCACCAATCTAGCACTCACACAACTAAGCCACGCCGCTCGTAACTAACTAGACGTGCGAGGAGCCACTAGTTAGTAGTTGTATTAGGCTACTAGTGGCCCCTCGCATGTCTAGTTAGTTACGAGCAGCTTGGCTTTGTTAGTGTGAGTGCTAGATTGGTGGGGCGTTTTGACACTTAGGGTGTATTACCAAGTTTTACCCTTAGATAAATGATTAGTCTCGCTGCGCTCGACTGCAGCGAGACCAATCATTTATCTAAGGTTTTACCCTACAATATTAATTATTGAAGCGGACACCTACATCATATATTAAATGACTCAAGGAACCGTTACATCAATATTATGTAGATAAACAGCAAAAAATACCTGGGAATGAATATTTTATATTCTAACTAGCTTTTGTCCGCGGCTTCGCTCGCGTGGATGTCGGTTATCGCATAAAAAAGTACCCTATGTTCTTCTCCATATCCCAGGCTATATCTCAAATTTCTAACTTAATATTAATTTTAATGTGATTCAGTATGCGAATAGAAACCGAAACAAATGATTTAATATAATAAAAGTACTTATATGTTTTGAATGTGAATGAGTCTTTACCTAAAGATAACAAACACAAAATCAAAATACGAAATTTCACTCAAATTCTTAAAGCATTCAATTGTACCAAATTGCAACACGAAATATAAATGCGACACAAATAATAATTTTAAAATAATTCACGTAAGTACCAACGATGTGAAAATAAAACAAAATCCTCCGAAATGTCGCATGACGTTTGTGCTGATTAAAGGCTCGAAATGTGTGTGAATGAACACCATTGGTGCATAACTTTTCTCAGGGTCACGTTCGCAATTGGACGAAATATTTGACATTTATTTTGTACTTGCAACACGATCTGGCTGTAGAATTCGATTAATCGACTAATACTTGACCGGTTGACATTTTAGCGGGAATACCACTAAACGAACGAAAAAAAAAGAAAACAAAATACGTCTGTACTCTGTGCTCGTGTGGCGGTGTGGCGCGATGCTTAAGAGTCTATATACAACCTTAGCACTACCTCACTCTGTATCTCGCTCGCACATTACGAGTATTGCTACCGGTCACGCGAGCAAGCGAGACAGGGCGGCATGGAAAAGGCTCCAAGGCGCCGATAGTTTAGGTAATTTCGTTTTACGTTGAAAATAATGGTCATTTAAAAAAAGTAAATAACATAAGACCTGCTTTATAGTTCAGTTAATATGCAAAGTTTCATTATCTAACTTGAAGTATTTTTTGAATACCAGCGGTTTATTGTTCGGTTTGGAGGTAACTTTGGATTTTTTTTCTATCGAGAAAATTTTATGGAATCGTCATAGATAAATGATAGGTCTCGCTGCGCTCGACTAGATACCGCGCTATCTATAAACAATAGCTCCGTCAATGCGGCAACTCATTATTGTGGTGTGTGTAAGTCATCGTCACTTGAGATTTGTCAATTGACATTGTGTGATACCAGCTGCTCAACTGTTAACCGAATTAATGGGAAAAATATTTTATGCTGTGGTCTATTAGTTAGGTTATAAATGTAGCTCAGAAAATACTTAAAAATGAACAATAAATTAAAAGCGAATGTATAAGTATATTTGTGTATAGGTTAGGCGTAGGATTCTTCTTTAGAAAAATGAAAGGTATGTTTATATAGGTATCAATGATTAGGCCTCATTTTTAATAGTATTTTTTTTTTTACATGTAATTTTTATAAATTATTATTAAAAATAATCATGTAGAATATAAGGTGTTACCAAAATAATACTTCTTATTTCTATTCTACCCGTCAATAGTGTAGTTACACATTATTTAGTACCTACCTATATAAATTTTTTGGAGCTGTGGTGGCCATGTGGTTAATGAACGCTGACTCGGTCCAAAAAAGTCGCTGTAACTAGGTAAGATAAATTAAATAGGTTATATAATAAAATACAAAAACAATAAATTCAGATTATAAAAATCTCAACCACGGGGAACTTGATTCTTGTATACGCGGCAACACTGAATGGCGTTTAGGGTTTATGTTATTTTATGTTAAAATTTCGAAATTATTCGATACTTACTGATGGTATGTGATGCCAGTGTCCTTCTTATTTCTTTTAGTATTATTTTTACACAGTTTCACTACGCAAACTGGCATTTTACTTCGGATTATGTCCAAAACTTAATAAAACATTTGGCACGTACACGTCACACACAGGTTGCAGTATGACTGGCTCGGGTACGCCGACTTCGGCGTAGTATTTGTTGCCGCATTTGACAAGTACATCGGCGGTATCTAGTCGAGCGCAGCGAGACCTATCATTTATCTAAGGGAATCGTGTTTTCGGCTAACATAGTACTTAACATTAATCCTCAACTTTACCATATATTTATTTCAAAATTAATGCTGCAGTATTTTCGACATAACGGAGGATCATGCAAAGCCATTTGAGGTAGTATAGGCCCTTAATGTTAACATTCATCAAGGTTATACGTGCGTAAAGTAGGATTCAATGAGAAAACGGTTTAATCTTAGAAGAATCATATACAGAATTACTGAGAAATAAGTGTAGATTTCGTATTGAGTGTTAGTTTATCGAAAAGTGATAAATATGTCAGTGAAAAAGTAACGAAAGTTTTGGAATGCACAAATTTTAGTCATATGGCCGCCGTGTTTAGTAATGTTTTTATGATAAATATTCTTGTATACTGTTTGAAATACACATACATAAGTAGCTAGCTTATTTATCTTCGAACATAATTTGGCTAATAGCTACTGATATTATAGCGTATTGTTATCGTAATCGTATTTCCAAGAGTAAAATTCGGCAAACAAATACCTACAAAAAGACAATAAAATGGATATAGTATGTTATCCTTAAGAGATAGACATATGCCATCGCGGACTTTTTTGAAAACTTTTATAATATACATAATTCCACCATACATTATTTTGTTATATCTCAAAGGGTTTAGACAGCGTTTTCGTTGAAAGCTCCTAGACGGCTTATTTTTTTCCGACACCTCCAACAAATATCGTTAATTTATACAAAAATGCATACAAAAACTTAACAAATTATATACTAAAACCTTCCTCGAGAACCACGCTATCCATAGGTGAAATTAGCATGAGAATCGGTGCAGTAGTTTTTGAGTTTATCGCGAACAGACAGACAGACAGACAGACGCGGCGGAGGACTTTGTTTTATAATATGATGACTGTAGTGATAGTGATTAGTTACTGTACACATAAATTAATAATCTGTTTTTTATTATTGTTACTCTCTCCGCCATTAACCCTTAATTTGATTTTGGTTAGATGTTTACTGTGATAAACATTGATTTAAAAAAAAAAAACTGGGTCGCTAATATCAAATTTTCTTTCATTAAAATTTTACTAATGGCGAGTTTATAGTATATTTCTTGGCATCAAAATAATTCTACTGTTGGCAATACATCTAGTCTGTCACTATCAGTCACTATCAAGACAAGATGTCGACAAGTCGCAGGCGCTCTGTTCTTCGCAAGGTAAATATTTATATTTTACATGCTTTGAATATGCATTCTAAGTTTTTCGTGCTTTCCAATTACTAAACGATGTTTATACTTTGAATGTGTGTGTATTTTGCAGGATTTTATGGCATTTTAGTAAGATTTTTTTACCGGAAAACTTGTTTGTAATCAGAATCACAGTGAACAATGCCAAATAATCCAGGAAGTACCGTCAACTTGACACGTTTACTGTGGTGAACACTGCCTAATTAGGGGAATTACTTTTATTTAGGTGCTGGGTTGTAGTTTGGCTTACATTTTCTTTTCTGCTTGTCAAGCATAAATATATCAGGTCACACGGATAGAATATTAGCACTAGTACCTGTCGAGCATGCAGCTTCCGACGCTAGCGATAATTCTGATACTAACAGACCTAACAGTAAGTACTCGACGAGAAGTTACTGATGCCTTGTTTCTCTATAAGTTGCTTCGAAATAATATTAACTGTCCAAACTCACTAATGTTGAGTTGCACGAAACCACCATTAGTTTAACGGAGACTTTAAATTCATGCCCGTACCACCGATACCATTCAGAAGATATACATACACGTAAAAGTAAAATAAGGTTATTAGGTCCAAGTGCTTAAAATAGTAACTCTAGAATGTAACTTATAAAGTTTATTTGTATCTTGTAAGGGTCTACAATGTTCTGCCAAGTTTCATTTATGTGCTCTTAGTAATTAATGAGCAATGGCATAATTTACTACAACTGGATTACTATATTGTATGACATCCGATTGTAGGACTTTATAATGGAAAAGCAAAATGAAACATATTTCAATATTTAGTGTATTAATGGAACATGTCAAATTTCAAAATGGAATTCACATGTCAAATTTCAGCTCATTACACTAAATAATTAAAGAGATATAATAAAAATACCTGAACAACTGCAATTAGTGATGGGTCGAGAGAATACTCTCTCTCGGAGAATATTCTCCGATTGAGAATATTCTGCAATATTCTTTTCGACGGAGAATTTACGAGAATTTAAAATTGGAAGTAGAGTTGCTTAATTTTAACTCAATATATTTTGATTTCAAGGTCAACTTCTTTTGTTGTTATTTAATTATTCTATACTTCACTCGAAAAAAGGTTACTCTATGAGTTTCAGAGTAGAAATTTGCTAATATTTAAGTTTCTAGTCTCCGAGCTAAGCCGTGGATGGACGGACGGACGGACTGATGGACTGATGGACTGACGGACTGATGAACTGATGGACTGACGGACTGACGGACAGATGGACTGACGGACTGATGGACTGACGGACTGACGGACTGATGGACTGACGGACTGATGGACTGACGGACTAACGGAGAGATGGACTGACGAACTGACTGACTGATGGACTGATGGACTGATGGACTGACGGACTGACGGACTGACGGACTGACGGACTGATGGACTGACGGACTGATGGACTGATGGTCTCATGGACTGGCGGACTGACGGACAGATGGACTGACGGACTGATGGACTGATGGACTGACGGACTGATGGACTGACGGACTGATGGACTGACGGACTGACGGACTGATGGACTCATGGACTGGCGGACTGACAGACAGATGGACTGACGGACTGATGGACTGACGAACTGACTGACTGATGGACAGATGGACTGACGGACTGATGGGCTGACGGACTGACGGACTGATGGACTGACGGACTGATGGACTCATGGACTGGCGGACTGACAGACAGATGGACTGACGGACTGATGGACTGACGAACTGACTGACTGATGGACAGATGGACTGACGGACTGATGGAGTGACGGACTGATGGAGTGACGGACTGACGGACTGATGGACTGACGGACTGATGGACTGACGGACTGACGGACTGATGGACTCATGGACTGGCGGACTGACGGACAGATGGACTGACGGACTGATGGACTGACGGACTGACGGAGAGATGGACTGACGAACTGACGGACTGATGGACTGATGAACTGACGGACTGACGGACAGATGGACTGACGGACTGATGGACTGATGGACTGACGGACTGATGGACTGACGGACTGATGGACTGGCGGACAGATGGAATGACGGACAGATGGACTGACGGACTGTCGGACAGATGGACTGACGGACTGACGGACAGATGGATTGACGGATTGACGGATTGACGGACAGACTGACTGACGGACAGACGGACAGCTTTCGAATTTAATTTGATTTTAAGAATTGTTATGATTTTAATAATAATAATAATAAGCTATAAGTATTTGGGTATGTCGGAAGCGTTAGGCATCAACGTTGCTGACATGAAACAATCGTTGAAGGAACGCTTCTTTGGTCGTCTGAAGAAGGTATTAATTAGCCTTCTTTCAGGCGGAAACAAGGTGCGCGCCTTCAACGGTTGGGTCATGCCGGTTTTGATGTACTCTTTCGGCATACTCAAATGGACTCAGACCGAACTAGACGCCCTGGATAGGAGGGTCCGTACACTGCTGACCACAAACCGGATGCATCACCCACGATCATCGGTGATGAGACTTTACATCCCGCGGAAGTGCGGGGGCCGAGGATTTTTAAATGCGAAGACCCTCCACAACCGCGAGGTGTGCAGCCTCAGAGAATATTTTTTTAAAGCCGAAGTGGGTATGCTCCGTGATGTGGTCGCGGTGGACAAGGGGCTCACCCCGCTGTCCATGGCTAAAGAGAACTGGCGCAAACCTGTGGTACTTACTACAGATGACCGCAGGAAAGTATGGCAAAGCAAGGAGCTTCACGGGCGCTTCTACCGGGCTCTCCATGAGCCCGATGTAGATTTCTTAGCGTCCGTATCCTGGCTACGTTTTGGTGACCTTTTCGGGGAAACTGAAGGTTTTGTTTGT
Source organism: Dryobota labecula (assembly GCA_947523025.1). NCBI lineage: Eukaryota > Metazoa > Arthropoda > Insecta > Lepidoptera > Noctuidae > Dryobota > Dryobota labecula. The sequence goes on from OX383301.1 coordinate 24,745,090, forward strand.
GCAATTATGGACGAAGTTATCTTAACGAATAACTACTGGAGACATATTATGAGGGATGGGACGGTTGACGTGTGTCGGGCATGCCACCGTCCGGGTGAGTCCATCAGACATATTATCTCTGGTTGTTCTCGTCTGGCTAACGGCGAGTACTTGCACAGGCATAATCAAGTAGCTAGGATTATTCACCAGCAACTTGCTTTGAAATATAGACTTGTGGATTCTGAGGTACCGTATTACAAGTATGTGCCCGACCCAGTTCTCGAAAATGACCATGTCACGTTGTACTGGGATCGGTCTATCATTACTGACAGGACTATTGTTGCCAATAAACCTGATATAGTGGTGATAGATCGATTAGCGCGCCGCGCAATGATAGTTGATGTTACCATCCCACATGATGAGAACCTCGTGAAAGCTGAGAAAGAGAAACAAATAAAGTATCTCGACTTAGCACACGAGGTTGTTGACATGTGGAATGTGAGCTCAGCTATCATTGTGCCGATTGTCGTGACGGCCAATGGCCTACTGGCCAAAAGCCTCGATCAACATCTCTCGAGGCTTTCGTTAGACGGTTGGATCAAGGGCCTGATTCAGAAGGCAGTACTCCTTGATACGGCTCGCATTGTGCGGAGGTTCCTGTCTCTGCAGCCCTAACCACCGGTAGCTTGGACCCTGCTCCTGACACCGGCGGACCACTATTTTTTATATTTTTAAATGTTTTTTATATATGTATATTTTAAGAAATATTTAAAAATGTATTTGATATGGGTAAAAAATAAATAAACGTAATAATAATAAGGGTCCCAGCTCCCGGCGGAAGTGTGCAGCGCATGAGATGGACACGATCCATTAATGAAAACGTCATGCGCTCATACTATGGGGCTACAGAGGGGGGAAACAATCTGACCGCGTACCGTGTTCGGATGCTGTCTCTTTTTCAGGTTTTTGAGCCAGCTGTCAATGTTTCGACACAACGACTGTCGGATCAGGTGCGGGTCATCCAACGTAATCATATGTTGGATGACACTGTACTTGATCGCCTGCTAAGTGAAATGCAGAGTAGCTATGTCATGGCCGTCACAGATTGTTGTAGTACCACCACAATTCAACATAAACCAAGCTGATGAGGGGAGTGATGACAGGGCTACAAACGTAAGTACCCAGTGCAATGAGGAATTGAGGAGTGCTTTAGAGGGTGCGATTCGAGAATATCTGTTCATGTCGCCCGAACTTAGACCACGCTTACCTCGTTTGCCCATGCAAAACAAAAATAGGGTGCTGGTGGCGGTCCTGGATTCGCAATTGACAAATTATTTTGATGACTGCGAAAACCTCACCGATGCTCATTCGATTCTGTACTGCGCGGCTGTAGCGGCATGTCGTCTAGCTCACGTCAAATTTACTATTGACTCCAGAGCTACACGACCAAAACCAGCTGTACCAGCTTGGCAGTGCAGAATTGAACGACGTATTGGTGGGGCCAGAGCGCTCATCGGCAAACTAATCTGCTTCAGGGAGGGCAATACTCACCCTAGAGTGATGCGCTTTGTGAGGGGGGCGTTCTCAGGGACTGACATCAGCCCTCAGGACTATATATCCCGTGTCACAGAGCGCATCGACTTCCTGAAGCAGAAAGTGTATGCGTGGGCGAACCGTATTCGTAGGTATAAGCGTCGGGTGGACCGATACACTCAGAATCGCACCTTCCAGAGCGATGAAAGGTGGGTCTATAGGGATTGGGAGCGACCCGACCAAGGTGTGACTGACACTTGCCTACCGGATGATGATGCCATGATTTCTTTCTGGCGCAATATCTGGTCGGTGCGTGTCAGTCACACCGAAGGTGATCGGAGTCGGGAAGTTGAGCGAGCGTGCGATCCAATACCAGAAATGCGGGCTATTACCATCTGCCCCCAAGATGTAGCTCGTGCAGTCCGTCCGTTGCCTAACTGGAAGTCTCCAGGGCCGGACGGACTGCACAACTTTTGGATCAAATGGTAATCAGAGTTCGCACGCTTGCTTGGCGGCTCAATACCAGACTGCTTTGGAGTCCGGTTCGCTGCCCCAGTTTCTAACAACAGGAGTTACCCACCTGCACCATAAATCAGGTAGCACCGCGGAACCCAAAAATTATAGGCCGATCACGTGTTTACCGACGGTCTATAAAGTTCTTTCATCCATTTTGAGAGCTCAAATTAACCAACATGTAGACACCAACTCCATCATGTCTGCTTCTCAAGGTGGATGTAAGAACGGGTCCCGTGGTACTAAGGAGCTACTCCTCATTGATATGGCCATTAGCCAACAGGTTCGTCGTTCCCGAAAGGATCTGTCGACATGATGGATAGATTATAAGAAGGCCTATGACTCGGTGCCACATACATGGCTCATGAGGGTGCTGGAATTGTATAAAGTAGATGCAACTCTGCGCACCTTCCTGATGTCATGTATGGGGTAATGGAGGACGGTCCTTCGCTATCCAGGATGTCGAAATATCTAGAGGAATAGGGAACCGATAAGAATTGAGCGAAGCATATTTCAGGGCGATAGTTTGAGTCCACTTTGGTTCTGCTAAGCCTTGAATCCTCTAAGCACACTGCTGGAGGATTCAGGTCTAGGCTATCGGCTGAGGAGAGATGGTCAGGTTATATCTCACCTCCTCTACATGGATGACCTAAAACTCTTTGTCCCCAACAATTTGCAACTGATGGAGCTACTGAAAGTAACTGAAACTTTCAGTAGCGCCATCAGGATGGAATTTGGTGTGGACAAATGTGCGGTCATACATGTAAAGCGAGGTAAGATTGTGGAATCCGTGGGAACCCAACTCTCGGATTTCATAAACCTTAGAGCCCTCTCCGCATCCGAAACCTATAAGTATTTGGGTATGTCGGAAGCGTTGGGCATCAATGTTACTGACATGAAGCAATCGTTGAAGGAACGTTTCTTTGGCCGCCTGAAAAAAGTATTTAATAGTCTTCTATCAGGCGGAAACTAGGTGCGCGCCTTCAACGGTTGAGTCATGCCGGTTTTGATGTACTCTTTCGGCATACTCAAATGGACTCAGACCGAACTGGACGCCCTGGATAGAAGGGTCCGTACGCTGCTGACTGCATATCGAATCCATCACGCACGGTCATCGGTAATGAGACTGTATATCCCGCGAAAGTGTGGAGGTCGGGGCTTTTTAAATATTAAGACACTCCACAATCGCGAGATATGCAGTCTCAGGGAATATTTCCTAAAAGCCGACATGGGGATGCATCGAGATGTGGTCGCGGTGGACAAGGGCCTCACCCCGCTCTCCTTGGCTAAAGAGAACTGGCGCAAGCCTGTAGTGCTTGACACTAACGATCGCAAGGAGGTATGGCAGAGTAAGGAGCTTCACGGACGCTTTTTCCGGGCCCTACATGGACCCGATGTAGATTTGCTAGCGTCCGTAGCCTGGCTGCGTTTCGGTGACCTCCTTGGGGAAACCGAAGGTTTTGTCTGTGCAATTATGGACGAAGTTATCATGACGAACAATTACCGGAGATTTATTGTGAAGGATGGCACGGTTGACATTTGTCGGGCATGCCACCGTCCGGGAGAATCAATCCGACACATTATCTCCGGTTGTTCTCGTCTAGCTAACGAAGAGTACTTGCATAGACACAACCAGCCGTAGCCAGGATTATCCATCAGCAACTTGCTCTGTGCCGTTTTATAGGTATGTGCCCGACCCAGTTCTCAAAAATGGCAATATCACATTACACTGGGATCGATCCATCATCACTGACAGGACTATTGTTGCCAATAAGCCTGATATAGTGGTGATGGATCAAATAGAGCGGCGCGCAATGATTATTGACATAACAGTCCCACATGACGAGAACCTCGTGAAAGCCGAGAAAGATAAACAAATCAAGTATCTTGACTTGGCTCGCGAGGTTGTCGACATGTGAGATGTAGGCTCAGCGATCATTGTGCCGATAGTCGTATCAGCCAATGGCTTAATTACCAAGAGCCTCGACCAACACCTAAGGAGGCTCTCGTTTGGCAGCTGGATCAAGGGCTTGATTCAGAGGGCGGTACTACTGGACAAGGCTCGCATTGTTAGGAGGTTCCTCTCTCTGGAGCCCCGACCGCCGGTAGCTTGGACCCTGTTTCCGATACCGGTGGGCTACTATTTTTATATTTTTGAATGTTTTTATATTTTTTATATTCTAATATTTAAAATATAATTTATATGTATTTATTTGAATAAAGGAAATAATAATAATAATCATTTAATTCGGGAAACATCCATAATGTGTTAGTATTACAACTTAGAAAAATATGTTACCAGCATTAAAAAATAAAAACAATATTAAAATACAAAACATAGAATAAATAAGTAGTATTTTAAGCTATTGTAATAGCAACACTAGAATTAGTTTTTTTATGTTGACCACTCTGGTGGCCATATTTTTTTACTCTTACTTGTTCAACTGTGCTATGAACAGACACATTGTTTCTATAAAACTAAATAAATTACATAAAATTCAATAGCCTTTTATTTAACAGGCTATTTGTGGTCTTGACTCTCCATCTTCCCCTCGTTACCTAGCCCCCCACTTTCAGTACATTTGCGCCAACCACAATAGAAATCTTCGTTCATCTCACAATCGTCTTCTTCAATGTCTCACTCACCGCACAGACTTCACTCACTTTTCCTTCTTCATACAGTCTATCTCTCTGTGGAATGCGCTCCCCCAGAAAATCAGGATGGCAACTAACCGATTATCTTTTAAAGTAAAAGTTCGTGAGCATATTCGCAACAAGCTGGCAGTATCATCATAACGGTAATGTTTTCCCATTGTTTGTCTTATTTGTTTTAGTATACATATTTATGTGTATTTATTTGTGCTTATATTTATATATAATAAGATTTATATATAGGTTTATGTATATCTTTATATTTAAATGAACATTTATTCCTCAATTTTCGCTATTGCACCTACTACTGTTTGTCTCTGCATCACCCAAGGGTTGACTGGTAGAAAATGCCTATGGCATTAAGTCAGCCTCTGTACATTTTTTTTGTGCTTAAAGTATTAAATAAATAAATAAATAAAATGAAAACTACAAATTAAATTAAAATCAATATTAAATTAGAATTAAATCAAAATTAAATTAAATTACAATCAAGACAAAATTAAATCAACATCAAATCGGAAATAAATTACCATTAAATTAAATCAAAATTACATTCAAATAAATTGAAAATGATGTCAAAATTAAATTCAAATAAAAACAAAGCATGACCATTTACTTATCTTCTACATCAAACTTCAATTCAAATATCTCTCCTCAGCACCAGGCCCGCAATTATGTCTGCGGGACTAGTGCATCAGAAAAGGGCAGTCTGGCCTCTCCACAATAACCTTCAGGATGCTATTGGAGCTTCCACGTGTCCTGCTCATTAGGGTTGCCTTTCTTTTGCGCATGATAGCCTCAAAACTATCTATACCTGCCCCGGCAAATATGCCCGATGCACTACAGAACCGTGGAAGCCCCAGCAACATCCGAAAAGCATTATTGTACTGAACTCGGAGGGCGCTATAGGCCCTCTGCGTATACCTGACCCACAGGCTGCACGTGTAAAACGTCTGGCAGTATGCCTTAAACAGCGTAATTTTCACGTCTTTAGTACACTTAGCAAACCTGCAGGCCAGCATATTACATCGAACCGGCAACGCCCTCCGTTCTCTCTCTATATCCTCGTCATCAAAAAGGTTCTCAGTCAAAATGTGCCCAAGGTATTTGAAACGAGACACTCTCTTAAGTGCCACCCCATACAAGTACACAGGAGGAACTGTCGTCAGTTTTCTGGAACCCACACAAAACACCATAACCTCACTTTTCTTGACATTATACAGGAGACCATGAGCCGTGGCGTATCGTTCACACACTTCAAGTAACTGTCTGAGCGCATCAATCGAGGGACTTAGCAGCACCCTGTCATCAGCATAGCTGAGCATCCGACACCAGTGCTACCAAGCTCCTCAACCAGCTGATTGATGTATAAACTGAAGAGCGCCGGGGAAGTCAAACCTCCCTGCCTCACACCACACTCCAGTCCATACTCACCAGACAATGTACCCGACCATCTGACCTGGTTTAACTGGTGGTCGTACCAATACTCGAGGAGGTTAACTAGCTCATGAGATACAGCTCTCTCCCGCAATTTTGACCATAGGATCTTGTAGTCAACCAGGTCAAACGCCTTGGAGAGGTCCAGGAATGCAGCATACACCGGAGTCCTCCTGTCAGTACAGTACCTAACCGTATGCTTGAGCGACAGAACAGCAGTTTCCGTGGACAACCCAGCTCTAAAACCAAACTGTGAGTCATTTGGAGTGAGCTATCCAGCCAATCTACGCTCAAGTACACCGTCAAGAACCTCAGCCGCTATGGTGGCCAAAGAGATAGGCCTATAGTTGTCCCTATCCGACGCATCCCCAGGCTTGTTCTTGGCAATAGGCACCACTATCGTCCTCATCAGCTCCGCTGGTAGATAGGAGTTTAGCGTTTAGGCAGTAGAGGAATAAAATACATGCATGTCTTCGTCTTCTGAGGCCAAAAGAAGATCGTCGATGAATGGGTACACGAAGTCAAGTTCTCGTAGCACTTCATGAATGAATCGCTGGAAGGTTTGTCCTGCATTCTTCAAACCTGGACACATTCGTGGGAATTCGAATAGTCCAAAAGGCGTGATTATTGCAGTCTTCTCTATGTCTTCGGAACGTACTGGTAGTTGTTGGTAGGCTCGGTTCAAATCAAGAGTGGAGAATATTTGTTTGCCCGAGAGCTGGTACGTGAAGTCCTTTATCCTCGGAACAGGATAGCGGTCTGGTTTCGTGACGGAGTTGAGACGTCTGTAGTCCCCACATACTCGCAAGTCTCCATTTTTCTTCGGTACAATGTGTAGCGGGCTGGACCAAGGACTCTTGCTCGGTGTGCACAATCCTTGGCTGATCATATTCTCGAATTCCTTCTTCGCTCGTTCATAAAGATGCGGTTGTATTGGACGTGCTCGGGAGTAGATAGGTGGTCCTGTTGTTTCAATGAAATGTTCCACTTTGTGTTTCGGGTTCAATTTCATTGAAGACAGACGAGTAGTCCCAGGAAACTCAGCTAGTATGTCGTGATAGGTTTGCTGTATATTGATGCTGCTGATAGTAGGTGTACTTGTATAGCGGCCAGGAGCTTTGGAGGTGAGCTTCGTAGTGTTGTCAATGAGTCGCTGACTTCGTAGATCGACTAGTAAATTGTGATAGCCGAGGAAATCTGCTCCAATAATTGGTTTCGTAACTGCGGCGACTATGAACTTCCACTTGTATGGTCGACGAAGATTTAGGTCGAGCTCCAGTGTCTTCTCTCCATATGTTGGTATAACAGTATTGTTTGCTGCGTATAATTGATATGGTAGCGGTGTCGATCGTGTTCCTTTTCTTTTTGGTAAAACGGATATATTGGCACCCGTATCTACCAAAAAACTCATGGACGTCGTCTTATCAGTGATAAATAGGCGGTAGGATTTGTTTTCGACGTTAGGTTCCGCTACTGCCAACGCCTCTATTAGTTTTCCGTCTTCCCTTCATTGTTGAAATTGCACGGTGTAGTACAATGTCTTGCATTTTTTCCGAAGCGCCGGTGATAATAACAATGCGGCGACGCGGACGGTGTAGTCGAGCGAGAGCGGGTGCGTGACGTCGAACGCGCTCGGTACGGCCTGCGCCCGTAGTGTCGCGGCGGCGGCGTGCGCGAGCGGTCGTGATTATTGTGACGATATGACGTCTTCAGTTCGGCGATCTCGACATGCAATTTTCTTATTTCTTCGACGAGATTATGTATGCTCACAGGTGGGTCTTGCGCTTGCTGGGATGTTGATGCTGATGCGACAGATACTGCTGACACTTCACAGGTTTGTTCAAGCATTTTGTCGGCGAGCTTGGCTAGTTCCTCAAGTGCTGTATCCTTGCTTATCGTGTCACTTACTACAAGCACTGATCGTACGTGCGCGGGTAGCAAGTTCATCCACATGAGCCGTAGTGTGTTGTCTGGCACCTTATTGTGAGCGAGATTGCGCATGCGACGTAGTAACTGGCTAGGCTTCTGGTCACCAAGTTCCATATCTGAGAGTAGCTTCTGTAACTGCCTGCCATCAGATTCTTCGTACACAGAAATAAGACGTTCCTTTATGACGGTATATTGACGATCGGGAGACGGGTTGTATAACAGGTCACATATTTGCTCGATGTCTTCTTTTTCTAGCTGGGCGATGATCATCTGTGCCTTCTGTGCTTCACTTTTCTTGAGATCACGCGTAGCTGCTTCGAAACTAATGAACCATAACCGGGGTTTGTCGCGCCAGAAAGGTGGTACTCGAAGAGAAAGTGAGATACCGGCGATATGTTGGGATGCTAGCGAAACATCCTGTGGGTTCGCTGAGCTTGATCCTGCTGACTCCATGTTTGGTTGTTCGGCGGTAATCGGCATGGTTTTCTTGCGGTTGCTTCGTTCTGTTTGCTTCGTTCGGGGTCACCACTTTAGCGTTTAGGCAGTAGAGGAATAAAATACTAGTTGGTGATATAATGATTCTTATTTATTGAATATTAAGCCTAACTATATACAAAATTACATATGTTTAAGTAGCTAGCAGACACATTATATTCTTGAGTTATTAATCCACCAATAGCGGTGAAGTGCAAAATAACTCAAGAATATATCAATTTATTAAATAAACGAAAATGTTATAAATATAGGTGACGCACAGGCGGAGCGCCAGTCTGCCGCTGTGCGGCGCGCGCGCAGGTCGTGCGCGCTGCCACAGGAGTGTCTTATACAAAAGTTGTACACCATGGATAAGAGCCCAGGGATATGCGGACCAGCACACTGAAAGTGCTCAATGCTTAGGCCATCATGTCCTGGAGATTTGCCTCTGGTCATACCTTTATTAATGTGTCTTATCTCCTTAGCTGTAATGTTAATTGGCTCTCCAGACATGACGCCCCCAGCAACAAGATTCTGCTCTTCCACTTGCCGTGAAGTTTCTGCAAAATGCTTCCTAAACTTGTCCGCAATCTCACCGGGTTTAGTAACGCCATCAACGTTCAACGGGACCGCAGGTTTTGGGTTCAACCTTTTAGTCGATTTCCAGAAATTCGGAAAATGCTTACGCCTGTGCTCAGTCGCCAGCATGTCCATCTTTATTCGATCCTCATGATCCTGACAACATTTTAATCTTTGTTTAAAGACCTTTCGCGTCTCATACATTTCCTCAAATAGCAACCCGGTGCGAGGTTTATTATGCCACACCCAGTTCAGAAAAACTCTCCTGGCGTTTCCGTGAGCGTCTTTGACGTACCTATTCCATCCAATCCCCGGACGCCGTCTCCCACCATCTCCCACTAGGCTCGAGCTGCCCTCTGCCGCTTCCCGAAGGGAGGTCACTATAACACTATACAGTTTATCAATCACCATTCTATGTTTTTCATCTAGACAAAAATTATCACAGCAGTTACCTAAATCAGAGGGAAAGTCTATATCCCTAAGCTTCTCCATACATGATCTATAGTAGTGATCTATCCGTGAAACATTCCTTTCACCCCATAGGTACAGCCTTATCAATATTCTTTGTCACTGGTTGTACTGATGTAACCGTTGGCACCAATCCCGAATTAACTTGAAAACCAAGTGGATAGTGGTCCGACCAGTAGATGTCATGGTTAACTTCAACCTTTTTGAGAGACCTCCACGCCGAGATACCAGGCAATGTTCAAGCCACCGTCTGCTTCCACATGCATCACTCATCAGAATACATACCCAAGTATTTGTAGTCAGCACAAAACCAATTTTGTTCCTCACAAAAACTCATTAACTCTCTGTTAAATAATTCACCAGGGTGAGCGTTAAAATCGCCCAAGATATATAACATTATTAGATATATTTACATATTCTGCATTTGCGCTTTCAACAATAGCAGCTATTTCACCTAAACATTCACAAAACTCAGTTAAATTATCCAACGAGTCCGTCGGCATATACAAACTAAACAATAACAAAGTACGGTCAGCGCAAGTCGCTTTAACAGCCACGATGCGATCATTAGTACAAGGTATAACCGTATGGGACGTAAACAGACTTTCTCCACAATAGTGCCACACCACCGTATGGTCTACCCCTCAACACTCCTGCCGACGTATCGACCGAAGATTTCCCAACATAATCAAAATTCATATCTAAGTTACCAAGTAAACAAACTTCATGTGGCAACAACCAGGTTTCTTGCAAAGCAATGACATCCTTATTTTTACATAAATTTTGTTCACATACAGTCGACCTCTTTAGAGATTTACAATTATAACTCACAAAGTTAGGTCACTAGGCCGCAGATCACTCTGCCTCGTCTCTGATACGCCATTATATAAACAAACCTACGGAATGATACCCCCGCAGGTCATAAGTTTTCATCCATAAAAACATCCAAATTCCGTTTAGGTATCATAAACCTATACGCCGCATAGCCTCTGCTACTTTTCATATCCATTTTTTTCAACGAAATTTCCACATTTGTCTTCCTTTTAATGTACGAAATAATGTCCTGGGACTTCGTTTCACTGTCATCATTATAAATATAAAAAGGAACACTGACATCCGCCGCCTTAAAAGAACACTGAGGCGAGGTATCTGCCTTGCCCTTTAAACCAACAAAACGATTTTGCAACCTTTTACGCTGAACTTTAATTTTGTTTTAATTGTGATTGTTATTTTGTTTTTAATTATTAACGCCATACACCTTTCAATAATGTTTATATTTTATTCATCATCATCATCATCATCAGCCTATAGCAGTCCACTGCTGGACATAGGCCTCTCCAATTGCACGCCATTCAGCTCGATTCTCGGCAACTCTCATCCAGCTGCTACCAGCCACCCTGCGAAGATCGTCGCTCCACCTAGCCTGAGGGCGTCCTACCTTACGTTTGCCAATTCGCGGTCTTCACTCAAGAAAACGTCTACCAACGGTCATCGGTTCTACGGCTAATATGGCCGGCCCATTGCCACTTCAGCTTGCTTATTCTGTGAGCTATGTCGACAACTTTGGTTCTCTGCCGAATCACCTCGTTCCGGATTCAATCTCTCAGAGAAACTCCAAGCATAGCCCGTTCCATAGCTCGCTGAGCGACCTTGAATTTATGGACCAGCCGTACCGTGAGTGTCCACGTTTCGGCTCCGTAAGTCATAACAGGCAGGACGCACTCATTGAAGACCTTGGTCTTTAGGCTCTGTGGAATACGCGACGAGAAGACTCGACGAAGTTTCCCAAACGCTGCCCAGCCCAGCTGAATTCTTCTGTTAGCCTCCCTCTCAAAGTTGTTCTTATCAAACTGCAGAGTTTGCCCGAGGTAAACATATTCCCGAACAACCTCAAGAGCACCGCCATTGACTGCAATCGATCCCGGAGTGACGTGTTCATTGAACATAACTTGGGTTTTGTCCAAGTTCGTCCGGAGACCAATGCGTACAGAAGAATCAACTAGGCCATCCAGCATCTGCTGCAAGTCATGTATCGATTCAGCCAGTATGACAATGTCATCTGCAAATCTCAAGTGTGAGATGTACTCGCCATTGATGTTGATGCCACGTCCTTCCCAGTTCAGCATCTTAAACACATCCTCCAATGCGTTAGAGAACAATTTCGGGGAAATTGCGTCCCCTTGTCTCATGCCTCGACGTAGGGGTTATGTTCAGTTCGCTGATCCTGTGTTTGGACGGTCATTGTCGCGTTGTCACAAAGACATCTCAGCACTTGGATGTATCGCCAGTCGACTTGGCATTGCATCAGAGACTCCAAAAATAGACCAGGTCTCGATAGAGTTAAAAGCCTTTTCATAGTCCACAAATGCAAGACATAGGGGCCGATTATACTCTTCGGACTTCTGTACAATTTGCCGCAGTGTGGATGTGGTCTATGGTGCTGTATCCTCCTCGAAACCCGGCCTGCTCCGGTGGCTGAAACTCGTCGAGTCTTCGCGCTAGACGATTCGTAACGACTCTTGAAAACAACTTGTATACGTGGCTAAGGAGCGAAATGGGTCTGTAATTCTTTAAAAGGAGACCCTTTTAAAGAAGAGAATGACCACACTCCTTCGCCACGCTTCTGGAGTTCTCCCAGAGAACAGGACAGAGTTAAAGAGCTCCCTAAGCTCTTTCAGGACAGGCCTTCCTCCCGCCTTCAGGAGCTCGGTCGTAATCCCGTCCTCACCAGGGGCTTTTCCATTTTTAAGTTGTTTAAGAGCCGCCTTGATTTCATCTTGGCTGACTTCTGGCAGGTCTTCTGTGAAATGGCGGACTAAGGTGGCTCTGGAATCCTCATTTTCGGGATCAGGTCGAGATGCGTGCGATGCGTATAATTGGCCGTAAAAGTTTTCTACTTCCGAAAGGATCTCCGGCTTCAAAACGACGATATCCCCACTGGATTTAGTCAACTTCGTCAGGTGGCTTCTCCCAAGTGACTGGACGAACACTTTCGACCCCCGATTTTGCTCAATCGCTTTCTCTATGGAGCGCGTATTGAAGCGACGTAGGTCGCGTCGTACCAGCGTTCTAATGTTCTTGTTGAGTGCCCGTTGTTCCAACGAAGTGATAGGTGGGTTTTCACGTCGCTCCGTCATAAGCTCTAGAGTCTCTTTCGAAAGTTTGGACCTGTTGCCTGTACGCCGCATTTTACAAAAACGCGTGCTTTCCTCCCTGAGGATTTCCGCCATTTGATCGAGCGCCCGGTCAACGTCGTTTGTTGTTTCCACAGCAGCAAATCGGTTCTCCAGGTCTGGCTGGAACGCTTCAGATCCTAACATAGTTTGGAGCATGTTTGGACGGAGCCTAGACTTCATCAAACGAGTTCGCTCGAGCTTGAAGTTGATATTCAGAGAGCCTCGGACGAGTCTGTGATCACTGTCGGTGTTGAACCTGTTGTTCACCGAGACATTCCTGAATATATGCTTTTTATCCGTTATGATGAAGTCTATCTCATTTTTCGTCATAGTATCGGGGCTTCGCCACGTCCACTTCCTTTGGGGCTGTTTCTTAAAGAAGGAGTTCATCAAGAAAAGCCCCTCCTTCTCATGGAAGTTGACAAGCATTTGCCCCCTATGATTTCTGCTGCCAAACCCGTAGGATCCTACTACCGATTCGTTGCAATTCTGTACTCCCACTTTTGCGTTAAAATCCCCCATCAGAACGTTGTAGTGGGCCTTAGTAGTGCAATGTAAGGCCTTGGAGATGTCCTCGAACATTTCTTCCACTTCGTCATCCGAGTGTGCCGAGGTCGGCGCGTAAACCTGAACAACCTTGAGGCTATACCTCTCGGTTAACTTCAGTACTAGGTACGCTACCCTGTTCGAGACACTGGAGACTTCCACAACGTTGTCACAAAGGGATTTGTTTACCAGGAACCCGACTCCGCCTTGGGATAGCTGGTTTCCCTCTCGGAAATACAAAAGGTGGCCTGATTCAAGGGTCATTGTGTCCTCCCCCTCTCTACGGACTTCACTCAGCCCAAGAATGTGCCACTTTATCTTTCCGAGTTCTTCTCCTAGCTGCACTAGGTGTTCGTCGCGCCGTAACGTGCGTCCGTTATACGTCGCCAAGGTCAGTTGGGTTTGGCGGCCATTCATAACCCGGGGATTCTTCGCACCCCTACCTTGCCGTTACCATGATCGCCGCCAGAATCCGGAATAGCAAGGCGGCCGGGAACTGGAGGCCGTGGTTGATTTAGTCTTGCCATTTGGAGGGTTCGCCCATAATCGCCACGCTGGGCATGCGGGTTGGCGATCGCAGATCGCAGCTTCTCGCACTAGTGACACTGCTGCCCGCCACTAGTCTGCGCCATTTAGCTGCGAAGTTTTATTCAGAATGGTATACCGCCATTTGTCGGTTGTCCGAGCCTCGTTTGTTATTCAGCAGGGTGTACCACGAGCAGGTGAGGTTGACTTGGGGCACTAAGGTAATAAGTGTGCCCCTTACCCCCCCCCCCCCCTCTTCCTAAATATTATATTTGATTAAAGCTGGTTATTTGTAACTCATAATTACTCATAAAGTTAGTTTTTATGCAGAAATCCTAATTTAACATTAATACCATACGAAATTTAAGAGAATTTATGAGAATTTTCTCGGAAATATTCTCGGGAATATTATCGCTCAGGAGAATTTACTGAGAATTTAAGTTATAGAGTAGTAGTATTTTGACGTAAACTTCGTAAAACATTTAAATGCACTCAAAACTATTACCCTAAAAATAGATTGATACAATAGAGTCATCCAATTTTTTTATTCTCGTAAATTCCCATCCAAAAGGATATTCTCGGGAACTTAACAGCAAAGATCTCGCAAGGAGAATATTCTCGGGAATTTACCATCACTAACTGGAATACATGGATAAACCGACCAAGTTTGAATGGATACCAAAATTTAATGACTAATTAATATTAAAAAGAGAACATTATTAACAAAGTAATAATAACATTAATATAAAGAATCAGTTTTGTTTTATTAAATACAAATAACAAATATATTGCCTACTGTAAAAGCCCATAAAGGTATGAGTAATGTAATAAAACTCACTAAGGTCCGTATTACAGAAGGAAACTCAAGCGTTGATCTCTGTTTAAAACTAGTTTTGAGGCTAGTTTTAATTTTAGAACGTTCCTCAAGCATGGATTCACTGATCATAGTTCAGCTGAGTTTGGCTTTATTTTAGATCGTTACTCAATTCGTGAATCGAGCCCAAGCAGAGATTGGATCTGTAATCACCCAAGTGTGGTCGAGACCGCGCTTGAGCATAGATTGTTATGTTTTTGTTCTGTTCAAGTCTATCTGCGTTGTCGAGTTTTCATATACTATTGTTGTTTTTTTAATTATTGCTACGATATAGATACATATATGTGGATTATGGATTTAAATAGAAGGTTGAACTTTAGCGTTCCTCTCAGATATCTAAGAGATACTCAGGACCAGGACCCATATAATTGTGAAAACTTTAAAAAGAGGTACAGATGTGGTAAAATATTAAATTCTACCAAGGTATAATATACCACGATTTCAGAAAATCACACAATCGTGGGCATCCTATAGCCTCAGAATTGCAAATTCTTGTATGTTTACGTTTTATGTTTTTTTATTAATCATCAAAGCAAACAACGTTGTATACAAACAAACTGATGTATTTATTTTCACATATTTGACATGCTGACATTTCAAGTCAAGTACAAGTCTTTTAAGCTTGACAATTTTGATTACAAAATTAATATACTTCGAAGAGTTTAGTTTCAATAAATAGGGGATTGTACTATTCAGAACCAAAATAATAACGCAGATTTCCTAAATAATTGCGCTCCTAAGCCTTAGGAGCGCAATCTAAGGTATATTTTAATATTTCGAACCCAGTGAAGATCAGAACAAAGTTGGTAAATAAAATAAATCGTAAACGAAAACAGGCTGATGCATAGACAATACACATCTCTGCTTGAGGCTCGATTTGAGTCTCGATTCAGCTGAGTATAGATTGATTACCGTTCTGGAATAAGAACGATGCTCAAGTACTGATTCTATACTTAAACAGTGATCGACTGATTGAAGATCAAACTGGACTTGAGGAACGTTCTGTAATACGGACCTAAGTGTAGATACTGATAAGTATTTTATTTACAGTCACCACAGTTGATTCACACCGAACTGAGCTCTCTTTTTTTTTTTTTTATCTAGGGCATCGCAGAGTGTAACCACTAAGGTTCCGACTCTTTAACCGGACTTTCCTGTGGTTGCCTTAAGCTCCTATCGAAACTTAATGCCTCCAGCCAGGGCGTAAGAGCTCTCTCGGCCAAGCGTCCTTATTTATAAACTACGCTTTCTCCGCCAAAATTGACGGTTAGCCAGTGTTGCCATTTCTCAAACATAAGAATAAATGATTAAAATCTTTAAAAACCCTGCAGTAAATCTTAGGTTTATGATTATTATTGAAATAATTTCGTAAGTTTAAGAAAAAAACGTTACAAAAAGTTACCTACAATAATATCACGAAAGTTATTAGTTTATTAGTTACTTGTTAAAGAATTGTGTGCCCATCTGTACCAATCTAATAATGGTACAACACTGGTAATTTTAGAACGTTAGCTCTTTATACTGCAGGCCCGCTTTTTGGTAGCCATTCAAACTTGGTCGGTTTATCCATGTATTGCAGTTGTTCAGGTATTTTTATTATATCTCTTTAATTATTTAGCGTAATGAGCTGAAATTTGACATGTGAATAGTTGCATTAATACACTAAATATTGGCATTTGTTTCATTTTGCTTTTCCATTAAAAAGTTCTACAATCGGATGTCATACAATATAGTGATCCAGTTGTAGTAAATTATGCCATTGCCATTGATATAAATAGTAAAGATACGGTCGTCTTTTTCGAGGTACAAAGAAATAAAAAACCTTCTATTATTCGAAATTTATATTTATTGCAGTTTGTTTGTGTTATAAAATTTCCATTGGCCTTCGAATAAAACAATCTTTTTAAACTTATTTTTTTTAACATGACACGACTCCAAACTTTAGTTCACACGGAATCAGAAGGAAATCTGCAAAATAAATACGTATTTCACTGTACTTACAGATTTTTTAGCAGTAAGTACATAAAAACACATTTTAATTTGCTTTTAATAAACAATAAAAATAATTTTATACATAATTAAATCATATAGTAATAATAATAAATCTTTTCATTTCATCGGATAAAAACGCGCGCCATGGCAAAGTTATGTCGCACTTTTACGCGGCTTCGCGTCGTCTTTGCCAAACGTTGAGACAAATTAGAAAGAAAATTGTTTTAAATAATGTTAGAAGTTGATATAATTACATATTTTAAACTTATCGGTGATATGAAATGTTATCAATTGTTTTATTGTGCTTTTTGTCGTAGTTCACGCAACCCTTCACGACACAACTTGGCATTTTTGCTTGTAAAATTTTACGACCGCTCCCGAAGACAGCCGAACGCGTTCTAGTTCACTTCGATAGAGGGAAGACCATTTTGGGACCACGTTCGAGGCGTCATTATAACATGCGGTCCGCCCAGTCCTTACGCAGTAATATATATGTCAGTGGCCATTGCTCATTAATTACTAAGAGCACATAAATGAAATTTGGCAGGACATTGTAGACCCTTACAAGATACAAATAAACGTTATAAATTAGGCTCTAGAGTTACTATTTTAGGGTCCATATTGGCTCACCTAAAGTTCTTTACCCGAAATTGTTCTTCCTAATGATTTGTAATCCGAATGATCCCTCTTCCTAAAATTTTTGATCCTAAAGTTTTCATTCATACTATTTGTAGTGCTACCGGCGATGTTCATAACACTCATGTTCCCGAAAATTGTAATTAATAATATCATGTAAATATATTTAAACTCCTACTGTTTTTTATCATAACGCTTTTATCCCTAAACATAATTACCATAATATTCATTCAGGTCAGAGTGTCGTCTTGGGGGCACTATGAAGAATACTTAGAAAAATTTCGCGACCAATTTCGAGGTAGCGCTCGCCGGCCGCTGCCGCGGCACCGCTCGCTTCACTCGCTCGGCTAGCGCGTAGTTGGTCACAGTTCTAACCTAACCTAACCTATGGATATCTTTGCAGGTACACACCGCTATAAATAAAATTAAAGAAGACGCTTTAATTAATAAAAACAAAAAACCAATTCATATAATTAGTGAGTGCGAAATTTCATTTATACATACACATTTACCTCTCGCTACACACTAATTTATTATTTGATGTATTTTTTTTTTCTAGTATTTCCATAGAAAAATTAAAGTGCCGCTAGGATGACGTAGTTCCAGCGGAAACAGTTTTTCTTGAATAGCTCCCCAATGGTTGGATGCACAAATTTTTACTTACCATACACATTTACACGACGTCATACACTGAATATCTGTAAAACTGAAATTAAGAAATTCGAAATTTTGCCGCTGCGACTACGCACATCCGTTCCACTCGCCACAACTAGACATGCAGTTCAGTAAAAGCAATAGCTACGAAGTCGCGCACACACTCGCAATTCATAAATCGAAACTTACTACACAATCAATTATAAACCTTATCGCATCAAACACAACGCGCATTTACCATGCACCGTACAACTCACTCACACGAAAACATTGGGTTCTATCGTTGTGCTGAGCAAAAGCCATTTATTTTACATATACGCTAATGATTGACTTAATCGAAAAGTTATCGATTCGTCAATTTTTGTGGGGACCTGAAAATAAAATAAATAATAAACGGTATACAAATAATAATATAATATAAATAAACAATATTTTGCTTATAACAAAATATTATTAAGTAAATCAAATAAACAATTATCAATATGAGAAAATAAAAATGTGTAATAAACATTATTTCACATGGGTCTTCCACCGGGTTAAAACGGTTAACAAATTGAAGAATAAACTATAATAGCAATATTGTAGACAATCGACATTATTGTCGATAGCCTACGTTAATATGGATCTGTACAGACAAATATAGTTTAATAGTCAAATGACTTTCACGCGTAAGAAGTCTATAATAAATTCAATTTATAGTCTCAACCGATTAACCTTGGGCAAAGTTGACAGCATTAGGGATTTAGGTATTATACAGGATAGTAAATTACTATTTGATCAACACATTGATAGTATCGTGAGCAGGGCCTCGAAGGCACTAGGATTTGTAATCAGAGCCTCAGCCTGTTTCCGTTCTCTAAAGCCGATCAAGGTTTTGTACTGTTCGTTCGTGCGCAGCAGCTTGGAGTATGCATCGCAAGTCTGGAACCCTCAATATGGGATCTACAATTCGCGCATTGAGGGTATCCATAAAAAGTTTCTGAGATATCTAGATTATAAGGCACATCAGGTATCCATAGATTATAGTCACCGTTGCAAGAGGTACCATTTTCTGCCATTGGATCGTAGGCGACTCATTAATTATGTATGTTTTTTGATTAACATAGCAAATGGCTCAAGTGACTGCTCTGAACTATTAGCAAAGTTAGCATTTCGCACTAACACTAGTGGATTACGTAGAAGGCCGCTTTTAGGCGTGCCTTCTGCCACTACTAATTACAGACGTAAAACTTTTCTTATAAGAGGCGCTCGAAGTTTCAATGATGTATCTTCTGAACATGATGTTGACTTATTTTGCACTAAGATAAGCACAGTAAGGACGCTCTTAGCCAAATCATTTTTTGTGAATGATGCGCCGGCTAGTGGTTCTTAGGTAAACTCATATGTAGCAGCTTAAATTGTGTAACTCAAACTCAAAGCATTTATTTCAAATAAACCAATTACAGGCACTTTTGAATTGTAAGTAAATAAACTAGCCTAACCTGCTCACTTTTGTACACAATTGTGTTTTAACTGTTCAGCGTTAGATAAGTAATCGATGTTATATACCTGTGGAGGCTTGTTATTAGCAACTTGATAATTTGTTTTTGTTACCTATTATTTGTAATTAATCTGTAAGCCTTCTTAAAAACAATAAAATAAATAAATAAATAAAAATAATAAATAAATACTTGTACTAACTTATGGTAAGTGATTCCATGATGTACAAACATTTTGTTTTGGCTTCGGTTTTTATAAGAAATCACTAAACAACATGGCATTCTTATTATTTGTCACGATCACGGTCGAAAGCGCACTAATTCGCGGAGACCGCCATTTGCCTACTTTGCGAGCATTTTGATCATTGCGCGCGGACACAGACACGCCCCCTTGCCACTTCTCCTGTTTTTTATATTTATATGAGTAACACTAATTTGGTAATGTATATCACAGTGAACGTACCAAACCAGTTGTTGTTCTCATCAAATTCGGTAATGTCCACTGTGATAAACATTGATTTTCTGAAAACCTGTAAATTTAAGATTTTTTTTTCTATTATTCCTGAACTAATTAACACCGTAGGACCCCGGAAATATATATATCTATATATATTTTAAATTGGTCAATTCGGATCTCTGTCAAATTAAGGGGTAACTTCGACATTTTAATGTCAAATAATAAATCCATACTAATATTATAAATGTGAAAGTAACTGTCTGTCTGTATGTTACGTTTTCAAGCCTAAATCGCTGAACCGAGGCAGAGATATAGCTTGGGATATGGAGAAGGACATAGGCTACTTTTTTACGCGATAACCGACATCCACGCGGGCGGAGCTGCGGGTAAAAGCTAGTTGTAGAATAAATTCAAGACATGATTGCCGCGCTTCACCGGTTCAAAGGGGCTTTCACACGCGCTGAGCGAGTTGATACTTGATTGAGCACAATAAGCACAATTTAAAGGAGTGTGCGTCAGAGCGTCTGCCCTGAAAAGGAAGCGACCCTCGTTGTACATGCCACGTCGCCCAATGTGAAGCTAAGGTAGGTACGCCGTACAAGAATACAAGTGCACACAGTACACTGCCGTTTGCTACTAATCGGCCATTTACTTCAGCGAGACGTGCACCTATGTGTAGCGGAGCCGCGGAGTGCACGTTCGAGTACATTAGGTTCGATCCATTTGGCCGGAGTACGGACCCCATTACCGGGCAGTCGTAACGTCGGGCGGCGCCGCACGGTGGGCTGAAATTGAAGCTCAATGGAGTTAGCGTTGCTCAAAAATCAAGTACCTAAAAACTTAAAAAGTGAACTTTTTAAGTTTTTACTAGGGGTTAAAACAAAATTAATTTTTCTACCCGCAATAACTGTTTCAGTCTGTTTATTACATTTGTGATTGACATTGACATTAACATTGTCTTTACAAAATTTTTCGAAATCATGGAAGGTTGAAACACAACTACGTTCTTTTTTCAAAATTAGGTACTAGATTTTTGAGCGACGCTTAGTCCATTGAGCTTCAATTTCAGCCCACCGTGCGCCGGTGACATCGTTACTCGTTAACTAACTTTTACATTCGCCCGCCATGCGACGATCCGGTTATCGTCCTGTATACAACATCACCCCTTTGCTCCCTCTGAGCTCTGCCGCGAACTCGCGAGTGTCCGATTAAATGCCGTGTGTATACTCGTATACCGGCTTTGCGGGAACGCGGTTTTGCAATAACGTGATTTTGCTCCCTTTAATGCTCGGGTGACTGCCGTACCTAATAAGACTGAAAGCCGGCCTGAACATATTTGGGAGGAGATTCGCATGAACTATGAATACGGCACAAGGAAATATAAACGTCGTTCGTGGAAATAAAGGCTCCCACATACTGATGCGATATCGCGGGCGCGACAAGAGTTGCGCTGCCTGTCGCGCCTGCGACATCACGCCAGTCTGCACGAGCCTTAAGACGCATTTAACGGCAGCAGTGTTTGTAAACGATGAAGTAAGATTTATTACATTTCATGTGCTCCATGCAATGTTTAAAAGCAAATCATTTTTCTGACATGCCGCGAGCGATACTGTACAGAAAATCATCAAGTTTTATGGTTGTTGCTGCAAACGGTTGTACCTACTTGCCGATGCCTAACAGGAACATTTTGAACACGAAGACTTGTGTGATTGTGTAGCTTGCACTGTAACCTTACTTCAGTTAGACTCCACAGGCAATTACTCGTATGACCGCAATTCTAAATCCTCACCATCGATTATTCTTATTGGGTACGTAATTAATCTTATTTTATAGAATTCAGACGGTCGCTCTAAAGTTTTTTGAGATCCTGTTTTCTTCAACCCCCTAAGCACCATCGCCTACAGTGTCAAGGTAATCAGTATCTTAGAAATTATATTCACGACATCTCGGGACGTCAAGCCTCCGATGATAGAAGTGTTTTGTTTTAGCAGAAATGATTGTGACAAATGACAAAAAGGGAAGAGTTCTGTATTTGGCAAACGTCTCAGTGACGTGTGAGCGCACACAAGATGCAGTCGATGGCATCAGAGCACTACGCAGTGCACAGAGTGTACATGTCGCATGTAGGATTGTCGGTGGCACGTCACCTGCCGCCGGGAATGCGGATGACGGCGGCCACCATGTTGGTCGCGCTCGCCCCGCAGCAGTACCGCGCCCCGCCCGCCGCCGCCGCCGCGCTGTGCTCGCGTTCTTGCACATGCCTCACCCTCGTAACTCCATACAGTTTAGTACTCTCGCATCATACTTTCCATCGATCTGCGATTTCCCGGAACTTGTAACTACCTAACTTCACACGTAAGACAAGTTTGAGGGGAACAAGTTTATAAGTCCTCCACCTAGTCCTACAAGTTTCATGAAATATACGGATCACGTAACTTTGATATGGCGTTGTAGGCTTCCGTTTTTGCAATAAAAACTTCAGCTGCGGGTTTAGAGCAGCCAGCCGAGCAGATAAGGCAATATCGTACGTTACTCTGCTGATAGGTACTTGACTTCTGATGTGGAATGTTGGGCCCGCGTCCCCACCGCCTCATACATTATGTGTACTGTCACCGTAACTTATAAAATGTGCAGTTTTATGTCACGTAGATGATAGATAGTAGCACTGTACATAGTAACAGTAATGTACGACTACGAGTATGTCATGTATCACGCAAGTCTGATTGGATCGCGCTCGCAAAGCGATTCGTTAACTCAATACTCAATAAGTACTCAATATATTTATTGCTTCCACATGTGAACTTAGGTGATAGGTTTTACAAAGATAATTATGATTATTGTGGACCCTTTTATTTGACTACCTACTTATACCCAAAGTCTCTAATTCAGATAATTAATGTAAACAAAGTAACGTCAAGAAATGTCACTGTCAAAATGACAGGACAGTGGTGCAAAACATTTTATCATTAATTTTTTTGTAAATAATCTTCTATATACTAATATATAAAGCTGAATATACTAATATATAAAGCTGAAGAGTTTGTTTGTTTGTTTGTTTGTTTGAACGCGCTAATCTCAGGAACTACTGGTTGGAATTAAAAAATTCTTTTTGTGTTGGATAGTCCATTTATTGAGAAATATTATAGGCTATATAACATCACGCTACAACCAAAAGGAGCGGAGCATAAATGAAAAATGTTGCAAAAACGGGAAAAATTATTCCTTTTTGAGCTTCCGTTGCGTGCGCTGCGTAAACGGTTTAAGTTACGCAAATATCATGTATGATGGAATTGTTCCTCTTTAAATTTTCTAAAAAAAAGTCCGCAACAGCATATGTCTATCTTTTAAGATTGACTCACTATAACCTTTTTTATGGTAATCAAATTTGTTCGAAATTAATGCATTATTTGCGAAGGAGTTTTCATAAACATGGAATTAATCCTTATCCAAATAAATACGTTATTCATCACAAGTATTTAATTTTGAACAAAGTTGCCCTTACATCATTTAATTTCAATGAATATCTTAGGAGATATAACTGTTTTATAATAACTGTTTTATAATAAATGATTAACTCTGCGAGGTAGTCTATTCTAAAGCTGAAGAGTTAGTTTTTAGGGTTCCGTACCCAAAGGGTAAAACCCTATTACTAAAACTCCGCTGTCCGTCTGTCTGTCTGTCTGTCTGTCCGTCTGTCACCAGGCTGTATCTCATGAACCGTGATAGTTAAACAGTTGAAATTTTCACATATGATGTATTTCTATTGACTCTATAACAACAAATACTAAAAAAACAGAAAAAATAATATTTAAGGGGGCTCCAATACAACGGACATGATTATTTTGCCGTTTTTTTGCTCCGCTCGCGTGGATGTCGGTTATTGCGTAAAAAAGAGCCTATGTCCTTCTCTATATCCCAGGTCGATCGGTTCAGCGGTTTAGGAGTGAAAACGTAACATACAGACAGACAAATAGACAGACAGACAGAGTTACTTTCACATTTATAATATTAGTAAGGATAAGGATTTGTGTGGATGGTACGGAACCCTTCATGCGCGAGTCCGACTCGCACTTGGCCGGTTTTTTGTTTTTTGAACGCGCTAATCTCTGGAACTGCGAGTTGGAGTTGAAAATATCTTTTTGCATTTTACAGCCCAATTCTTGAGGAAGAATTACATTCCTATTAACAACACCATTAAAAAAAAAAAAAAGTTTAGGCGTAAACGAAGTAAAAGCACGGGCAGGCAATGGTGCCGATTCCTTTGTTCACAAACTAAACTAAATTTAAGTTCAGTGCATCTTTTACTTTCTATTTCATTAAGAAAAGGACAGAAGATAAATTTTGGTTTAGTCCTGTCAAATTAACCAGCGCCTGTCACTACTCCATACAAGTTTAGACGTGATTAAAAACTTGCCGACTAAAATTACGTCAAAATACGTCGAGCGCTGATTAATTTGACAGGACTAAACTAAAATTTATCTTCTGTCCTTTTCTTAATGAAATAGAAAGAAAAAAATGCACTGAAGTTAAATTTACTTTATTTTGTGAACAAGGGAATCGGCACCAATGTGTTGCGACGGGGTGGGTCGGGGAACAAGAAATTTACGCAGACGAAGTCGCGGGCAGAAGCTAGTTATGTATAAAATTAAAGTGAATTAATTATAAGAACTATGCAAACAAAATACCGTTGCCAAACAATGTTTTGTGTAGTGTGTCGGAGACACGGCCTATGATCGTCATAATCAACCCTTTTAAGTCCACTGCTAGATGTAGGCCTCCCAAAATAGATTTCCACTCATCCAAAATGTGGCTAGATATGCTACTTACAATATGAATCTATGAATGAGAGTTGTAATATTAGTGTTGTTGTAGATGTAAAAAATTGAAAATGTTTCGAATTCCTGCATTGTTACCAGTATCATAAAATATTTTATACCAGAAAATCTCCTTTTTTTAATAACTTTGTTTAAAACCGAAAATTTATAAAAATACTTACGGTATGATTATTTTTTAATTATTATTTCTTAAAAGCAGTACTTAAAAGAAAATGAAACCTCGTTTTTCGCCATTTTATGTGAATTACCATTACGAAGATATTTTTTTGATATGTTATCCCCTTGTTTACATAAATTATCTGAATTTCAGACTTTGGTATAGTTGTTTTAATAATAATATTGAATAGGTATTATGATTATTAATATACTATCTGTGCCCGCGACTTCGTTCGCGTGGATGTCGGAAAACAATATTGTGCCGCTTATAGATGGTGTATCACCTCCTCCATTGATAAGGGAGAATGTTTTGACCAGGCCTGGTGATTTTTTCTAGTAAAAAGCAGTAACATAATTTGTGGTTTTTAGGAAAATGC
This sequence comes from Dryobota labecula, assembly GCA_947523025.1. Lineage (NCBI taxonomy): Eukaryota > Metazoa > Arthropoda > Insecta > Lepidoptera > Noctuidae > Dryobota > Dryobota labecula. The sequence continues at coordinate 24,770,360 of OX383301.1, forward strand.
TTCTCTATATATTCTTCTGGGACTCGTCCTCGTTAGCCGGTGGAACTTCTTGGAGCATTTCCGACGTTTGGCTCCCAGACTGGAGCGGGGGGTCAATCTAGGGGGTCCAAAGGCCACCTGCCGGAGGCTCTATGCTGGGGTCGTACGGTCCATGGCCCTTGACGGGGCACCGGTGTGGGCGCGTTCCTTGAGACGGCGACCTGCCCGCCGGTTGAACGCTTCCCAAAGGGTCATGGTCACCAGGCCGGTACGGGGATACCGCATGGTCTCCGGTGAGGCGGCGAGCCTCCTTGCCGGATTGCCGCCATGGGATCTGGAGGCCAAAATCCTCGCGCTCATATGGGAGTGGCGCGAGGAGGTGAAACGCCGGGGCGTTACTCCGCTGCCGCGAGAGATCACGGCACAGCGAAAAGAGCTCCAGCGGGATTTCTTGCCGACTTGGAGGGTGCGATTATCGCAACCCAGCGCCTGGCACGTCACAATTGTGGAGATAAGTTTCCTCTTTGAGGAGTGGCTAGAGAGGCGCCACGGCATCTTCACCTTCCGCCTGACACAGATCCTCACCGGACACGGTTGTTTCGGTAGGTTCCTGTTTCGGATTAGGCGGGAGGAAACGCCCGGCTGTTACCACTGTGTGGATCACCCGAAGGACACGGTGGAGATCTGCCCGGCTTGGGCAGAGCTCCGCCGTGTCCTCGCGGAGGCGCTAGGCGGCGGCGATCTCTCGCGTCCGGCCCTGGTCCTGGCCATGGTCTGGAGCGAGAGTCCATGGGAGGCAGTCACCTCCTTCTGCGAAGCAGTAATGCTCGCGAAGGAGGAGGCGGAACGCGTGAGGAAGCGGCAGTCTATGCGCCCTCACGCCCCTAGTCGCCGCAGGAGACGCCCTGGGCAGCGGAAATCGGCAGCCGATTCCCGGCCACCGTAGGTGCGGGTTTACGGACGGCGAGCTATGGGCAGCTCGCCGTCCGGTAAGGACCAGGCCCGGGTCGACGGCGCGTTGTATTCCACGCACGCCTCAAAGAGATGTCAGCACGTACTGATGGGGTCCGCCGGGACAGGTGCCTGGCAGGGTTGCGGGTTTGTCCGAAAGAGAAAACGTGGCCCTGGCACACAGGCAACTGAAGGAACACGGCTGGGTTTTAGTCAGTAAAAGTCTGACACGCCCTCCCGCTCCGCCCAGAGCGGGAGCAGTTAAAAGATAATTTCCCGCCCAAAAAAAAAAGGGTTTCTCACACGCGAAAGAGCTACATAAAGTTGGCCGTGGGAAAAACAACCAATACTAAGGGCCACCCCCGCAACGGACAATGTTTGGCCCTGAGCTTTATTAATGGTCATGGCGTAACATAGGCTGACGGGGAATTGCACACGTTTAAAACTAAACGGGAAATTATTGGGAATAAGGGGAATTCTGGGAATAAAAACAACATCACCGGCGCCGCAACCTGTTAAGATTTCGGCTACGACGACGTTGTGTTGGAGATTGGTGACTATGAGCCGAGTGCCGTTGCAAAGTTTAGGAGGACTTAAATTTCTGAGAAGTATTATAAGTATCGAACATCTGAAATGCGCCGGGGTGCACTTGCCACGTGTACTTGCCATGTTTTTTAATTTGTGTATAAGTCACTGTTATTTACCTAATAGCTTCACGTTTACAGTTGTGGTGCCTATTATTAAAAAAAAAACTGGGAATGCCTCTGAAGCCTCCAATTACAGGCCTATATCTTTGGCAACTGTTTCTGCCAAGGAGGTATGAGGAGGTTAGTGTCGGTATGTGAATCGTATGCGGTGGCTCATGGGCTAAAATATAATGTTGGGAAGAGTGAACTAATGCTTTTTAAAGCGCGTGGTTTTTCTTACCCAGCATTTTCCAATGTATCACTGTATGGCACTCCTCTGTGTAGGGTGTCTAAATTTAAATATTTGGGACACTGGGTCACCGATGACTTAAGTGATAATGTGGGCATAGAAAGGGAACGCAGGTCGCTGGCTATACGTTGTAACATGCTGGCCTGCAGGTTTGCACGGTGTACGAATTCAGTTAAAATTGCCAATCTTTTTATACCTGCAGCCTGTGGGTCAGTTATTCGCAGCGGGCATACAGCGACCTGCGTGTCCAATATAATAATGCACTAAGGGTACTGTTGGGGCTGCCATGGCGTTACAGTGCGTCAGGGATGTTTGCGGAGTTACAGGTTGATAGCTTTGCTGCTATCGTAAGGAAAAGATGCGCCTCCCTACTCGCTCGCGTTCGTGGCAATACCAACACTATACTGGGTGTTTTTGCTGATCGGTGGGAGTCCCCCATGCTACAAAGGTGGGTGCGGCTTCATGTCGTAATTTAATTTTGTTGCCTATACTAACATTAGTTCTTTTTAAGTACATTGTTACTAACAAAATATGGACCTGGTCTGAAATAATCTTTTCCTTAACCTCCTAACAATGCGAGCCGTGTCCAGTAGTACCGCCCTCTGAATCAAGCCCTTGATCCAGCTGCCCAACGAGAGCCTCCTTAGGTGATGGTCGAGGCTCTTGGCAATTAAGCCATTGGCTGATACGACTATCGGCACAATGATCGCTGAGCCCACATCCCACATGTCGACAACCTCGCGAGCCAAGTCAAGATACTTGATTTGTTTATCTTTCTCGGCTTTCACGAGGTTGTCGCCCTGTTGGACTGTTATGTCAATAATCATTGCACGCCACTCTATTCGATCCAGCACCACTATATCAGGCTTATTGGCAGCAATAGTCCTGTCAGTGATGATGGATCGATCCCAGTACAATGTGATATGTCCATTTTCAAGAACTGGGTTGGGCACATACCTGTAGTACGGCACTTCCGATTCCACTAGGCTGTATTTCAGAGCAAATTGCTGATGGATAATCCTGGCTACAAGGTTGTGTTTATGCAAGTACTCTTCGTTAGCTAGACGAGAACACCCAGAGATAATGTGTCGGATTGATTCTCCCGGGCGGTGGCATGCCCGACAGATGTCAACCGTCCCATCCTTCACAATAAATGTCCGGTAATTGTTCGTCATGATAACTTCGTCCATAATTGCACAGACAAAACCTTCGGTTTCCCCAAAGAGGTCAACGAAACGCAGCCAGGCTACGGACGCGAGCAAATCTACATCGGGTCCATGTAGGGCCCGGAAAAAGCGTCCGTGAAGCTCCTTACTCTGCCATACCTCCTTGCGATCGTCAGTGTCAAGCACTACAGGGTTGCGCCAGTTCTCTTTAGCCAAGGAGAGTGGGGTGAGGCCCTTGTCCACCGCGACCACATCTCGATGCATCCCCACATCGGCTTTTCGGAAATATTCCCTGAGACTGCATATCTCGCGATTGTGGAGGGTCTTAACGTTTAAAAAGCCTCGACCTCCACACTTTCGCGGGATATACAGTCTCATTACCGATGACCTTGGGTGATGCATTCGATTTGCAGTCAGCAGCGTACGGACTCTCCTATCCAGGGCGTCGAGTTCGGTCTGAGTCCATTTGAGTATGCCGAAAGAGTACATCAAAACCGGCATGACCCAACCGTTGAAGGCACGCACCTTGTTTCCGCCCGATAAAAAACTATTATATACTTTTTTCAGGCGGCCAAAGAAGCGCTCCTTCAACGATTGCTTCATGTCAGTAGCATTGATGCCTAACGCTTCCGACATACCCAAATACTTATAGGTTTCGGATGCGGAGAGGGCTCTAAGGTTTATGGAATCCGAGAGTTGGGTTCCCACGGATTCCACAATCTCCCCTCGCTTTACATGCATGACCGCACATTTGTCCACACCAAATTCCATCCTGATGGCACTACTGAAAGTTTCAGTTACTTTCAGTAGCTCCATCAGTTGCAAATTGTTGGGGGCAAAGAGTTTTAGGTCATCCATGTAGAGAAGGTGAGATATAACCTGACCACCTCTCCTCATCCGATAGCCTAGACTCAAACCCTCCAGCAATGTGCTTAGAGGATTCAAGGCTAAGCAGAACCAAAGTGGACTCAAACTATCACCCTGAAATATGCCTCGCTCGATCCTTATCGGCTCACTATTCCTCTGGATATTTCGACATCCTGGATAGCGAAGGACCGTCCTCCATTGCCCCATACATGACATCAAGAAGGTGCGCAGAGTTGCATCTACTTTATACAACTCCAGCACCCTCATGAGCCATGTATGTGGCACCGAGTCATAGGCCTTCTTATAATCTATCCAGCATGTCGACAGATCCTTTTGGGAACGACGAACCTGTTGGCTAATAGTCATGTCAATGAGGAGCAGCTCCTTAGTACCACGGGACCCGTTCCTACATCCATTTTGAGAGGTTAAATAAGCTTGACTAATGTCTAATGTACAGAATATCTGGCCTTCGGGCCAAAAATATCTTCAATGATAGGAATTGGGTATTTTTCATCTTTAATAACTTTATTCAATGTAACTTTGTAATCTGCTCATAGTCGTATATTTCCATTTGGTTTCACAATTGGTACGATAGGAGTTCCCCAGTCTGAGTGATCTATCTTAGTGATTATACCTTGTGTGCATAAGCGTTCAATTTCTTCATCTACTTTTGGTTTCAGGGCGTATGGAATACGTCTCGGTTTAATAAAGATAGGCTGTGTATTCTCTTTCACATTAGGTATTTCCCCCCTGTCCGTATATTGTCCAAGCAAGTCGTCCAATCTTGAAGGTTCCGTGGATTCTAAACTGTTCATGTCGGCTAGTTCAATTTTCACCTCTTTCATCCAGCTTCGGCCAAATATTGGGTCTACTTGTTGGTTTATAATATACAATTTGCCATAAAAAATCTGGTTTTTGTAGTTACAATTAACGAATGCTACTCCTGTAGATTTGATAATCTCACCAGTGTATGTTCTCAATTTCATGTCAGTTTTGAATATTTTATTCTCTATATTTAATTTTTTGTACTGATTTAGTGACATGGAAGATAATGCAGCACCAGTGTCAAATTCCATTTGTACTTTTTTATTTTCGATAGATAATGAAACTAGATATCGCTCTTGAATTTCACTTTTAATCATGTTGATGTCACCAATGCTTTCAACAGAGATGTTACTAGAGGAATCATCGACTTGGTTCGTGTTAATGTTGCGTTGTAAGCAAACTCGAGCTAAGTGTCCTTCTTTTTGACATCTTCGGCATACTGATTTAATGGCACCACATTCATTAGCTCGGTGATCGGTTTTCCCACAGCGGAAACATTTCCCTTTCAAATCCTTGATTGTAAGTGGTGGGCATTTCTTAGAGTTGGTAGGCGAGGGTTGGTAATTAGTTTTTTTATTCGTAGAAGGTGTAATTTTATTGATTCCGTCGGTGTTTCTTTTCATTTCGTTAGTCATTGTATAATTCTCTGCTTTTCCCATTTCGATTGACGTTGCGATCTGAACTAATTTAGAAAACGGTGGGGTGTCTCTGTCTTGAAGAATTCTTGATCGTATATCGCCATCCTGTAGTCCTCTTATGAATTGCAATGATATGAAGTTGTCTGAGATAGACTTTTTGCAATGTTAACATTTGAACTCACAATTTGAACCAAGTCTCTTTAGTTCAGCAGCGTATGTCCTGACTGGTTCCGTCGGTTGTTGCATCCGTGAAATGAATTTGTGTTGTAGATGCCTAACGCTAGGTTTTGGGTCAATATATTCACCAAGTATATCATAATAATTATAATTATAATTATTATATAATTATTATTTGAGTCCACTTTGGTTCTGCCTTATTCCGATTATTCATCGAATTCTTTGTTCAATGGGTCTTCGGGTGAGCAAAATTGTAAATCTTTTGATGTAACTCTGGGCTTAAAGTTGCCAGTAGCGTGTGAACCTTTGCCTTTGGATCCATTATTCTGTTCATTATAAAGAACAATGTCAGTCTCTTGATGAAGTTTTCAAAAGATTCTGTTTCATGTAAGGGTTGAAATTTCAGATTCGGGTAATGTTCTTGTTGTGCCAGGTTGACGCAGCTTACGTAATCTAATGTTGTAGGCTGCGTACTTATTTCATTATTCTTTCTCATTCTTAGTAATTTGCATTTGAGGGAGGTGTATAATTCTTCAAATTCGTACGTGTATTGAGTTTCCTCCGCCAATTCTTGCTGGTTCGTCTCAAGCTCAATTTCAGATTGTGATTCTTGAAATTTTTGAAAGTTTTCTTGTAGAGTTTGTAATCGAGTTTATATTTCTTAGGTTGAAAGTCCAGTTTTCGTAAGTAATGTGGTGTTCGTTCGTGTAAGCACGCCTCGTAGTGAGGCACGTACTCTTTTTGTCTTTTAATAAAATTGTTCGGCATTTCGTCGCCAATTTGTTAAATAAAATACGTAAATATATTTGCTTTTATATTCGTTCAATTATTTTATATAGAATGTCACATAGACGTTTTTTACTCCTTCTTATTAACAAGTCTCCAAGAAGTTCGTCTTGTGAATAAGAAGGCTGCGCCTACTGTCTGTGCATCTAATTTATCTTTGTAAACCACTGCGATGTGTGAGCTTCCTTTGCCTTCTACTTTCCACGCTTGCCTGGGCTACAGCTACACGCATCGCAGAGGCTTACGGGAGTCTTCCTGGAGCTTACGGGCGCCCCATTGCGCTGATTCCAGGGTTCTTTCTACGTGCTTACATCGCACCAACCAGCCGCTGCCGACTGACCTACGGTGGACACCTCTACAGCGTCCGTCGAGTGCCTTACCGCACATTACTACCTGGGCCTTGAGGGCCGTCTCGTCCTTGCCTGGTGGCATCTACAGCCACTACCTACACCAAGGGCGGCGGATGCCGTTTGCTACCTGGTTAACTGCCACTGCGGTGCCAGCCGGATGGTCCAGCCCAGGACAGTACCTACTTCTCCCTTCTAAACACTCATCAGTGAAAGAACTCTTAAGATAGAACCTACACCCTGAATCTGTGCTGATTTAATAAACGTGATTTAAGTGGTATCTGCCTTATTCATTTCCTTACCACTAAACCCACTACGTCACAGTTCGCCTTGTGTATATATATATGAGGCAGATATGATGGAGTTGGTGTCTACATGTTTGTTAAGTTTAGTTCTCAAAATGGATGTAAGAACTTTATAGACCGTCGGTAAACATGTGATCGGTCTATAATTTTTGGGTTCCGCGGTGCTTCCTGATTTATGGAGTAGGTGGGTAACTCTTGTCGTTAGGAACTGGGGCAGCGAATCAGACTCCAAAGCTGTCTGGTACTGCGCCGCCAAGCGAGCATGCGACCTTTGAAACCATTTATCCAGAAGTTGTGCAGCCCATCCGGCCCTGGAGACTTCCAGTTAGACAACGGACGGACTGCACGAGCTACATCTTGGGGGCAGATGGTAATAGCCCCCATTTCTGGTTTTGCATCGCATGCTCGCTCGACTTCCCGAGTCCAAACACCTTCGGTGTGACCGACAGGCACCGACCAGATACTGCGCCAGAAAGAACACATGGCATCATCATCCGGCAGGCGCGTGTCAGTCACACCTTGGGACCAAGGTCCGACCGGACGGTCGCTCCCAATCCCTATAGACCCACCTTTCATCGCTCTGGAAGGTGCGATTCTGAGTGTATCGGTTCACTCGACGCTTATAACTACGAATACGGTTGGCCTATGCATACACTTTCTGCTTCAGGAAGTCGATGCGCTCTGTGACACGGGATATATAGTCCTGAGGGCTGATGTCAGTCCCTGAGAACGCCCCCCTCACAAAGCGCAAAACCCTAGGGCGAGTATTGCCCTCCCTGAAGCAGATTAGTTTGCCGATGAGCGTTCTGGCCTCACCAATACGGCGTTCAATCCTGCACTGCCAAGCTGGTACGGTTAGTTTTGGTCGTGTAGCTCTGGAGTCAATAGTAAATTTGACGTAGTAAATTTGACGTATGTACGCGGCGTCGTCTGCATACAGCGCGAGCGTCGCATCTGCCGTGGTGGGGATGTCGTCGGTGTAACGCGAGTAACACGCCGGCGACACGCAACTGCCCTGCGGCACACCAGCCTGCACCGGGCGGGCGCTGGATAGCGCCCCGTCGACCACCACCCTGCAGGTCCTGTTGGCAAGAAAAGCAGAGACCACCTTTACGACGCGACGGGGCGCATCTGACGTGGTCAATTTATATATAAGGCCGTCGTGCCACACACGGTCGAAAGCCTTCTCCATGTCGAGGAATACTGCTACCGAGTACTCCTTTTTGTTGTGCGCAGCTGCGAGTAGGTGCAGTACCCTCGACAGCTGGAGCGTCGTGCTGTGCTCCGCCCGAAACCCAAATTGCTCGGGCCGCGGCGCGATATGTTTTTGGAGGTGTCGCAGCAGGAGTGCTTCGAACACCTTGGAGACTGTCGGTAGAAGTGTGATCGGCCGATAGCTCTCCGGCTTCAGGATGTTCTTTTCCGCCTTGAGCAGCATGATGACGCGCCCTTCCTTCCACGAGGCGGGGAAGGCCCCGGTGCGCAGTATCGCCGTAAACAGGCATGCCAGTGCCGCGACCATACGGAAGGGCAGGTGGCGCAGCACTGTGTTGGTGACACCGTCCGCACCGAGGGCTTTCCTAGGCTTCGTCTTCAGGATGGCGCGTCTGACTGCACCAGGCGAGAAGAAGATGGGGTCTTCTTCGGGAGCTATCGGCGTTGCGAAGTAGTCTCCTAAGTGTTTCTCGACCGCTGCGACATGCTCTGTATCGCGGGTCGGGTTTGGGCGGAACTGACGCTCCAGATGCTCGGCGAAGACCTCCGCCTCCGCCGTTAATTTTGCAAAGTAAGTTATGGAATAAGAATTTTGTTAAATAAGCCATGTTAGTTATATATTGTTTAATATATAAGATAACATAATATTAGAGTAAGTAGATAATAATAAATCTGAAGAATAGTTTTGTTTGATGTATTAATGTCGAAAACTAGAAACATAAGATAATTGTAAGTACAAAAGTAGTAAATAAGTAAATGCATAAAATAAGCTAGAGCAAATCACCCAGTGCTAATTGAATGAAAAAAAAAAAAAAATTATAATCGTTATACTCGAGCAGTCTGTGGGTAACCTTTACTCGCCGGGCTGCTAGTGCTCTGCGTGTCCAATACAACAACATCTTCAGGATGCTTATGCAGCTGCCTCGCTATTGCAGTGCGTCCGGAATGTTTGCAGAGGCGCGGACGGACGGCTTTCATGCGGTAATACGGAAGAAAGTAGCCTCCTTATTGCAGCGCGTGCGGGGCAGTAGCAACAGTATCCTGCAGATGGTTGTATCTCGTGCGGATTGCCCCATCCAAAACAAATGGATGCATATTGTGATGGGTGTTGACTAACATAGTTCATAAGATTTCACTAACACAATAGGTATTTATAAGTAATGGTATTGTAATTGTAATAATTTATTTCTCTGTATTTTATTTTATTATCTGTATTTTTCTATGTATTTTTATAATTTGTATGGATTAATTTTGATCTGAAATAAACTAATTAATAATAATATGAATGAAAAGAGCTCTGATCATGTCAGAGGTAGAATGAGCACTTGGCAGGAGTGTGGTTTTAGCCGGTAAGAGTCCGGCACTGCCCAGACTGGCTCATAAGTGAGGCAGTCTGGGCGTCCATGAGGATTTCCCACTCCTGCCAAAAAAAAAAAAAGACCTCCGCCCGGTCCTCTGCAACGTACTTGAGCGCCCCGTCGCGATTTAGCAGTGGTCGCAACGGGGCTGGGATATTCGTCAGCTGGCTGCACAGTCGGTGGATCGACGGCCAACTGTCTGTGGTGGCGTCGATCCTATCCTCCCAGCCCGCGGCGGTATGTGCCTTGAGCTCGGCCTTAACCTTCTCCGCGAGACGGTTGAGCTGCGTCTTTAATGTTGGGCATCGCAGTTGTTGCCACTGCTTGCGTAGGCGCCTCTTCACGGCGATCATCGAGTTAATGTGCGCTGGCAGGGGCGGTAATAGCACTCTCCCCTGCGGCTGTGTCGTTGTCGCCGCTTCTAAGGCGTCTTGAATGCAAGCAGTGACGTCCTTCGCCATCTGGTCAACGTCCGCGGAGGACGCGATAGGCCGAGTCGGCGTGGTGGTCTCTACTTTTTCTTGGAACTTTTTCCAGTCCGTGTTGCGACGTGGCGCTATGGGCTTCAGTCGGGTCGGCATACCCGATAAGACGACGAGTACAGGATATTGGTCCGACTGTAACTCGTCGTCTATCACTTGTTGGGTGATCTGCAGTATGATATGTCATGCGTCATAATTAATACAAATAAAAAAAAAAAAATATGAAATGTTCAAAAAAAAATTTTTTTTACATATATGATTAGTAGTCAATGGTGCCGATTCTCTTGTACATCGAACTAAACTAACTAAATTATCACTAAAATTCCTTACTTTTGGCTATGAGAATCTTAAAGCTATTCTGCAAACAAAATTTTCTAAATTTAAAAATAAGTTTGACACAACTAGATCGAATTTGACAATCGTGACTCCAAGTGGTTTTTTTTTTTTTTCTTTTGGCTTCGCAATGTTGCACTTGTTTGCCTATGATTTTTTTCAGAGCCGGAGGCGCGCATGGGGGGACAGCCGCGACGTGTTTTTTATGGAATTTTTCACTTTTTGTGTGGAAAATTTAAAAAAAGATTACCTACATGTAGAGTGTTAGCGGTTTAAGGCTTTCTAAAAGGGGGTCGAAATTTTCATTATTTTTGCGATAGGACGCACCATTTTCGAGATATAAGCAAAAGAAAAGAAAAAAAATATATAGGGATAAACACGAAATATTTTAAGTGATACACATATAGGTGGTAAATGAAGGATTTTCCCGCAAAATGTCTCAAGCAATTTTAAAATTATAATAATTATATAAAAATATAAAAAAATTAGATTAAAAAAAAAATTCGCCGCTGTTGATTTTTTACGACCTAAAGATGTTTCTCTTAAAATATTTCGTGTATGAATAGATACACCTTACATACAGTACTGGTTTTGCACCAGAAGTCGAGGTGATTGGTGTGAATTTTAGTTCATAAAAACTAATTTTATTCCACACCTTTTTAATCGCGATTAAAAATAGTCAGATTTAGTTAGAAAATCTAAATTTTAGTTTAAAAACGTCAAATTCAGAATAGCAAAATTGCCATTTTCACTAAATTAAAAACTCAGTACCATCTTAGAGCTGTCAAACTAAAATATAGTTAAGTTGTGTCACTTTAGTCAATTTCAGAATTGGAAATGGTCGTTTGACAGGAATAAACTAAATTTTGGTGATTTTTAGTCTAGTTTAGAGAATTTTGTGACAAGAGAATCGGCACCATTGGATACATGAAGTGAGCTATCTTTGTAAGACGACTAAAATGCCACGGTGTATACATACCTAATTATTGACATTATTAAATATTATATACAAAATGACATGAATATTTACTTTGATAGGTATTACATATATTACTTTAATTATTGTGAATGTGAGCACTACGAGTATGTGGGTCATTTGTTTTCTTTAAGATTATCTCTTTTTCCTCTTTCTCAAGTAGTTTTAATGATGGTCTGGTATTTTGAGTACTTTATGCGGCCTACGCAAAGTCCTTTCTTTGGTAGTGTTCGTCGAGTCGTTGAGCTCCTTAAATCCTGAGTTGAGCTACACTTTTACTGACAAATGCTTGCACTGACTGGACAGGTCCACTCAAAATTGTGTGGTTCTTTCCTCAAAAGACCATTTCAGACAGGGATCTACATGGTCCTCACATGATCTGACCAAGATTATGTCTGGACTTTAAAAGAGACTGACCCCTGAGTTTGTTTCGCCATTTCTTCTCAGGGATAGTCAGATAGGAAATGTCGACTTCCCCAAGCTTGTTTTTATATTTTTTATATGACGTGTAAAAGTGATTCCGATATCCTATTTACAGAATAAACGATTTCATTTCATTTCATTTAATTTCTCGAGAACATGGCCTAATTTATAATGCCAAGAAAAGCGAATTCTTGGTCTTTAAGGCTGACGGTGCTAAATGTCCTGAGTATGTACCCCCGATTCAACTAAATGGGAATGACATATTGCGAGTGTACCAGTTCAAGTACTTGGGGCATTATGTAACCGAAGACCTTAATGACCAAGTGGATATTGAGAGGGAACGTAGGGCGCTGGGTGTCCGATGTAACATGGTGGCTCGTAGGTTTGCACGCTGTAGCAGGGTAGTTAAAATCACGCATTTTAAAGCTTATTGCCAAGTGTTTTACACGTGCAGTTTGTGGACCAACTATACTCAGCGGGCTATCAGCGCCCTACGGGTCCAATATAATAACGGGTTCAGGATGCTGATGGGGCTGCCCCGTTTCTGTAGTTCATCAGGTATGTTTGTACAAGCACATGTCGATGGCTTCCACGCCATCGTTAGACAGAAGTCTGCCTCTTTGCTCTGCAGAGTGCGGGGCAGCTCCAACTACATCCTGAAGACTATAGCGGGGAGATACGAGTCTCCTTTATTAGGTGATGTTGTTCGAAAGTGTATGTCCAACAACAGCCTCGTTACCAAATAGATAATAAGTTTACTAACAGAGATATAAGTTATCTTTTTGTTTACTAACCCATAATTATGGATGTTGCTTATCCGAAATAAAGATTATTTTATTTTATTTTTTATTTTAACTTCAATTTGCATTTAAAAAAAACTAAAAATGATTGAGGAGTTCCAATTCTAGCAAAATATCCCTAGTGTGTGACCTTTCTAATGGTATGTAATTTGCTTTTATTAAAAAAAACGTTTAAGAGTTATTTCATAATTTTGTAAAGTAGGAAATTTTCGACGAAACTCTACCTTTACGGAAAGTGAAATGTTTTGCGAAAAATACTGCAAGGTAGGTAAAAATTAAAAGATCGATTGAAATTATGTAATTTCTTGAATTAAGTACAAAGAAAATAGCTGATGCTGCTGCGCACAACTGTAGAAATCAGACGTAGATGCCGCGCCTGTATAGTAAATGAAGGGCGTCAATTCGAACATCTGTAATTTATTAATTAAATAAATAATTTAAAATTATTTAATTGCTTCGTTAACTTACCTAACTGGTACAGCTATTTTCTTTGTACTTAATTTATACCGGACGGGCGTGATCGCTTGACTCGAAAATCAGGAAGGTTGTAAGGCTATCCCAGTCCAAGCGGCGCTGACGTCCTGCACCAATAGTTCAGGATATCTTCAATACTCACTGCGACATTACTCCTGAAGAATTACAGGTTTACGGAAGAAATAATAAGACCGTATTACTGATAAGACTTCATAAATATTCAGGAAGCGATTTCAGGACTCCCCAGTACTACTATATGACTATTTAGATGGAATTAGTTCCATGTCGATAACTACGAAATTTATAGGTGGCGCGCCCACCAAGGCAGCAGTGCTCCTCCACCTTACTGAGAGCCGCGAATCGCCTCCCGTTTTAGAAACTTTACTGGCTTAAAACATCCTAAGTTCTAATGTGTTTTACACCTAAACACCCCCATTTCCATCACTCTACACAAAGTGTTATATATCATAAGATTCGCAAAACAATGGCCCCTCTAACGAGGCTTCTATCATGACTCTAACCATTCCCACTGAAAAGATATTTCAGTTAAAACGGCACTCATGTGAATAATTAAATATTAAATGTTTGCAAGTGACTTTACTGGCAAAGTACCGAACCGATCTCCACCATACCAAAAGAAACCTCAAGCCAGTCTATTGCCCTAGAGAAATCTAGTATTTTAGTTTTCGTACCTAGATTTTTCAGCCCGCTATGAGCCTCTGAATACAGGTTGGGTAGCCTTTACTTCACGAAATCCGCCTCGCGGCATTTAGACTCGATCAGGTAGGCATCCTGAAGGGCTAGATTTCAGGAAGTTAGGTCCAGGTGCCGTATTATGACGTTTTAATGCCATCATGATTCCAGTGCAAGAGAGAGATGGAACTATACATGACCGCTAGCACCATCCCTGTTTTGATCTGGAATCATAATGGCATTTATACTTCATAATAAGGCCCCAGGGCTAGGTCTTGGTCTAGGTGACCTGGATACAATAAAGAATTTTAAGTTTTGTCTATCCAACTCACCCAATCGAGGCCTACAATGGTCGAGCTTACGACCCCTATCAAAATTGTCATTTCGATCACATTACAGCTGCTAGGCAGCACCATCAATGACTACACCCTTTATACATTTGAGTTAGCATAGTCATTGCACATCACTTCGACTGCCTTATTTCGCATTACTGTGACATTAAATTTCTCCCATTTATAGGTGGGGCACATTGTGTGGAAAAAAAGTGTGCAAAAAACACATGGGCACCCACGCAAATAGGAACATTCCTGAACAAAACTCATCTCTGATGGCGCCCCAGCGCGCACATCATCGATTCTACATAATTTATGCTATTATTACTAGTATTGACGAAGAAATTATATTTCCTATATATTTAAGCTAAGTTAAAATTACTGATTTTATACAAGCTAAATTGTTGGTGACGCATCGTCGCGAACATAATTCAAGAACTTATATAATTTCAATCGATCATTTAATTTTTACCAACCTTGCAGTATTAAATTTGCACGATTGGCGCAGTGTTTAAGCGATTGACTGCTGCGCTGCGTGTCGCGGGTTCGATTCCCGCACGGAACAAATATTGTATGACCTACAATTAGTTGTTCCGGGTCTGGCTGTTTGTGTATGTGAGTTTAAATGTTTGTAAACGCACCCACGATACAGGAGAAATTCCTAGTGTGGGGCAAAGTTTAAAAAAAAATAAAAAAATAATAATAATAAAAAAAAAACAAATTTCAAAAGGTTTTTTTTTTATAAAAGCAAATTACATACCATTACAAAGGTCACACATTAAGGATGTTTTGCTAGAATTGGAAATCCTCAATATTTTTTTTTATTGCAAGTTGAAGTTAAGATTTAAGTATTTTTTACATCTTTCTGTAAGTTTGAGGACTCATAACTTTTTTGTAGGTAACATCTGAATAAGAAATAATTTTATAAGAATCTGCCAATATTATTTTTGTATTTTGCTAAAAAACATGTTTCTTTTCAATTGAGGGTAGTTTTTTCCCCAATTTTTATTTTATGAGGACGCCTAATTACTTCCAATAATTATGGAGTTTGTTTCATCGTGATACATCATTTAGTTTAAAAGTTACACCATTTTGTTTACACTGAGAACAATTTTTTTTTAAATTCCATAAAAAATAAAATAAAATATTTTTTTTTTTTTATATTTTTGCCGTAGATAAAATTAAGCATAGATTCCCTCATTTCGATATGTGCACATTATAAAGACTCACACTGTATAATAAATTAAAAATTAAAAGACCTTCCCATAAAAATATTTAAAAAACAACTAAACTATTGCTGCAGAAATGATATTACACAATTAAAGACTTTTTAAATCAAAATCAAAAATCAAAATCAAAATTTTTAATTCACATAAACCTACATGGGCACTTATGAAACGTCAGAAGCAATACCCAAAGTCTCAAATTCAGATAATTTATGTAAACAAAATAATGTCAAGAAATGTCACTGTCAAAATGACAGGACAGTGGTGCAAAACATTTTATCATTAAATATTTTTGAAAATAATCATCGATAAAATTAAACTGAATTAATTATAAGAACTATGCAAACAAAATACCGTTGCCAAACAATGTTTTGTGTAGTGTGTCGGAGACACGGTATATGATCGTCATAATCAGCCCTTTTAAGCCCAGTGCTAGACGTAGGCCTCCCAAAATCGATTTCCAATCGAAACAGTGTACAACCGTTTTCATCCAAAATGTGGCTAGATATGCTACTTACAATATAAATCTATGTTTGAGAGTTGTAATATTAGTGTTGTTGAAGATGCAAAAAAAATTAAAATGTTTGGATCTCCAGCATTGTTACCAGTTTTATAAAATATTTTATACCAGAAAATCTTCTTTTATTAATAACTTTGTTTAAAACCGAAAATGTATAAAAATAATTACGGTATGATTATTTTTTAATTATTGTTTCTCCAAATAAGTACTTAAAAGAAAATGGAACCTCTTTTTTCGCAATGTTATGAGAATTTTACCATTACGAAGATATTTTTTTGTTATGTTATCCCCTTTTTTTACATAAATTATCTGAATTTGAGACTTTGAGTATACGGTTCCAATTAGTCGTTTCCTATGGAGGAGAGCCGGCAAGAAACTCCACGGTTACTCTTTTAAAAATAATTGGCTTTACAATATTATTAAATAACAGTGATAATAGGTATGGGAGGACAGTGTAGGCCTTTCAACAATTACCAGGTACATAACAAAATAGAAAAGTGCCAACAAATCTACACTCTACTAGGCCTACAACGTTCTCACATTCACAAAATATAAAATAATTTAAGTATGTAAAATATTAAAATGACAAAACTATATAGGAAAATGTTATTGATAAATGTACGTTGTCGTTGCAATTTGTCTTTGCAATTTCGAATGTTTTAGATTATAATAATGACATTGTTATTTATTTTATGGGCGATTTTTTTAATGGTTGTTCTTAAATTATAATTTGACATAACAGATTTCGACAATGGTGCCGATTCTCTTGTTACAAAATTCTCTGAAAGGGTGGTTCTACTCGCAAGGGAATTTTCCGCGTCTCACCTTATTTTGTAAAGTTTTTGTAGGCAAAATAAATTGATTTACGATCGAAACTGTACAACTAAATGGTTTCTAGTATGACACTAAAAATTAGCTCACTTCTAAATATATTATATATCTTTCAAAAATTGTACTTTAAAGTGCTAAATTCTCAGTCTCCTGGCATGTCTCTCGGACGAAATGAAAGCTTAAAGGCTGCATCATAACTTTATTTTGAGTATGTACGTAATATCTGCACTAAAATAGAAATGTATAATATATATAGTTTTAATGTGTTTGTATAATTTTACCTTAAATGCGAAACCTATTAAAAAAAAGTGCATTATATTTTGTCTCTCGGTTTTTGCCTCAGTCTCCTTCTACATCAAAACACGTTAAAATCAGTTTGAATTACCGCGTCTAGCGCGTTGCTGTGCAGTCTGAGTGAAAGATCGAAGTGAAGTTGGCTTACAACACTCGCGTCCGTCTCGGCTCGCGGTTTGTTTGGTCGGTACAGCGAGTTGTGTGAATGAGATTGTGCTGCAGCCAGTCAGCTTAACAGTATCCTGGCACGTATTTATTTAAAATCTATTGTTTTCTATATTCTTTTTTTGCATTCATAGGTCGTAAATTCGTTACCTTAGAGTACAGAATTGCATAATTTCAATATTAAATGTTGCATTGACGTAGTTATTGGCTAAAAACTTAAAATAATCTCAGTATCCTGTCCTCAGTCTCCTGGAAACATAATAGCCAGGCAGATAAATTGTACGTGATGAGTTGGTTTTTTAATTCAATTTTTTTTTTTACTACACCAGTGTTTTTCAAAGTGTGGGTCGCGACCCCTTTGGGGGTTGCCATGCCTCTTTAAGGGGGTCACCGTTACTTTAAAATTTTAAGCTCATAAATATAAAGTCATAGTATTTTAAATTGTTATATTTGTTAACAAAAAAATAAATAAAAATAATTAAAGGTTTAGGTTAACACAAATCAACAAATACCTAAAAGTCACATTAATTATTAATGTGAAGTTGAATATACGCACCCATTCACATTATTGTGATGGTTGCGCCTATTTCTCGTTAACCATTTTTTTTTACATGTACGATTCTCTAAATTTTGGCGATTTCTCTGTTTGCCTTTTAATTGAACCATCGATGAAAACGTTATCTCGCACAAGTAGGAGGTTCCAAATGGAATAAAACACTCCGAAGCTTCTGTGGTTAATTATGGGTATTCTGTGTTTCTGCTTAACCAAAAAGTAACCAAAGTGACAGGAACCGCGGAGGGTAAGGGGGCCACACTGTGAAAAAGGTTGAAAAACACTGAACGTCCCATAAGCAATTTGTTTGCAACTCGTTTCTCACTCTTTGTGCTCAAGTTGGTAATGTTTTCTGATAATTGCTTTTTTAGAGTGTTCCTGTGGGAGCCATTCTTTTCGTTCTCTCTTCAGCCTGTGGTGTTCCATGGAAGACACTATTTTTAGGCAATTAAACAATTTTTTTTTTTTCATAAAACATAATTTTATTTAAATAATTACAACGGTTTTTAAGTTATTTTGTATCAATACTCAGTATCCTGTTCATAGCCTCAGTCTCCTGGGCCCATATTTTTTTTATATGGTCATAAATTTGTAATATTTAATTTTTTGACTGGCCCGTTTGAGATCAGTAAAAGAACGACCTAAGCTAGACCTCAAGCTACTTTTCTGACCTTAGGTGCCAAAAAAAAATGTGCCAAAAATTACTTCATTTTCGTCCCTCCTGAGTAGAACCACCCAAACTAGACGACGATTTCCTATTCTGAAATTGACTAAAGTGACTCAACTTAACTATATTTTAGTTAGACAGCACTAAGATGGTAATGAGTTTTTAATTTAGTGAAAATGGCAATTTTGCTATTCTGAATTTGACGTTTTTAAACTAAAATTTAGATTTTCTAACTAAAGCTGACTATTTTTAATCGTGATTAAAAAGGTGTGGAATAAAATTAGTTGTCATGAACTTACATTCACACCAACACCTCGACTTTGGTGCAAAAATAGTACTGTATATTTTTTTCTTTTCTTTTGCTTATATCTTGAAAATGGTGCGTCCTATCGCAAAAATAATGAAAATTTCGACCCCCTTTGCAATCCGCAAACCCTGAATACTCTACATGTAGATAAATTTTTTTTTCCATGCAAAATGTAAATAATTCCATATAAAACACGTTGAGAGAGCCGGAGGCGCGCATGATCGGCTGCCCCGATCATGCGCGCCTCCGGCTCTAAAAAAAAATCATGGGGTACGGCAAAAAAGTACAACGTTGCGAAGAGAAAAGAAAAAAAATACCACGTGGAGTCGCGATCATCAAATTCGATTTAGTTGTGTCAAAGTTATTTAAAATTTAGAGAATTTTGTTTGCAGAATAGCTTTAAGATTCTCATAACCAAAAGTAAGGAATTTTAATGATAGTTTAGTTAGTTTAGTTCGGTGTACAAGAGAATCGGCATCATTATCAGATTATCTAAATTCTTTAACTAATAATAATTGTGATTGTTGCTAATGTTTTGGAATATTTTAACATTAAGCTTTTTGACATTTCACATGACGACATATATATTCTTCATTTTATGATTTGCGAGAGATTTATGTTTAATTCATTAATTATTTTGTTTTGTTTTTAGTCTGATCTGTAACTACATATTAAATTCGACTTTGGCTAATAAAAAATGTAATATCTGTATCTATATTACCATTTCATTCAAACATAATATTTTGCATGCCGTAAGGTAAAATGTATCGGGACACTTAATAAATATTCCAAATTATATGTATACCTACAGTATCAGCAAATAAATGATTTCTTTCTTTCTTTCTTTCTTTGGTGAATGCCGCGGTCGTCTCCAGTTTCCGCTAACAGTGATAGATAGATAGATTCATTTATTTGCCAGAAATATGGTATTTTACAGATTTTATAACATATACAATAATTCTTCATATTTCGCCTACTTAATTCGGCATGCAAATTTTTGTGACAATAATAATTATTCTAATTTACACAAAACAAGTAAATTCCAATGTCAAAATAAGAAAAATAAAAATTCATAAGTACTAAATCAAGAATTGTCTAATTATCAAATTAAAAATTAAAAATGTCACAGAAAAATAATTAAATAACAAATTGTCTAAATATCAACTTTCAAAAGACAATCAAAGAAATAAAATTACAAATGTCAATAGCTTAAAATAAAAATGTCAAATTAAATCTTCATGTCACGCAACTTTCCCATTTATCCTAGAATTCATAAATTCCTTAATAGTTTAGAAACAATTTTCGATAAGCCATGCTCTGAGATGCTTTTGAAATAAGCTGGTTCGCAGTTCTCTAATAACCTTCGGTATATTATTAAATATCTTTATTGCCATTCGACTAGTGTTTTTGTGGCAGTATGCTGTTCTACATCTTGGCATTGCCAATTTTGTTGGATCCCTTGAGATTTCTCCCACCTAATAAAGATTGACGCTATCGACTTTACTGAATAGGTGAGGATGTTTTTTTTACAAATACTCCCATTTCCAGTATATATAAGCATGCTAATGTTAATAATTTATGTTTTTTTAAAATAGGTCTGCACGATTCTAATGGGTCTGCACCAAACACAGCTCTTATACACTTTTTTGCACAATAAATGCCTTATTGCTGTCAGTGGAATTACCCCATATGATTAAGCCGTATCTTAGCACAGATGAGACATGATCCATGATAAGCCAACAGAGCGGCATTACGTCCAATAGTTTTCCGGAGATTTCTTAGTGCACATGCAAAACTGTTTAGCCTATTACATAAATTTTCAATATGTTTTTTCCAATTACAATTTTTATCAATTACTAATCCAAAAAAATTTGTATGGTCAACTTCTTCAATTTCATTATCACGTCCGATGATTTTCATTGCTTCATTTGTCATTTTGTAATTACAGAAATTAATATATTTTGTTTTGGAAACATTCACACGCAAATTATTTTGTTCAAGCCATTCTATTATAGCTTCTACGGCAGCATTTATTTTATCCTCTAATTGTTCATTTTTATTATCTTTATTTATTATCAATGATATGTCGTCTGCAAACAACACGCACTTATTCTTCGTCACTGTTGGCAAATCATTTATGTATAGAAGAAAAAGCAATGGCCCCAAAATACTACCTTGAGGCACGCCATATGTATTGGTCCTGTATCGAGATTTATACTTTATAACTTCTCTGTCTTTATTAACGCCTGAGATTTCAACCCGTTGCTGTCTAGTAGTTAGATAATCTTTTAGCCAATTTAATGTTTTTCCTCTTATCCCGTAACTCTCACATTTTTCTAACAGTATATCATGTTTTACAAAGTCAAATGCTTTGCTCATGTCGAAAAATATTGCAGTGACCGGTATTTTCTTATCTATATTTTCAGTAATGAAATGAAATGAAATGAAATGAAATGAATTGAAATCGTTTATTCTGTAAATAGGATATCGGAATCACTTTTACACGTCATATAAAAAATATAAAAACAAGCTTGAGGAAGTCGACATTTCCTATCTGACTATCCCTGAGAAGAAATGGCGAAACAAACTCAGGGGTCAAAGTCTCTTTTAAAGTCCAGACATAATCTTGGTCAGATCATGTGAGGACCATGTAGATCCGTGTCTGAAATGGTCTTTTGAGGAAAGAACCACACAATTTTGAGTGGACCTGTCCAGTCAGTGCAAGCATTTGTCAGTAAACGTGTAGCTCAACTCAGGATTTAAGGAGCTCAACGACTCGACGAACAATACCAAAGAAAGGACATTTGGGTAGGCCGCATAAAGTACTCACAAAACCAGACCATCATTAAAACTACTTGAGAAAGAGGAAAAAGAGATAATCTTAAAGAAAACAAATGACCCACATAGTGCTCACATTCACAATAATTAAAGTAATATATGTAATACTTTTCAAAGTAAATATTCATGTCATTTTGTATATAATATGTAATAATGTCAATAATTAGGTATGTATATAAAACGTTGTATAATTATTAAAATGTCAAGTTTTACGGTTTAATCAAACGGCTTTAAGCAGAGCGAACAGTTCAATCCCAAGCTTTTTTGTCTTCTAAATAATCAGAAATGTTATAGTACCCTTTTTTGCAAAGTTTGGTTTTAATACAGCTTTTAAATCGTTTAATGGGTAAGTTTCGAATTTCAATGGGAAGTTTGTTGTAAAAGCGTATACATTGACCCATGATTGAGTTGCCTACTCTGTGGAGGCGAGTGCGATGTACAGCAAGATTGTGTTTATTTCTGGTATTTAGACTATGAATATCGGACATTTTCTTAAAATTTGTTATATTTTTGTGTACATACAATAGATTTTCAAATATATATTGAGAGGCTACAGTCAGAATATCTATTTCTTTAAATTTTTCCCGAAGGGAATCTCTTGCACCAAGGTTATAAATGGCTCGAACAGCCCTTTTCTGTAAAACAAAGATTGTATTAATCGATTTGATTAGTTGATAACAAGCGAGTGCGGTTGACTTTCCTCTTTGAAAACCATTTTGTTCCGGACTTATTATATTGTATTTGGATATAAATGAGACAATTCTATTATACATTGCTTTTTCGTATATTTTTGAAATTATAGGTATTAAGGTCACTGGACGATAATTGTTTAAATCATCTTTATTTTTATTTTTATATAATGGTTTAACAATTGAGAACTTTAATTTGTTCGGGTACTTTTCTTCACAGAAACTTAAATTAATAAGATGAGCTATAATAGGAGACAATATATCGGCACATGATTTTATTATGTGGGTGGAAATGTCATCATATCCCACTGCGTTGGTATTATTTAGTGATGCAATTATTTTATTGATTTCATTGGGCGCGCAAGGTTCGAGATATAAACTATCACTTCCATTACTCTTTGTGATTTTTTTTTATAATTATTAGTTATGTCTTTATTTGTGGTATCAATGAAGTGATTATTAAAAGCTTCCGCTATTTCTTCAGGTTTTTCTATCGTGGCGCCATTCAGTTTGATGGCCTCTATATTTTGTGAATTTGTACATTTAGGTTTATTTTTAATTAATTTCCATGTTGCTTTACATTTGTTTTTTGTTTTCAAAATAAATTTGTTAGAAGATTCTTTTCTGGACAAATTAATACACTTTTTTAATATTTTAGCGTATTTATTATAAATCAATTTATTTTCCTTAGATTTATTTTCATGATATTTCGATTTTAGATATCATTTAGAGAGGCAAGATTTTTTTATACCTTTAGTTAACCATCTTAAAGTAGGCGTTTGATAGTTTACTTTTATTCTTCGCAAAGGGAAATTTAATTTATATAATAGGCAAAAAGTTTCATGAAAATTGTTAAAAGCCGTATTCGGATCTATTTCATCATAAATATCCTGCCATTTCAGGCTCAAAAGACATTCTCTAAATTTTCCAATGTTCTCTTCGTTATAATTCCTCTTGTACATAAAACAATGCGATGGAGCAAGCTTTTTCGATGATATTTTTGATGTGGATGTCAATATCTGAGCAGTATTATGGTCCGATAAATGTAATTCACATGTTTCACCTGACGAGTCCGGTATACAGGGTGTTTGGCAGAACGTTGAACATACGAAAATGGTGGGTAGGTGGGGTCATCTGCTACTTACTCAGCCCTAATTTATTTGGCCCTGGCCGACTGGGTATTTAAAAAAAAAAAAAAAAAGTTTTTTTCTTGTTTCACCACTTTCCTAACTTTAAAGTGTATTTTTTTTATTAAAAATGGGCAATAAAACAGGCAATTTTTTTTTTTTAATCTTTGCTTTTGGCAGATTCTTATAAAATTATTGCTTTGTTCAGATGTTAGCTAGAAAAAAAGTTATGAGTCCTCAAACTTACAGAAAGATGTAAAAAATACTTGAATGTTAATTTCAACTTGCATTTAAAAAAAAACAAAAAATGATTGAGGAGTTCCAATTCTAGCAAAACATCCCTAGTGTGTGAGCTTTCTAATGGTATGTAATTTGCTTTTATAAAAAAAAAACTTTAAGAGTTATTTCATAATTTTATCAAGCAGGAAATTTTTGACGAAACTCTACCTTTACGGAAAGTTAAATGTTTTGCGAAATTTAATACTGCAAAGTTGGTAAAAATTATGGATCGACGGCTTGCCAGTAGCAGTGGTGCAAATTGACATTCACTATTCCCTTGAGATGGTTACACAAAGCAGGTAGAAATTTTGTTTCACTCTTGCGCAGTCATAGCGTATTTTTGCTCTCTTTCGCTCTCGTGGCACCGTGACGCCTCAGAATGAATTCTTTTCTTTTATTCAGTCGAGACTTAACTGCCTCTGCGATCTCACGTGCCCGTTACGCTTACGTTTGTTTTTGTTCACTTCGTTTTCTTTTATTGTTATCACTAGTTAAGTTTAAGTTTAAGTTTGTTAAGTTTTTTGTTATTACTGTTGCCTGTTGTTATTGGTAAAGAAATGGCTGCTTTTACCAGTGAGGAATACGCGGACATGTTGTTAGCGTATGGAAGCGCTAATACAAATTCGCGTGAAGCGCGAAGAATTTATCAAGAGCGTTATCCCAACCGCCGAGTACCCAGTCATCAGACGTTTGCGAGTACTTACCGACGTTTACGACAAACCGGTAACCTGAACTTACAAGAACCACGAGTGAACGCAGCACGACCCGATGCTACCATTGACGAACAAGTTCTTGCCGAGTTTGACGCGGATCCTACCAAAAGCATTAGACAGATAGCTTCAATACTTGGCTTAAGCATATGGAAAGTGTGGTCTGTTCTCCGGCAAGATGGTAGACATGCTTTTCACTACACTCCAGTGCAAGGTAAGATTAAGCCGTTTATGCACTGCATCTGATACGATTTTGTGGAATGTAGTAAATTATGAGACAGTTCAATTGATCGTTCCATTTAACCTTGATTTCGTCACTTTCTTTATTAGTTGTTTTGCCTCATGTTGTTTTTAGCGCATTCAATTCTAATTTCAAATTAAATTCAATAAACTATTCCTATTCGGCCGCATTCACGTAACAATCAGGCGGCCAGCGCTTACAGGATTCGGATTTCGGATTCGGTTTGCGCAGGTGGTCAGCGTAGGTAAACTTGCCAGCACTTATGGGTCCTTTTTAGAACAAAATTGGAAAGTCGCACGCCCTTTTGTGAATTTGGTCTTACGTCTTTATGGCTAAGCCATAAAGCCAATTAGTGTACTTAAAAATTGAAGATGAAAAATTTGGATAATTGTAGAGTTTGAACTCGTAGGAAGAAAAGATTCAGTATTGAAATCAATTCTTAGACATGTTTTGTTTGTTCTAGGTCTCGATGACAGTGATTTTGGGAGACGTGTGCAATTTTGTCGCCATTTGCTGCATACCGATGTGGACGACGTTAACTTTTTAAAAAGTATTTTGTGGACAGACGAGTCCAAATTTGACAAAGAAGGGATTGTCAATTATCACAATCTTCACCATTGGGCACTTAAAAATCAAAACCCACACGTGAAGAGACAAAGAGGCTTCCAGAGGAGATTCAGTGTGAATGTCTGGGCAGGAGTGATTGGCGATAAGCTAATAGGGCCTCATTATTTGCCCGACAACATCAACGCGAACAACTACTTGGATTTTTTGATAAATGATTTACCACCATTAGTGGAAGAAGTGTTCCAAGTAGACATAAACAGGCCTATTGTCTTTCAACACGATGGTTGCCCAGCTCACTTTAGTCTAGTTGTACGTGAGCATTTGGATAATTGTTTCCCAAATTCGTGGATTGGCAGGGGAGGACCAATTCCCTGGCCTCCGCGATCGCCCGACCTCACTCCGCTCGATTTTCACGTGTGGGGAAGGGCAAAGGAACTAGTTTACACTACAGAAGTAGAAAGTCGGGAAGATTTGATAAATCGAATTAATGCTGCTTTCGAAGTTATGCGACAGGAGATGCTGCTGCGCACAACAACTGTAGAAATCAGACGTAGATGCCGCACCTGTATTGCGAATGAAGGGCGTCAATTTGAACATCTAATATGATTTATTATTTAAATAAATTATTTAAAATTATTTAATTGTTTCATTAACGCACCTAACTGGTACAGCATAATTTCAATCGATCATTTAATTTTTACCAACTTTGCAGTATTAAATTTCGCAAAACATTTAACTTTCCGTAAAGGTAGAGTTTCGTCAAGAATTCATTCTGACGCGTCACGGTGCCACGAGAGCGAAAGAGAGCAAAAATACGCTATGACTGCGCAAGAGTGAAACAAAATTTCTACCTGCTTTGTGTAACCATCTCAAGGGAATAGTGAATGTCAATTTGCACCACTGCTACTGGCAAGCCGTCGATCCATAATTTTTACCAACTTTGCAGTATTAAATTTCGCAAAACATTTAACTTTCCGTAAAGGTAGAGTTTAGTCAAAAATTTCCTACTTGATAAAATTATGAAATAACTCTTAAAGTTTTTTTTTTATAAAAGCAAATTACATACCATTAGAAAGCTCACACACTAGGGATGTTTTGCTAGAATTGGAACTCCTCAATCATTTTTTGTTTTTTTTTAAATGCAAGTTGAAATTAACATTCAAGTATTTTTTACATCTTTCTGTAAGTTTGAGGACTCATAACTTTTTTTCTAGCTAACATCTGAACAAAGCAATAATTTTATAAGAATCTGCCAACATCAAAGATTTAAAAAAAAAATTGCCTGTTTTATTGCCCATTTTTAATAAAAAAAATACACTTTAAAGTTAGGAAAGTGGTGAAACAAGAAAAAAACTTTTTTTTTTTTTTTTTTAAAATACCCAGTCGGCCAGGGCCAAATAAATTAGGGCTGAGTAAGTAGCAGATGACCCCACCTACCCACCATTTTCGTATGTTCAACGTTCTGCCAAACACCCTGTATTAGTGATGATGTGGTCTATACGAGTACAAGAAGTATGTCGAGTCGGAGTATTTATCTTTAAAGTCATATTGTAGTTTACAAGTATTTCTTTTAGTGTAGTGGCATTTTTGTTAGTAGTAAGGGTTTTTATGTTTAGATCTCCGACCAGTATAATGTTTTTATTATTTCTGTCTCTTAGTTTATGTAATAGAGACTCGAGTTTATTAAAAAATATTGCAATGTTCGAATTGGGTGTCCTATATACACATACAATTATACAGTTATAACGTGGTATTTCTATGACACAACACTCGAATATTTTATCTACTTCCATTTCTTTACATAATTGAATTATTTTGTATTCTAAGAACTGTGAAGTGCACAATACAATACACTTTCTATTACTTAGTATAGTTAACCTTAAGTAAAGTGTACTGTAAACTTAATAAAAATTAATACTTAATTTAACGAGAGAGAACTTTTTCTTGCGATGTTATGAACGCGCGCGAAAAGAAAAGTGACATTCCGGTGTTACCGATGCTACTCGTAAGGTGAAATAATTCTATTTACAAAACATATTTATATACTTATTATAATAATAAAAATAAAAAAACGCGATGTTAATACGTATTTCTAAGAAACACTACTCTGTTTAATTAATTATATTTCAGATCGCAGTGAAGTAGCTATATGTGTATTGACTGGGAAAAGTTTCAAATGAATTGTCGTTACTGTCTAATGTCTTTTATTTTACGCTCAACCTACAAAAGTTTGATGAATAATGTATCTTATTACGTTGATCATAAAAAGTGTAGCTACTTCTGATGGGAACGTTGTGTTGCTCCATCGCGTCCGGAATGGTAACAGGAAGCGCGCGGAGGGGAGCCGCAGTAGTGGGGCTGGCTGCTGACAGCCGTTACAGGCCGTCATTGTGCGACTGTGACAATATCGAGCAACACTTCGTTATCGGTGACGTCGAGCGAGTGAACACCTCGTCCCGGAGCCTGTCACAACTTCGCCCGTCCGTGTGACCTACATACATAAATAGGATCGTTTAGTGAATGAAGGACTCCCTACAACGTAACTCCCACACTGCTCAAGTAGCTACTCACTCACTGGGACTGAGGAATACGCCTAAAAGTAAATAGATTTAACGATTTCACTGACAAATCTAGGAAAACGTTATGCGTGAGAATGTATGAGAGAATTTCCAATGAATAAACCTACAACTACTAATTCTTGATTAGGAGCTGTGTTTCCAATTCACGCCTTGTAGCGTAACGTATGTATGTACTCGCAGATACTAAATAATACATTGTTAGTTTATTTTTATTTTAACTTGTTATACACGCCACTATTTATAGGCTGACGGACAGACGGACATTAGTACGTTACCTGTCATGGAATGAGTTGCAAGTTCCCGTGGGAAACTGTACTCTGTACCGCATGGCGCTACCGTCCAGCTAGTAGTTACGAACGGACTGTGGAGTACAGTTCTAATTGTTTAGGTATACTTACACTGAAACGTACATTTGCAATTTCTTGATTGAAATATTTTCTCTCAGGCATCTAACGTATGTCTGGATAAAGGCTCGTACAGACTAGTGCGATTTCGCGGGCGCGACGCGACACTAGTAGCACAAATTCTTTGTCGGTGCCTGTCGCGCCCGCGATATCGCGCGAGTCTGTACGAGCCTTTATATTAATGCCTCGACTATTATAAGATCGGACGGCTTGCAAACACATCGTGTAGCGCATGTGTTGTCTCGTGAGGCTGCTTCTCGGGGCTCTCAGGGACAGCTCGGCCATTTACCTATGTTTTATAGGCAGTAAGTTATACGATGCCCGTCTTATGTTACAGTGTATCAAGTGCCAGGAGCGTGCACCACATCTCAAGCACCATCCAATCGCGGCACGTCTTACATCGAGCGATGCCCGTGGTTCCCATTAAATAAAATTAGCTCTACAATTCAAAACTAACTGTATGTCTGTGTGGTAAGGTTTATTTTAACAAAACATCCGCTTTCTATGGAGACGGATGTCGTACAGATGTTTTGCGCATTAAGAAAACATGAATTACTAGTTGAATAGGAGCTGACTTTGTGCAAGCAGCCGGGCGCGTCGGATGAGCGTAGAGCCGCGTCCAAAATAAGGGCACAGATGTGCGGCGCGGGCGCTCGGGCCGTGGCCCAGTCTGCCCAGTATGTGTGCGAGATAGCACAGCTATGCAGACGACTGTCGTCGTTAAACAGACGTATCTGCTTTATGATTATGACAGCTCGTTTGTTCGCTGCTCGGAATGTGTTATCATCTACACTTTGAATAATGAGTTGAAAAATCCTAAAGAAATGTTTACTAAGGCAATCATACCATCACGACAGTCGTCACCCTCGTCACTGACAGCGTAGCTAGGGTTGTAGCGTTTCTTGGAGACACATTTGTAATTGTAACCGTAATTGGGGAACATAGTCAACCAGTCTTACCAAGGGGTATCTTGTTACCCAGTGACTAGTCACTCCATGTAAAGTTTTGGTATTAAGCTGGATCCGGTTAGACTGGAAGCCGACCCCAAAATAGTTGGGAAAAGGCTCGACAGATGATGTAGTATGTAGTGTGTGTGTAGTGGTGTAGTGTGTATACTCTATGACCGACACACATAAAAGTAGTGCGATGTCGCATCGCAAAAACCGGCACACCACTCCCGAAGATTTTGTGATGCTACGGAGCAACGCTTTTCGAGTGTCCGGCAGTCCGGGCCGCGGAAATACAAAGGCGGGTTTGTAATGTTCGGGTGGTCGGAAGGGGTCTTTGTCAATGATTTAATAAAGCAGTGATTATGACAACTCATTTAATGTTCTAACGTATTTAACAATATTTCGGACGGAAGCGAGATGATACTCGTTCAAGTAATTGGACAGGACTCTCTTCTAATGAAAGAAAGGACGCTTTATATACGCTCTCACAATTAACAGGATAATTAAGAGGGATAGAAACATATTCGAAGGTCACAACAACAACTTAATAGAATACATAAGAATCGTTACCAAATGAGATGGGAACAGTAAACAATTGATTAGTTAATATCTAACTTATCAGGATGTTTTGACGAACTAAATGTGTATACATTACAATCCTCCCCGTTTAAGAAAGACAACGGGTTGTCTTTTAATAAATATTCAGTCCTTTCTTCAGTTTCTATAATATATTTTCTACATGATATAGTGTCTAAATCTAAATATAATTTCTAAATACAATTTCTTTAATAACATATATTCACGCTTCTCATTTATGGAAGTACACTCACCTTTTAGACAAAATGGACCAAATTATCATAATAATTAACTACATAAAAATACATTAACTTCGATTTTAAATGTGGCCATGAACGACCGAGCTTGGGCTCAAGCTACTCTTCCCATTCGTATGGGAGGCCTCGGCGTCCGCAAAATTTCTAATATTAGTTCCACGGCACTGAGAAATTAATCAGGAAAATCCTAGCCTCCACACTGATTAATTTTGATGTGCCATGCTTCACCGAGGCAATGGATGCCTGGAGACTCGCTTGCCCGAATTCAGATCCACCCGACAATCCATCTTCCCAGAGACGGTGGGATGAGCCGCTCTGTAGGGTAGTACAGAACAATTTACTTGACACGTCTGCTACTTCTGCGGAGCGTGCGCGCCTGCTGGCTGTGGGTAAGTGGGAGTCGGGTCTTTGGCTTCATTCAATCAAAATCAAAATATTTTATTTCACATAAACCTACATGGGCACTTATGAAACGTCAGAGCTTCAGACGGTGTTGGCTTTACAATATTATTAAAACAGTGATAATAGGTATGGGAGGACAGTGTAGGCAGTGTAGGAACAATTACCAGTTACTTAACAAAATAGAAAACCGCCAACAAATCTACACTCTACTAGGCCTACAACGTTCTCATATTCACAAAATATAAAATAATCTAAGTATATAAAATACTAGCTTCTGCCCGCGACTTCTTCTGCGTGAAATTTCGGGCCACCCATCGCGTCGTATCCCGTCGCTCGCCCGCGCTATAACTTCGTTATCACTTAGCGTTCTTTCTGACTTTTGTTCTTTTCGCTTGGCTCCTAAGGATCTCATCATCATCATCATCATTTTAGCCGAAAGACGTCAACTGGTAGACATAGGCCTCCCCCAATTGGGGGGTTTGCCATAATCACAACGCTTGGCAGGCGGGTTGGCGATCGCAGTATGGTGTTAAAAATAAATAGAGAACGCTGCTGCCCATTCTCTAGTAAATCCCTTAGTCGCCTTTTACGACACCCACGGTAGGAAATGGGATGGAGCTATTCTTTACGTCCGGCACCACATGGAACTAAGAATCTAACGTGATGTTACATAGCCTTCCTCGATAAATAGGCTATCCAACACTAAAATAATTTTTCTATTCGAACCAGTACCTAGTTCCTGAGATTAGCGCGTTCAACCAAACAAACAAACATTCTTTATACTGTACTGTATAGCTTTATAATATAGCTGACCCGCGCAACTTCGTCTGCGTCACCTAAGAGAGAGAGT
This sequence comes from Dryobota labecula, assembly GCA_947523025.1. Lineage (NCBI taxonomy): Eukaryota > Metazoa > Arthropoda > Insecta > Lepidoptera > Noctuidae > Dryobota > Dryobota labecula. Next base: position 24,801,455 of record OX383301.1, read on the forward strand.
GGTTTAAGTAATGAATTTACTACTTATTTTGTTACGGAGTTATTTTAAAATTATGATATTTCCTAAGATGTTGATTGAAATCAAGTGATGTCAAGGACAATTTTGTTTACATTTAAATACTTGTGATTAATAACATATTTATTTGGATAAGGTAATATACAAACAAACAAACTCAAAAAATAATAAATAATAATAATATTTATATATTGAATTAATAGTTTGTAATAGGTTTATGTATATCTTTATATTTAAATGAATATTTATTCCTCAATTTTCGCTATTGCACCTACTACTGTATGTCTCTGCATCACCCAAGGGTTGACTGGTAGAAAATGCCTATGGCATTAAGTCCGCCTCTGTACATGTTTTGTGCTTAAAGTATTAAATAAATAAATAAATAAACTCTTCAGCTTTATATATTAGTATAGATTAGTATAGATATAGATTAGTATAGATTAATGACATGATTGCAATTACAACAACAGTAACATATCTGAATAAATATCAAGTCCACAAAAGCCACTAATAAAGAATTGGAATTCGATTTGTAGGTAAATAATGTCAAATAATGAAAAGATTATGTCAAGGAAGTATGTAAAAAAATAAATAAAAATTCTAAATAAACATCGTTATTTGGGAGCAGTTAATAGACATTGACATAGTTATGTTGTTTATGAGGTACCAGGGAAGCCACATGTGCAGAAGGAATTATTGCCAAACTTCCTTGTCTTCAACGTAGTCTTTTATCTTATAATATGCTTTTTTGATAAGGACACGTTTGATGTGGGTTTTGAACTTTCCGTCGCTAAGTTCTGTAACCGACTTTGGCAACTTGTTATAAAAGCGGATACTGTTTATAAGAAATGACTTGCTAGTTTTAGTTAATCTGAATTTGGGTATCACAATTTCATGTTTACTACGTGTATTTATATTATGGAAATCGCTTCTTATTTTGAAAAGTCCTAAGTTTTTGCGAACATACAAAATACTTTCTAAGATATAAAGAGAAGGCAAAGTTAGTATATCAATTACTTTGAATTTATTTCTAAGGGACTCACGAGGACCCATTTTATAGATCGCGCGGATTGCTCTCTTTTGTAGAATGAAAATGGAATCTACGTCAGCTGCCGATCCCCACAGCAGAACGCCATAAGACATAATACTGTGGAAATAAGCAAAGTATACTAACCTAGCTGTGGCTATATCAGTTAACTGCCTTAGTTTTCTTACTGCATATGCAGCTGAACTTAATCTACCTGGAAGAGCTCTAATGTGGGCGCCCCATTGCAATTTCGAATCTAAAGTTATTCCTAGAAATACAGTTTCCGTAATAGCATCTAGTTTCTTTCCATCAAGTTTTAAATTTAGACCCACTTGGGGTACATTTGGTAATGAGAACTTAAGACATTTCGTTTTATTCGCATAAAGTAAAAGATATTCTACTACGTGTACTACCTTCGTCGAACATAGGCACTTTGTTTGACGACACTACTTTCCGCCTCGCTGCTTCCCTACGACTAGGAGCTCCTTGTTGTTCTGCCCATCGCTGTCACTGTGGCGAGGTTGTCAACAGCATAGAACACCACGGCCTGTCCTGCAATCAAAGTGCGGGTCGCTTAGCGTGGCACGCAAACATTAATGACATCATCCGACGAGCTCTTGTCTCCGTCGGCGTTCCAGCTGTATTAGAACCCAATGGCTTGGCACGCGACGATGGCAAGAGACCGGACGGCATGTCTTTATTTCCTTGGAAGGTGGGTAGGCCTTTAGTATGGGACGCAATTTGTGTCGATACTCTTGCGCCATCCCATCTCCTGCCTCGGCGTGCTGTGCTGGCTGCTGAAAACCTCAAGCGGCGAAAGTATAGTAACCTTATCGGTAACTATATTTTCGAGCCGTTTGGGGTTGAAACCCTCGGGCCGTGGGGTCCCAGTACTTATTTCTTGTTCAATGAAATCTCCAAAAGGCTGGTTGACACTTCCCGTGACCCAAGGGCTGGCTTTTACCTTGGCCAGAGGCTAAGCATTGCCATACAACGTGGCAATGCCGCCAGTCTATTGGGTACATTACCAGTCGACAGCGATGCGGAGGAATTGTTCGGCGCCATATTTTAGTTTATTTTGTTATTAGTTTTATATAGTTTAGGTTAATTTATTTTTATTAACTTGATTTACGAGTAGTTACAAGCCAAAGAATAAGATTAAAACAAATAAAAAAATAATTTAAAAAAGTCTTTATAAATCTAAACTTCAATTTGTTTTTATTTGAGCAACTCTAATGCTTCTACGTAATGGTTTTACAATCTCAAACTCAAACTAAAACTCAAATCATTTATTACAATTAAACCATTACAGGCACTTTTGAATTGTCAAGGAGTCGGTCAGTAAGAAAAATGAAGCTACATTCCCATTCCAAAGCGTAGGTACCTATGGAGAAGAACGGGCAAGAAACTCCATGGACACTTTTTTAAATTAAATTGTTACAAAAGTATTCGTTACATCTATAATGTTGAATTTATAACTAAATGTGAGAACGATGTACCTAAAAATAAAAATAATAAAAACTTACACGTTAAAAGCGTCAAGCGTAGGTACAACAAATAGAAACAAAATAAAATAAAATAACTCGTGGCAGCTAAGAGATGACCAGTCCCAACTGACGGCGCCCGTTCACGAACATGACGCATGGATTAGCACCATTCAGCTCAACCATTTTGAAGGGAGCTAAATGATCCAACACACACGCCACCATCAGCGAGACATCTAAGTGAGCATGACATACTCTCAGCTGCCAGGGCACATTCAAGTCAATGAAAGACATATTACCCGGTCAATGGTAGCTATATATAGTATAGTACATAGGACCCACACCTGTGCTATGCATTTATATAATACAAAGGAGATTGAGTTTATACAATGCAAAGAAAGTCTTACACTCTTCAGCAGCTCCAACATTATTGTCAAATGTTAATCAACTAGCTGTGGTTGTGGAGCAGGACCAGTATTCAGCCAACCATTTTTATCAGCGATGTAATCCCCCAACTTATAATATGCCTGCCTGCATAGTGTGCGTTTTATACAAGATTTAAATTTAGTCTCATTCAGTTGAAGTATGTGGGGAGGAATTTTATTGTAACATTTTAAACAGTACCCCATGAAAGATGAGTCTACTTTAGCCAGTCTGAAACCTGGTTGAGCTAATAGGTCCCTATTTCTAGTACTATAATTATGTCTTTCACCTATTTTTCTAAAAATATGTAATTTTTTTTTTTACGTACATGATGTTTTCGTAGATATATTGACAAGGTACCGTCATGATGTTAATATCCTTAAACAGTTATTTTAGAGAATCGTGCCTGCGGAGATTATATATGGCTCTAATGGCTCTTTTCTGCAGAATACAAATAGACTCGATGTCTGCAGCCCGTCCCCAAAGTAAAATACTGTCAGACATTATACTATGGAAGTAACTGAAATAGACTAGCCTCGCGGTATCTACATCAGTAAATTGACGGATTTTTCTGACAGCATATGTTGCTGAACTTAGCCATCCTGCAAGAGATGTTAAATGTAGTCCCATGTAGTGCCCCATTGTAGTCTTGAATCGAGCGTGATCCCAGGAAAACAGTTTTATCGACGAATTCTAGTTTCTCTTGATTCAATACTATCTCACAATCACTACTTTTGACATTTGGTAAAGAAAATTTTATGCACTTGGTTTTTTCCCATTTAATACTAAATTATTAGCAGTAAACCAATTTTGGACCTGCAATAGAGCGTTATTTACGTCGTCAAAATTTGTAGCGCGTCTATCTACCTTAAAAATTAAGGAAGTATCGTCAGCAAATAACACCATTTGTGAATATGCCAATAACTTCGTTCGTAGCTTCGTTTGAACTACTTATATCCATAAATATGTAGCGCATGGCGCAGCATGCCTCATATACCGTGAGTCTCATACAGTTGCTGTTCTCGGTGATATCAATATTGATATTAAACCCCTCAACGACGATCGGAAAAGCGAACATTACCTCAATCTTTTAGGCCTTCTGCCTGCTCACCTTTTCCCTACACGCGAGTCTAATTGCTTAGATCATATTATTCTTAAAACAAATCGTAAAGCTCAAACATTTGTAATAAAAACTAACATCACGGATCATTTACCCGTCTAGCTTAATTTAATACAATCAAAGCAAGACAAGGGCCCAAAATTCAAACAAATTATTAACTACGATAACGCGGTCAATACTCGTACACTTGTGAATACTGATTTATCAAGTATTCTTGATGTAGATGATCCAAATAAAGGAATTGACACTTTGATAAAGTACGTCAAAGACGCAATAGATCTAAACACTACAGTTCGTAAAGTTCCTAATAGGAAGCAAATACTTAAGCCATGGATTACTACCGGCTTACTCACATGCACCACCCACCGCGACACCCTACATAAAAAACTGAAGCTATCTGTCAGCTACCGAATAAAACCACCGTTGCGATTGGATGCTAGTTTATTAATGGCTTAGGGACACAACATAATGGCGCAGGCACGCACACATACATACACATCACCTCTCCTTCAGATGAAGTTCTAAAGATCTCCTATCATAGGTACAGGAACTTTTGTAATGATATTCTAAACAAGGTTAAAGAGAAATATGAAACCTCGACGATTGAAAATTGTAAGAATCCAAAACAAACTTGGGAAATGATACGAAAAATCACCAACACTACTACGAGTAAAACCAAAAATCCAGCGGAATAATTATTAAGTACTAAACCACACGAAGCCCAGCAATCCGTAGACAAGATAAATCAGTACTTTGCAAGTACAGGTCAAACACTTGTAGACACTATCACTAAATCCTCCGATATATCTAAAATAATATGTAATATTAAAACCCATCGTAAATTAAAATCCATCGTACTGCTGGAAACAGATAATACCGAAGTCGAGTCATTAATTCAAAATCTTAAAAATGACTATGCTACTGGATATGATGGCATATCTACCACATTTCTAAAACGCATAAAAAATTTAATAAGCCCCTCACTGACTCATATTTTCAACCTATGTATAAACAAAGGTATCTTTCCAAACTGCTTCAAGCATTCCTATTCATAAAAGTGGGCCTAAAAGCAGTGTCGAGAACTATCGTCCGATCTCGGTGTTGCCTGCAATGTCCAAGATATTTTAAAAGCTTATCAACAAACGCCTAATGAGATTTCTAAAACAAGAACATATTATATCAGATTCTCAATATGGTTTCTAACCTAACAAATCTACAGAAGATGCGGCGATACAGCTTACAAATTTTGTAGCAAGTAACCAAGGCCTTTGGATCCAAGGCCTTCGACACTATTTCAATTAACCTACTTCTGACGAAACTTGAAGCGATCGGTATACGCGGCCTACATCTGCAACTCGTGAAAAATTTTCTCACCAACAGGTACCAATCTGTGAAGATAGGCGACTACATTAGCTGCCCCCTCCCCATCACCTGTGGAGTTCCCCAAGGAAGTGTTCTTGGCCCAGGTCTCTTCCTGATATATATCAACGAACTTTGCCAATATGACCCGCCAAAAGGAAAAATATTTGCATACGCGGACGACACTGCGCTCATATTTCGGGGAGATTCCTGGGCTGAGGCACGGTACCTTGCCGAAAAAGGACTCCATCAGGTATCACTGTGGTTAAATAAAAATCTTCAAACGTTAAATGTCAATAAAACAAAATATATAACATTTTCGATGTATAAAACAACACAACCAAATAACTTCACTTTAAAAGCACACATCTGTAATAATACCCAGTCATTAACATGCTCCTGTGCACCACTAGGAAAAACCACCAATATTAGATATCTCGGCACCCAAATAGATGATACCCTTTCATGGCATGCACAGCTAGATATTCTGTCTACACGTATGCGTAAAATGATATGGATTTTTGGAAAGCTCAGAAACGTACTCAAATTGAACATGTTAAAAACGGTTTACTTTACTTTGGTTCAATCAGTCCTGGGTTATTGTATTCCGGTTTGGGGTGGGACCTGCAAGACAAAAATCATGAAAGGTGAACGCGCACAAAGGTCACTACTCAAAGTAATGCTCAGAAAACCCTTTCGATATCCCACAACGAGCCTATATAAGGACTGCAATATCTTGACAGTGAGGCAACTATTCATCCTTCACTTGCTTGCTAATTAAACACTTATGATTTTATTTATTACTTGTTTACATATCTGACATATTTTTAATTGAATGTTTTTTGTTTTGTTTTTGTATTCTGTTGACATGTCACCTTAATTGCAATTGCTTGTTTATGTTAATTTTGTACGCCATGTAGCATAATTAGTCGATTACTAAAATTAACTAATTATGTGTGGCAGTTTTTAGTCTATGACACGGGAGTTGTCACTTCTCTACATTATTCTTGAAGCTTGATGCGAGGCTATAAAAGTCCTCGTAGCTCGGGGACCACTCCTTTTTATACCAAAGCTGTGTGCCTAAGTACAACGAATCCCTTGAGATAGGGTGAGTATTCTATTGTGTTCATCAGGTCTATTTCCCAGCAGCCACGCTTGTCTTGTTTAATTATTACGGGGCTGTCGGCAATTTATGTTCACAATAACCTATGCATCTCTATTGTCATTGTTCACCACAATTGCAAAGCTGCCATCCAGCTGCTTAAACTGCCTTGCACGTGTGTGATCAGGACCCCTATGGTTCAAGGCTGCGCCTACTGCCTGCGCATCTAATTTATCTTTGTAAACCACTGCGATGTGTGAGCTTCCTTTGCCTTCCACCTTCCACGCTTGCCTGGGCTACAACTACACGCATCGCAGAGGCTTACGGGAGTCTTCCTGGAGCTTACGGGCGCCCCCTTGCGCTGATTCCAGGGTTCTTTCTACGTGCTTATATCGCACCAACCAGCCGCTGCCGGCTGACCTACGGTGGACGCCTCTACAGCGTCCGTCGAGTGCCTTACCGCACAATACTACCTGGGCCTTAAGGGCCGTCTCGTGCTTGCCTGGTGGCCTCTACAACCACTACCTACACCAAGGGCGGCGAGTGCCGTTTGCTACCTGGTTTACTGCCACTGCGGTGCCAGCCGGATGGTCCAGCCCAGGACAGTACCTACTTCTCCCTTCTAAGTACTCATCAGTGAAAGAACTCTTAAGATAGAACCTACACCTGAATCTGTGCTGACTTAATAAACTTGATTTAAGTGGTATCTGCCTTATTCATATCCTTATCACTAAACCCACTACGTCACAGCCATAAATTGGCAAAACATAGTGCACATATTTTAGAAAATATATTATCTGTAACCATACCTATGTTTAACAAAATAAATGATTGATTGATTGATTCACACACACTTCGCAAGCATAAATAACTAACTTACGATGATAAGTTAACATAACCTGCACGAAGAAATAACAGAATTTGTAAGACAATTAAACACAACACTGCTTTCTTCAGGAGACATTCATGTTTTCTTGCTCCTTATCTGTATAATAAACTTAACTCTCTTTTAAATATATTCCCAAAAATCACGCATGAATGTAAATCTATTATCCAAAAATATCTCCTGAATTTAAATTACAATGATACGGAATCCTTACTTATAATTTCGAAATAACTTCTCTGTTCTGTTTGTAGTAAATCAAAAGCAGTCAAAGCTCACTCATCTATAACCACGCTTACATATATGCATACTCCCACAATCACAGGTGCCCGCAGCTGTACTCTCACTCATCACACACACAACACATACACGCAAGCACCCTAACACACACTCACAACATAAACACGCACTCACACAAACACACATCTATACTTCTATACTTACTATACTTACTACTTACTAATATATAAAGCTGAAGAGTTTGTTTGTTTGTTTGTTTGAACGCGCTAATCTCAGGAACTACTGGTTGGAATTGAAAAATAATTTTTGTGTTGGATAGTCCATTTATTGAGGAAGGTTATAGGCTATATAACATCACGCTACAACCAAAAGGAGCGGAGCATAAATGAACAATGTTGCTAAAACGGGAAAAATTATTCCTTTTTGAGAGCTTCCGTTGCGTGCGCTGCGTAAACGGTTTAAGTTACGCAAATATCATGTATGATGGAATTGTTCCTCTTTAAATTTTCTAAAAAAAAGTCCGCGACAGCATATGTCTATCTTTTAAGATTGACTCACTATAACCATTTTTTATGGTAATCAAATTTGTTCGAAATTAATGCATTATTTGCGAAGGAGTTTTCATAAACATGGTATTAATCCTTATCCAAATAAATACGTTCATCATCATCATTTAATTTCAATGAGTATCTTAGGAGATATAACTGTTTTATAATAACTCCGCAGCAAAATAATGATCAACTCTGCGAGGTAGTCTATTCTAAAGCTGAAGAGTTAGTTTTTAGGGTTCCGTACCCAAAGGGTAAAATGGGACCCTATTACCAAAACTACGCTGTCCGTCTGTCTGTCTGTCTGTCTGTCCGTCTGTCACCAGGCTGTATCTCATGAACCGTGATATTTAAAAAGTTGAAATTTTCACATATGATGTATTTCTACTAGAACACCATTTTTTTTAAATGAAAGTTTATGCGAAAACGAAGTAAAAGCACGGGCAGGCAATGTGTTGCGACGGGGTGGGTCGGGGGAACAAGAAATTTAACGCGGACGAAGTCGCGGGCAGAAGCTAGTAATATATAATTATTAATTAATTACACCTCCAGTTGTAAATTGTACCAACTTACTCGCCGCGGGAGGAAGACCTGGAGTCCTGAAATACAGGGCTGCCCTAGTTTAGGCTCCAGTCCACTCAATTTATTTTGACAATTTATACTGTGTTTTCATTAGTGTGGAAAATAAATGAATTTTTACTTTACTTTTACTTTTTATACCTACATATAATTATACATATATATCTATATATATGTATAAAATGTATACTAATACAAGTAGTATACTGGCTACTGGCATCTATCTCTTCAATGAGCTATATGTATATTGTGTATATATGTGTACTTTTTGGTTAACAAAAATTTAAAGGACATCGACCATCTCCCATACATCGTTGGGCCCACAATTTGATGAACCGTTACAAGTTCCAAATTAGTGTTATTTGTTTATAAGCTTTAAGCTGTTAAAGTTTCAGTTGAATTGACAATTGTATAATCAAGATACATGGCCTTGAATCTAAGGTTAGGTTAATTAGAATTTGTGTTATTTAGTAATGTTCAGATGACGAATAGTAATCTCTTGAGATAGGTTGCCATTATGAGATTGAATCATATACAGCAGAAAATGCATTAAATATCTAATGTACCCACTTATAGAAAAAACATTGTATTGTATAATAAAAAACGTTGCATTGAAAACACTAATCTGAGACCTGGGAGCAAATGAGATAAAGTTATAGATTCTGTAAAAATATTGTAAGATTTATCCTTAATGTGTATTAAGGTACATTCGTCTATCTATACTAATAATATAAATAGATAAAGTTTGTTTGTAAGTTTGTAAGTATGTATGTAGGGGGTAATCTCCGGAACTAATAATCCAATCCTAAAAAAAAAAAACTTGCAGAAATCTAAATTATTCCTGAGTGCTATAGGCTATAAATTATATTCATATCACGCATATTAGCCGAGCTATCACAATTTTTTTCTAGCAAGTCGGAAAGAAACACCCCTTAAAATATAATTATTTGCATGCGCTGCCTAAACAATCGTATGTAATTGAAAACAATGTATGGGAACCTAGTCCGTCTTAAATAGTTCTACAAAAAAGTCCGCGACACCATATTTCTATCTTTCATATTTTAGCTTTTATATTATCTTTTGTGTTTAAAAAAAGTATTTTTTCGACACATACGTTTGGACGATTATTTAAACAACAAAATATTAATTTTTATCAAAATAAATTATTTTATTATCATAAAGACATCATAGATATACGATTTGCCCTTTACAGGATGTCAATTGGTCATATAGTTTCGGAGATAATATAAAATTTCTAAAACGCAACATTCAAAAAACATTCATTCATAGTGCTCAAGTGTTGACTCAATATTATTCGACATTATCACCAAAAATATGATCCATGGACCCTGTGGGGAGCACAATTTATTATCACCGTGTAAGAAGAACGGTATATATTCAAAGAAATACTCTCGGCGATTTGTCACCGATACTCAGACAGGCGAGGATGGTTATCCTTTATATCGTCGCCGTGATGCTGAAAATGGTGGTCGGTTCGCTACTAACAACATCAGAAGGAGGTTGATTACAAACAGGTGGATTGTCTCTCCAATATTGTGTAGGTCATTTAAGACTGCGCCGAGCGCACAGTGGTGCCCTCATCGTTATTTCGGTGATTTCTTTTATTTTAGAATGCAAATGCAGAAAATAAGCTCGTCAAGTTGTGCTTCACAAGACTATACGTTATTATTACTACAAACAGTAGTTTTAAATTGTTATATTTTATTGTAATCATTAAAACGGAAAATAGTGGCCACTAAGCTCCGTTTCCGCATGATGAGGTTGAAAACTATTTAAAGGGGCGGTATATAACTTATAAGTACATCGAAAGCTGTTTAGAAAACACTAGTTTCAGATCCACGACCGGCATCCTACTGTCGTGCATTTGGCCGTGCACTTAGAAAACAGTCAAAGGGTGTATTTACACCAGGAACAGCGCAACAAGTTACCCAAAATCCGCGCAAGACCACGCTATTAGCGTTTGCTTACTCTGCAACACCGACGAATTTGCAAAAACGTTGTTGTACCACGAAGTGTCTCACTATTATACGTGGGCTAATAACAAAAAAAAATCAAGACGAAGGCGCGGTCAAGACGTAGATGGGCATCCAGACATAAAAAGAAATGAAACTTTGGGAAGAGTGTACATCCGTCTCAATCAGAATGCTTTTACCTTAGAATGTTGTTGCACCACGTACGTGGTCCAACTTCATTTGAAGATTTGAAAACAATAAATGGAGTTGTCAAGAAGAGACGTATCAAGCAGCTTGCCGGGACAGAGGTTTGCTGGAATATGATGATCACTGGGAAAATACTTTAAGAGAAGCTTCGATGTCACAATGTTCATTGAAACTTAGGGATACTGCCACTTTGTCAGCCATCTGAACCATTAAAACTGTGGGATATCTTCAAAGACGATTTTTGTGAAGATATCAGACACGGAATTCGACAGCAAAATCAGGACTTTACCATGCCTTTACGTTATCTACAATTGAGCAGACAAGATCACTTCGGTAATCTACTACAAATAATCTACTACTTCGGTGATCTAGTCCCAAAAATTCTTTCACCAATGGAAAGCTTCAGTATTGCCGAGTGTCATAATCATGGTCAGTGGTGATTTTATGTTAAAACTAGACATTTTCCGCGGACGAAGTCGCGGGCAGAAGCTAGTAGCTAATATAACAAATCGTAGTATTTGTGACGAGTCTGTGTTGCCTAGTTATACTACCAACATAGTGACTAATTTATGAAAAGCATTTTCCTAACACCAGTAGATGAAACAGATGTGTACAAAATAATTCATAGTCTAAAAAACACGAACTCTACTGGTTATGATGACTTAAATACCAAAGTATTAAAAATATGTGCATCGAGTTTAGTCTCGCCTTTAACCTACATAATAAATTTATCCCTAAGTGAAGGAGTCTTCCCAAAACGACTAAAATGTCCATTGTCAAACCTTTATACAAGAAAGGATTAAAGTCGGATATGAGTAACTATCGACCAATCACTTTAATCCCCATATTATCAAAAATGGTTATGTGTAATAAAATAGAGCACTTTTTGACATCATGTAACATCCTTAAAGAAGAACAGTTTGGATTTAGAAAGGGGAGCTCGACAGCCTCAGCATGTTTGTCCTTAATTAAACAAATAACCGAAAGTCTAAACCAAAAATCCAAAATAAGATGTGTTTTCCTAGATATGACAAAAGCCTTTGACTTTGTCTGCCATAAAACATTACTCTCGTAATTGTCTCACTATGGAATCCGTGGGAAGGCAAACGAGTGGATCAAAAGCTTTCTAACCGACCGACTGCAGTGCGTAGAAATAACAAGAAATTATCAAAATGAACAAAAGAAATTCAGATCTAAATACAGACAAAACAACTTCGGCACACCTCAAGGAGGAATTATATCCCCTCTTTTCTTTCTAGTATACATCAATGACCTACCAGAGGCGATTAATGAAGAGTGCGTACTATTTGCTGATGACACAACATTGGTTATTAAAAGCGACGATAACAATGAGTTGGAAAAACGAATTGTTAAAGCATTAGACAAGGCTATCAAATGGCTAGAAAATAATAACTTACAAATAAACATGACAAAAACAAATATAATACAATTTCAAGCACTCAACACAAACACAGATAGTCTAGACATCCAATATAACGATTCGCCCTTAAACACTGTTTAAGGAATGAATGTATATTCTTAGATATAACCGTGGACCAAAATTGCAGCTGGAAACCACACGTAGATAAAATACTCAAAAAAATTGATCGCTTTGTGTATGTCCTGGAAAGTATAAGACGAACGGTTAATCTCAATACCGCAATGGTTGCTTACCATGCTTATGTAGCATCTGCTCTCAGATATGGTCTTATTATTTGGGGAAACTCAGTAGACGTGCAAAGAGTTTTTAAAGGACAAAAAAAATGCATCCAGGCAATGTGTGGAGCCCACTTTTTAGATAGCTGTAAACCTTTATTTCAAAAGCATAAAATACTGTCTTTACCATGTCTTTATATTTTTGAAATATCCATTTTGTAAAAAAAAAATATCATTTATTCGAAAAAAGCAGTTACAGAATACATAGTAGAACACGGCACAAAGACAAATTGAAATTACCCCAAATAAAACGCATGCTATTTAAAAGAAATGCTTACTGCATGGCAATTATTATATATAACCATTTGCCAAATTGTACTCAAGATTTGCCATTGCCGTTGTCAAAAAGGGTATTGTTCAGACTATTATTAGAAAAAAAAAATATTACAGTGTTCAAGAATACTTAGAGGATAAATCATTAATAATATAATAAAGTAAAAATAACCTTTAATTCCGCTATATGCAAAAACGACATAATTTCATTATTAATTAATATTATTACTACAATACAATCAATACAATACAATTAATTAACTATTATGCATTCATATTTTATTCTCTAATTCATTATTATTCATAATTATTAGTAGATTAGTAATAAAAGTTTTTGTTTTTGGAAATATTTGTACGCCATACTATGGCAGGGTATGCTGGAACCAATATTTATAACATCTATTGTACCATAACCTAACAAATAAACATTTTTGATTTGATTTAATGGATCATTATTTTGTACGAAGGAGGATCCACCTATAATACCATCATCCGTGGAAGTCAGTGCCAGTGAAATGAAATGAAATAAAATGAAATCTTTTATTCTGTAAATAGGATATCGGAATCACTTTCACACGTCATATAAAAAATATAACAACAAGCTTGGGGAAGTCGACATTTCCTATCTGACTATCCCTGAGAAGAAATGGCGAAACAAACTCAGGGGTCAAAGTCTCTTTTAAAGTCCAGACATAATCTTGGTCAGATCATGTGAGGACCATGTAGATCCGTGTCTGAAATGGTCTTTTGAGGAAAGAACCACACAATTTTGAGTGGACCTGTCCAGTCAGTGCAAGCATTTGTCAGTAAACGTGTAGCTCAACTCAGGATTTAAGGAGCTCAACGACTCGACGAACAATACCAAAGAAAGGACATTTGGGTAGGCCGCATAAAGTACTCAAAATACCAGACCATCATTAAAACTACTTGAGAAAGAGGAAAAAGAGATAATCTTAAAGAAAACAAATGACCCACATAGTGCTCACATTCACAATAATTAAAGTAATATATGTAATACTTTTCAAAGTAAATATTCATGTCATTTTGTATATAATATTTAATAATGTCAATAATTAGGTATGTATATAAAACATTGTATAATTATTAAAATGTCAAGTTTTACGGTTCAATCAAAAGGCTTTAAGCAGAGCGAACAGTTCAATCCCAAGCTTTTTTGTCTTCAGAAATTTTATAGTACCCTTTTTTGCAAAGTTTGGTTTTAATACAGCTTTTAAATCGTTTAATGGGTAAGTTTCGAATTTCAATGGGAAGTTTGTTGTAAAAGCGTATACATTGAACCATGAATGAGTTGCCTACTCTGTGGAGGCGAGTGCGATGTACAGCAAGATTGTGTTTATTTCTGGTATTTAGACTATGAATATCGGACATTTTCTTAAAATTTGATATATTTTTGTGTACATACAATAGATTTTCAAATATATATTGAGAGGCTACAGTCAGAATATCTATTTCTTTAAATTTTTCCCGAAGGGAATCTCTTGCACCAAGGTTATAAATAGCTCGAACAGCCCTTTTCTGTAAAACAAAGATTGTATTAATATCCGCACAGGTTCCCCAGAGAAGAATCCCATATGACATAAGACTATGAAAATAACTAAAATAAACAATTCTGGCAGTATCTACATCACTTATCTGTCGAATTTTATTAACGGCATAGGCGGCCGAACTTAGCATTCCTGACAATTTTTCTATGTGTGGGCCCCATTGTAATTTACCATCAATCGTTATTCCAAGAAAAACCGTCGACTCAACAGGGTCCAAATCTATTCCATTAATTTGAACATTAGTAGTTAGCTGCCTGACATTTGGCGTTGAAAATTTAATGAATTTAGTCTTTTTATCGTTCAGGAGAAGATTATTTACATTAAACCAATGAACAACTTTAGAGAGTGCATCGTTAACTTGTTCAAAGTTGACTAACTGACGTTTGATTTAAAAAATGAGGGAAGTGTCATCTGCGAATAACACAATCTTGTGATTATCCCTTATGTGATAAGGTAAGTCAATTTATGTAAATCAAAAACAAGAAAGGACCTAGAATTGAACCCTGCGGAATGCCCATAGTGACCGCAGATCCTGCAGATCTCTTGCCATTAACATCAACCTTCTGAATTCTGTCGTTCAGATACGAAGTCAGAAGATCAAGAGCCCTGTCCCTCATACCATAGTGATGCAGTTTCCTGATGAGTGTATGATGATGTACGCAATCGAAGGCCTTAGACAAGTCGTAGAAAATGCCAAGAGCATCCTGCGACTCCTCCCAGGCCTCGAATATGCTCTTAAGTAATTCCACGCCCGCGTCTGTAGTTGAACGACCCTTTGTAAAACCAAACTGTTTCAAATGAAGTAAATTATGTGAATTGAAAGTCAGATAGGGTATTCTCTTCCTGCTGGAACTCATACAGGCATTTTAGACTCTTCCCTTGTAGTTGTCCTCTTCCCTTGTTGGCCACTCCGGATGGTTCTTTAAACTAGTTAGTAAGACAACAGAAGTTACCCCATCAAATAACCAATTATTATTAGAGAATAATAAAAAGGTGTCTTCTGGCCATATAACATAAAAATACAAAACCAAGGGGAGAGCAACATACTTTAAAAAGTTCAGGTTTCAACATACAAACCCCCAGGCTGTTACAAAAGCTTTTGGAAGCCTGGCACAAGATGCTATTGGAATCTTTTACGACCTCTCTAAGGCGTTCGATTACGTAAACCATGAGACACTTCTGCTGAAACTAGAGCTCTATGGGATTAGAAACACAGCTCTTGATTTAATAAGATCATACCTGACAGATAGAAAGGTTAAAGTGCAGGTAAACAGCGTAAACTCATTAGGGTCGGTAATGACAATGGGCTTTCCTCAGGGTTCGATATTGGGTCCATTCCTCTTTTTAGTTTATATTAATGATTTACCCCAATTACTTCAAAATCAACCTAAGATTTTATTGCAGATGACACATCATAGATTTTTTTAATCCACCCACGGTCACAAAATCTTGACGACGTGAATAATTCTATTCTTCAGGTCCAAGATTAGTTAACGGTAAATAATTTGGTACTAAATAAAAAAACCAAATGCATTAGATTTAAATTACCGAATGTTAGAAGTAGCGAATGTGAAATCATATTGAATGGAGAAAAACTGGAATTTATTAATCAAACGATTTTCCTAGGAATCACGCTAAACGAGAAATTACAATGCGGAGCTCATATAACATCTCTTACGGGGGGCCTAAGCTCGGCCGCTTATGCTGTTAGAAAGATAAGACAGTTAACAGATGTAGAAACCGCACGTTTGGTCTATTTTAGTTACTTCCACAGCATAATGTCGTATGGAATTTTATTGTGGGGTCGGGCGGCTGACATTGAATCCATTTTTATTTTGCAAAAGCGATCTGTCAGAGCCATTTATAATCTACGTCGCCGCGAATCTCTTAGGGATCTATTTAAAAAGATTAATATTATGACCGTACCATGCCAATTCATTTATGAAAATATTATGTATGTAAGAAAAAACCAACATCTCTTTAATAAAATAAGTGATAGACATAATTTTAATACTAGAGATAAAGATAAAATACAATCAACCATTTTTCAGATTGTCTAAAGTAAGTAACTCTTTTATGGGGTACTATGTTAAATGTTACAACAAAATACCTGGTGATGTATTGCAATTAAATGAAAGAAAATTTAAAACACATATTAAAACTACACTTTGTAAACAAGCTTATTACAAATTAGAGGATTATATCCAAGATAAGAATGCTTCGAAACATGCTGGACTTGCTCCTTAGGACAATGTTGAGTCTAGACAAAATCAAACAGGTTGCTAATTTATGTATAATGTATTGTTTTTAAGGCTGCGATCGCAAAGTGAACAGTTCGACTTCTTGCCAATCTTTGCTAATACTCGTACACAGTAATTAAATATAGTTCGGAAGTCATTCTTAAATAAAACTAATTAGTTGATATTATAAACATCTGATAGTCCAGTGCAATCGTTTGCAAAGCGAAATACTATCTCAGTAATACTTAATAAACATGATAAGTGAGTGTGTCAGTGAGTTTACAAAGGACTTGTGTCATTAAAGTGTCTCAAAATCCTTTTAAAACGACATTGCTTAAATATGTAAGACTGCTTAAATATGTAAGACTATTATGAACTTAAAACTCACTAAATAGTGCAAACAATTGCAAAAACAGTGCGAAAACATAAAAAGTGATCATACAATTTTCAAAACTTTTATTATCCACCCTCACACCGATAAAAGTGAGCGAACATTAAAAGTGCTCAAACTCCTTTTAAAACGACATTGCTTTAAATAAGTATGATTGCTAAGAACTTAAAACTCACTAAATAGTGCAAACAATTGCAAAAACAGTGCGAAAACATAAAAAGTGATCATTCAATTTTCAAAACATTAACCACCCCCACACCAATAAAAGTGAGCGCGTTCCGTTTCCAAACACTGTGCTTAACGCTATCTTAGGCATATTGTGTACGCGTTCCAGTTTTGCCTCAAAAACATCTTAAGCATTATGTTCATGATAAAAGAGGGATCCAATCAACGAAATAAATAATTATTATTGTTCATAAATCCAAATGAGTGAACTCTACGTTTGAAGCAAGTATATCTAGCAAAATACTAGGGCAAACAGCAACTTGTAATTTACAATCTGAGTGTCAATTGATAGAAATCCACGCGAACACATAAACCCGGAAATCGTCACTAAAGGGCGCAATACATAAAAATGGATGAAATCACAAATCTGTTATAAAGTATCCAAGAAGATATGAAGCAGCCAAAACAGGATATGAAAGATATGAAGGAAGAAATAACAGGAACAATAAATGAAAACATAAATGCGAAGTTCAAAAATATCGAAACTAGAAACCAAGTACTGGAAGAAAAAATTGAAAAACAGCAATTATCCATC
This sequence comes from Dryobota labecula, assembly GCA_947523025.1. Classification (NCBI taxonomy): domain Eukaryota; kingdom Metazoa; phylum Arthropoda; class Insecta; order Lepidoptera; family Noctuidae; genus Dryobota; species Dryobota labecula. The sequence continues at coordinate 24,819,360 of OX383301.1, forward strand.
GAAAGTTTTGAGAGGAAGTTACGAAGGAAATTACTAAGGAAGAAAATAACCCTGGACACCACTCCATACTACATAAAAGAAGACTTTCCGCTTGAAGTGCTGCAAAAATTAAAGGAACTTCAAGGACAGCTAAAGGAAGCTAAGGAACAGAGAAAAAGCTTTCTTGAAATAAGATAAAATAAAAAAAGACGTGTGGCACTCGGGGACTGCCGCGGTAAAGCTATTGCATAGCATTTTATATTAACTTATGCAATTATAATTATTTATTTATTTTATTTATGCAGTATTTCTTTTTCTTTGATATTATTCTTTTTTTTTTTTTCGTTACGGAATTTCTGGATTCGGTCCCCGCGCTCAAGGCCCGCGATAGAAGCTATGCAATAGCTTAAAAACAAAATAAATAAGTGCTGAACGTCGTAAAAGTGTATAACTACGTAAACAAAGTCAAATACTATTCAAATATAAGCATAATAACAACTTTAAAATAGACGAAAGTGTTGAACCTAAAGTAATTTTAAATTAAAAAAGAGTGACAAACTGTTTTGACAGCGAAAAATTTCCATGTACATGAGTCATTTCCAACCGTCTAGTCAAGTTTAAAAATTGTTCAACTGGAATAGTATCAACTATTTGGCAGACTTTAATTAAGTAAAGAGATGCATTAGATCTATGTTTGGACTAAACACGGTTGATACATGTAAACCATATTTTAAAAGGTACAAGATATTAACTCTTCCTTGTATGTATATCCTCGAAGCCGCAATGTTTGTTAAAACAAACCTCAATTTGTTTCCACGTCTACAGGACGTTGTACCGCGTAACAGACGGGATATGACCATTCTTCGAGTATATCCAGCAAAAACGGCACTAATGCGCAAGAGTATCGTCTGCATGGCGCCTACTATATTTAACATATTGCCTAAACGTTGGAAGGAGCTACATAGTAAGGCATTCAAGCGACAATTAAAAATGTTTGTTTCACAAAAAGCATACTATAGTGTCTCCGAATTTCTAGCCGAAAAAGTTTTTCTGGATTGAATAATTTTATCTTTTTTCTGACACTATATATTGTTACTTTTAATTGTTTTTCAGTGTTATGGAAATATTTGTAAAATATTTGTAGCATATCTTATCAAAAATGTTATTATAGTGTATCAGACTTAAATAATTCTAATTTGATTTCATTACATAATTCTATAATAATGATACTATATTATTAACGAAATTCTGACAAGCATTTGTTATGACATTGATATTTTTTATGAATTATTTTTTAGTTAGTGTTGACATTTTTTAATTTATTTTGTTTGCTGAATTCACTTCATATTAATGATATTGACCTAAAATTAATTACTTATTAACAATCATACCTATTCATATTTGCACGCCATAGTATTTGGCAAACATGTCTGAGCCTGTATTTTTGTCTTTATGTTATCTTGCATGCACGTTTTTATTTATAAAACTCTTGTATGTGTACACATGTTTATGCAAATAAATATATCTTTATCTTTATCTTTATCTTTATCACTGTAGCCTTGCGGTGCAACAGGGGAACTGAATTTACTCGTAATCGACTGGTCGTGAGTTCAAACCCCACTATCAACAATCACTTTTTGTGAAGATCATAAGTCAAAAGTCAAATCAAAGTCAAATAATTTATTTCAAATAGGCACGAAGATGCACTTTTGAACGTCAAAAATTACATGAATAGTTAATTGATTCTAGTTGCGCCTTCCAAAATGTAGTTATGTATGGAGAAGAATGGGCAAGAAACTCCATACTTACTCTTTTAAAATGTTAACAATAGTTTGTATACATTAATTAATATTTATAGGTGAAGACTATGTACCTAGAATAAAAAAATAAAAAATATAAAAAAATTCATCAAAATTACTTACCACAATTGGTAAAAAGAATGAAAAGTGAAGTAATAACAGAAAAATTAATAAATGCGATAGGTACATGGTGCTCACATATTTACAAACATTGTATATGATTTCCCAAAAAAAATAAAAAATAAAAACAACATATAATAAGTCAGTGTGTGAGTTAAAATATTAATCACAGAAAATAAAATTAATATCATAAAAATTATAAATTATACAGTTAAATTAGCAACCAGTTTGATTTTGTCTAGACTCTAAATTGTCCTATGGAGCAGGACCAGCATGTTTCCAAGCATTCTTATCTTGGATATAATCCTCTAATTTGTAATATGCTTGTTTACAAAGTGTACTTTTAATATGAGTTTTAAATTTTCTTTCATTTAATTGTAATATATCAGAAGGTATTTTATTGTAACATTTAACACAGTACCCCATAAAAGATGTATGTACCTTAGATAATCTGAAAAATGGTTGATCTATTTTATCTTTATTTCTAGTATTAAAATTATGCCTATCACTGATTTTATTAAAAATATGTAGATTTTTTCTTACATACATAATATTTTCATAAATGAATTGGCAAGGTACCGTCATTATATTAATCGTTTTAAATAGTTCTCTAAGAGATTCGCGGCGATGTAGATTATAAATGGCTCTGACAGCCCTCTTTTGTAAAATAAAAATGGATTCAATGTCGGCAGCCCGACCCCACAGTAAAATGCCATACGACATAATGCTATGGAAGTAGCTAAAATAATTTTATAAACTAATATTTATAAGAATAAAATACGCAGTACACAGAAAAAAGAACTGCCAGAAATTATTAGATCACTAGAGGGTACTGGTGTAGTAAAACCGTCGGAGTGGGGAGCGTGAGGTTTTTTCGTTACGGAATTTCTGGATTCGGTCCCCGCGCTCAAGGCCCGCGATAGAAGCTATGCAATAGCTTAATAATAATTGGAGAAAATAAAAAATCAAACAAAAGATTCCTATCTGAGTCCTCAGAGACAAATAAACCGCTAGAAGATAATAATAAAATTACAAACAAAAAGCAACCTATAAAGAAAAATTAAACCAATATGATGCAATACCTTACTCAAAAACCAAAAGAACCAGAACTACCTCCTCAATCCAATATTAAAAATAGTGAAACAAAATAGGAAATAGCGACCCCTTGTATCCCACGTGTCCCCACAAGGCCGGTCACCCGGGGAACATAATGACCAAAACCCTCCAATAATTAATAACTTAGAAAACAGAAAATTATACATATGCACTTACAATGTGAGATCATTATCGTCGATAGAAAGAATGTTACAACTAAAACATGCTATTGTAAATATAAAACACGATATAATAGGACTTTCAGACATACGCAGAGTAGGTAACTCGATTATTGAAGATGAAGACCACGTATTCTGTTACATTGGGGAACCTATTTATTTACCTTTTTATTTATCCTTTATTGGGATATGCGATAGTTTATCTTTTAAATTTAAATTTTGAAAAACACAAACTGTCAGTAATTCAAGCGTACGCGCCAACAGCAGAAGCACCTGAAGAAGATTTAATCAGTTTTTATGACAAAATACGAGAAGTTCAATCATATTGCGGAAATAACTTAATTATCATGGGTGATTTCAACTCAAAAATAGGTCAACGGAAACCTACCAAAAATCTAATCTTGGGAAGATTTGGATTTGGCAAAAGAAACGAACGAGGCGATAGACTCATCAAATTCGCACTAGAAAATAAACAAACACCCTGTTTAAAATGAAACGAGACAGGAAATGGACCTGGGTAGCTCCAAATAAAAGAACAAAAAATGAAAACGACTTCATTCTTTCTAACAACCCAAAGCGACTCGGTAATGTAGAAGTCCTAAACAACATAACCTACTCTAGCGACCACAGATTACTACGAGCAACAATGGCATTGAAAACTACAAAGAAGAAACTTGCGCTCAGTTTAGTAAAATCTTATTTAAATGATAGACAACAGCAAGTTCAAATAAATGGAGTCAATTCACTCGGCTTAAGAGTAAAAATGGGTGTGCCACAAGGCTCGATATTGGGTCCTTTCCTCTTTTTAGTATATATTAATGATCTAGCCCATTTATTAAAAAACCAACCACAAATAATGTTATTTGCTGACGATACTTCCTTAATTTTTAAGATAAATAGACGTGCATCAAATCTTGACGACGTAAATAACGCCCTATTGCAGGTCCAAAATTGGTTCACTGCTAATAATTTAGTATTAAATGGGAAAAAAACTAAATGCATAAGATTTGCTTTACCGAATGTTAAAAGTAGTGATTGTGACATAGTATTGAATAGGGAGAAACTAGAATTCGTCGACAAAACTGTTTTCCTAGGGATCACGCTCGACTCAAGGCTGCAATGGGGTCCTCATTTAACATCTCTTGCAGGGCGGCTAAGTTCAGCAGCATATGCTGTGAGAAAAATCCGTCAATTTACTGATGTAGATACCGCTAGGCTAGTCTATTTTAGTTACTTTCATAGTATCATGTCTTACGGTATTTTACTATGGGGACGGGCTGCAGATATCGAATCTATTTTTATTCTACAGAAAAGAGCCATCAGAGCAATATATGGCCTCCGCAGGCGCGATTCTCTAAGGGAACTGTTTAAAGATATTAACGTCATGACGGTACCTTGTCAATACATCTATGAAAACATCATGTACGTAAGGAAAAATTTAAATATTTTCAGTAAAAGAGGTGAAAGACACAATTATAGTACCAGAAATAGGGACCAATTAGTTCAACCAGGTTTCAGACTGGCTAAAGTAGACTCATCCTTCATGGGGTACTGTTTAAAATGTTACAATAAAATACCTCCCCACATACTCCAATTGAACGAAACAAAATTTAAAACTTGTATAAAACGCACACTATGCAGCCAAGCATATTATAAATTGGGGGATTACATCGCTGACAAAAATGCTTGGCTCAATGCTGGTCCTGCTCCATAAGGGCGCATAAACTAATTGATTAGCATTTGAAAATATTATTGGAGCTGCTGAAGATTGTAAACTATTTTTGCATTGTATAAACTCAATGTCCTTGAATTATATAATTGCATAGCACAGGTGTGAGTACTATGTACTATAGAGCTACCATTTACCGGGTAATATGTCTTTTATTGACTTGAATGTGCCCTGGCGGCTGAGAGTATGTCATGCTCACTCAAATGTCTCGCTGGTGGTGGCGTGTGTGTTGGATCATTAAGTTCCCTTCAAAACGGTTGAGCTAAATGGTGCTGATCCATGCGTCATGTTCGTGAACGGGCGCCGTCAGTTGGGACTGGTCATCTCTTAGCTGCCGAGGCTTATTTTAATTTTTGAAGTTTCTATTACGGACGCTTCTAACGTGCACGTCTTTCTACATTGTTCTCACATGTATAACTTCAACATGAATGATGTAACCCATATTTTGTAACAATATTTTGTTTTAAAAGAGTGTCCATGGAGTTTCTTGTCCGTTCTTCTCCATAGGAACCTACTACGCTTTGGAATGGGCAACTAGCTTCATCTTTCTGACTGACCGACCCCTTTACAATTCAAAAGTGCCTGTAATTGGTTTATTTGAAATAAATGCTTTGAGTTTGAGTTTGAGTTTGAGCTATAGAACTCCCACAAACGTACACTAACATAATTAAAGACATTTACAGTAAAAGCAGAAGTAGAGTGAAACTGGATAGAACTGGTGATACTATAAAAATAGATAGAGGAGTTAGGCAGGGAGACCCGCTGTTTCCTAAACTTTTTATTAATGTCCTACAGCATATAATGTCAAACCTTGATTGGTACCGAAAAGGCATTATCATAGATGGTAAAAATTTCAGCCACTTAAGGTTCGCAGACTACATTGTTTTAGTATCTGAATCCGCTAAACAGCTAGAAAATATGTTAAACGACCTCCATACAGTATAAAAGGAGGTTATTGTTTTTAGTGGGTTTCTAGAATTCCAAATAAATAATGTGTATAACAGTATATATATTTTAATGCTTGTAATTATAATATTTAGCAGCGAGTTTTTAGCAGCGAAAAAAAGACAAAACATTCAAATTAAAACTAAATTCAGAACCTATCAAAATACCTATGAAGAAGGTTGCTTAAAGCTACCAAATAGTTCCAACAAGTTCGAATGCTGGTTTGGAAATGAACACCATGAAAACAAAAATACTAACAAACAGAATAAAACAAGAAATAAGAATTGACAATGAAACGATAGAATACGTAGATGATTATATATAATATATCTCGGCAAACAATTATCTTTCAACAAAAATAGAAACATAGAAGAAGTCACGCAAAGAATTAACATATAACTTGGAGTAAGTTTTGGAAGTATAAGGAAATAATGAAATCACGCTTACCTGTAAAACTTAAAGTTAAGGTCATGAACTCTTGCCTGCTACCACGCCTTACTTACGCTTGCCAGACGTGGAACTTTAATAACACAACCAAAAGTAAAATACAAGTTTGCCAAAGAGCCATGGAACGAAGCATCCTAAACATCAGACTAAGAGACAAACAACGAAACACAGCAATCAGAATGAAGACACAAGTCATAGATGCCCTTCAACACGCTCAAGCACTGAAGTGGAGATGGGTGGGCCATTTGGCGCGATCAGAAGACGACAGATGGACCATTCGAACAACCGCTTGAAAAGGCCCACTCGGAAAGCGAAGAAGAGGTAGATCAGCAGAACGTTGGCACGACGAGATAGTGGAATTGACTGGCAAATCATGGCTTGTGATAGAAAAAAAAAAAAAATATGAAAATTATTGGAGGAGGCCTATACCCGTCGAGGGGTCCTTAATTAGTTAAATTATGAACATTAAAACTTTATTTTTTTTGTAATCGATAAACAAATGCGGCTGCACTACTGTAATGTATGCTAATGAGGATGCCGCAGGAAGACGAAAGGAAACACGGCACTCTGTTAAGATCGTATATTGCGGAATGCCCGCTGTGGCTGGCCAGGCGCTGCGCCTGACCTACCTACCTTACATTATTTATCGATATACCTACATTACAACTACAAACTGCTGTTTTGCAGATGGGTTAGGTTGGACTATTATTACTTTGAGCCATTCGCAACACAATCACGACCTATCCAGGGTGTCTGTGTCGCATCCGCCTTTGTATTTACGTGTCCGGGCCTGTGTGGTATGGAGTCCACTGGGACTTACAGAAAGTACATCACAATGTTTTTGTTAGAGTCATGGAACGGAATATTGTGGATTGTGCTCATGTGGATGCTTAAGTTAATATGGCGGCATGTGTAGCCAAGACAGAGGCCCAAGGGTGGCATAAAAACTCTGACACCAGGTTAGTCACTAACCACACGAGAAGAAGAAGAACTTCATATTAATAATATGATAAACTTGGCAGTAAAATTTAGAAACGCGTTATCATATTTATGAGACCATTACGAATTTAAATAAAAAGATTAAGTTTCTACGTGAGCATTCAGATTTTATGGACTCTCTAAGCCAAAGTTATGAAACTTTATGATTACAATATAGGTACCTATTTTGCATGGAGCCATTACATTTGATCAGCGGTTGCGTATAAAAGTCGTAACTGTAGGAACGTAATCAAATCAAATTGTTTATTTGATTAATACCGGTATGTATAAACAGATGTTACAAATAAATATAAAGTACTCTGTATCAGTACCTAAAAAGGTGTGCAAATATTTATATTATTGTTAATCTTATTAAATAATTATTAAAATAACAATAAATATAATTAATAAAATTCAAGATTAAAATAAAAATAAAAAATAAAAATTGTCAGATGAATAATAATACATACACGTGTGTTTGTATGTGTGTATCATGACTTGAGAATCAAATAAATTAAATTAAGATATTGGTCCAAATTAAAATAGAATTATACAGATGTCAAATTAAATTAATAAATCATGTCACAATATTTGTATTGTTTTGGATTCAGTGTCAACAAATTACGCTTACTATATGTATATATCTATATTTTTGTCCTGTAAGTACTCCTTGAAATTATAATAACATTTATTCACCAGGAATTTGTGCAGCTTCGACTTGAATTGATGAACAGGGGGCCAAGTCTACTAATGTACAAACGTTGCAATGGTCTCTTCATTGTGAGTTTTTGACAGATTTGCCATACAAACACTGTCAAATCCTCACAATGGCGAGACCATTGCAACGTGTGTAAATTAGTAGACTTAGGCCCCAGGTAACTTTTGACATCATCAGGCAATTTGTTGTAAATCAATGATGCCATACAAAGAATACTTTTATTGATTAGTGCTGTTTTCCCATATGGTATATCAATTTCTAATGTTTTTTTTATCACGTAATTGTCTATAGTAGCTTTTAAAAGCAGTCTTATAATAATTAGGATTTAATTTCACAAAAACATTTAGTTCGTATATGTATGTATAGCGAAGGCTGTATCAGAATTTTTAAGCTTTTAAAGTACGGTTGACAGCTGGTAGTGCTGTCTACATTACACATTGCTCTGATGCATTTCTTTTGGGCTTTAAATACAGATTCGTTATCGACTGCGTTGCCCCAAGATATAGTACCAAATCTAAGGACAGGTGCAACAAGTCCGTGATAAGCAGCTAATACGGCTTCTTTACTAACAATTTTTGAGAGTTTGTACAGAGCAAATGAGGATTTATTTATTTTTTTGCAGACATATTCTAAATGTGTTTTCCATGTCAATTTATTGTCATTACTAATCCCTAGAAACTTTGAGATCTGTCACAGGATGTACTATTTCGTCTTGGTAACTAACATTTATATTTGTCAGTTGAGTTCTCTGGTGAAAGTGTATAATTTTCGTTTTGTGCATATTTATTTGAAGAATATTTTCGTTTAACCATTGTATTATCGTATTTTTTTTTTTTTTTTTTTTTACGTGCTCGTAATCATTTTCTTTGTCGCTTTTTATTATAACTGTGCTATCATCTGCAAATAGTATCATTTTTGGTTAATATGCTGTCAAGTCTACTTATTCCTAACAAATGAAAAGATAAAAAAGTAGACTGAACAATTTAATGAAAAGGTAAAAAAAAAAAATACAATATCTAGAATTAAGAATATAAAACCTACCTAATACGCACACTCAAGGCAAGAAGGAGGTAAATTTATATTACTTGAAGTAACTCCCAGCTCCGCGTCAGGAAAGCTTCCACAATCTAGTGGGCAGGGCAGCTCCGAGGAACAGGAGTCAGGCAGCACCGAGGAAAGAATCTGAGTGCAGTCTCCGCAGTGTCGAGAAGAATTGTAGGGGCGCGTCAGAGTGTCGGTACCCCAACTTTAGCAGTACAAAATCGAGATATATATATGTGATAAATCTCCAGGAATCAGGCAGTACCTTCTGCAGTGAAGATAGTTCACTCAGAACCGAGACGTAAACGTAAACTGAACTGAATTGCTTCTCCAGCTCCTTTTATAGGAAAATCTGGACGTTCTTGAATATTCTGTTCTCTTCGAAAAATCCATTTTCGATTTCAAGTTTATGCTATCCTCTGTCCTGCCAGTTATCTAACCAGCCAGGTGTAGTAGGCCAAGATGTATAAAACCTCCTGATCAAATTCTGAGAGTGCGTTTAAGAAACTTATAATTATAATAATTTAGAATTTAGTTATTTAGTAGACAACGTATTTAAGTATAAAAGAAATTTAGAATATCCAAAATTATATAAGTAAATGATTTTTAGAAAATACAAACTTAGTGCAACCTTCATTGAATAGGCTGGTAAGAAAATCTATGAAATAAGTAGACTTCAGTTTGACACTTTTGACGTAAATGTCGTTTAAAGAATAAAATTGTGTAATATGATGAAAATCTAATAAAAAGTATGATGAATGGAAAGAAAAACGTAAGTAGAGTGATATATTAACCATATCTGTAATAAACAGATACTATAATGCTTAGGAAGATCATTGATATATATCAAGAACAGTAAAGGGCCTAGAACACCTTGTGGAACTCCAAATTTTATAGTTTTCGAGTTTGACTTATGTTTAACCTCATTTCGTGTTTTTTGACATATTTGTGTTATTTCTACTATTTGTTTTCTATTATGCAGGTATGAAAATATGAGATCTAGCGCTTTACCTCTTATGCAGTACATGCTTAATTTTTGCATTAGTATCGTATGGTCAACTCTGTCAAAGGCTTTAGTCATATCCATAAAGATAGCACATGTTGGTATTTTTTTATCCATGGCGACCAAAATAGTTTTCAGTAGGTCATAAATGGCTATATTTATTGATTTCCCCTTGCGAAAGCCGTTCTGTTCGTCTACTAAAATACTATGTATAAAAAAAAAACTGTTTAGTCGGCTATTTAATTTTTTCAAATAATTTAGAAAAAATGGGGATCAACGCTATGGGTCTACAGTTTCCCATTTTTCGTTTGTCTTCTTTTTTGTGTAGTGGAATGACAATGGACGTTTTAAGTTTTTCTGGGTATATTCCGTTAGAAAATCATAAGATAGTTATGTAGCAAAGATGAGCTGTAATATCCGAGTATACATATTTTATGACTTTGGCGCAGACACCATCGTTTCCCACGCTATGGGTATTTTTCAGCTGCTTTATTTCTGTCTACCTTTGTAGGTGTTGAGGGAGTAAAAAAAATTGAATTAATGTTAGTGTTGATTTTATAATTTGAGGGTCGGGTTTTGTTTTGACTGTCATTCCTGAAATTATTTATTTGTTCTGATTCTGAAGCTTGGTCAATGAAAAAGTATGTCATCTTTAAGTATTTCTGTAATACGCTTTTTGGGAAAGCTAAATTTAGACTTGTTTATAATTGACCATGTCGCTTTTGATTTGTTTTGTGATTAATTTATGTGCTAATTGTTTTGTGGCTTCTGAGTTAGTGATATCCCTTTTTTAATCTAGCTGAGTATTGCTTAAATGTTTTTATTTATTTTCGTTGTATGTATCCTATACTACCATAACATTTTTATTTTATTTTTACTACTTTTTCTAAGACCCTTAGATATCCATTTGGATTTTTTGTTTAGCGATTTTGTTATAATTTTGAAAGGGAAACATAAATTGTAAGATTTTTATCAACAGTTGAACTGTGTGGTCAGATATACCAAATTCAATTATTTCACTTTTGCATCTATAAATATTGTGTGCAAAGTTGTCAATACAAGACTTACTGCTGAGCCTGGTAGGATGTCTCATTTCTAATTTTAAATTGTGGCTTTGCAAAATATATTCAAAGTCTAGAGCATGACGGTTACGTTTAAGTATATTTATGTTAAAATCTCCGCATAAAACAATTTTCTTGTTAATATTGTCACATATCTGGCGTAATAATTTATCTGAATTATTTAACTATTATGAGCCCATGTTCATTTAGTTCTATGGCGCTACGAGTACATTCTATAATACCTTTAATAGAACAGTTAGTTTTAAGTGTTGTATATTCATGTCCAATTCTAATTAGTATACATGCCCCTCCCCTCTTTACGTCTCTAAAATAATTTGTTACTAGGTGGAAGTTGGGTATGTCAAGTGTGTTTTCCTGGTCGGTCGTCATAAAGTGTTCGGTTATACAGATAACGTCTATGGGTTTATTATTTTATGCTAATTCCTCTAAATGTACCGTCAAGATATCAGTTTTGTTTATGAGACCTGCTATGTTTTGGTGTAGAATACGTATATTATTATAATAGAAAAACTGTGAGTTTTGTCCATTTGTGTCACTGGTCAAGTCATCTGGAAATAATTCCATGTCAATTTTAATACTATTCACAATGTCCCTAAATAAATGTTAATCCATAGTTGGAGTCAAAAAAATATGCATACTTATTATTTTGGATGTCCATACAAAGTAGTTTATTTAACATTTCAACCTTATAATTATAAATGAGTGCCCCACAGATATATGTGGGTGCGCATATTATTATGTTAGTTTGTGTTACATTCATTAAGCATTCCCTTATTGATTTTACTACGTCAATAAGGTTATCATGGGCTTTAATGTCAACCGCCCCTAATATAATTATACAGTAATCATTCATTGTAAAATGTTCTAACTTTGATTTTATATCCGCTAATAATATTTTAATGTTTGAATTTGGTGAAGTGTAACTACAATAATTAAAAACATTTGCAAAATTTTCTTCAATAGCTTGTAGTTTGCCTCTTAGTGTGTAGTTACTGAGTACGCAGAGTTTTCTATTTTTGGTATCCTCTCTAGTAATCTTCTTAAAGGGTTGTTCATTGTTTTGTGTAGGCTTCAATATTACATTTGATGGTGCTATAGGGGTAGACATAATATCTTTCACTTTGCTTGGTGTATAAGTATTTATAGTTTGTGTCTCTTTATTTTGTTTGATAGCCGCACACTCACTACGATGTGATTGTGGTTCATGTTCCTTGATTATGTACTTTGGTGACCTTATTCCATGCAAAGATTTATTTTTGCGTGTCGGAGTCGCATTTTTTTTCTCAGGAGTCGAGCATATTTTCTTAAACGTGTTAGTCATATTTTGGAGATCCGATTTGAGACGAAAGTTCTCCGTATTTAGATCTTCTATTTCTTTATGTGCGCTTAATAATTGGTTCTTAAGTATTTTGTTTTCTTCAGTCAACTCACGAACGTCATCAATTGTGTCATGTAAACTGTCAGGAATCAAAATCAAAATATTTTATTTCACATAAACCTACATGGGCACTTATGCAACATCAGAAGCTAGGTGCACGGTTCCAATTAGTCGTTTCCTATGGAGAAGAGCCGGCAAGAAACTCCACGGTTACTCTTTTAAAAATAATTGGCTTTACAATATTATTAAATAACAGTGATAATAGGTATGAGAGGACAGTGTAGGCCTTTCAACAATTACCAGGTACTTAACAAAATAGAAAACCACCTACAACGTTCTCACATTCACAAAATATAAAATAATCAAAGTATATAAAATATTAATGACATGATTGCAATTACAACTACAGTAACATATCTGAATAAATATCATGTCCACAAAAGCCACTAACAAAGAATTGGAATTCGATTTGTAGGTAAATAATGTCAAATAATGAAAAGATTATGTCAAGGAAGTATGTAAAAAAAATTAAAAAAAAATCTAAATAAACATCGTTATTTGGGAGCAGTTAATAGACATTGACATTCATAAAGAGTGGCTGTTCCCGCACCAGAAAACTGACCATGCCGGGTTAGAGGCGCGCAAGTTTGCTTTAACGCTAGATCTAACCCAGATGGTGAACGTAGCAACGCGGGTACCGGATGTTGATGGCCATACACCCAATTGCTTGGACCTTCTGCTGGCATCTGATCCGGACAGTCATTCGGTATCGGTCTCAGCCCCGCTGGGAACCTCTGACCACTGTCTGGTGAAATCCATATCGACCTGCTCTCCTCCAGATGAGAGTCCTAGAGGCACGAGGAGAGTATGGCGTTACGAGTCTGCAGACTAGGATGAAATGCGGCACTTTTTTGCATCTTATCCATGGCGGCAAGTGTGCTTCTCCTCGGGTGACCCCTCGTGCTGTGCTGACGTGGTTGCGGACGTGATTCGGCAGGGGATGGAGTATTTTATTCCATTCTCCGACATCCCGCTCGGTCACAAATCCCAGCCTTGGTATAATGCAGAATGCGCCCACGCTGAGGCCCGAAAAGAGTCTGCCTACCAAGCCTGGGTCAAGGCCCGCGACCACAAAGTTAGAGCGCGTAGGGTTCGCGCGAGGAAAAGAGCCTTTAATTCTGCCGCCAAGTCCTGTAAGCGGGTTTTACGTAGGGCACGTTTTGACCATGTCGGACGTATTGGGACCAAGCTGTTATCGCACCCTCCGGGTAGTAAACAGTTCTGGTCCCTGTCTAAAGCGATTAAAGCGAATTTCTGTCGTCCCACTTTACCTCCAATGATGAAACAAAATGGGTCGCTGGCTCACTCTGCGTGTGAGAAAGCGAATTTATTTGCATCTCTCTTCGCAAGCAATTTACGTCTGGACTCTGGCTCCAAGCAACCACCTACTATACCTGATTGTGACTCCTCAATGCAGGAAATCGCTGTCCACATAAAGAGGTCCGAAGAGTATTGTGCAGTCTAGACGTGAATAAGGCCAGCGGGCCTGACGGCATTCCAGCGAGAGTGTTGAGGCAGTGTGCGCCTGAACTGTCTCCTGTGTTGACACGCTAGTTCCGCCTTTCTCTATTAAAAAGAACGGTACCAAGATCCTGGAAGCTTGCAAATGTACAACCAGTCCCCAAAAAGGGCGACCGAGTAGACCCTGCCCATTACCGTCCGATCGCCATTACCTCCATTTTGTGCAAGGTTATGGAAAGGGTACTGAACAGTAAGTTGCTGACCTACCTTGAAGACAATGATCTCCTCAGTGACCGTCAATATGGCTTTCGCCGGGGACGGTCAACTGGCGATCTTCTTGTGTATGTCACGCACTGCTGGGGCGAAGCCATCGAGAAACACGGCGAAGCACTTGCTGTATAGGCGAAGGCCTTTGACAGGGTCTGGCACGCTGCACTACTCAGCAAGCTTCCTGCTTATGGCATCTCAGCTGATTTTTGTAGCTGGATACCAGACTTCCTGAGTGAACGGTCGATAAGAGTAGTCGTGGACGGCTGCTCCTCTGACCTTATGGCTATTGATGCCAGAGTTCCTCAGGGATCTGTTCTCTCTGCAACTCTTTTCCTGCTGCACATCAATGACCTGCTTCTGCCTGGTATTGGTGGGTACGCGGATGACAGTACCGTTTCAGAGAGATACTTGTCCTGCGCAAAAACCAGCGGGGCTGAACTTCGTTCCCTGAGAGAGGCCATGGTTGAGCGGACTGATTTGACCTTGAGTCTTGTCTCCCAATGGGGTGATGACAATCTGGTCTCTTTTAATGCCACCAAAACACAGGCGTGTCTCTTTACCGCTAAAAGGAGTCGTTTTGATCAAACTCCTACTTTTCGGGGTACATCTGTTCCTGTAACTGATCGGCTCGAGCTCCTAGGCATGGAGTTGACATCTGGTCTCAACTTCGGCTCCACCATCGAGTGCAAAGCTCAAACTGCGGCCAAGAAACTGGGCGTCCTAAATAGAGTGAAGCGATACTTTACGCCTGGACAGCTTTTAACCCTTTACAAAGCACAAGTCCGTTCCTGCATGGAGTATTGCAGCCACCTTTGGGATGGCTCAGCAAAGTACCAACTTGCTGCGCTTGACTCGGTGGGACGCAGAGCTAAAAGGCTCATTGGCGAGGTAAAACTGGTGGATGCCAAGCTTCACAGCTTCGCTCATCGCCGCAAGGTTGCCTGCTTGTCGGTCTTCTACAGTTTGTACTTCGGAGAGTGTGCCCATGAACTCCACGACCTCATTCCACCGGCCCCCTTCTACCATCGGACATCTAGACGCACTGCAAGTTACCACCCCTACCTGGTTCATATTCCACCAACTCGCACTAAGCGTTTTCAAACGTCTTTTATAATGCGCGCAGCAAAGGAGTGGAACTCTCTGCCTGCGTCTGTGTTTCCGAACGCATACAACCCTAATCTATTCAAAGTGAGAGTGAACAGGCTTCTTCTGGGTAAGCTCATTCCATCGTAGACTTTGTCTCTGTCATCCAGACCTAGACTAAAGTCAAGAGCAAACTCATAGTAGAATAAAAAAATAAAAAAAGACATAGTTATGTTGTTTATGAGGTACCAAAGAAGCCACATGTGCAGAAGGAATTATTGCCAACCTTCCTTGTCTTCAACGTAGTCTTTTATCTTATAATATGCTTTTTTGATAAGGACACGTTTGATGTGGGTGTTGAACTTTCCGTTGCTAAGTTCTGTAACCGACTTTGGCAACTTCTTGTAAAAGCGGATATTGTTTATAAGAAATGACTTGCTAGTTTTAGTTAATCTGAATTTGGGTGACACAATTTCATGTTTACTACGTGTATTTATATTATGCTCATCATTGTTGTATCAAGTATCGTTTTCTCGCTGTTGTTAGTCATATTTTTAGTTAGGTCAGTTAGCGAGCTTGATCTACAAGGTTTACGGTGGGTAATGTTGTTACTGCTGGAGTCCATATTTACTCCAAGCTATCTTAGCGTCCTCTGGTGTGAAATTACCTATCAAACGAATAATTCTTCAAATTGATCGTTAATTTGAAATGTGGTCTGTGCGTTATTTTGTGAGATAATATAGAATTTTTGAATTCACAAAAAGAGGCGTGACTTTATGCTCAGGTTTGTCCGGCGATCAACCTTTTAGTGTGGAGGTGTCGCCTTCTATGCCTCCGATCTAAATGAACTTAAGTTTTAGAGTTGAAATTATGCATCATATTGATAAATTCCAATTTTTTTACGAAACTAAAACGGTTGGAATGACTCATGCGATTAGAATTTTTTCACCGTCAAGCACTTTGGTCACTTTGTTTTTGTTGTGTATGTTACAGGATTTTACACTATTTATGCACTTGTTCTTGTATATGTATTGGAAAATATTGATTTCTTTTTATTATTTATTGTTTTTTGTCAGTATTTGTCATGTTGTTATTGTTTTATGTATTTTCATCTTATCTCTACAGTTTGTGTATGAAACTCGTAGATAACACTGTCACTAAATCTTTATTCACTGTTTTATCGTTTGACTTATTTTTATTTACTTCTGCAGACAAATAGTATTTTTAAACATATATTTTACTCGTTTTTTCTCGCGTTAGACTAGAAGCAGCGCCATGTAGCGTTTTTTTTTTAAATAACGCAGTAAGGGTAATTCTTCTGTCGGAGCTGTTATTTACGAGCAGCTCTTGTATTTGAGATGGTCGGGTTCTTCTTCAATAAATACTGCTTCCGTACAATACAATATTACTTTAATTTAAGTTTCTGCATAGGTTTTACATATTAAAGGTTTAGATATTAAACTGTCGTGGTCTCACTTCGGAGCTCGTTCGTAGCGGTGTGTCGCGGGCGGGCGCGAGCCGCGCGCCGCGTGCGCCTCTCCCGCGCGCCCCTCTCTGACCCCTATGGTCGGTTCGTTGCGCGAACATCTTCCCCCCCTTGAAAGCTGCTGCTTTCAAGCTCTTCCGTACAGGGTAGAAGACAGGCCCTGTTTATCGCACGTCGAACAGTGCCTCTCGCCGTGTAGAAGTCAGCCACTCTGCAGACTCCATCCGTCCCAGGAAAAAGTTGTAGGACTCGCCCAAGTCTCCACTTCAGGGGTGGCACGTTCTCCTCCTTTAGGATCACCAAATCTCCCACCTTCAAACCTCTATTCTTCAAGCGCCATTTTGTCCGCTGCTGCAGTTCAGCTAGGTACTCTTGGTGCCAGCGCTGCCAAAAATGCTGCCTCAGCTGTTCAATTCTTTTGTACCGGTCTGGAGCCTTTAACGTGACCGGTGGAGACGGCAGCGATGTTAGGGATCGCCCCACAAGGAAGTGGCCGGGAGTCAACGGGGAACAGTCAGTAGGGTCGGATGATAGAGGGGAAAGGGGACGGGAATTGAGGATGGCTTCGATTTGTGTGAACAATGTGCTCAATTCCTCGTACGTGAGGCTAGCGTTGCCCATAATCCGCTTGAGATGGAATTTGGCAGACTTAACGCCCGCCTCCCAAATTCCACCAAAAGTCGGGGAATACGGAGGATTAAAAACAAATTTGATGCCTTCAGCATTGGTGTAGTTATAAATTGAATGTACGCTAGCCAATAGCAACCTACCCAACTCCTTATTTGCCCCAACGAAATTTGTGCCGTTGTCGCAATAAATCGTATGAGGTCTACCTCTCCTAGCAATAAAACGACGTAAGCTAAGTATAAATGCGTTAGTGCTAAGGTCACTAACGGTTTCTAAATGAATACTTTTAGTAGAAAAACAAACTATAACGTTAAGATAACATTTAGTTATTCGGTTACCCCTTCCTTTCTTACTAGAAATAAGGAAAGGCCCAGCGAAATCAACTCCACATACTTGAAACGGATAGCAAGGTGTGACCCTATCTTTAGGTAAATTACCCATCAGCGGCTCCATAGTTTTTCCTCGTAGTCGTGTGCAAATAACGCACTTTCTCACAATGCTGCGAGCCAAAGTTCTGCCACCTACAGGCCAGAATTGTTCACGAAAGGAACTATGGAGCAGTTGAGGGCCAGCATGCAGCAAACGTAGGTGTTCGTTTTCCATCAGGAGCTGAGTGAAATAGTGCTTACCGTCCAGGAGGATCGGGTGCTTTTTATCAAATTTACAAGCAGCATTCTGTATACGACCACCTACTCTGAGCACTCCATTGTCGTCCAGGAAAGGCGACAACTGTAACAGGTAAGATTTAGGATTAAGATTTTTATTTTGTTTAAGTAAGGATATTTCTGAAAGGTAAGTTTGACTTTGAGCAAGTTTTATCAGGTAAGTAAATGAATTTTCTATTTCTTCTAGTTTTAAATTACCCATTATTTTATTTTTAGGATTTTTACAATTATTTACAAAACGTAAGACACAAGCAATAATTCTTTTTAATCTATTTACTTTAGAATAATTATCAAACTTAATTAATGGTGACTGTGCAACATTAGTCATAGTTATACAATCACTGGTAGGCGTTTTAGTTTCAGGTAAATTGGAAGAATCTGTGGAATTTATATTAAGAGGCCAGTTTGTTTCATTTTGCAACAGGAAATCTGGGCCATTCCACCATACAGTTGAACCCTGAAGTTGACCTGGATCGACTCCTCGAGAAGCAAGATCAGCGGGATTTAAAGAGGTAGGTACATGTCTCCAAGATTCCCTAGTTGTCAATTCATGAATCTCGTTGACTCTGTTGCAAACAAATGCCTTTAGTAACTTAGGTTGTGTTCGAATCCAACCCAAAACGACGGTTGAGTCGGCCCAAAAGATCTTACGGTCAATAGTGCGACGAAGAGAATGACTCACCTTAGCGGCTAGTCGCGCGCCCAGCAACGCTCCGCATAATTCAAGACGCGGGATCGTAGTTGGTTTCAGCGGCGCGACACGTGTCTTTGCACACAATAAGATAACTTGTACATTATTATGACGGTCTAAAGTACGTACATAAATACAAGCCCCGTAAGCCTCTTGGGATGCATCTACAAAACAATGAAGTTCTATTAACACTGGAGAAGTACATAAAACATGTCTAGGTACCCTAATGTTAGCTAGTATATGGGCGTTGGAAACAAACCTTTCCCAAATTTTCTTAATATTCTGTGGAACTAACTCATCCCAACTTAACTTTAAAACCCAAAGCCTTTGCAATAAGATTTTAAGTTGTATAGTACACGCACTTAGCATGCCTAAAGGATCAAAGATTTTACATGTGTTAGACAAAATAGAACGTTTTGTGACGTCTTTAACTGTTTTGTCTATATTAACTGAGAACTGTAAATGGTCATTATCAGGAAACCACCACAATCCTAATATACTTGATTGTTTATTCAAGTCCAACGACTGTGACAAGGTACAGTCAGCATCAAATATTTGTGGACAGTTTGTTCGAAATTTATGAATAGGAAAACAAGCAGATGCCAGTACCTTTTTAACTGAATGATATATGTGAGCAAGTTCATTTTCCGTATCAGCACCGCTCAAAAAATCATCGTAATAAAAATCATGTTGTATAATTTCAGATATGATTTTATCATTGCATTCTTTTGCTAGCTGTAGTAAGCATCGCGTACTCAAGAATGGGGCAGACGCTGTCCCATACGTAACGGTATTTAACTGTAATATTTCTAGTGGCTTGTCTACATCATCACGCCAAACTATTAATTGCAGATGGCGCTGCGAAGGATCGATTATAATTTGTCGGTACATTTTTGTTATGTCCCCAGACAAAACAAATTTGTGTTGACGGAATCTAATTAAAATATTTATTAATTCATCCTGAATTACGGGACCTACAAACTGGATGTCGTTCAGCGATTTTCCTGACCTAGATTTTGCACTACAATCAAAAACTACTCTGACTTTGGTTGTTTCGCTATTTTCGCGAAATATAGCGTGATGTGGCATAAAATACCCAAATAATGGTTTATCAACCTTACTTAAGTGTCCTAGTTTTTCGTATTCGTCAATAAACTCACAATATTGTTTTTTAAGTGTAGGATTTTTCATGAACTTCCTTTCGAGACTCTGAAAGCGTTTTAAGGCCATGTTATAGGAATCGCCCAGTGATGTTTCTGGGGATTCACAAAATGGCATTTTAACATTAAATCTCCCGTTTTCTAAACGTGAAGTGTTTTCTATGAAATGTTTTTCACAAATGTGATCACTTTCAGTGTAAGAAGCACTTGAAGCAGGAAGTTCTTCTAGTTCCCAGAACTTGGTAAGGTTTTTATTTATTTCCTTAGTAAAACTACAATGCAAGTTCTTTTGTTCCTTATAATCTAAACTACCTATTGGCCCAGCTACTAACCAACCTAGCTTAGAACTCTGGAGTATAGGTTTATTATTTCCTAATCTTATTTTCTTTGCAGTAATGATATCAAAGAAAATATCAGCACCAAGCAGCAGATCAACTTGAGAAGAACAATGAAATTCAGGATCAGCTAGCTGAATATTCCCAGGTATGTTTAATTCTAAAGGATTTATGTCACTATTAGGTAAGTTACCTATAATTTCAGGTATAACTAAACACTTAATATTCGTGCTGTAAGAACTTATTAAAGAATTTAAGGTAAGTTCACAACAATCCGTTATATTAAATTGCATGTTATTAACCCCACTAATACACATAGGTTGTGAATTAATAGAAGTTAACCCTAATTTATTTTTAATGCTTTCAGATATGAAGCAGGATTGACTTCCGGCATCCAGGAGAGCCCGGGCAAGGTAAGTCTTATTATTTTTCCTATTAGTTAGTTTTACTAAAGCAGTACAGAGAAGAACTTGTTTACTCATAAAGACAGAGCAAGAGGATACAGCACTAGCAATTGAAGGCACACTAGAGGTATTGTTATTCTCAGACTGTGTAACTAACGCATTATTTGTTTCTGAGTTTTTATGTAATAGTGTATTATGTTTTTGTTTACAAATTTGACAGGTGCCGAGGCGACACTTCTCAGCATTATGACCCCTACGTAAACAATTTGAGCAAAGGTGTAACTTTAAGGCTTCACTCAATCCACTATCAAGACTCATTTCTTGGAATTTAATGCACTCTGTTATCCGATGAACTTCATGACATACCGGACAATCAGGCTCTTTAAAAGGTTTGCGGCCAGCTGAAGTAGCGCAGGCCTTTGTTGTTTTAGGATTATCGGATTTATGATTAGAATCAGATCTATCATTCTTAGTGACTTGCATCGTTTCAAGTATGTCTGCGCGGTCACGTAAAAATTGAATAAATTCCGCTAAAGAAGGTAAATCCGATAACTTGTTTCTATGTTCTTCCCACTTTCTTAATGTAGTGGAATCTAATTTAATGGTAACCATATAAATGATTAAAATATCCCAATAATTAGTTGGCAAGCCTAATAAATTAAGGGATCTTAAGTTTTTACTAATGTGATCAATAATAAAGCGAAGGGCTCGATGAGATTCCCGCGTTAAATTATCTATCTTAAATAACTCTTTTAAGTGGTTATTAATCAAGATCTTTTTGTTATCATAACGTTCACATAGTAGGTCCCAAGCGACCTTGTAATTCTGAGAGGTAAACTCTATAGACTTTATTACGACAACAGCAGTCCCCTCTAAAGAGGAGCGTAAATAGTGATACTTATTGATATCAGGTATTGACTCATTCGAATGGATAATAGAATCAAAGGTGTCTCTAAACTCCAACCATTTGAGGTAGTTACCGTCAAATGATGGAAGTTTTATTGTTGGTAATTTAATGTTATTTAAATTATTACAACTGTCATGATTCGAACAAATAGTTTTTGCACCTGTGCATGTAAACTCTTCACTACTAGAATGAGAATCAATAATTTCTTGGGCTGCTGAGATGAGAGAATAAAATTGAGATTCTATGGTATCTCTTTCCTCAATTTGTTCGTCTATCTTCGTTGACAGCATTTCAATTTGCGTTTGAATTGCATCAAACTCTGTTAAAAGAGCTTGAATTCGAGATAAACGTAATCCCAATTCTTTAATTTGTTGTTTAGTAATCTCACTTGAACTAATTTGATTTAAAATGACAATATGATCTTTAAATTTTGTTAAACGCATTTTAAATGTACCTCTCTGTTTTACTAGGTCTTTCATATCTACGCGTTTCTCTTCTCTCCTCTCAGAGCCCTGCTCTGCCTTAGTTTCAGGCATTTTAAAACAAAAGTAACGATGTTAGGACAGATAAAGAAGTCAGATAAAGTAACTTGTGCAATCAAACCCGTATAAAGAGGCTTGATGGTCCGTCCAACACGCAGACTTGAAAGATGACACACGCTACACCAAGTCCGAATAGTCACCGGACACGCCAACCGCGCTGAGCTCGCCAACACACAGCACAGCTCCGGGCCGAACGCGTGCGGCGCGCACCAAGCAGCCGCGCGGCAACCGATCACTGGAAACGTTATACTAAGAATATGTAAGAAACTTGGAAATTACAAGTTGGTATTTTTTGCGGATTGCGGTTATGAGAATTATTTTTAAGCTTTAATTTGCGAAAGTTTATAATAAATTTACCCTTTACTTTATGATGGTACTTATTTTATGAAGAACTGCAATTAGCTTAAAACGCAATTTACGCAAATGTATAATATGAGAAATACCTTTTACGTTGTAAGAAAAAGAGAACCACTGACCAACACTTGTGAAACAAAGGAAAAAAATGCACGTGAGCGCGTGTAAAGCAAGCATGGACGCTAGCCGGCGCAAGACGAAAATCACACACTATTCACACAATTGATACCTAGGGAAGGAAATAGGTGGATAGAAAAGGAATAATAAGCCACACTCCCCTGGGTACGTCCTTCTTCTAGCGTGTTGTGCATGCCATGCAGCGCGGCACCAGCGAAATAGCTCACCCAAGCTTCTACAAAATGGCGCCACCGTGTCCGTGCACTTTGTAAATCCAAAATTCTTCTTCGAAGTCCTGTCCGGTCGCCAATTGTCGGAGCTGTTATTTACGAGCAGCTCTTGTATTTGAGATGGTCGGGTTCTTCTTCAATAAATACTGCTTCCGTACAATACAATATTACTTTAATTTAAGTTTCTGCATAGGTTTTACATATTAAAGGTTTAGATATTAAACTGTCGTGGTCTCACTTCGGAGCTCGTTCGTAGCGGTGTGTCGCGGGCGGGCGCGAGCCGCGCGCCGCGTGCGCCTCTCCCGCGCGCCCCTCTCTGACCCCTATGGTCGGTTCGTTGCGCGAACACTTCCATGTCGTGCAAACTTGGCGAAAATAAGAGATTTTTTTTTACTTCAAAACTAGAACTTTATTTCTAAAATATGCATAATTCTTTATAATTTTACCAATTAATAGCCAATTGCACACATAAACTTAGAAGTTATAAGGGTTTTAATTTTTTTTTCGAACTGGTAATGACTTTGATAGTGAAGGTAATGACAACAGGGAAGACTATATTACTATCTTCATCAAAGAACTCTTCTATTTCTCGTTTTATTCAATTCTCCTGATCTTCATGTACTTGTTTTTTATTTCTCAATGTAAATGGCATTATTGCTGTCGTTATTCTGTGTTTTTTGAAACTTTCTTTGTCTTTTACAATAACATCACTGAATTTACGTTTATCTGTTTTTCTTAGAGTTTTGAACCCTTCTTTCAGCTGTTTAAAAATAACTTCACCAAATATCAACTTCTTTTTCACTTCTTCTTTTTTGCCTTTATATATTTTATCCAATAAATTTTCAATTTTCTGTTCAGTTGATGGATTTTCTTTTTTAGCTTTTATATTCTCTCTCCTAAGCCTATCATTTTTTTCAGCTCTCTCTTCTCATTTTGTTCCTTCTGAATTTCTTTTATCAATATTCCAATTCTTTTAGTATAAATATAACGAATGCGCCGTATTGTTTTTATTCTTTTAACGCAGTTTTCACATTTTTTATTAAATTGATCTCCTTTATTCTTTTTGACTTCGATCTGAGAAGTTGTTGGTCCCTCCAGTGGGTCAACTTCACTAACTTGAGGCACTTGACGATCTATTGTTTCATCATCACTGGTAGGTGGAGAATTATCAACAAGCATTTGCTCTATTGCTTTTTCTTTTTTCTTCTTTTCTATGTATCGTTGACGATTTTCTCTCCATTATTTTCTTTTCTGTCTTTGTTGCCGTGGCGTTAAGTCTTTAACTGACTTTATTTTAATCTGTTCTTTGCGTTTCAAATATCGTAACCTTTCTTTTCCTTTTGGAGCAGCATATTTTTCTGGATCTTTTTTTATTTCTTCATACTTTTGTCTTTTATGAAGTCTTTGTTGAGCTAACTTTTCCTCGGTAGTTTTCTTATTCTTCGCCTTCAGTTTCGCCATGATTCTTATTCCTGTAAATAAAACACTGTATTTAATTATCTATTTAACTAAAGAATACTAAGCTTACTTTAAGTTCCCTCTGCCGTGACCTTTATAAATATATATATATATATATATTTTTTTTTTCTATAGAAGTCATAAAGTATGTGCTTATTAAAAAAAGTACACGATAATATCCATAAATATGATAACACCAGTGTTCTTAAGAAAAATCCAACCCACGACACCGCAAATTGTGTACGGTCAGCTGCAGATAAATCTCACCCCCTAGCAATGACTAAATACATTGCTAGGGGGTGAGATTTCTCTGCAGCTGACTGTACATTTTATTCATTTATTTCAAAAAAAAAATACTAATTATACACATTTTCTGTGCTGTGTCTTGGGTTAGATTTATCTTAGGAATGCTGGTATATAATATTTTAAAGCTCCGATTAGCAATTAATGTGCCAAGTACTTGATAAAGAAGATCTGGATAAAGATAAATATTTAGATACATTAACGGACCGCGTAATTGAAACGATTTAAGTACCTACTCAGAGCTTTAAAATTAAGATTTAAAAAGTAAATATTTTTTTTTTATAATTTCATCACTACCTTCCGTTTAGGATCATTACCTTCAGTTTCAAAGCTGAAGGTAAAAGAAGGTGATGATGCTGAGGGTAATGACATTTTAGGACATTTTAGTCTGTAACCCTATATCCGTAAATACGACAATTATCAAACCAACAAGAACATTAATAATCCTAGTGAGCTTCCTTTTTAAAGATTAAACATAAATAAAATCTTATTACTTACCCCACAATTTAGGCGACGGTAAAGACAAATATTTCGTGACAAAGTAAAATTTCGAGTATTCAATGTTCTATAATTCTCCAACCCAAACGCGCAGCCTTCCTCTCCCGTGCCTGTGGCTCAACTGGCTGGCGAGTGAAATGCGGGGCGAGGGGAATAAAACCACAGAGTAACATACACAGATATTTTGTACTTTCAAATTTTGCCGCTGGTAATGATCAATTTTGTGTGACAAAAGTTTTTTTTTTCTTTTCAAATTAATTATCCAGTTTAAGTTTGTGAAAAACATGACTACAGATTCTTTGTAATGTATGTAATAATATTTATTCACTTAGTAATTGATTGTAGTAACGCAGCATTAAAATTGAAACACCTATTCGGCAATACTCACGAACGGACACTGAAGGTAGATGATTTTTAGCATATTTTTGTAAAATATTTATTAAACCCATTGGAAATAGCAATTTACGTTACCGTATGGCTATAGTTTAATACTATTATATTTCGTTCTGATAGAAAGCACACACTCAAAGTTATTTTTATTTTTTTTATGACTACAAATAACAAATTTGCACGAACTCGTAGAAGTACCCGTAAGTGCACATTATTAGCGCGCAGACTGGGCAGAGTGCCGCCTGCAGAGTTCTGAGCCCGGTTTTGTGTGGCGAGTGTTAATACAACGGGCGGAGACTGCAGATAATTCTCATGTTATACCTACGCCTCACGAAGTCACGACAACAACAATGCTCAATAACAACCTTGATTGGATTGCTTGTTGCGCCTGCAGCCGTGCTTAACCCGGTATTAATTTCTGATTTATTCACTGACTATTTATTTAAAACTTTCTCACACAAATGTACAAAGGCGGACTTAATGCCATAGGCATTTTCTACCAGTCAAACTTTGGATGGTGCAGAGACAAACAGTGGTAGGTGCAATTACGAAAATTGAGGAATACATTTTATTAAAATATAAGGATAAACCTATACCTTAACTATAAATAAGATATATATACCTAATTATATATAAATATAAGAACAAATAAATACACATAAATACACGAATATACTAAAACATATAAGACAAACAATGAGATAACATTACCGTTGTTGTGATACTGCCACTTCTTACGAATATGCTCGCGAACTTTAACTTTAAAGGATAATCCGTTGGTTGCCATCCTGATTTCCTGAGGGAGCGCGTTCCACAGAGAGATAGACTGAACGAAGAAGGAAGAGTGAATGAAGTCCGTGTGGTGAGTGGGACATTGAAGAAGACGGTTGTGCGATGAACGTAGATTTCTATTGTGGTTGACGCAAATGTACTGAAAGTGGGGGGCTAGATAACTAGGGGAAGCGGGAGAGTTAAGAAATGAAAACAAGGTGGTCAGCGCCCTTTGCTCTCTGCGCTGGCGTATGGGTAACCACTTTAGAAGCGACCGATGCGCAGAGACATGATCATATTTACGCAGATTGAAAACGAATCGAATGCAGTTATTGAGAAGACGGTCAAGTTTGTCGAGATCTGCATTCAGGTCATAGTAGCACACATCCACATAATCGATGATAGGGAAAATTAAGGACTGCAAAAGCATTGTCTTGGTACTAGATGGTAATAAATTTTTCAGTCGGTAAAAAGCTCGCAGCGTTCCAATAACCTTCTGGCTAACCCTAGCGACTTGAGTACGCCAGTTCAGGGTACAATCAATGTGCAAGCCCAGGTCCTTCACATCAGTGCTAAATGGAACGATTGACCCATTGAAGAGAACTGGTGGCAAAGTTGAACCATTCACTTTACCAATACTACGAGGACTCCCAATGATTATCGCCTGACACTTATTAGGGTTTACTGCAACACCAAATCTATCAGACCAGGTTTTAATAGCTGCCAAGTCCCTATTTAACTTGTCGACAGCGTCAGGTATTTCATCAACCCTTCCATGACAGTACAACTGCAAGTCATCTGCATACAGATGATATGCACACTGAAGCTCGGAAGTTATAAGATTAATAAAAATATAAAAAAGAAGAGGAGAAAGAATACCGCCTTGAGGAACGCCAGTTTCCAAATCACACCAGCAAGATGATGAATCCTCAACATGAACGGACTGCTGACGTTGTTGAAGGTAAGAAGAAAACCATTCTAGTGCTTCGGGAGAGACCATAACATAGGACAGAATAGCTAACAGGATGTCGTGACTGACGGTATTAAAGGCATTCGAGAAATCAACCAACACTAGAGCAGTGATAATAATAATAATAACCCCACCGCCGTATCTCTACGTTGACGTCGTGGTGGGGCTTGCGCGCTCCGAACTCTAGGTCTGTGCCGGTAGAGTTTACTTTGCCGGAACATGTCTAGGGTGAGGAGCCAGACCAAGAGAGATACAGAAACCCGCAGGGCAATGTGTGGCGAGCTGTTGGGCGGTTGCGACCCCACGGACCCTATCCCGGGAGAAGTAATGTTCCTCATCTCTGGCTTGCCTTTATTGGCCGGTTGGAGTGAACACTGACGAGAAACTGGGCTCCCACCTGATTCTTGCTTTTGTTGGCCGGCTTGAGTGGAGATTCGCAAGAGCAAACGTGCTTGGAGGAAGGAAGTATTCCAGTAAGTGCTTGTAGGGATCTTGACCATCTTCCGGGCTGTGGGATTGTACTGAGAGCCGTGGAATACCTCTCTACTCCTCGAGCACCTCAGGATATGTGGCCCCCTTGTCGCTACGTCACTATGTGCTAGCGACCGTTTTTGGGGGCCCATTATTGAGTGTGCAAGTCACCCTCTGCCATTTTATCCGTGTATAATAAAACATTGATCAGGCGGGGCCATAGTCCTTCCATAGTTTTAGGTAACCAGTTCATTTTAACCACCCAAACCCATAGTCCAATATCTTTGTTTCCATATCTTGCAATAGTCTTTTTTTTTTTTTTTTTGTTCCGGGGTGGAAAATCCTCATGGATGTCCTCCGCCCTGAGGCGGGCGGAGGGGTCTGTCAGACTCTTACTGACTAAAAACCACCCCGGTGTTCCGTCTCACACCTACGCCGGGGGTCACGGGAACGAACATACTTCCGCGACCCCCGACTAGTGCCGGCCCGCCACTGCAGGCCTCTCCTCCGGTCGAGGGGGGGAGTGAGGTGTTTGACTCCCCCCGCGACGTCTCAGAGGGGCGCGCGTGGAACACTACGCGCCGCCACCTCGGGTCCTATATATGGGGGGCGACGGACGTCCCCTAGTCCGTCGTCCCTGGACCCATTTAGGGGGGCTGGAAGAGGGCGTTGTCCGCCCTCCGCCGACGCCCGGTGCGCCTGCTGCGGGCCGGGTTAGTGGACGAGATCTCCCTTTCCCGTTCCGCAGCCTCCTTCTGCGAAATTACTGTCTCGCAGAAGGAAACCACCGCGTCCCAGGACTCCTCGCTGCCGACCATCGAACGAGCGACGGCCGGCAGCGAGAGGTCACTGCCTACTCCAGAGATGAGGGCACGGCGCGGCTCCTCCCAAGCGGCACACTCTGCCAGCGTATGCCACGCCGTGTCCTCCCGACAGTCGACGCAGTGGTGAAACCGGGCGTCCGGCTCCCTGTTTATGCGACACAGGTACTTCCCGAAGCAACCATGCCCCGAGAGCACCTGCGTCACCCGAAACGACAGGGAGCCGTGCCTCCTCCCGAGCCAAAGGTCGAGCACCGGCCGGACCGCCTCGATCGTACCGAGGCCGGCGGTAGGGCGTGAAAGCCTGTCCCGCCATTCCGCCACCAGAACCTCGCGAAGCTGTGACCGACGCAGCTCCACATGTCGCTGCATCAGCCACTCGCCCCGCGCCCTCGCTTCCTCGCGCCACCGATACAATGACGCGAGTACTTTCGCCTCCAGGTCCCAGGGCGGGGATCCGGCCAGTGCGCAAGCCGCCTCGTAGGAGATCGTGCGATACCCCCTGATGACTCTGACGGCCATTGCTCTCTGCGGTCTCCGCAGAACAGCGATGCTGCCGGCCGTCAGGTCAGCCGCCCAGATCGGGGCCCCGTACAGGGCCATCGATCGCACGATCCCCACGTAAAGCCGCCTACAGGCGACGCTCGGGCCCCCCAGATTGGGAAGCAGCGTTGACAGCGCCCCAGCCGCGCCCATCAACTTGGGCGCCAGCCGCCGGAAGTGGGGTCCAAAGTCCAATCTTGCAATAGTCCTTCACCAACCGGGGGTTGTCCGTGGGTGCACTTGCATAGTGCGTACAGGGATAGTCGTCGGTTGGTGCTTCATTTAATTAAAAAGCGTCTAACGGGCCTCTGCGAGTTGGCTTTGGCCCCTCGTATGCCTTCCAAAGGTCCGGGACCCGAGGGTTCCGAGATATGTAAAGTAATAATAATAATCGTTTATCTATAAAAAGGGCACATTTACAATAAATTTCTTAACAATCAAAATAGAACAAAGTTGCTTATTTGCCTGAACTAGGTTGAACCTGTGCTGAAGCACAGGTTCAACCTAGTTCAGGCAAATGCAGCAAATGTAATCATTAAAACGGAGCTTAGTTGCCACTATTTTCCGTTTTAATGATTACAATAAAACATAACAATTTAAAACTACTGTTTGTAGTAATAATTACGAATAGTCTTATAAAGCACAATTTGACGAGCTTATTTTCTGCATTTTCATTCTAAAATAAAAGAAATCACCGAAATAACGATGAGGGCGCCACTGTGCGCTCGGCGTAGTCTTAACAATGAGTATAAAGTGAAAACTAAATCTGATTTAGGTTAGTAACAGTAAAATTGCATGTTAGCGTTTTTATTTGCAGACAACAAGTAGCTCTTCTGTCTGTGCATAGGCGATGGTTAGTAAATATTTAAGTATAATTTTTTTACAGCTAAAATAATTCAATTTATAGATACTTAGTTTTCTATTTAATCTATTGTACAGAAATGGGCCTAGAAATGGGCCTAAGAATGTAACTTGGTATGTTCCAGTCCTGCCCTTATATCGCCAGTCACTTTAAGGAGGGCGGAAACAGTGCTGTGCCCAGGCCTGAAACCAGATTGATGAGGGCTAATTAGTGAGTTACTATGAACAAAATTGGAGAATTGTTTGTGGAAACAGGCCTCGAGCACTTTGGATAAGAAAGGAAGTATAGAAATTGGACGATAGTTGGTAGGAAGAGAGGGAATAGATACCTTAGGTAGTGGATGAACATAGGCTTTGCGCCACAGGGAAGGGAAACCTCCGGTGTACAGGGAAAAACTTACCATGTGAGTAATTGCCGGTAGGAGATGATCCAGAATAGTTATGATCATACCACGGGTGATATTGTCATATCCCACCGCTTTCGATTTGATGGAGAGAATGATCTTTCTGATTTCTCCCGGTTCAATGGGAATAAAACTGAAAGGATTAATACGAGGACGCGTTAGACCAGATATTAAAGAAAGAGTTTGTGGCTTGGTTAGGCGATCCATGGTAGAAACAGTGGAGAAATGACGATTGAGATCGTCTTAGTTAATTGAATTAGGAAGGTCTAAATGTCGCGATTTGCCGATACCAAGAGTTCCAATTTTTTTCCAAATATCGGCAGAAGATGAAGAATTGATGGTATCCAGAATGTGGCGGCGTTTAGCATTACGTATCATCATCTGATTGCATCTATTCCTTGCAGCCTTGAACAATGACCAGTTCTTATCATTACGATCCCTTTTAAATTTACGGAATGCGCGGTCCCTACGTCGCATTGCCGACTGTATTCCTCTTGTCATCCATGGAGCAGGTGGGCGTTTCAACTTAACTTTTTTGACAGGAGCATGGATGTTATAAAGGTTTACTACAACATCATTGAAGATAGCAACCTTGTCGTCAACTGAAGTGGCTCTCATCATAGGCTTCTAATCGACCAAAGATACATCCTCGTTGAGCTTCTCGACATTCATCCACGCAAAACAACGCCTGTACAGAACCTTGGGTTTAGGTTTGGAAGGTTTTAGGATATATGAAAGGAAAATCATGTCGTGATGAGAAAATCCAGGAGCGTCATGTTGACCATGGGAGGAAACAAGGGAAGGATTCGAAGTGAGGATCAGATCGAGCCAGGTGTCATCGCCGACAGTGTTATGATGAGAAGATTGGAGCGGCAACACGTGCAGATTAGCTGACTGGATAAGATGGAGGAGCTTACGGGATCGAGGGGAGTTGTGGGCAAGGAGGTTTGTGTTGAAATCACCCATGATGATGTGATGTGCATACTCCGAACCCAAAGATTCTAGTACTGATTCGAATTCAGTGAATTAATCAACAGAAGGAAGACAATAGACAACATCAATAATGGTTTTGGCTCCTTTGACACACACTTCAAAGAAAATAAATTAGGCAGAAGCAGAATAATAATAATAATAAGACTAGATCGAAGAAAATACGTATAGGACCGCTACCCGAGGGCAATCGTCGGGGCGCACCCGGGGCCGATGCTGGGTGTCTCAGCATGCGACCCATCGGCGGTGGGGGACTGAGCAGGCGGGTTCTACCCGACAAAAATGCTACAGCCGAACTGACAGACAGACTAGACAATAGTGATTACAGTAGAGCAGTTACACCCGCCTTGGATGTTTCGCAGGCGGCGTCAGCTACTCAGCGCGCGACCACCAAAGCGGGAAAACCCAGAGTGCGCATGAAATGGACTGAAGATATGAGCATATTCATCATGCGCACTTACTATCATATTACGAAACTTGAAGAGGACAGAACCATGTACTGCACAGAATTATTCGAAAAATTTAAATTACAATTTCCAGAAATTAATGTAACAGAACAAAGAATAGCAGACCAAAGACGCGTTATTATCGGAAACAAGCTGTTATCAGATGACACTTTAAATAGAATTAGATTTGAAATAGCAGAACAACTAAAAAATGAAGAAGAAGAAAGTACAAATCTCACACAACTAACAAACACCTTACAGATAACCCAGTCGTTTACAACATTTAATCCTTCCGCAGAACACGACACTAGGCCAGGGACTGAATATTTTGCCACAGAACTAACCGCACCCACACAGCACAGCAATCAATCTCCTACAGAAAATCTCACATTACTGCAAACACATAATAATATTGAGTTTGACCCTTCCTTAGTAGAATAATTAAGTAACGAATTATAATCAAATATGTTAAAATACAACGGAATGGATCCTGCGTGTAGACCTTTATTGACAAAAATAAGACCATCTCGTCAATTGTCGGATATCATTAGTATGTTTAATCAAAAAATTATTCCGCCCAAGCTATCATCCCTAGAAAATTTAAGTGTCACACATTCTTTAATATATTCTGTAGCTATTACAGTTTTAATTCACTTTAAACTAAAAATAAATATAGATAGAACTAGTAATAATAATAGAGTAATACATGGTCCACCATGGCAAAAAAGTTAGAAACAGACATCGATCAGCTGAGAAAAGACATAAATAGACTAACACAATATAAAAACGGCGACCCAAAAAAAGTCAATATTATCATTAAAAATACTAAACTACACAGTTCACATAAGAGAATAGAAGATCACTTATCTAAGTGATCTTCTATTCTCTTATGTGAACTGTGTAGTTTAGTCTGTCTAGTCTATGACTCTTCACTAGTAGTTTTTGTTTTAATGTATCTACATTAAAACAAAAACTACTAGTGAAGAGTCATAGACTAGCACGATACAAAAAAGCCAAAGAAAGAAAGGATAACAATAGATTATTTAAAACAAGTGAGAAAACATTTTATAGAAAGCTTAAAAGCAACAATACCACAATCCTTAACCCTCCATCTCAAGAGTCTTTAAAAGAATTTTGGCAAGGAATCTGGTCAGACAGCACTGAACATAACAAAGAAGCTAGATGGATACAAGAAGAAATAGCCCGATCTGAAACAATAGACGAAATGCCGTTTGAAGATATAGACGCTCTTGAAATAAATACAATTATAAATAAAACACATAACTGGAAAGCGGCAGGAATAGATGGTATACACAATTTTTGGATAAAAAAGCTTCATTCGCTTCATAGAACGTTAGCAGAACAAATAAATGATATTTTAAAAGGCAACCAAAATATTCCGGAATTTTTGACGAAAGGAATCACATATATGATCCCAAAATCAAGTAGAACTCAAGACCCTTCACAATATAGACCAATCACTTGCCTGCCAACCTTATATAAAATCATAACGTCATGTATAACTAACAAAATTATTAAACATACTGAACAATACAATATCCTAACTGAAGAACAGAAAAGATGTAGGCGCAGTCATATGGGCTGTAAAGAGCCATTAATTATAGATTCCACTATTTTAAAATACGTCCAGAGATCTAGAAATAATTTATATATAGCATACATAGATTACAAGAAGATATTTGACAGCGTTCCACACTCATGGTTAATCGAAGTATTAAACATTTACAAAATCAATCCATTAATTATAAATTTTCTTAAGAATACAATGGGTTCCTGGAGAACTACAATAAAATTACAAACTCAAACAACAAACTTATCCGTAGACGAAATAGCAATTAACAAGGTATTTTCCAAGGGGACTCATTAAGCCCTCTATGGTTTTGTCTAGCCCTGAATCCACTCTCCCGAGCATTAATCGAATCGAAATTAGGCTTTGATATTAAGAACGGTAGGTCGATATTGTACCAAATTACACATTTACTTTATATGGATGATTTAAAACTATATGCCAATAAAAGTACAGATTTACACGATTAATTAAACATTACAACAAAATTTTCGAAAGACATAAGAATGGATTTTGGACTAGATAAATGCCGGAAACAAAATATAGAGAAAGGTAAGATTATAGAAGGAAACTACTCAACAAACTCCGAAGAGGTAATCGAAGCGATGAAAGACGAAGAACTGTATAAATATTTAGGTTATGAACAATTACGATTGTTAGAACATAGGACTATTAAGGATAAACTAAAAAAAGAATACAATAGTAGAATACATTCTTTATGCAAAATGCACCTATCTAGTAAAAAAATCTTCAAATCCATAAAAACATACGCGATTCCCATTCTTACTTATTCTTTTGGTGTAATAAAATGGTCTAACACAGAATTACATGCTCTAGAAGTTAAAATAAGAACCACACTGACAAAACATAGTTATCACCATCCCAAATCAGCAATTGAGAGAGCTATAATGTCCAGAAAACAAGGTGGCAGGGGACTAATCGAAATATCTTATCTTCATAAAAAACAAGTCTTAAATTTAAAATAATTTTTCAGGCGGAAGAAAAACAACAGTCAATTACACAAAACAATTATAGAGATAGACAAACAATATACACCACTGAACCTTAACGATGATAGCAATATTGAGACAGTAGATAAAGCTAGACATATAGAAGAACAAGAGACAGGAAGTGGAGGCAAAAAGAACTACATGGAAGACATCCCAACGATTTATACCCAACATACATAGATAAAGAGGCTTCTAACAAATGGCTGGAGCTAAGTGAGCTGTTTCCTGAAACATAAGGGTTTATGTTAGCCATTCAAGATCAAGTAATAAATACAAAAAAAAAAATTGAAAATACATAATAAAAGATAGTACAGTAGGAAATGATTTATGCAGAAAATGTCACAGCAAAACTGAAACAATACAACATATCACAGGAGTTTTTATTACACTAACTCAAAACGACTATACGCATAGACATAATCAACTTGTTAATATCATACACCAAATCCTCGCAACCAAA
Organism: Dryobota labecula; assembly: GCA_947523025.1. Classification (NCBI taxonomy): domain Eukaryota; kingdom Metazoa; phylum Arthropoda; class Insecta; order Lepidoptera; family Noctuidae; genus Dryobota; species Dryobota labecula. Next base: position 24,854,229 of record OX383301.1, read on the forward strand.
CTTAAACTCATGCAGGATCCCTACACACCATATTACAAGTACACACCTAGAGCTGTTTTAGAAAACCAATTCTACAAAATATATTATGATCGCACTATAATTACAGACCATACCATATATAACAACAGACCTGATATAACACTAGTTGATAAAGTAAACAAACACACATTCTTAATAGATATAGCAGTCCCAAATACTAATAACATACCAAAAAACTATCACAGAAAAAATCAGAAAATATACAGAATTACAAGACGAAGTGAAAATGAATAGAGTCACTATAGTCCCAATAGTATTATCAACAACAGGTGTTATCCCGAAACAATTATTCAATAGTTTTAATGCACTCAATCTATCCAAATATACATACATGACACTACAAAAAGCCGCCATATTAAACACTTGCCGCATAGTAAGAAAATTTTTACAACAAGATTTGGGTTATAATTTCACAGCTGTACAGAATAATTTACCTTCTCAAAATAATAACTAGAATCTCACCTTGGTTCACACCCGTGAGATTCTGAAAAAGCCAGGTACTAACCTGAGAAAATTAAATTTAAAAACCATAATAAAAGATAATAATAATGGCAACACCGTGTCAACAAAACGTCTCATTTTACTAATTTTAACAGTGATATTAATTTTAACGCAATTTTACCAGATTTTTTTCATTGTATATGAAACCTGAAACCGGAAAACAAGACAAAATTCAAAAAAGAGACCTTATCACAACAAAATGTATTAGAATTTAATTAAAAACTGCCGAATCGGAGGTGACATGACAGATGTCACCTCCGATAAAATTACAATGAACACTAATGAACATGGAAAATTGAAAATGTAGATCGTATTATGTTGACAAGATCAGCCGCACGTCAAGCACGCCCACCACCTCCGGACTCTTCGCTCAGCTCCGCCTCGCCGCCGCCGGTACCCAGCCTTACTGTGAGCGCTGTGATGACACCGGCCGCGGTAGTTGCGTCGAGCTCGAGCGGCGAGTATTTTTCCCCGCCCACGACGCCACCACCTGCTCATCGACGGGGAGGTCGCCGGCCGCCGGACGGTTTAGGACCTCGAGGCCCACCGGTCTCTGATAGGGTCCCAGCTCTCGGCGGAAGTGTGCAGCGCATGAGATGGACACGATCCATCAATGAAAACGTCATGCGCTCATACTATGGGGCTGCAGAGGGCAGAAACAATCTGACCGCGTACCGTGTTCGGATGCTGTCTCTTTTCCAGGTGCTTGAGCCAGCTGTCAACGTTACGACACAACGTGATATCTCGATAAGACATCGAGATCGCTAAGGTTTGCATTTTTATCAATCTTGTTCGTATTAGTACTTAATTATCGCTATGCTTATCGGGCTTTTACAAGGTGTCGATAAATTACCGAGCTTGACAGCGTAAATTGGCGATCTCAACTGTAAAATTGTCGTTTCGTGCATTTTCTTTAAATTCGTTAAAATTTTAGAGTTTATTTACCGATCGTTAAAGTAGAAGTTACATACTTGCGACATCGATTCGATTCGATAAAAACTCATTTTATCGAGAATAATTGTCAAAGGAGAAAGAGCAAAATGGTCTATGAGCGGCCAACAACGAAATAGGTATTAAATGAAAGTACTATTACTAAGGACTAACTTTTACTATGAACGTAACATTGCAGCTCATTTAGAAAAAAAAATACATATAGGTAAAATACTTAGATAATAAGTGCAAGAAAATGTGCAAACCCATTTTATAAAATACTTATTAACATTAGTTTATGTCTTCAAAAGTATTTCAAAACGTTGTCAGCATACCGTTTACAAGACTCAGCTCAACAATGGGTTTACTACATGGACTACCTGAGTTCGAACGGCCCAATCAGCTTCGAGTGCAAACAAAAGAGCCGAGGTGTGGGGTGCGTGTGCGTCACTCGGCGCAGTCCTTCGCTTACCCTTGTGACGTTGTGTACTGTGCGCTCATCTACGGATTCTTTTTCAAACGTTTTGACCCTGGCTACCCTCTGGACTGTGTTTCTTCCTAACCTGATAACCTGGCTATTAACTCTGAACTTCTGTACGTTTGTGCTTGTGTACTTGGACTCTGGACTTGTGTACGCCAACGGAACATTATTGAAAAATGGCAGAAAATCGACCTATATGTGTTTTGTGCAATCGATAAGTGGTTAATAGAAGAAGGTTAGAAATAACCCATGCTCTTTTTGAGGAAAATGCTGCCAATGCTCAATATATTATTGAAGCTATAGCTCCACAGCAAGTAAGTATTTTTAGACTATTTTTTGGTTGTTTTTACCCGTATGTACGCACCCTATAGCGGTGATGGCCTCATAATATTGTGTCACGATGTGCATATGCGACACATCGTTGGGTGAAGTGTGGGCTCTTTATTGAAAGTCCACGTTACAGTTTTGATTGTATTTTTATGTACGTCCTTTTAGTGAATTATGTTATTTCCTTAAGCGTATGGTTCTTTTCTAACAATACTTAAGTTATAGTCAAAACAGATCTTCTCTCTCTTTTACACACATGGTGCATATGGAAACAGAGCCAACGTTATCTAGCTTCGAAATATAATAGAGGCCAACCACTCATTAACAATGCGTATGAGCATGACTCATTCGTCACGTTGAAAAAGAGCTCGGCATGTTCTACTATACAACACATGATTTAACTGAAACTGCTGTGAGTTTTAAATACTATGTTATAAACTATTTTCCTTTTCAGGTTGAATACAACGGCCGAGAATACGTTTGTCGACCCTGTTGGCAACGAGCTCAACGGGCTGTGCAGCCAAACAATAACCCTGCCCCGCACGAATGTGTTCTTCAAGTGGAAGAATATTCACGAGTGCCTAGCACCTCGGCAAACTGTATGTTTGACAGATGCCGTAGTGTTTCACGTCGTCGAATGCCTGAGAATGTAAGGATTACTCTTATGTTACATTCTAACTTATTCATACCAGACAGTGCCAGAATATGTGATGCACATTTAACATCAAATGATTGGGAAGAGCTCATTGATAGTCCGAATCTCAGACATGATTTTAACAGCTCTCATTTTGTGCAAATACTAGAGCTTTTTAAAAAAGCTGTTTTAAATAAAAATATTCTGGACTTTGAAGATATTGCAAATATGGATCCTAATGAGATTCATATTCGATTGGGCGTTAGCAGAGATCAATTCAATACAATCTTGGAACAAACGCCTTCTTTGTCTGAGTCAAACGCCAAAACAAAACTAGCCATTTATTTAATGAAGTTGCGAACTGGTGATAGCAACGAGAGATTAGCCACGCTCTTTAACATAAGTAGAAGGACTCTAGAAAGGCATTTAAAAACCGCGCGTGATGCTATATCTCTGGATTTTAAGCCACGACACCTGGGACTCGACCATTTAAATAGAAGAATGGTCGCTGACCGTAATCTTATTGTACCAAACGCGTTATTTGGAAATCCCGAGTCTTCTCCAGAAGAAAGGAAGGCAGTAACAATCATGGATGGAACATATATTTATATACAGAAGAGCTCCAACTTTTCGTTCCAGCGACAGACCTACAGTCTACACAAATACGAAAATCTATTAAAACCGTTCTTAATGGTGTGTTCCGATGGGCATATAATTGATGTTTGCGGGCCCTATGCTGCTACCGACTCAGATGCCAGTATTTTGGAAAGAATTATAAATGACGAAGAAGGCACATTTCACTGGTTTTACCGGGCTGGCGACATATTCATTTTAGATCGTGGGTTTAGAGACGTCTGTGGCGATTTGGAGCGATGCAACTACAGTGCCTATATGCCAGAAACCAAAGACCGCGGTGCAGACCAGCTTACTACTGAACAGGCCAATAGAACTAGGCTGGTAACTCTATGCCGCTGGGTAGTGGAAGTTATAAATGGCAGGTTCAAGCGAGATTTCAAATTGTTTAGGCAAGAATATTTTAATCGCGCCTTAAGTCACATGTTTGAGGACTTTCAAAACGCAGCGGCACTCATCAATGCGTTCCAAACACCAATACAAGATAGTATTCATGCATCATCGTTCGTAAATATAATTAATGAACGTTTTGAAATACCGAACCTCTTAGCGGACTATGTTATCCGTCATAACATAAATAGACAGAGGGCATCATTTGAAAGACTCAGCAGCGACCAACCTATTTTTGAAGACTTTCCGGTTTTTTCTGAAGAAGACCTAATTCTGTTTGCACTTGGCACATACCAAATCAAGTTGGCTCGCAGCTACTACGCTGAACACTTAATTGAAGGCTTATACAATATCGAAGTATACCGGGAGCGACAAATAAGTCAGCTCAGAGATTTTATTGAAGAAGAAGATATTTGGTTATTACGTGTGCGAATACAATCTAGACATGTAAGGTCCAGAATATATTATTCTTATATTGTAATTAACCGACAAAGACAAAATAGAGAAGCAATTGCTCATTATTATTGCAGTTGTTTGAGTGGAAGGCGCACAATCGGTTGTTGCGCACACGTTATGTGTGTAGTGTGGTATCTGGCATGGGCTAGACATCAAGACGAGGATATTTTATTACCGGCATCAGAACTCAGTGCTATTATTGTACATTAAATGTATGAATGTGGACGAGGCAAAAGGAGTATGTAAGGATCGTAGCAAGTGGCGTTCTGTGGTTTCTGCCTACCCCCATGGGAAAAGGGCGTGAGTTTATGTATGTAAATGTATGTAAAATAAATGTATTGAAGTAAACAAGTCATTTTATTTTATTTCCTTATTTTTAAGACTAAATCTTAGTAATTAATACGCTAAATCACAGGCTTACATATCTAAAATAAAAATGTATTTAGTTCCATTAATAATGACACTACAGATATAAAACTTCTTGAACCCGTTATTGTAGGGTGATATTAAACCAAAAAAAAAAAAAATGTTCCTGGCCGCTGATAGACCAAGTGCCGTACGATTTTGCCCATTCTCCTTTATCGAATCGAGTCCTACGTACTTGCACTGCAGGTGCGGGTCATCCAACGTAATCATATGTTGGATGACACTGTACTTGATCGCCTGCGAAGTGAAATGCAGAGTAGCCATGTCATGCCCCCCCCGTCTCAGATTGTTGTAGTACAACCACAGTTTAACACAAATCAAGCTGACGAGGGGAGTGATGACAGGGCTGCGAACGTAAGTACCCAGTGCCATGAGGAATTGAGGAATGCTTTGGAGGGTGCGATTCGAGAATATCGGTTCATTTCGCCCGAACTTAGGTCACGCTTACCTCGTTTGCCCATGCATAACAAAAATAGGGCGCTGGTGGCGGTCCTGGATTCGCAGTTGTCAAATTATTTTGATGACTGCGAAAACCTCACCGATGCTCATTCGATTCTGTACTGCGCGGCTGTAGTGGCATGTCGTGTAGCTCACGTCAAATTTACTAATGACTCCAGAGCTACACGACCAAAACCAGCTGTACCAGCTTGTCAGTGCAGAATTGAACGACGTATTGGTGGGGCCAGAACGCTCATCGGCAAACTAATCTGCTTCAGGGAGGGCAATACTCGCCCTAGAGTGATGCGCTTTGTGAGGCGGGCGTTCTTAGGGACTGATATCAGTCCTGAGGACTGATATCAGTCCCTAAGAACGCCCGCCTCATAAGAACGCCCGCCTCATAAGAACGCCCGCCTCATAAGAACGCCCGCCTCATAAGAACGCCCGCCTCATAAGAACGCCCGCCTCATAAGAACGCCCGCCTCATAAGAACGCCCGCCTCATAAGAACGCCCGCCTCATAAGAACGCCCGACTATACGTCCCGTGTCACAGAGCGCATCGACTTCCTGAAGTAGAGAGTGTATGCATGGGCGAACCGTATTCGTAGGTATAAGCGTCGGGTAGACCGATACACTCAGAATCGTACCTTCCAGAGCGATGAAAGGTGGGTATATAGGGGTTGGGAGCGACCGGACCAAGGTGTGACTGACACGTGCCTACCGGATGATGATGCCATGTTTTTCTTTTTGGCGCAATATCTGGTCGGTGCCTGTCAGTCACACCGAAGGTGACTGGACTCGGGAAGTTGAGCGAGCCTGCGATCCAATACCAGAAATGGGGGCTATTCCCATCTGCCCCCAAGATGTAGCTCGTGCAGTCCGTCCGTTGCCTAACTGGAAATCTCCAGGGCCGGACGGGCTGCACAACTTTAGAATCAAATGGTAATCAGAGATCGCACGCTTGCTTAGCGGCTCAGTACCAGACTGCCTTGGAGTCCGGTTCGCTGCCCCGGTTCCTAACAACAGGAGTTACCCACCTGCTCCATAAATCAGGTAGCACCGCGGAACCCAAAAATTATAGGCCGATCACGTGTTTACCGACGGTCTATAAAGTTCTTTCATCCAGTTTGAGAGCTAAAATTAACCAACATGTAGACACAACTCCATCATGTCTGCTTCTCAAAATGGATGTAAGAACGGGTCCCGCGGTACTAAGGAGCTGCTCCTCATTGATATGGCCATTAGCCAACAGGTTCGTCGTTCCCAAAAGGATCTGTCGACATGTTGGATAGATTATAAGAAGGCCTATGACTCAGTGCCACATACATGGCTCATGAGGGTGCTGGAGTTATATAAAGTAGATGCAACTCTGCGCACCTTCCTGATGTCGTGTATGGGGCAATGGAGGACGGTCCTTAGCTATCTAGGATGTCGAAATATCCAGAGGAATAGCGAACCGATAAGGATCGAGCGAGGCATATTTCAGGGCGATAGTTTGAGTCCACTTTGGTTCTGCTTAGCCTTGAATCCTCTAAGCACATTGCTGGAGGATTCAGGTCTAGGCTATCGGCTGAGGAGAGGTGGTCAGGTTATATCTCACCTCCTTTACATGGATGACCTAAAACTCTTTGCCCCCAACAATTTGCAACTGATGGAGCTACTGAAAGTAACTGAAACTTTCAGTAGCGCCATCAGGATGGAATTTGGTGTGGACAAATGTGCGGTCATGCATGTAAAGCGAGGAGAGATTGTGGAATCCGTGGGAACCCAACTCTCGGATTCCATAAACCTGAGAGCCCTCTCCGCATCCGAAACCTATAAGTATTTGGGTATGTCGGAAGCGTTGGGCATCAATGTTACTGACATGAAGCAATCGTCGAAGGAAGGCTTCTTTGGCCGCCTGAAAAACGTATTTAATAGTCTTCTATCAGGCGGCAACAAGGTGCGCGCCTTCAACGGTTGGGTCATGCCGGTTTTGACGTACTCTTTCGGCATACTCAAATGGACTCAGACCGAACTGGATGCCCTGGATAAAAGGGTCCGTACGCTGCTGACTGCAAATCGATCGCATCACCCACGGTCATCGGTAATGAGACTGTATATCCCGTGGAAGTGTGGAGGTCGAGGCTTATTAAATGTTAAGACCCTCCACAATCGCGAGATATGCAGTCTCAGGGAATATTTCCTAGAAGCCGACGTGGGGATGCATCGAGATGTGGTCGCGGTGGACAAGGGCCTCACCCCGCTCATTTGTCGGGCATGCCACCGTCCGGGATAATCAATCCGACACATTATCTCCGGTCGTTCTCGTCTAGCTAACGAAGCGTACTTGCATAGACACAATCTTGTAGCCAGGATGTTCTATGTTCTATGTTAGAGAGTTTGGTTTCCGCACTTAGTCTTTAAGATGGACCATTGTGCGTGGGCCATAGCGGCCGTCGGTGGTTATTCCAACCAGCCCACCTCCTTCCAGAAGCCAATCACGTCTCCTAGTCTGTTTATAACATCGGCAAAGGATCTGGGTTCCCCGAGGGTTTCTGTTCTGATCTGGGTAACGCCTGTGCATTCGAAGAGCACATGCGCAACGATCTCATCCGCCTCCATGCAGGCTCTGCACAGAGGGCTGTCCGTTATCCCTATTGTGTGAAAATGTTTGTTTAGCGAGCAGTGTCCCGTGATGGTCCCCGTCACCAGGCGCAGGCCGTACCTGTCCAGGCGTAAAAGTCGCCTGGTCAGCCTACAGTCCAAGGATGGCGTGGCCTCTCTGGACTGCCTGCAGCCCGTTGTCGAGGTCCACCAGTTCTCCGCTTGTGTGTGGGTGAAATCCTGTAGCCACCTGCGTAATTGGTTGAAGGGGATGGGTATGATAGGCTCGGGTCCACATGCCGACGCGCTGGATGCCCTTCTAGCCAGTTCGTCAGCTGCGTCGTTACCCAGAGATCCGCTGTGTCCCTTTATCCATTGTAGTGTCACTGTGTTGCGGTTGGGCACCGTTGCTCGTTCTAGTGCGTTGTGACATTCTAGTATTAGTTTCGAGGTAATATATCTTTTTCTTAAGGATTGGAGGACTGAAGCACTGTCGGAGAGTATACGTAATCTGGGTGTCCGTGACTCTCCTGGCTTCTATGGCGTGCGCCGCCTGTATGATGCCCACACACTCCGCTTGGTAAACGGTGTTGAACCTTCCCAGCGGGCTGGATATGTTTATGTTAAGGTCCTGTGAGAAGACTCCGACTCCGGTCCCGGAGTCGGTCTTTGATCCGTCAGTGTATACTCTCAGCTCTTTCGGTCCTGAGTAGTCACAACGTTCTTCTGTGAGTATGATGTTATAGTGCTTTTGAAAGTAGTGTAGTTTTGGGGCTTTGTCGCAGGGTGATGCCATCATTGGCTGGCGTTTGATTGCATCTTCTTTTATGCGTACGTGCTTAACTCTAGAGTCTTTGCTCAGAGTTCCAGTTATGTTGAGCCTAAAGGCGGCCAGGGCCGCCTCCTCTCGCACGATGAGGTGTAGAGGCGGCAGCCCAAGCATTGCCTGTAGGGCGGCAGTAGGCGAGGTTCGCATGCAGCTAGTAATTGCTACACAAGCGAGTCTCTGCAGCTTTTCGAGATCTTTTTGGGCTGTGCTCAGGTCTGTTCTGGGCCACCAGACCAGTGAGCCGTATGTGATCGTGTAGCCAGGATTATCCATCAGCAACTTGCTCTGAAATACAGCCTAGTGGAATCGGAAGTGCCGTATTATAGGTATGTGCCCGACCCAGTTCTCGAAAATGGCAATATCACATTGTACTGGGATCGATCCATCATCACTGACAGGACTATTGTGGCCAATAAGCCTCATATAGTGGTGGTGGATCGAATAGAGCGGCGCACAATGATTATTGACATAACAGTCCCACATGACGAGAACCTCGTGAAAGCCGAGAAAGATAAACAAATCAAGTATCTTGACTTGGCTCGCGAGGTTGTCGACATGTGGGATGTAGACTCAGCAATCATTGTGCCGATAGTCGTTTCAGCCAATGGCTTAATTGCCAGGAGCCTCGACCAACACCTAAAGAGGCTCTCGTTGGGCAGCTGGATCAAGGGCTTGATTCAGAAAGCGGTACTTCTGGACACGGCTCGCCTTGTTAGGAGGTTCCTCTCTCTGGAGCCCTGACCGCCGGTAGCTTGGACCCTGTTCCTGATACCGGTTGGCTACTATTTTTATATTTTTAAATGTTTTTATATTTTTTATATTCTAATATTTAAAAATATAATTTATATGTACATTTATTTGAATAAAGGAAATAATAATAATAATCTTTATTATAAAACACACAAGATTCATTATACACAAGAGCAGATGTACAAACAAAAAAAAAACATGATATATCTACATAAATCTACACAGATAATGTAACCCTGTCTCCTAAACTAGGTAGTCCTGTATCTTAGGAGACGGTGTTAGGCCATACAGGGCGGTTAGTCATGTAGGTATAGCAGCAGCCAGGGTGTTAGTACGAGGGTGGTTAAGTAATACATTTGTGTTCCGGTGTGTAAATATGTTTAGGTGTAAGTGAGTGAGCTCAAGTATGTGTAAGTGTATAAGTGGTGAGTATGGGAGTGTGTGCGTGCCTCTAAGGGTGCGTGTGAGAGTGAGTGAGTGTATGCAGTGAGAATAAGTGATAGTGTATTGAGTATGAATCGGGTAGTGTAATGACTTTTTAGGGATTATTCTATGAATGTTAGTAAAGACTCCGTAAATGAGTAGTCTTTTTGCAGTAGCCATTCAGTCAGTTTGTTTTTTAGGTTGTGGGAGTTAAGATCCATTATTTTTTTTTTATTATTTTTTTTATTGTACAATCTGGTCTCTTTTAATGCCACCAAAACACAGGCGCGTCTCTTTACCGCTAAAAGGAGTCGTTCTGATCAAACTCCTACTTTTCGGGGTACATCTGTTCCTGTAACTGATCAGCTCGAGCTCCCAGGCATGGAGTTGACATCTGGTCTCAACTTCGGCTCCACCATCGAGTGCAAAGCTCAAACTGCGGCCAAGAAACTGGGCATCCTAAATAGGGTGAAGCGATACTTTACGCCTGGACAGCTTTTAACCCTTTACAAAGCACAAGTCCGTTCCTGCATGGAGTATTGCAGCCACCTTTGGGATGGCTCAGCAAATTACCAACTTGCTGCGCTTGACTCGGTGGAACGCAGAGCTAAGAGGCTCATTGGCGACGTAAAACTGGTGGATGCCAAGCTTCACAGCTTGGCTCATCGCCGCAAGGTTGCCTGCTTGTCGGTCTTCTACAGATTGTACTTCGGCGAGTGTGCCCATGAACTCCACGACCTCATTCCACCGGCCCCCTTCTACCATCGGACATCTAGACGTACTGCAAGTTACCACCCCTACCTAGTTGATATTCCATTAACTCGCACTAAGCGTTTTCAAACGTCATTTATAATGCGCACAGCAAAGGAGTGGAAATCTCTGCCTGCGTCTGTGTTTCCGAACGCATACAACCCTAATCTATTCAGAGTGAACAGGCTTCTTCTGGGTAAGCTCACTCCATCGTAGACTTTGTCTCTGTCATCCAGACCTAGACTAAAGTCAAGAGCAAACTCATAGTAGAATAAAAATAAAAAAAACATTATTGTACAGATAGCGAAAGTGGTTCTGTACTGGGTACTGGGTAAGATTTGAGTGCGTTTGTTCTGGTTCGGAGGTGGAAGGTACCTATGTATCCTAAGAACTGCCTTGAACACAAAGAGCTGCCGCACTGTTAGCACTTTACAGTCGTAATAGAGTTCAGATGTTGGATATCTGAAAGGTTTTTTAGTCATAACTTTTAGTATTGCTCTCTGTGCTCTTTCTATTCTAAGAAAAAAGTTTTTAGCTGCTCCACCCCATGCAGTTATACAGTACCCGAGTATAGATTGGCAGAGGGAGTAGTAAACCATCTTCAGCGTGGCACTGTCGGCAGAATCTCTCAGGGACTTGAAAATGTGGATTAGACGCATAGTTCTTAAGATGAGGGTATCAATTTGCTTGACCCGCCTTAGTCCGCAATCGATCTGTACACCCAAATACTTAACAGCGTCTGAACGGCTTATCATGGGACAGGTACATGGTACTGTGGAGTCAGGACAGAAGTGAGCTCCAAGGGTGAAATCTGATCCAGGAGTATTACCACGTCTTAACCCGAAAGTAATGTAAGTGGTTTTATTTAGGTTTAGCGTCAGCAGGTTAGAATTTAGCCATATCATTATTTTAGACATTGCAGATTCCGCATTTGCCTTTATCATATCCCAAGTTGACCCACGGACTAGGAGTGCAGTATCGTCAGCGTAGACATAAATATTGCAATTTGGAAAGTTCATTTTACACAGATCGTTTACGAGTACGTAAATTTGGAATAGGGTTGGGCCTAGTAAGAGGAAGCAGCAAGAATTTTATACGGGAAGTCACTACGAAGGTATATGGCAACACCAACCCCTCCTTTAGCAATCCGATCATTCCGTATAAGAACGAAACCAGTAAGAGGGTAAGTGGTGGACAGGAGATGTGCTTTGAGCCAAGTTTCGGAGATTAGGATGGCGTGTACGTTGCTGTTATTAAACGCATCGTACAGCTCGCTGTAGTGGCTTGGAACACTTTGATCGTTAAACACACATTCACTATCCGATTAGACTTATCATTGAAGTTTTGTTGCAAGAAATCCCCAAGGGTGTAACTGACAGAGCGAAAGCTTTCATCGCTTGAAGAGGCAGTAGATTCGATGGCAGAAAAATAAGACTCATTGTCAGACATAAATATAAGGAAATAGTTATTAAGTTGAGAAAATTTTATATTATATAATAAATTATGCTATAACGTTATTGGCACTTTGGCAGTGAGACTTCTGCACTTTGTTGTTTAGTAAGCATCCTCACGTAATGGTCTCTGCGCGGCGCCCGCTCCGCTCGTTTACCTCTCAATGCTGACTGAATAGTTATTCAGTGTGCGAACCGAATTCTAGAGAAATGTCCCCATCCGTTATTCGCGTCTATTCACTGACACTGTATTAACAACCGTCAGCACCGAGCCGTGTGTGTGACACACCTTTTTAAAGGAGATTCAAAACGTAACGATTCACTTTCTTTTCAAATAATTTTATTGGAGTCAATTATCTTAAATAAACTACTTTTAGTACAATATTGTGGAATATGACGCGTGAGCACCGCTCTTGTGTTACCCACCGAAATAATATATAAGTGATGGTTGCTTGTGTCTACTCTAATAATAACGTCTCTCGGCTGATGACGCGACACTTGACAGCATCTCCTCACCGCATACCTCACACCATGCACGCCACGTCCGGCCGCACGCTGTGACAACAACGTTGTGCTCTTGTGTACCGTCCTCTATGCTATCGTACGCAAACGTGTCTCTATTCAAATTCTATTCAATTGCTATTCAATTTAAAAACCTTTATGTCGCTCTAGATTGTGTACACGGTACGACTGTGCGTCCCACTGACTATCATAATACATTCATCTTGCTCATGATTACACGCAATTTATAAGCCGAAAACGTGCGCCGTAGTGAAAACGGGAACCTTGCGGGAAGCTTACATGGCGCACTATTAATTGTGAGCGTACAGCTGACGCGAGGCTGAGTCGCGGCTAATGAGCGCGACGCTGACGTCACGTCATTAAGCGCACCCAATATGGCGGCGGCGTGCCCGCAGTATGAGTCCGCATGACTGTGACTAACTACAATATGAATTATGATGTAAACGTCCATTTACAGTTTAAAGTGCATTTGCCTCGCTGAGGTCGCGACCGCGCGACCGTGCGACGGCTTGCGCCCGGACAGTATCAATAAGCTTCACGTCATCGAATTAGTCGTGTTGGTAAGTACCCACCGTCCCCCGACGTGGGCTGCGTACATGCTCGACCGGCGACCTTGTCTGTGAGACACAACGCGCCAGGGTCAGGGGCTGACAGCGACAGAACTAGTAATCATACGCCACTGTCACATCTTACTCGAAGATGTGGGCGGAATAGACAAGTGATCCGATAATGTATAGAAACCTATATACCTATGAAATAGAATATAAGTATAATACAACACAGGGTTCTGAATTGCTTCGTTGCGCAAGATGCAATGAGAGGAGAGACACGAGGAATACATAAATTTTAATATAAATACATGCTCATAACCAAAATAAAACATCATTTCTACTAGCAGATTATACTTACATTCGCCCGAGGCGGTTAATGATGAGAGTTTCGTGACCGTTACAGAGATGTTCATGATTTACAAACAAACATGGACAGATAAAGTATGGCTGTGTGGCGTTACTTGCACTCAAGATAAGGCATAAGATAACTTATTAATTAACGTCACTCACCGCGAAGTGTATTTGATATGTCAGATTTGGTTTCAAGCCAACTGCTCCTATTGTTACGTTCGCTACTATCATTTGTCAGGCAAGTGTCTGGTGTCAGTCGCGTCACCCCGCGCCTCGTTTGTAGCCAGCCTATTTATGTGGGGACACGAAATTTCCTTTTTCCCAGACTACTTTGATGGCAATTACGACGAGTCGCTGTGACAACTTTGCGAAACGTTTAAAGTTCTTTTATACGTTTTAGGACGTGAGCGTGGGGACCGCAGTGTGAGGATGCGAGGTCGGTACTGTCACTCTCATTGAATACTTACTCGATCGATAGGACTTAGTAGAGTGCTTCGAGCAAGTGGAGTTGAGCTACCTACTGGGAAAAATCAGATTTGGTTTGTCGAGCGAGTAGGTGCACCGGTACTTACTGCGGTAGTTCTTTCCGTGGAATGACGTAGGCTGTAAGTTAATTGGCAATTCAAGTGAGCAGTAATGGTGCTCAGGGGGAAGTCGGACGAACTGTCGATCAATTAGATGTGTCTGGACAGAGTCATGGCGCGGCACACGGGGCGCGGCAAGCACGCGGCACGGTGCGACGGTCGCGCGCGCCGCCCCGATCTGCACCAGACCTGTACAAATGGGACGCTTGTATGATTTATGACGACTTTGTAAGCGATTTTATCTTTAAAGCACTGGATTATGCTCTCGCATGTGCTCAGCGACGCATAGTCTCGGGCAGGATGTCTTATATTTTACGTCAGTAACCGTCAGACGGAGCCATACCATCAGTCCTCGCTGTAATAAAGAATCTAATATAATGATGATACATAACTTTATCTTTACGACCTAGTAAGGCAGTCGGTGTGAAAATATGTATGGCTGTTTTGTCCATCTTTCTTCTGTTCAAGAGCGGGCTATATATAAACAAAGAAATGTATACTATCTACAGAGTACCTGCTGTTTATATTGATACTTGGCTACCACCACGTCCACCACCTTACAGAGAGCGGTCACGCGAGCTGTACCCGGATACTGCAGGTAGCCGCCGACCACGTATGTGTGTAGTGTGACCGTGTGGGAGTGTGTGGTGTATAAACGCTAAGTAAACAGCACTCTCCGTGGCGAGGCAATCCATGTTCTCTCAGTTAACGCGCGAATGTTAATCATGTGGATATGGCGGCATGAGTCGCGACCTAGAGAAGCTAGCGGCACGCCCGCACGCCCCGCGACTCCGCAATAAGCAAACTACACACTACGCGATACCCGGCCGGTCTCAATAACATGTATCCAGTTAAATGTGCTATTCGATATGAACTAAGATTTACAATACGCCTATTATGTTACCTTCCAATAACAAAACTTCTAATAGCTTATCTGAGTCTAGTGCGATGCGCGCTCGGTAACGGTCGCGCATCACAATTCGCTACGAATTATTTAATTCGCGCTTAGCGTGGCATTAGCCGTCGCCGTCATGGGTTTCGAAAAACTCATTGTCAACGAGCTTCTGGCGTTCCTGCAACATCAACTGGACGTCATGGATGAAGTTAGCCTCATGCAGATCTGTACCTCGAGTTACACCGAAGACGAGATACGCAGTGCAAAGACGACACTGTACACGTCGCTCGACTTAGCCGACCGAATGCCGTCCCGCAGGAGGGACGAAAAGGGAGAGTGGAGTCTCCAAGACATGTTTCGGGTGTTTAAGGAGACGGACCCTGACGACGTGCCGTCCTTTGTAGCAAAGGAGCTGCGGAAGCTGTCCCCCCGTCACTTTTGACCACGTCGACGTCATCAGACTGCTGAAGGATATTGTCACTCTGAAGGCAAGCCTGGCCGAGATGAAGTTCAAGCTGGATGCGTCTCAAAACACCATCAGTGAGTTACGTGCCGATATGGTTGACTTACGCAATACTGTAGCGGTATGTAGGTCACCTGAGTTCACATCAAAGGTGAACACTCGTCGTGGTGCAAACAACGCATCGCTGTCCAGTATCGAGTCAGCGAAATTGGACTCGTCACCAGCCGCTGTCACTGCAAGCGATGCAATACCGCGCCCCGCCGATCCTGCCTCTACCGTAGTAGAGGTGACGTCACAAGTTAGCATGTCAACACCTCGCCGTGCTTACTCAGCAGCCGCTGCACAACCTCCCATCCAAAAGGAGCAGCAAAAGAAGAAAGTTTTTGCTAAAAGTGCAAAAACAACCGTGGGGGCATCTATAAGCTGCAATGCACTGGCTTACAGTATCTTGTCCTCAGCCCCTAAGAAAGGGCAGCCAGACAAGGAGGGCTTCGTGACGGTAGAGTCAAAGCGAAGGAAGCCCACTTGCCGTAACCGATGTGGTACTGCTCTGGCGGGACCAAATATGTTGCTGCGTCCTGCTACACCGTCAACGCAGCTGTACGTATCCCGTCTGCATCACTCCACGATGACTGAAGACATCGTGGAATACATCAGAGTCAAGACCAAGTGAACCATGACCATGAGCTATGTAGAAATAAAAAAGACAGTAATGTTCAAATTACCAAACGGATCTTTAATGCAAATACAAGAAGAAACTTTAGAAATTTGCTATTTAATCAAGACTGGAGTGATTTTTAAAGAAATTCGAAGAAATGTTCACACGCTGTTTTAGAAAAAGGAAACTGCAGGTACACTTAATGCGTAGTACGCAGCTGCGCTGGGTTACTAAGGGATTGAAGGTTTCTAGTAAAATGAAACGATTTTTCTGTGCTGGCAAAGGGAATAGACAAAATGATACTGTGATAGATTATAGGCAAAAATACATCACTCTGTACAGGAAAGTAATAAATATGGCCAAAAAGCTAACAGTACAATCTGAATTAGCAAAATCAACGAACATCTCAAAAGATGTTTGGAAAGTCATAAACAAACATAGAAATAAGAGTGTCAAAAACAATACAAAACTAATTTTAAAATCAAATAATAAGATAGTATCAGAACCATCAGATATTGTGAATATCTTTGCCCAGCAGTTCGAATTTAATTCATCAATTAGTACATGCACAGGGGCTGCTATGGATATTCTACGAAAAAGTGCAAAAAGAGTAACCAATGACCTTGTTGTAGACCCTGTCACTCCCTTTGAAATATTCAAAATGGTGAAAAAAATGGATGACAAAAAATCTTGTGGCTATGATGACATAAATATATCAGTAATAAAGGAAAATATAGACATACTAGCGGAACCTTTAATCATTTTTTATAATAAGTGTTTTGACGAAGGAATTTTTCCAGATCAACTGAAGATAGCCAAAATAATACCTGTACACAAAAAAGGGATCTAAAACAGACCCGAAGATGTACAGAACCATTTCATTACTACCTATTCACTCAAAAATTCTTGAAAAGCTTATTAAAACTAGATTACTCACAACTTTCAACCTAAATAGAGTGTTAAGTAGAAGACAATTTCGTTATCAGAAAAACGATGGGACACAAGACGCAATATCGACTTTAATTAAGGACGTAGTTAGCAGATTGGACGACAAAAAGAAAGTAGCTGGGCTTTTCTTAGGCGATTAACACACGGCACCGCGCGCCGCCGCGGTAGGCGGTGAAGCGGATCTCATGTCGCATTGGCCTCTAATAAATCCGTAGATGCCTAACACACGTACACCGCACGACCGCGCGGTCGAGCGGTGCTCTCACCGCCACCGCCCCTCCGCGCTGCCGTCCGCGCGGTGGGGTGGCGCCTCACACACGGGGCGCCGCTTAACCGCGCGGATCATCGTGTGTGCAGGACGTGTTGCAAAAATGGATGTCTGTGATCAAACTGGTCAAAACCGTGTTAAATCCATCCGCGCGGACAGGCGCGTAAACCGCCTTACCGCGCGGGGCACCGCTACAAATTCCGCTTTACCGCCACCGCCCTCCGCGGCGGTGCGCGGTGCCGTGTGATAATCGCCTTAGACTTAAGTTCAGCATTTGACACGGTGGATCATAAATTACTGCTAGATAAACTTGAGCACTACGGTGTCAGGGGTAAAGTATTGGCACTTCTCACGTCATATTTAAAAAACAGGAAGATATTCGTGGAGATTAAAGCAGTGGTGTCACAGACAAATTCTTCAGGTAAAAATTGTCCTAGTGAAGAAACATATAGGTCCCAATTGTCTTCTGTGCACACGGGTGTACTACAAGGATCCATACTGGGTCCGATATTTTTTATCGTGTTTGTTAATGACCTTATACAACATATTATGAGTGGAAAAGCTGCGGGATCTATCCAGCTGGTGGTGTTTGCCGACGATACCAATTCAGTTATTTCGGCTGACAATATACACGCTCTTAATTCCATAGTTAATCAAATCTTAGATATCTTCCACAGCTGGTTTGCTGTTAACGGTCTTAAAGTCAATGCCAGTAAAACCAATGTTATGCTTTTTCGTTCAACTTACAAAAATAAAGATAGCATTAACTGCGTCATACATGGAGAAACAGTGAACGTGGTCCCAGTGGTTAAGTTTCTGGGAGTTCATATTGATAGCCAGTTAAAGTGGAAACAAGAGCTAACACACCTAGAAAAAGCAATCAGCTCTGCCTGCTACGTACTAAGAAGTCTAAGAAACGAGGTAACCATAAAACATTTAAAAATGGTCTATTACGCATTAGTTGAGTCAAAACTGAGATACAGCATACTCTTCTGGGGAGGAAGTTATGCTTATAACACTCAAAAAGTTTTTGTAATTCAGAAAAGAGCAGTCAGAACCATAGCCAGAATTCAACAGCAAGAATCATGCAAGCCACATTTTAATGACTTAAATATATTGACAGTCTCAAGCTTATACATTTTGGTCGTACTTAGTCACTTAAAAAAATATATCTTTGAATATGAGACTGAAGATGAAAAACAAAAAAAGGAGAGTACAAGAAGAAAAGATCTCCAGTTGAAGCAAGTGACTCACCTGAACGTTGTAAAGCATAGCGCCTACCACAAGTCATTAAAAATGTTTAATAAACTGCCGACAGAAATAAAAAGTCTAGTCTATACAAGTGGGTTTCAGAATAAGCTCAAACAGTTCTTGTTAAATAAGTGTCTATATTCTATTGATGAATTATAAATTAATACAAAAGTCGAAAGTAACATAATTTTATTGTTTTGAAATGAAAATTTTATTGAATTTTAAGAATTGACTATTATGACATTTATTTAGATACTTATTTTTTTATGAGGATGAGGATGGAGGATGAGGATTATTGGAAAAAAGGATTATCAAAGTATTGGAAAAAAGTTCACTACACCTCCTAGGTTCCCCAATTTTAGAAGACAGTTTTTCACCTTTCGTTGACGAAAAAATTAAACATTTTAATGATATTTCGGATAGACTTTCTAAAATTAATTTACATTCGGCATTCACCCTCGTCAGATACTGCTGTTTCGGTCCAAATTTTATGTATTTTCTCCGCTCTTCCTCTCTATGGAAGAAGCCACACCTTTTAGACAAAATCGATCAAATTATTAGAAGTACTCTTACATCTATTTTAAATGTGGCATTGGACGACCGTGCCTGGCTGCAAGCTACACTACCCATTCGGTTTGGTGGGCTCGGCGTCCGCAAAATTTCTAGTTTAAGCTTACCGGCGTTCCTGTCCTCGGTCCACAGCACCGAAAAGTTAACCACAAGAATTTTAGCCCCTTCTCAGGTTGACTCTGAAGTGCCGTGTTTGACTGATGCAGTGAATGCCTGGAAAGTGGCTTGTCCGAATACGGTACAGCCCGAAAACCCGTCTTCCCAGAGACAGTGGGATGAGCCGCTCTGCAGGTTGGTACGGAATAACCTCATTAATACGTCCACCAATACTGTTGAGCGTGCACGCCTGCTGGCTGTGGGAGAATGGGAGTCGGGCCTTTGGCTTCAGGCATTACCGTCACCCAACATAGGCACTATGCTGGGTGACACCACTTTCCGGCTCGCTACAAGTCTGCGTCTGGGCGCTCCTTGCGTGGCTCCACATCGCTGTCAGTGCGGTGAAGCAGTCGACCGCCTCGGACACCATGGCTTATCCTGCAGCAAGAGCGCTGGTCGGTTAGCACGACACGCCAGTATTAATGACATTATCCGTCGGGCTCTTGTCACCGCCGGGGTGCCTGCTGTTTTAGAACCCAGTGGCTTGGCACGTGACGATGGGAAGAGGCCAGACGGAATGACCATAATGCCTTGGAAGTTGGGTAGGCCTTTGGTGTGGGATGCAACCTGTGTCGACACCCTCGCGCCATCCCATCTTCCTAGCACGGCGAGTTGTGCTGGGGTGGCTGCTGCAGGTGCAGAAAACCTCAAACGGCGCAAATATAACAACCTTATAGGGAGTTATATTTTTGAGCCGTTTGGGGTTGAAACATTAGGTCCGTGGGGTCCGAGTGCTCATCGTGTATATCGGGATATCGCCAAGCGGTTGGTCGACTCTTCACGTGACCAGAGGTCTGGCCTATTTTTAGGCCAAAGAATCAGCGTTGCCATCCAACGTGGCAACGCTGCCAGCCTTTTGGGCACTTTTTCCACTGACGGCGATGCGGAAGAATTTTTTGATGCCCAATGAGCACTTTCCCCTTTTTTCTTTTTCTTTTTTTTCGTGTAGGTTTAGAGTATAAATATTTTATTTTTAGTTTGTATGTTGTATCTTTGCAAATAAATACATTATTGGAATGATTTAAATATAGATTGCATGCATGATGTTTCCTATAATATCACTACATATTATAAAACAAAGTCCTCCGCCGCGTCTGTCTGTCTGTCTGTCTGTCTGTCTGTTCGCGATAAACTCAAATACTACTGCACCGATTCTCATGCTGTTTTCACCAATGGATAGCTTGGTTCTCGAGGAAGGTTTTAGTATATAATTTGTTATGTTTTTGTATGTATTTTTGTATGAATTAACGATATTTGTTGGAGGTGTCGGAAAAAAATAAGCCGTCTGGGAGCTTTCAACGAAAACGCTGTCTAAACCCTTCGAGATATAACAAAATAATGTATGGTGGAATTATGTATCTTATAAAGGTCTTCAAAAAAGTCCGCCATGGCATATGTCTATCTTTTAAGGATAACATACTATATCCATTTTATTGACCTTTTGTAGGTATTTGTTTGCCGAATTTTACTCTTGGAAATACGATTACGATAATAATACGCTATAATATCAGTAGCTATTAGCCAAATTATGTTCGTAGATAAATAAGCTAGCTACTTATGTGTACTTCAAACAGTATACAAGAATATTTATCATAAAAACATTACTAAATACGGCGGCCTATGATCAAAATTTGTGCATTCCAAAACTTTCGTTACTTTTACACTGACATATTTATCACTTTTCGATAAACTAACACTCAATACGAAATCTACACTTATTTCTCAGTAATTCTGTATAAGATTATTCAAAGATTAAACCGTTTTCTCATTGAATCTTTACGCACGTATAACCTTGATGAATGTTTACATTAAGCACCGCACCACACCGCCACACGACCACAGAGTAGACGTATTTTGTTTTCTTTTTTTTCGTTCGTTTAGTGGTGTTCCCGCTAAAATGTCAACCGGTCAAGTATTAGTCGATTAATCGAATTCTACAGCCAGATCGTGTTGCAAGAACAAAATAAATGTCAAATATTTCGTCCAATTGCGAACGTGACCATGAGAAAAGTTATGCACCAATGGTGTTCATTAGGTATATATTTCGAGCGTTTTATCAGCACAAATGGTGTATCATGCGACATTTCGGAGGATTTCGTTTTGTTTTCACATTGTTGGTACTTACGTGAATTATTTTAAAATTATCATTTGTGTCGCACTTTTATTTCGTGTTGTAATTTGGTACAATTGATTGCTTTAGGAATTTGAGTGAAATTTCGTATTTTGATTTTGTGTTTGTTATCTTTAGGTAAAGACTCATTCACGTTCAGAACATAAGTACTTTTATTATATTAAATCATTTGTTTCGGTTTCTATTCACATAGTGAGTCACATTAAAATTAATATTATGTTAGAATTTTGAGATATAGCCTGGGATATGGAGAAGGACATAGGGTACTTTTTTATGCGATAACCGACATCCACGCGGGCGAAGCCGCGGGCAAAAGCTAGTTTAGTTATAAAAATTCAAACACGATGTAAAAATTGTTATTGAATAAATGAATTGAATTGAATTGAAGTGGAACTTGAGAGTAGAAAAGCTGGAGCCACGCCATAACATAAACTTCAAGTCGTTTGTGGTACCTAGAAACCTTCATGAAAGAAGAGTTTTGGCCGAAAGGTGTGGCGTACCGACGTTTTCGTGGAAGGTTACGCGACACCACGCAGCTCAACACGACGCCGACACAGTCATCACTTCGTGTACAATAATCTAATTTCTTTATATTCAAATATGTATGTTTAGGTTAAGGTATTTATCTATGGGCCTGCGTCGCCTGCAATAAAATTATTATTATTATTATTTTTGGTAAACAAGTTTTGTTTCTTAGCTCTTTGGCTAGTTTAAGCTACATTAACAGGCCCAAGCCAAGTCAATGTAGCGTGTGTGGTGAATTATTATCACGAAGAATGAATGTTATGAGGAGAGATTTCATTTTCCTCAATTTGTATGAACTTTCTGACTATTCTGCAGGTGTTTAAAATTGCGGCCTTCTGAAGTGTTATATAAATTGAATCTTTCAGGTCTACGAGTATTAGTTTGAGGCTATGGTGGAGGTGACTGGGTATAACACCTGTTGTGTAGGACTATTGAAGGATATGGAAACAAAGATATTGGACTATGGGTTTGGGTGGTTAAAATGGAAGGGTTACCTAAAACTATGGAAGGACTATGGCCCCTGCCTGATCAATGTTTTATTGTACAAAACATACAAAAATAAAAACATTTAAAAATATAAAAAATAGCAGCCCACCGGTATCGGGAACAGGATCCAAGCTACCGGCGCGCGGTGGTCAGGACTCCAGAGAGAGGAACATCCTAACAATGCGAGCCGTGTCCAGAAGTACCGCTCTCTCAATCAAGCCCTTAGTCCAGCTGCCCAACAAGAGCCTCCTTAGGTGCTGGTCGAGGCTCTTGGCAATTAAGCCATTGGCTGATACGACTATCGGCACAATGATCGCTGAGTCCACATCCCACATGTCGACAACCTCGCGAGCCAAGTCAAGATACTTGATTTGTTTATCTTTCTCGGCTTTCACGAGGTTCTCGTCATGTGGGACTGTTATGTGAATAATCATTGCGCGCCGCAATATGCAATCCACCACCACTACGAGTATATCAGGCTTATTGGCAACAATAGTCCTGTCAGTGATGATGGATCGATCCCAGTACAATGTGATATATCCATTTTCGAGAACTGGGTCGGGCACATACCTGTAGTACGGCACTTCCGATTCCACTAGGTTGTATTTCAGAGCAAGTTGCTGATGGATAATCCTGGCTGCAAGGTTGTGTCTATGCAAGTATTCTTCGTTAGCTAGACGAGGACACCCGGAGATAATGTGTCGGATTGATTCTCCCGGACGGTGGCATGCCCGACAAACGTCGACCATGCCATCCTTCACAATAAATCTCCGGTAATTGTTCGTCATGATAACTTCATCCATAATTGCACAGACAAAACCTTCGGTTTCCCCAAAGAGGTCACCGAAACGCAGCCAGGCTACGGACGCTAGCAAATCTACATCGGGTCCATGTAGGGCCCGGAAAAAGCGCCCGTGAAGCTCCTTACTCTGTGTGTCTGTCTGTAGTGTCAAGCACTACAGGCTTGCGCCAGTTCTCTTTAGCCAAGGAGAGCGGGGTGAGGTCCTTGTCCACCGCGACCACATCTCGATGCATCCCCACGTCGGCTTTTAGGAAATATTCCCTGAGACTGCATATCTCGCGATTGTGGAGGGTCTTAACATTTAAAAAGCCTCGACCTCCACACTTACGCGGGATATACAGTCTCATTGCCGGTGACCTTGGGTGATGCATTCGATTTGCAGTCAGCAGCGTACGGACTTTCCTATCCAGGGCGTCGAGTTCGGTCTGAGTCCATTTGAGTATGCCGAAAGAGTAAATCAAAACCGGCACGACCCAACCGTTGAAGGCACGCACCTTGTTTCCGCCCGATAAAAGACTATTAAATACTTTTTCCAGGCGGCCAAAGAAGCGTTCCTTCAACGATTGCTTCATGTCGGATGCGGAGAGGGCTCTAAGGTTTATGAAATCCGAGAGTTCAGTTCCCACGGATTCCACAATCTCCCCTCGCTTTACATGCATGACCACACATTTGTCCACACCAAATTCCATCCTGATGACACTACTGAAAGTTTCAGTTACTTTCAGTAGCTCCATCAGTTGCAAATTGTTGGGGGCAAAGAGTTTTAGGTCATCCATGTAGAGAAGGTGAGATATAACCTGACCACCTCTCCTCATCCGATAGCCTAGACCCGAACCCTCCAGCAATGTGCTTAGAGGATTCAAGGCTAAGCTGAACCAAAGTGAACTCAAACTATCACCCTGAAATATGCCTCGCTCGATCCTTATCGGCTCGCTATTCCTCTGGATATCTCGACATCCTGGATAGCCGGATATCCTGAAGGACCGTCCTCCATTGCCCCATACATGACATCAGGAAGGTGCGCAGAGTTGCATCTACTTTATACAACTCCAGCACCCTCATGAGCCATGTATGTGGCAACGAGTCATAGGCATTCTTATAGTCTATCCAACATGTCGACAGATCCTTTTGGGAACGACGAACCAGTTGGCTAATGGCCATATCAATGAGGAGCAGCTCCTTAGTACCGCGGGACCCGTTCCTACATCCATTTTGTGAGACAGACATGATGGAATTGGTGTCTACATGTTTGTTAAGTTTAGTTTTCAAAATGGATGTAAGAACTTTATAGACCGTCGGTAAACATGTGATCGGCCTATAATTTTTGGGTTCCGCGGTGCTACCTGATTTATGGAGTAGGTGGGTAACTCCTGTCGTTAGGAACCGGGGCAGCGAACCGGACTCCAAGGCAGTCTGGTACTGTGCCGCCAAGCGAGTATGCGACCTTTGAAAACATTTTATTCAGAAGTTGTGCAGCCCATCCGGCCCTGGAGACTTCCAATTAGGCAACGGACGGACTGCACGAGCTACATCTTGGGGGCAGATGGTAATAGCCCCCATTTCTGATATTGGATCGCATGCTCTCTCGACTTCCCGAGTCCAAACACCTTCGGTGTGACTGACAGGCACCGACCAGATACTGCGCCAGAAAGAACACATGGCATCATCATCCGGTAGGCACGTGTCAGTCACACCTTGGGCCGGTCGCTCCCAATCCCTATAGACCCAACCTTTCATCGCTCTGGAAGGTGAAATTCTGAGTGTATCGGCTCACTCGACGCTTATACCTACGAATACGGTTGGCCCATGCATACACTTTCTGCTTCAGGAAGCCGATGCGCTCTGTGACACGGGACGTATTGTCCTGAGGGCAGATATCAGTCCCTGAGAACGCCCGCCTCACAAAGCGCATCACTCGAGGGCGAGTATTGACCTCCCTTAAGCAGATTAGTTTGCTGATGAGCGCTCGGGCCTCACCAATACGGCGATCAATTCTGCACTGCCAAGCTGGTACGGCTAGTTTTGGTCGTGTAGCTCTGGAGTCAATAGCAAATTTGACGTGAGCTACACGACATGCCGCTACAGCTGCGCAGTACAAAATCGAATGAGTATCGGTGAGGTCTTCGCAGTCATCAAAATAATTTGACAACTGCGAATCCAGGACCGCCACCAGCGCCCTATTTTTGTTATGCATGGGCAAACGAGGTAATCGTGGTCTAAGTTCGGGCGACATGAACCGATATTCTCGAATCGCACCCTCCAAAGAACTCCTCAATTCCTCATTGTACTGGGTACTTACGTTTGTAGCCCTGTCATCACTCCCCTCGTCAGCATGGTTTAGGTTGGACTGTGATGATACTACAACAGTCTGCGACTGGGGGGTAACGACATGGCTACTCTGCATTTCAATTCGCAGGCGATCAAGTACAGTGTCATCCAACATATGATTATGCTGGATGACCCGCACCTGATCCGATAGTCGTTGTACCGACACGTTGACAGCTGGTTCAAGCACCTGAAAAAGAGAGAGCATCCGAACACGGTACGCGGTCAGATTGTTTCCCCCCTCTGTAGCCCCATAGTATGAGCGCATGACGTTCTCGTTGATGGATTGTGTCCATTTCATGCGCTGCACACTTCCGCCGGGAGCTGGGACCCTATCAGAGGCCAGTGGGCCTCAAGGTCCTAAACCGTCCGGCGGCCGGCGTCCTCCCCGTCGACGAGCAGGTGGTGGCGTCGTGGGCGGGGAGAAATACTCGCCGTTCGAGCTCGACGCAACTACCGCTGCCGGTGTCGTCACAGCGTTTACAGTGGGGCTGGGTACCGGCGGCGGCGAGGCGGAGCTGAGCGACGAGTCCGGAGGTAGTAGGCGTGCTCGACGTGCGGCTGATCTTGTCAACATATCGCTTCAATATTCATATTAGGTATTTTCTTGATTTTATCGGAGGTGACATGACAGAAGATGTCACCTCCTTTTCGGCAGTTTTTGATTCATGTCCAAATGCATTTTGCTCTTTTTCAGAATAAATGGTGTTTCAGGTTTAATTTGGGTTTGGTTTTAACACTTAAAGACTTTAAAACTGCGTCGAAAAATATATTAATACTGTAAAAATGATTAAAAATATGAAAATCAAATTTTTCGACGTTTTGTTGACGTTGGTGTTGCCAGCTTATTATTATTATTATTTTGATATTTATTTTATATTCTCGGCTAGCCGGGAGCGCTGATAACACGGGCCTAACCCAAGTAATTATCAGCTGGATTAAGTGCGGTCACGTGCAGAAGATTGCACAGAAGATGTTAGCGTATTTGGGTTTGGATGTGGGTTTTCTGATTCACATTGCAGAAACTTTCTCACGAGTCTGCATGTGTTTAGTATTGCTGCCTTCTGCAGCAAATGGTAGGTATTTGGAGATAAGTTAAGGGAGTTAAGGGACTGGTGAATTTGTGTTGGTATTACTCCTGTTGTAGACAGTACTATTCGAACTATTGTAACTTTTTGTAAATGCCAAAGTCGGACTAGTTCATCTTTTAATTCAGTGTATTTGGTTATGTGTATTTGGTATAGCAATATCAATTAAATATCCAGTTTTATTTATCTTGTTTATAAGTGTAATATCTGGTCTATTAAAATGGATTGTTCGATCGGTGAGAATAGCGCGATCAAAATATAGTTTTGTTGAAGGGTTCTCTAATACAGTTTCTGGATTGTATTTGTAGTATGGTGTAAGGGAATCTATAAGTTTGTACTGGTGTGCTAATTTTTGGTGTATGATGTTGGCTACTTGATCGTGTCTGTGTTTGTAGTATGTTTGGGCTATTGATTTGCACGCGCCTGTGATATGCTGAATAGTTTCCGGAGAACTATTGAATTTCCTGCATGTGTCGTTATTTAAATTCTTTATTTTAAACTTTCTGTAATTTTTAGGTTCAATTACCTGATCCTGAATAGCAAGCATGAACCCTTCAGTCTCCGGAAAGAGTTCTTATTATTATTATCTACTTACGATCTCAGCTCTTTTGACAACGAGGATAGATCAAATGTTGCAAAATCCTATCGAAAGATCCATTGATAATCATGTGAAAAGTGTCTTGTTACAATCCGAACATAATATATGTGCCTCTATACTCCATTTCAAATAACATAAGACATTTTTTCAAGAAACGTTTTTTACAGTCCGATCAATCGATATTAACTTCTTTTCCGTAGGCATAAGGATGGCATTAAAAGTAAAAAAGTGGTTACAATACCAACTGTTTACTGCAGCTGCCAGGTGTCATGCCACCAACGTAATAGAACTCAAAATCGCTTGAAAGGACTGTAAAAAAGGTTTACTTAAATCTCTAATGTTATTTCAAATGTAGAGTATAATTAAGATTTATCTATATCTTCTTCTATATCTATATCTTCTATATCTATTATATACATATAATAAATCTATAGACGAGGAGTTTCTGTACATTGAAAATATTTCCAAAAAAAAAGGGGTGTTAAAGATTATTCTTTAACACCCCTTTTTTTTTTGGAAATATTTTCAATGTACAGAAACAATAATGCTGTTTTGTTGTTCCTGTTATTATTATTAACAATAATGCTGTTGTTAATAATAATAACAGGAACAACAATGTACAAAAATTGATGAAATGGCATCTGTTGGTTATCCAACAGATGCCATTTCATCAATTTTTGAAATATTTGCTTGTTTGTTTGAACAGGTGGATGTCGGTTATCGCGTAAAAAAGTAGCCTATGTCCTTCTCCATATCCCAGGCTATATCTCTGCCAAATTTCATGATGATCAGTTCAGCGGTTTAGGCGTAACATACAGACAGACAGACAGACAGACAGACAGACACACAGATAGACAGACAGACAGAGTTACTTTCAAATTTATAATATTAGTATGGATAGTATGGATTAGTATGGATATGGATATTGTGTACTAGCTGTGCCCGCGACTTCGTTCGCATGGATTTCGGAAAAAAATATTGTGCCGCTTATAGAAGGTGTATCACCTTCTCCATTGATAAGGGAGAATGTTTCGACCAGGCCTGGTGAATTTTTCTAGAAAAAAGCTGCCACAAAATTTGTGTTTTTAGGAAAATGCTTCTCTATATATTCTTCTGGGACTCGCTCGACAGCTGGTGGAACTTCACGGAGCATTTCCGACGTTTGGCTCTCAGACTAGAGCGGGCCGGGGCTGCCATGAAGTGGCTCTTGCCCAATCTAGGGAGTACAAACGCCTCGTGCCGGAGGCTCTATGCGGGGGTCGTGCGGTCCATGGCCCTTTACGGGCCCCGGTGTGGGCGCATTCCTTGAGGCGGCGACCTGCCCGCTGGTTAAACGCGTCCCAAAGGATCACGGCCATCAGGCTGGTACGGGAATACCGTACGGTCTCCGGTGAGGCAGCGAGCCTCCTTGCCGGATTGCCGCCTTGGGATCTAGAGGCAAAAATGCTCGCGCTCTTATGGGAGTGGCGCGAGGAGGTGAAACGCCGGGGCGTTACTCCGCTGCCGCGAGAAATCACGGCACAGCGGACAGAGCTCCGGCGGGATCTCATGGCGACTTGGAGGATGCGTTTGTCGCAACCCAGCGCTGGGCACGCCACAATTGTGGCTATAAGTCCCCTCTTTGAGGAGTGGCTAGCGAGGCGCCACGGCGTCCACACCTTCCGCCTAACACAGATCCTCACCGGACACGGTTGTTTCGGGAGGTTTCTGTTTCGGATTAGGCGGGAGGAAACGCCCGGGTGTTACCCCTGTGTAGATCGCCCGGAAGACACCGTGGAGCATACGATGGAGGTCTGCCCGGTTGGGGCAGAGCACCGCCATGTCCTCACGGAGGCGCTCGGAGGCGGCGATCTCTCGCATCCGGCCCTGGTCCAGGCCATGGTCCGGAGCGAGAGTGCATGGGAGGCAGTCATCTCCTTCGACGAAGCAGTAATGCTCGTGAGGGAGGAGGCGGAACGCGTGAGGGAGCAGCAGTCTGTGCGACCCTAGTCGCCGCAGGAGACGCCCTGGGCGGCCGGATTCGGTAGCCGATTCCCGGCCACCGTAGGCGCGAGCTTGCGGACGGCGAGCTATGGGCGGCTCACCGTCCGGTAAGGACCACGCCCGGGTTGACGGCGCGTTGTATTCCACGCGCGCCTCAAAGAGATTTCAGCACGCACTGACGGGGTCCACCGAGACCGGTGCCTGCCAGGGTTGCGGGTTTGTCCGAAAGGGATACCGTGGCCCTGGCACAGAGGCAACTGAAGGAACACGGGTGGGTTTTAGTGAGTAAAAGTCTGACACGCCCGCTCCGCCCAGAGCGGGAGAATTTATTGGATAATTTCCCACCCAAAAAAAAGGGTTCATCATCACACACGAAAGAGCTACATAAAGTTGGCCGTGGGAAAAGCAACCAATACTAAGGTCCACCCCCGCAACGGACAATGTTTGGCCCTGAGCTTAATAATGGACGTGGCGTAACATAGGCTGACGGGGAATAGCACACGTTTAAAACTAAATGGGAATTTATTGGGAATGAGGGGAATTCTGCGAATAAAAACAACTTCACCGGCGCCGCAACCTGTTACGGTTTTGGCTACGATGCCGTTATGTTGGAGATTAGTGACTATGAGCCGAGTGCCGTTGCAGTTTAGGTGGACTTAAATTACTGAGAAGTATTATAGGCAAACTGACATTAAAAAAAAAAATTGTTTGCTGGAAGGAAGATCAGCTGTGTTAAGCCCAAAACGAACGCGGAACGAAACACTTATTACATCAGACAATGAAGAAGTCAAGATCAAGGACACAGAACTCTCTCTCTTTGAAAATTCAAAATTAAGTTTATACATGAGCGAGAGTCATTCTTCCACGGAAAATCTTGACACCGCGATTCAGAAAATGAGGATAAAAGAACAACACCATCTATCGCATCTAACGCATGGGAAAACATTCAAACAAACACTGTAAGCTATGTAGACTTTATACATTATACTATATTTAAATATAAATATTATAACATGATACTATAGATAAATAGTTTTTAAAGGAATGCATATTTATTATCTATATTGTTTCATGTTAAATAAATTAAGTATATATAAATTAAGTATAGCGCCACCTAGAGCACTACTACTAAACTATTTAACAACGCATTTTGAATACTTTAATTAGCCTAACCTTTGATTGGGTCATTGGGAGTTAATAATCTATTTAAAATGTATCGAGTTAAGTTTGCGCGCGCAGTGTGAAAAAAACACTCTCACAAACCTATAACCTAACCTGTTCACGATAGTGTCATTTTAAGTTAGTAGATGTCGTTACGTGTTTCAACTGAATAGTTAAATTCTTAAAGACCTTAAATTGATAATATCTTTTGATAGAGTGAAGCGATTGCGATGAAATCATAAATCATCATAAATCATTTATTTATTTGCAAACATAAGTAGTAAGAGATACATAGATATTCTTCCTTATAATACAGTTGTCCATGTTTTACCATCACATGGGTATGTAAATAGTGTTATAATACAATTTAAAAATATCAATAATGTCAACTAAATTCAATAAATCACAATTTTAAAACAACAAAATAATCCAAAATAAATCAATAATATGTAGATAATAATAAATTATACAAAATACCTACCAATTAAATTCAGAATAATCAATATTAATTAAGTTCAGAATAATAAATAACAAATGATTTTATAAGTAAATCAGATGGAGCAGGCTTAGCATCTTTCATTGAAATACTCATTAATATGATAATAACATTTCGCAACTAAAAATTCGTGTATTTTGGTTTCAAATAGATCTATATCTCTAAATTTCATGATGTGTTTACTTGTTTAGGTAGTTTATTGTAAATTTTGGGTGCCATACCTAAAAGATTTTTATAGATAATATTTTTTTTATGTGATGTTGCGCATATTTTATCTTTGTGTCGTAAACTCTTTGGATGGTTATACAGGTGCATATTTGCTTTAACATAGCTTGCTACTTCGTAAATGTAAAGACATGGAAGTGTAAGAAGCTGAAGCTTTCGGAAATGCGGCTTACAGCTGTCTGTGCTTTCAATGCTACATGTTGCCCTTATGCATTCCTTTTGCGCTTTGAACGCCACTTCTCTATAAGTCGAGTTCCCCCAAAATATAAGTCCGTATCTCAATGTTGATGACACATATCCGTGGTAAGCCATTAATAACGTTGGCTGATTTGAGGTTTTCCTTAAGTTATAAAGGGCATAGGAACATTGGCTAAGTTTTTTGCATATATTTTCAATATGTGCTTTCCAGTTCATCTTTTTATCGATCCAGATACCTAAGAATTTAGTATAATCAGTCTCGCGAATACTTTTGTCACCATATATAATATCTAGATTTTTATTGTATGTTCTTTGTTCAAATGAAATGTAAGTGGTTTTATCTAGATTAATTTTTAGGTTATTTTCGGTAAGCCAGGTTATTATGTCATTTAAGTTATTATTTATGTAATTTTCGAAAGTCTCATCATTTTTGCTTCTGAATAATATTGAGCTATCGTCCGCAAATAAGATCATCGGATTAGAAATAATTTTAGGCATGTCATCACTACATATTATAAAACAATAAAACAAAGTCCTCCGCCGCGTCTGTCTGTCTGTCTGTTCGCGATAAACTCAAAAACTACTGCACCGATTCTCATGCTCACCAATGGATAGCGTGGTTCTCGAGGAAG
This sequence comes from Dryobota labecula, assembly GCA_947523025.1. Taxonomy (NCBI): domain Eukaryota; kingdom Metazoa; phylum Arthropoda; class Insecta; order Lepidoptera; family Noctuidae; genus Dryobota; species Dryobota labecula. The sequence continues at coordinate 24,886,140 of OX383301.1, forward strand.
GTTTTAGTATATAATTTGTTAAGTTTTTGTATGCATTTTGTATAAATTAACGATATTTGTCGGAGATGTCGGAAAAAAATAAGCCGTCTGGGAGCTTTCAACGAAAACGCTGCCTAAACCCTTTGAGATATAACAAAATAATGTATGGTGGTATTATGTATCTTATAAAGATCTTCAAAAAAGTCCGCGATGGCATATGTCTATCTCTTAAGGATAACATACTATATCCATTTTATTGTCTTTTTGTAGGTATTTGTTTTCCGAATTTTACTCTTGGAAATACTATTACGATAACAATACGCTATAATATCAGTAGCTATTAGCCAAATTATGTTCGTAGATAAATAAGCTAGCTACTTATGTGTATTTCAAACAGTTTAAAATAATATTTATCATAAAAACATTACTAAACACGGCGGCCATATGACTAAAATTTGTGCATTACAAAACTTTCGTTACTTTTTCACTGACATATTTATCACTTTTCGATAAACTAACACTCAATACGAAATCTACACTTATTTCTCAGTAATTCTATATAAGATTCTTCAATTAATCCATTACTTTACGCACGTATAACCTTGATGAATGTTTACATTAAGCACAACGCCACACCGCCACACGACCACAGAGTAGAGACGTATTTTGTTTTCTTTTTTTTTTCGTTTGTTTAGTGGTGTTTCCGCTAAAATGTCAACCGGTCAAGTATTAGTCGATGAATCGTATTCAACAGCCAGATCGTGTTGCAAGTACAAAATAAATGTCAAATATTTCGTCCAATTGCGAACGTGACCCTGAGAAAAGTTATGCACCAATGGTGTTCATTAGATATTTCGAGCGTTTTATCAGCACAAACGGTGTATCATGCGACATTTCGGAGGATTTCGTTTTGTTTTCACATTGTTGGTATTTACGTGAATTATTTTAAAATTATTATTTGTGTCGCACTTCTATTTCGTGTTGTAATTTGGTACAATTGATTGCTTTAAGAATTTGAGTGAAATTTCGTATTTTGATTTTGTGTTTGTTATCTTTAGGTAAAGACTAATTCACGTTCAGAACATAAGTACTTTTATTATATTAAATCATTTGTTTCGGTTTCTATTCACATAATCAACCACATTAAAATTAATATTAAGTTAGAAATTTCACATTTTTGGTATTTACGTGAATTATTTTAAAATTATTATTTGTGTCGCACTTCTATTTCGTGTTTTAATTTGGTACAATTGATTGCTTTAAGAATTTGAGTGAAATTTCGTATTTTGATTTTGTGTTTGTTATCTTTAGGTAAAGACTAATTCACGTTCAGAACATAAGTACTTTTATTATAGTAAATCATTTGTTTCGGTTTCTAATCACATAATGAACCACATTAAAATTAATATTAAGTTAGAAATTTGAGATATAGCCTGGGATATGGAAAAGGACATAGGGTACTTTTTTATGCGATAACCGACATCCACGCGGGCGAAGCCACGGGCAAAAGCTAGTTAATATATATTTTTAGGAATCAGAAGCAGAAATGATTAAAAAAAAACAACACGGTATATGAAATCACAAGTATATTCAATTAATTTTAACACACACGTTTTTAAATTATTACAACCGTTAATTTTCTTACGCAAGGAACCAAATTATAACAACTAAAATAAACATGAAACACCACTGGTGATAACTAATAAAATTAACCTCTAATTATCTAGTTCAATCGAATATAACAACAATAAGATAATATTAAAAGACTTACAGCCCTTTGAGCGATGTTGCCGCCACGAGTGACACCCGACAAATGAGCTGAATAACGGTGCGCGCGCTCCTTTTATACTAGATTGGAAATAGTCACAGGGTTTTTCCTAACACGGCCTCTCCTGATACCAAGTCGTCCTCGACTTGAATGTTTTGGGATTTGTCTTCAACGAGATGATTCTGCTGCATCACGGCTCCTACTTCTGCATCAAGATCAGGCATGGAAAGTCCTACCGCTACGGGTTCGTTGCTTTCTGATTGATCTGAGCCACTGTCAGCGTTATCAGTTTCGTCATCTGAAAGGATACATGATGATTATTGCATGAGAAACTGGTTTTGTGAAATTCTAAATATTAACTCAATGTAGCAAGAATATAAGACGGTCAGCGTCCCAGCCATCTTATATTATTGCCGAATACTTTACCACAGCGACTAACGCTGTTTGGGCGACAAACGCCAGTGTTGGGCGACACACGCCTTTGGGAACACATCCACATGTAGGGCGACACACGCCTTTGAGGGGGAACACACCCACACGTTGGGCGACACACGCCTTTGAGGGGGAACACACCCACACGTTGGGCGACACACGCCTTTGAGGGGAACACATCCCATCACACACAGCGCTGATCTACTTCTGAAACCAGGCATGTTAGTAAAAATTGTAAGTATACTCACTCTCAAAAAAGACGGCACATGTCTCAGGGCACCATTCTCCTTTCCATGGTACCATGTATTGGGAGGCCGCTTGGGTAGTTTTCCCACGGCCCCCACTAAGCAGTTTAAGTTCATAACGACCATTAGGTAGAACTTTGGTTACTTTGTATGGTCCTCGCATTCCAGGGTCTAATTTCCCCGTTGATTGCGAGTACTTTATCACAAATGCAAGATCATCGACCACGTACTCACGTGGCGAGCGTCTGGACCGGTTGACTGAGGCATCTTGCTCATCTTGATTTTTTTTCAGGAGTTCGCTGGCACGGCTTCGGCATACCTCCCGCAAAGCTTCTCTGTTAGTATCTGGAGTGTCTGCGGCTAGGTCTCGTACTAGTGAGCGTATGGCTGGAGTAGAGGCGTCGGTGCCAATCATTAAATTGATTGCTGATGTCTGAGTGGTCTTCTGCTTGCTGATATTCAGTACCAATTGCAGCTTCCAAAGCGTAGTTGACCACGATGCGTTCTTGTGTCCTACTTCAATGCGGAGCATGTTGAGTACGGTTCTTATGTACCGCTCTACTTGGCCGTTCGAGCTGTGCATTTCAGGTGTGATGTAATGCAGCTCAGAGCCAAGTTCAGATATCCACTTAACAAAGTCCGTTGACTCGAACATTCTACCCCTGTCAGTGACTAACATTTTAGGAACGCCAAATAAAGAAACGGCCTGAGACACCACTCGTTTTAATTCACCGTTATCCTGACGGTAAATTGGATACAGGAGACAAAATTTTGTAAAGGCGTCAACCAATACTAGGACGAATTTGTAGCCCTCCGACTCAGGTAATGGTCCCAAGGCATCGACGTGTATGGTGTCAAACGGCGTATTAGGTTTTGGCCAAGATGAAATATTTTGTAGCAGGGCTCGGGGCACTCGCTTTTTAGAAATACAGACTAGACAATGCGAAATGTATTTGGAAACAAATTGACGGAGGCCAGGAAACCAAAAATGTTTTAGAACAAGGTGCAAGGTTTTATCGGGACCAATATGCTCGTGCTCATCATGAAAGATCCGTAGTAGGCTCAGTCGATGGCCCTTGGGTATAAAGCAGAGGAAACGCGGTTCTTCACCGACTGGCGTGTATTTGTAATACAAGAGATCGTTTCTTAAGGAATAATGATTAGGATCGAGCCGTCCCTCCGAGAGTTTTTGTATTAAATCTCTCGTTTCATGATCTGCAGCTTGTGTTATTTGTGCCCAGTTACGAGGTTTCGATATTTGATTAACCGGGACAGCCGGGTTCCGACTGAGATAGTCGGCATGTGGCAGCATAACTCCTTTCCGATATTCAATAGAAAAGTGAAAATCTTGCAGATAGATCCACCAACGGGCTACGCGTGGGAGCAGATCTTTCTTGCGTTCGGTAGATTTGAGAGCATTGCAATCTGTGACGACCTTGAACTGCAGGCCCACCAAATAATGGCGGAAATGCTGCAAAGCCTTCACAACCGCTAACGTCTCCAACTCGTAGCTATGATATTTGCTCTCTGCTCCCTGCGTAACCTTACTAAAGTATGCCACCACATGCTTCCCACCATCAGCGTGCGTCTGCAAGAGCACGGCTCCGTAGCCAGCGGAACTTGCGTCTGTGTGAACTTCGGTGGGGAGTTCAGGCTTAAATATTGTAAGAAGAGGCTCGCTAATTAGACAATGTATCAAGTCTTGACGGACCTGTTCCTGCTCTTCTCCCCAACGAAACTCAACCCCTTTTCTGGTTAGATGGGCGATGCACGCAGTCTTTGTCGCATACCCTTTAATGTACTTGCGGAAATATCCGGCAAGCCCCAGTAATTGACGAACTTGTCTGACATTTCCGGGTTTTTAATGCTTCTATTTTACGCGGGCTCGGCCGCACCTGACCAAAGCTTACTACCCTACCTAAGTACTCGACTTCTGTTGTTAAGAAAGAGCATTTCTTTAAATTTATTGAAAAACCTGCTTTAGTGAGTATTTGTAATAAATACACTTCTGAGTAAAGAGATGCCGTCTTCCACAGTATTGCTCAAAAGGAGGACGTCATCGATATAGACTAAAGCGTTTCCGGCGTCAATAAATTCGCGAAGGGTTTGGTTGATGATACGCTGGTAAACTATCGGAGAGTTCGTCAAACCATATGGCATCTTCAAATATTCGTAGTGCCCTTCTGGTGTAACGAACCCTGTCACGTGTATAGAGCTTTCTTTAATTCTTATTTGGTGGAACCCCGTTTCTATGTCTAAACCAGTGAAGAACGAGTAACGTCCTAACCGATCAATGTGGTCGTCTATCAACGGCAGAGGATATCTTTCTTTCTCGGTAATGCGGTTAAGTGCTCTATAGTCAACACACATTCGGTCGGTCCCGTCTTTCTTCTTCACTAGAATTATGGGACTGGCATACTCTGACCGTGATTCTCTGATGATACCTTTGTCTAGCAAATCTTACTACGTACTTTAAGTTTGTCGTTATAAGATAGTTTGTACGGTCGATATACAATAGGAGAAGTGCTAGTGAGCTTAATTTCCATTTCACCAGTTGTGACGGTACTGGTCGCTGTACCAGAGATGAAAAATTCCGAGAAACTATGAACCACAGACATCAAAGAATCACGCAGGGCACCCTGTAACGAGGTGTTGACTAACGTTTGATCAAAGTTTTGAACTGCATTAACTTGGACGTGTGTATCACTAGTTCGAGTGATACACTGTTTATCTTTTGTACGCACGTACGTGACGCCGTCGCGGTTAAGGACGTCAGTTCCAATTACGATCGAAGTATTCATACATGAATTCGGTACTATAACTAAATCTGCCTCTATGGAAATATCGCTAAGTTCGATCGTTACCGTCACGAAAGACGAAGCTATAATTTCCCGTTCGCTTATACCCTTTAAGACACAGTATGTCGGTTTTACTTGGCAAGAAAGATGTTTTAAGACATCAAAAGAAATCAGCGATACGTTTTGAGCTCCGCTATCTATGAGTACATCCATAGGAATGCCTTGAACTACGGCTGTAACGACGTCTCTTTTATTACTTGACTGATCTGTGTACAAATTAACGCTTCGCTGATTTCTATTCTCTGACCGATTCATTGCAAAGCACGTTTCTTCCGTGTGTCCCTTTTTCTTACAAAATGAACACTGTGTTCCAGACTTGGCAGTAGTATTGCCAGAAGTTGGATCTGGTGTACCGGACTTGGCGACAGAAGCACTAGTTGATTCTGTACGAGGCTTTTTACGGCAATTACGACCTAAATGTCCGCGCTGACTGCACACGTAGCACTTAATTCCGCGATCGGTTGAGTTCGAAGGCGTGTGCTTTTTATTCAACCCACCACGAGACTCAGGCTTAGCGCGATTTGGTTTTACGTATATCGAAAGAAAAGAGACTAAGTCTTCGGTTGCCAAGTTTGCGTTTGCTGCGGCTGCCCTTATTTGTGGATTGTCGATACCGCGTATAACTATAAGAGTTCGTAATTCATCAGTGAGGCCCTTAACAATCCGTAAACGTAACAAGGTACGCCGCGCGTACTCGGCGTATGTGGCGAATTTGTCGGATGTCGTGTTCATTGTTTCAAATAGAATATTGGCATAATCTAACTTCCGAGGGCAGAGGGGCTTAAATTCAAGCTTAAAGTTTGACCAAGTGCGGTCATTGGTGACCCACTCATTTAGCCAAACTTTAGCATCGCCTTTGAGACAGGAAGCTACTCGCGATAAGCACTCGTAGTCGCCCCAACCATTCGCGGCTACTGCACGGTCTACTTCGTCACACCACACGTCGATATCGTTTATGTTTGGATCGAAATTAGAAACATAGTAACTATGTGACCTCATAGGCTGCAAAGATCTAATGGCTTCCGCGAGCATGGTGACAGTCGACGGGGCGTCTGAACCGCGAACGATTGGTTCGTTTGTAGAAGTGGTTGTTGAAAGGCCCTCGGAATTGTTTGTACGAACTCGTTGCGGAACATCGCTCAAGTCTTCGGGGCTACGACGACGCGAAGTAATTTCACGAATCGGGTCTTCAGGACTAACTACGGTATGATTTTTGATTTGTGAAGTTTTTGAAATATTAGCTGTGGAAGTCACATTTGTGCTGGTGCGCTCGATAGCGCTTAGCCTCGTCATAATGCTACCCAAGGTGTTTTGTAATAAGCTATCATCATTAGGTGCAGTAGGTGGGTACCTAGAGCGTTAGGGAGTTCTGCGCGAGTATGTCAACACTGATCTGGACCTAGAACGACGGCAATCACGAGCGTCACGGCGACGATAATACGAGCTATCCTTTGAATTACTATGTTCACGACGGCGGCTTTGCCGTGATCTATAACGCGAGCTATGCACGGTTTCACTACTAGTGGACCTGTCTCGTAAACGGTTATGGGAACGACGGCGATCATGCCTTTTAGGCATTTTGTATCACAGTGTTTTTAAATTCAAATACACACACAGAATAACAACGATGACAGTCTAGTAAACAAGTAAACTTTGAAGGTAGAAACGCAATTATAATTTTGTTCCTTGAATGTTTATGCTTGAGTGGGCTTTTAAGTTCTTTATCCCACTTCTGATTTTAGGAATCAGAAGCAGAAATGATTAAAAAAAAACAACACGGTATATGAAATCACAAGTATATTCAATTAATTTTTTAACACACACGTTTTTAAATTATTACAACCGTTAATTTTCTTACGCAAGGAACCAAATTATAACAACTAAAATAAACATGAAACACCACTGGTGATAACTAATAAAATTAACCTCTAATTATCTAGTTCAATCGAATATAACAACAATTATACTCGTTTGCCGTATCGTTCTCGATGATGAGAGAATACACAGGTAGTAGGCCTTTAGTCCAGTCACTCGTCACATAATTTTGAAGAAATAACTATAAAATGAACGCGTCTTGACGCGTCCTGTCATCTGCGCCTGCAACTATCTTCATTCGGATTTTATGTCAAGTTACGGCGTCACATATTTCCGCATATTTTTTATTATTTTGTGTAAAATGTGTTCAAATTCACATATAAATGGAAAAGAGGAAGTCAGAAAGGAAAACAAAAAGATCACACTTATTGAGAAAGATGAAAAAACTCGAAAAACCAGCATTTTCAATTCAAATGGCGAAGGTACTACATTAGATTTACCGCATGGTGTGATATTTTTTGTTCATAAATACATCAAAGGACCCTCAAGAGTATAATCGTGTTGATATTGTTTCGTGTCATGCGTTTTTTGCACATGGTTGCAATGAAGAGTGAACATTTTGAGCATCAAAAAGCTGCAATACGACTTGCCTGGCCTGTGGGGCGTATTGAGGGTGCGCACGAGGTTAAAAATGGCTATGTTGTGAGCTAAACAACCTGTGGGGTGTTCAGTGATACACGAGGTTGACTTTTCTAAACTTAACTGAAACTGAAGCTCTGCCTGACCTGTGGGGCGTTCTTCGGGAACGCACGTGGTTTAAGATGACTATAATATGAGTGATTTGCCAGACCTTGGGGCATTCTGTGGGAATGCACGTGGTTAAAAATGGCTATGTTGTGAGCTAAACAACCTGTGGGGTGTTCAGTGATAAACGAGATTGACTTTTTTATACTTAACTGAAACTGAAGCTCTGCCTGACCTGTGGGGCGTTCTTCGGGAGCGCACGTGGTTTAAAATGGCTATAATGTGAGCGATTTGCCTGACCTTGGGGCATTCTGTGGGAATGCATGTGGTTAAAAAAGGCTATAATGTGAGCGATTTGCCTAACCTTGGGGCATTCTGTGGGAATTCACGTGGTTTACAATGACTGTGTTGTGCTTGTGAGCTAAGCAACCTGTGGTTGCCTTTTTTCATTATAACCTTAAAGGGAAGTTCTGTGGGAACTTACATGGTTATTCATGGTTGGTGCAATGTGTGTTGCCCATACAGCATGCATAATATATATTTTTTCCAGATATATTGTAAAAACCTCAGTAAGCAACTTATCTGACATAGGTACATTATAGGAATGAGAATATCCATCCAGAGTCAGTGGAAAGTATACAACCAGATTTAAAACACAGAGTCTGAGAAGACCTGCTAAAATAGATAGCCTAAAAATGAGATATTATGCTTCAAAAAGACTTAGTAAAAGAGAAAAAGACTTCATTTACCAAATGTTATAATCTGATTCAAACAAAAGTTAGCGTGACAGTTCAGGAAATTTCAAGAAAGTGAAGCAAGCTAATACAAATAAGACAGCAGAAGATTGCTACAGCAGTATCATGCCCGGGCTCGGGTCTTCAGCTGTCTGAAGGACATTTTAAGCCAGAATTTTATGATGGTGTTTTTTATTCATAGCACAACAGAACATTGATCACTCCTAATTTCTGTCATTTATAAAGGAAAAAGTTATTTTTTCTGGTACAGTTGGAGGCAGAAAGTTACCTTTGCGGATAAAATCTCTGCTAAAATAAACACTGCTAGGCCATTGCTGAGAAAAACATTTTTTAAATAAAGCTTTAAGCTGGCGGCCCTCTTCTCATGCAGCAGCAAAAAGAGAGGGAGGGGGAGGCATCTCCTCCTGAAGCACCAGCTGAGGATGGGAAGTGGAGGACAAGAGGAACCATCAACATCATCACAAGTGAACCCACAGGTGGGCACATTAAATTTTCATTGTTTTGTGATTTGAAACGAATCACCACAGCTCTTGTATTCTGGACCACTTAGTAGGGTACATAAACCCCTTCATTTAATAAGCCACACCAGAATAAGATTAACCTCTGTTGAATGACACATTCATTAGAGCCCATACTGGTAACATCTGAAATTAATGGATGACCTTTCTCTAAATACTATAGTTATTTTTCAAACTATAAGTTTACGCTCTGTTTGTTAATTAATTTATGTTTAAAAGCCCATTGAGACATTACTTCTCACTTTGAATTGGAAGATGTTAACACTTTTGTTAAATACATCTCAAGTTGGAAAAAAGCTACCAGACAGTAGAAAACTTTGTACAGAAATGTACTTTCGTGTAACCTTAGGTGTCAAAGATGCGATTACATGACCAACATTAACATACTTAATGGAAATGATGCAATTTTTATTTTCCTAGGGAAAATACTAGGTACCAATTTAATGTTTATCTTTTGTTTTGGCTCCGGTAACATTTACCTACTTAATGATATGGAACCTGTTATAGCTTACCTAAAGGCTTTATTATCAGATATATGTATATTTTAGATGATCCACTTTTAATAGAAAACATTTACATACCAACAGTGTTTTAAAAGTACAGTCAACTCTAGATAGCCTGGAAAAGTTAGATTTTGTACCAAAACAGCATGGTAAACTTTCTAGGTCTAATTTTTTCCAATAACACAACATAACTCTGACATAGTAATGATAGAAACGAATAACAGCTTGAAGTTAATAAACATTTATATATATATACCTATATATATATATTTTTTAACCTTATTGTTAAAAACAATTGGTTAAAATCAAATTAAGTTTAGATTTCATGTTCAGGCTATTGGAATTTGAATTTTGTGATGAATTATTGAAAATCGGTGCGCAAATTACGTATTATCGCATACATACTTAGGTTTATTTTTAACTTAAAAAATCCTAATGACAGGTTAAGTGGTCATTTGTCATGTAATGAATTACAGGAAGCATTTATGGTCATGTTACGTATTAGTCAAATGGAAATGTTTCCTGACGAATACAAAACACTTAGTTTAAAAAAGCCATTATCTAAGAAAAATAGGCTAGTTTCACTATCTCCCTTTTTGGATAATCGGGGTGTCATTCGCGTAGGTGGCAGATTAGGTAACGCTAGTTACAGTTACGATATTAAACATCCCATATTGTTAGATAGTAAACATCACATTACAAAAATATTATTTCATTGTGAACATGTTAAACTTATGCACGCAGGGCCACAACTACTTCTGTCACACATTCGTCAAACTTACTGGCCTCTAGGAGGCAGAAATCTGTCTAAAGGTGTATTCAGAGAATGTGTCAAATGTTTAAGATTTAGAACTCAGGCGGTGCAACCAGTCATGGGTCAGTTACCATGCACGAGGACACAGCTTGAATTCCCTTTTTATAATTGTAGTGTTGACTACGCCGGGCCAATGCTGATAGCTGATCGTAAAGGTAGAGGAACCAGACTTATTAAGTCTTATATCTGTGTGTTTGTTTGTTTGGCAGTAAAAGCTGTCCATCTGGAACTTGTTACGGATCTTACCAAAGACGCTTACCTGGCCGCTTTAAAGAGATTCGGTGCTCGCCGGGGTAAACCACACAGCATCCTTTCTGATAATGGCACGGCGTTTGTAGGAGTATTTAATGAGCTTGCACAATTCTTATCAAATTCGAATTTAGAGACAGATATTGCACAAGATGGCATAAAGTTTAGTTTTACGCCTCCTTATAGTCCACACTTCAATGGTATAACAGAGGCCGCTGTTAAATCTACAAAAAAACATTTAAAAACTATTGTTCATTCTTCTCATTTAACGTACGAAGAAATGAACACATACTTAGTTCAAATTGAGGCTATATTAAATTCCCGTCCGCTAGTTGCCCTTTCTTCGTCACCTGACGACCTTACTGCTCTCACTCCCTCTCATTTCTTAATTGGACGACCACTAATTGCAGTTTCTCAGCCACAGGTACACTCCATCAACATCAACCGATTGGATCGCTACAAAAGGATTGAGCATCTCCGACAACACTTTTGGAACCGATTTAGTTATGAATATGTTGTCATGTTGCAGCAGAGAAACCGATGGCATGCGTCCACTGGTGAACTCAAATTGAATCAATTAGTTCTGATCCGAGAGAAGACGCAACCACCACTACGGTGGTTAATGGGCCGTATCATCAAGGTGTTTCCTGGTCCTGACGGCGTCACGAGGGTGGCAGAGATTAAAACCAAGAAGGGCAAGATTACAAGGGCTTTCAACAACATATGTCCTTTACCTATTGAAGACAACGCTTCAACCCGGGCAGGATGTTCGGAACCTTCTCGAACAATGTCGTCGGCGGAGGCGGCACCGGCCACGGCGTCGGCGGAGGCACGGCGGGACGCGGGTGAAGAGGTACCCGCGCCAGCCATGTCTATATAAAGGCTGAACCGCGGCGGGGAGCGACACACACGACCATCTCCCTTCGTTCCGTATTATATATGCATTGTACGCGTCATAAGTCATTAATTTATTGTAAAGCTATTCAGCAATAAATCATTTTAAAACAGAATCAGCATCATAATTATACAGTCCTCATAAACTCCTAAACAAATTACGCACGCGATGAAAATCGGTATGGTCACCAATTTCTACTCGATCGGGAATCGAACCCGTACTAAATAATATGATTATTAGCTTTATAGCGTAAAGCGTAGCGTAAGCAGAAGGATGAAAGAAAGATGCGAGTACAGATGATGAAATGAATAATATTATTAAAATGATTAGAAAGTTATATTTTATATTTAAATGACACTGACAACAATTAGCTTAGCAATAATAAAACAAGAATAACAATACAAGCGCGGCGCGGTCCGAGTGGTTCGGTAAGCGGTTGAATGTAGACTGTAGCGCCGCTCCGCAGCCCGGCCTTCGCACCGGTAGGAGTGAGTGCACGCAGTCTTCCGCAGTCCAAGGCCGTTGACACCGCCGCCAGTACAATAATCACGCGCACCCGTTCTGCGCGCGGCACGTGTAAGCTCGAGGTCACTCGGTGCAAAAACATCGTATGATCTGGATGTTTGGCCCAAGATTCATAAGCGGAGTGAATCCGCTCTAAAATGTAAGGTGGTGGTCCAATTGATTTATTGTTCCGCCACAACCTAGCCACATTAGAGGAATTCATTTAGAAAGATATATCAAGTCAGAGATACCTACAAGATGCCTCCTCACAGGGGGGAGGATATCATGTAGCTCTCAGACTGCACATCGGCAATGGACTGAGAATGAACCTCAGCCTCACAATGAATTCCCGGTAATTAATTGCTTTCTTGGGATGAAAAATTTCTGATTTTTATGAGATTGTGGAATCTTGTTAAGAATGATCTATTATTGCAGTATCATACAGCAGTGGTGTACGTCAAGACGTGATATTTTGATATCTATAAATACTTATATAATTAAGAATGAAAAATAGAGAACTATGTAAGAAAAGGCTTGTTGCCAACCTGAAATAAATTGGGATAAGGGCAAGAGAATGATGATGATGATATAGGTATACCTAATACTTACATAAATACAAGATATGTTAATGGTTTTGTGAGTCTAAAAGGAGACTTAGCCATGCAGGATAGGAACTGAATGATACACTTTATCAAAAGATTAGATACTTCTTTAAATAATTGATGAAACTTAAATGTATTTATTTACATCACAGACCAACACATAGTGCCAATGTGGAACCCAGATCCAAGTGATGTGGCAGTGATTACTTAATTATGTAGGTCTCAATGTTATCATCAATTTTATGGGTTTTTTCCCCCCTCTATTCTCTATGGATCTAAAAATCATACCAGCTATACATAACCAAACTTACTATAAAAGATAATAATTATCATTATAGACGGAGAAACAGTTTGTTATACCTAGGTACCTATTTTACCAGAAATTGAAATTGTTAGGTAGAAATTGGTGATGTAGCAATAGAAATTATGATAAAATCAGCATCTAAAAGTACTCACACTGAATCAATACTCACTTGCATTTGTAGCATGGACTAAATACTGTAATTTACAAAATATAAGTAGGTATTACAACACCTAACATGACCAAGATTAGACAATATTTTCACTGAGTGACTTTAAGAAGGAATTTTCTGTAGAAGCTTAAATTCCATTCAATCGAATCTACCTTTAATTATATATTTAGGTACCTACAGCTGATGAAGTCAAAAGACTATTGAGAGGAAAAATAAAAACCTTCAAAAGCTATCTAATTAATACTTAGGATATAATATCGTGTTTACATTATATGAACCGTGCACCTAGCTTCTGACGTTTCATGGGTGCCCATGTGGGTTTGTGTGAAATTAAATATTTTGCTTTTGAACTGAAAATTACTATTTTCACCAAAATTATTTTTAAATTGCTACACGAAAGCTGTGACTTTATTAATGTTAGCTATAGGCCAAAAAGGGCGCTAACGATCTCATAAATTAATTATTATTAAAAATACTCGTACAGTGATAAAAGAACACTGCAATAAGATTGAAATCGACAAGTTAAGTACTTACCTACTTAATAAAAACTTTAGGGAAAATGCCAACCTTATTTTTTCGCTTCTAAATGTCTGCGAGACTGCTAACTTGCTTATATATAAATATAAATAAAAAGGGGGTTGGACCAAGCCAACAACTTTGGTTTGATTTGATAAAAGACCTTATTAGGTTTATTGTTGAAAATTATCAACAAATATTGCTGTCTAATTAAATTATAAATTGTAACAATCTATTAAACTATTCTTGTTGATCATAATCAACAACAGAATCTTTTCTGAATCAATTTTATTGCTAATTAAAATGATTTAGTGCAACTTGAATTAAATAAATATTTTTATTTCTTATGTAATGATAAATGTAATTTTTACTACCTGTAGAAGTCATGCCTTGAATGCTTATACCCTATGCTAAAAATAACAAAAATCCTCGTTATTTTTTATTACTTTTATTAAAATTTATTGTTTTTACAACTAAGCTTTGAACATCTACCTGTGTATTCTCTCATCATCGAGAACGATACGGCAAACGAGTATAATTGAATAGTCAAACGAACTTACCTGTAAGTGAAGTTCGACTGTAATTATACTCGTTGCCGTATCGTTCGAAGATGATGAGTCCCACCCGACCCAAACATTCCATGCGATATACCTAGGTAGGTATATGAACATGGGCCCTGTGTTGTAAAACCAATAAATCGCTATGAACTTAATGAAGATAGTTGCAGGCGCAGATGACAGGACGCGTCAAGACGCGTTCATTTTATAGTTATTTCTTCAAAATTATGTGACGAGTGACTGGACTAAAGGCCTACTACCTGTGTATTCTCTCATCATCTTCGAACGATACGGCAACGAGTATAATTACAGTCGAACTTCACTTACAGGTAAGTTCGTTTGACTATTCAATAAGATAATATTAAAAGACTTACAGCCCTTTGAGCGATGTTGCCGCCACGAGTGACACCCGACAAATGAGCTGAATAACGGTGCGCGCGCTCGTTTTATACTGATTGGAAATAGTCACAGGGTTTTTCCTAACAATATAATCTATACTTCTATACTTAATTAATATATAAAGCTGAAGAGTTTGTTTGTTTGTTTGAACGCGCTAATCTCAGGAAGTACTGGTTGGAATTGAAAAATTATTTTTGTGTTGGATAGTCCATTTATTGAGGAATGTTATAGGCTATATAACATCACGCTACGACCAATAGGAGCGGAGCATAAATGAAAAATGTTGCAAAAACGGGAAAAAATATTCCTTTTTGAGAGCTTCCGTTGCGTGCGCTGCGTAAACGGTTTAAGTTACGCAAATATCATGTATGATGGAATTGTTCCTCTTTAAATGTTCTAAAAAAAAGTCCGCGGCAGCATATGTCTATCTTTTAAGATTAACTCGCTATAACCTTTTTTATGGTAATCAAATTTGTTCGAAATTAATGCATTATTTGCGAAGGAGTTTTCATAAACATGGTATTAATCCTTATCCAAATAAATACGTTATTCATCACAAGTATTTAATTTTGAACAAAGTTGCCCTTACATCATTTAATTTCAATGAATATCTTAGGAGATATAACTGTTTTATAATAACTCCGCAGCAAAATAATGATCAACTCTGCGAGGTAGTCTATTCTAAAGTTGAAGAGTTAGTTTTTAGGGTTCCGCACCCAAAGGGTAAAATGGGACCCTATTACTAAAACTCCGCTGTCCGTCTGTCTGTCTGTCTGTCCGTCCGTCTGTCACCAGGCTGTATCTCATGAACCGTGATAGTTAGACAGTTGAAATTTTCACAGATGATGTATTTATGTTGCCGCTATAACAACAAATACTAAAAAACAGAAAAAAAATTATATTTAAGGGGGGCTCCCATACAACGGACATGATTTTTTTTGCCGTTTTTTTTGCCCCGCCCGCGTGGATGTCGGTTATCGCGTAAAAAAGTAGCCTATGTCCTTCTCTATATCCCAGGCGGTCTATCGGCGGTATCTCAGCGGTTTAGGCGTGAAAACGTTACATACAGACAGACAGACAGACAGACAGAGTTACTTTCACATTTATAATATTAGTAAGGATTTTATGGATGGTACGAAACCCTTCGTGCGCGAGTCCGACTCGCACTTGGCCGGTTTTTTGTTTTTTGAACGCGCTAATCTCTGGAACTGCGAGTTGGATTTGAAAAAATCTTTTTGCATTTTACAGCCCAATTCTTGAGGAAGAATAACATTCCTATTAACTAGGACACAATTTTTTTTAAATGAAAGTTTATGCGAAAATGAAGTAAAATCACGGGCAGGCAATGTGTTGCGACGGGGTGGGTCGGGGGAACAAGAAATTTAACGCGGACGAAGTCGCGGGCAGAAGCTAGTGAATAATAATGGTGCTACAACACTGCCTTACGGTACCCCGACTAAGCATTTGCGATATTCAGAAGTATATGTAATTTCTGTTTTAGTATATGGGCATATTTTCTTTATGCATGTAAATTGTTCCCGATTCATTAGGTATGATTTAATAAATTGAAGGATATTCCCTCTGATGCCATATTTTTCCAATTTGTTTAGGAGTATTTTGTGACTAACGTAGTCAAAGGCCTTCGTCATGTCCATAAATAATGCTACTACAGGAGTTCTATTATCTACATTAATAAGAACGTGTTAACAAGCGCATATATTATAGCTTGTGGGTGAACTTGGCAGAGCATTTCCTAGCAGAGCATGAAAAAATTAGAGTTCTATTCGCATGCGGCAGAGTTCTAGAGTTCCTTATACTTAAAAAAAATAGTTCTGCCGTTTTTGCCTGAAAAAAGTCAAATGAAAATATGCTCTGCTAACTTCCGCTAGCAGATCATTTTTTCCAAAATTTAAATTTTAAAACTGATTTAAGTGCACAACGGTGAGTTCTATAGTTCCTAATACTTTTCCGAAAGAGTTCTGCCGACCTAAATAAATAAAAAAATAAAACAAGAATATTGAATTGTTACTGGAAAAAGATAATCATTTTTATAAAACAGCCATGAATAACGTATTTTTTGGATTTACGTAGATTCTTCGGGACATAATTAGTAAAAAAGACTCCAGAAATAGAAAAAAATACTAAATCAAAGCAGAAGTCTCACGGAAATATCAACAGAGCCGTGTGAAAAGATAGGCTAAAAGAAATCGAACTTTCACGCTGTGTTTAAGTTAGTGTCTGTATAGCGGGGTTAATGCTTTTATTTTTCCTAAAACCATATTGTTCGGCGATTCAAATTTTGTTGGTTTCTAAGAAGGAATATATGCTTTTATGTAGTATTTTTTCAAATATTTTAGAAAAGACTGGAATAAGGGCAATAGGTCTGTAGTTGCTGGGATCTTGCCTGTTACCTTTTTTGAACATTAGTTTAATTATAGAATTTTTTAGCTTTTCCGGGAATATGCCTTTCTCAATGCAATTATTGATAATGTGACTGAGTATGGGTGCAATAATGAAAGATGTAGCTTTAATCACTTTGGTGGTTATATCGTCATATCCGGTGCTGTTAGAATTTTTCAGAGAATTTATTATTTAGATAATGTCAGCTGGTACCGTGGGTTCATAAATATTGAATTAGAAATTGTGTCATACGTAAGCATATTATTATAGTCATGTTACTCTGAGATTGAATTTTTTTATGAAATATTCATTAAATGATTACGCTATTTGTTCTGGACTGTTAATAACTTTATCTATATATCTATATATCTTCTATATATATTACTAATATATAAAGCTGAAGAGTTTGTTTGTTTGTTTGTTTGAACGCGCTAATCTCAGGAACTACTGGTTGGAATTGAAAAAATCTTTTTGTGTTGGATAGTCCATTTATTGAGGAATATTATAGGCTATATAAAATCACGCTACAACCAAAAGGAGCGGAGCATAAATGAAAAATGTTGCAAAAACGGGAAAACATATTCCTTTTTGAGAGCTTCCGTTGCGTGCGCTGCGTAAACGGTTTAAGTTACGCAAATATCATGTATGATGGAATTGTTCTTCTTTAAATTTTCTAAAAAAAAGTTCGCAACAGCATATGTCTATATTTTAAGACTGACTCACTATAACCTTTTTTATGGTAATCAATTTTTTTCGAAATTAATGCATTATTTGCGAAGGAGTTTTCATGAGCATGGTATCCTTATACAAATAAATACGTTATTCATCACAAGTATTTAATTTTGAACAAAGTTGCCCTTACATCATTTCATTTCAATGAATATCTTAGGAGATATAACTGTTTTATAATAACTCCGCAGCAAAATAATGATCAACTCTGCGAGGTAGTCTATTCTAAAGCTAAAGAGTTAGTTTTTAGGGTTCCGTACCCAAAGGGTAAAATGGGACCCTATTACTAAAACTCCGCTGTCCGTCTGTCTGTCTGTCTGACTGTCCGTCTGTCACCAGGCTGTATCTCATGAACCGTGATAGTTAAACAGTTAAAATTTTCACATATGATGTATTTATGTTGGCTCTATAACAACAAATACTAAAAAACAGAAAAAATAATATTTAAGGGGGCTCCCATACAACGGATATGATTTTTTTGCCGTTTTTTTGCTCCGCCCGCGTGGATGTCGGTTATCGCGTAAAAAAGTAGCCTATGTCCTTCTCTATATTCCAGGTCGATCGGTTCAACGATTTAGGCGTCAAAACGTAACATACAGACAGACAGACAGATAGACAGACAGACAGAGTTACTTTCACATTTATAATATAAGTAAGGATATGGATTTCGGTTTTTTGTTTTTTTAACGCGCTAATCTCTGGAACTGCGAGTTGGATTAGAATATATTTTTTGCATTTTAGAACATTCTTGAGGAAGAATTACATTCCTATTAACTAGAACACCATTTTTTTTAAATGAAAGTTTATGCGAAAACGAAGTAAAAGCACGGGCAGGCAATGTGTTGCGACGGGGTGGGTCGGGGGAACAAGAAATTTAACGCGGACGAAGTCGCGGGCAGAAGCTAGTTATAGATAATTATTTGGTCTATTCCTACTTTTGGATGATTTATTTTCTGTTTATTCATTATACTCCATGTAGCTTTACTCTTGTTTACAGAATTAATAATAATAATTAATTAGTATTAATTCAGTATTAAAATTATCAAAATATTTACATAAAATCTTAGAAATAACTTACAAAGGTATTATAATGTTAGATGCCTGTACTAGGGTAAACCTGTATCACAGGCGGCATATTTCTTGCAAATCATAGAACAATATTTTTTTAACTATATTTAACATTAGAAAGTCTTAAGATAGTGATAAAATTTGATTAATTAATTATTTTATACCTAGTTTACTTAAATACTATGTACCTAAAGAGAGAGATATATATATATATATCTATACATATAATAAAATCGTAGCGAAGTCAAAACTGTACATTGAATATTTTTGAAAAAAAGCTCCACTACTAAACTGCCACGAGGTCTGGGAACGATACTGATGCCGAAAATACAGTTTTTAGAATTTTTGTCTGTTTATCTGTTTGTCTGAATGTATGTTCCAGCTAAACGCAAAAACTACTAGACAGATTTTGTTCAAATTTTGCATAGATATTCCCTATAGGTCGGATAAATTATCACGCTATTTGCTATGGGGGCAGAGCAGTATTGCATTATGTTTTGAGATGGGTCCATGGGCAGGTACCTTAACCGTGGTCGCTACAAGAAAATGGTCTTAAGAGACTATCCCTAACTTTTAGAAAAAAATGGAGCTGCATTCACTGATTTTGAAAAAAATGTACAGTCAGCAAGAAAATGGGCAATTTTCCCAAAAATATTTTTTGATGCCAATCGATCCTGTTTTCTTACAAGGATCAAAAAACTCTATGGGACCAACTGAGGTTTGAGTACTAGAAAAGTCAGAATACGAAAAAAGTTTTCCCATACAGGTCGTGAGACTGAGAAGAGAACGAACACAATGTATCAGTGTATGTGTATGCCAACAGTCGAATTTCTATTACTACTTCGCTGTGTTGAATAGGAAACGAATTTATCAGATAGTTACAGATTTAATCTTTTAAATAATTATCATACCTTATGGATCTAAGCAGTCAATTATGACATATTATGCTATTTCAGTCAACTTTCAACAAAGCAATGCAAATCTGATTTCAATTCCAAAGAATTGATATTTATGTGCTTCTTTTTAGGGATCCGTAGCAAATTGGTAAAAACGAACCCTTACGGTGCGACTCAGTCTGTCTGTCCGTCTGTCTGTTACAGCTAGATATCTCAAGAACTACTAATGCTATCAACTTGAAATTTGGAAT
The DNA here is from genome assembly GCA_947523025.1 of Dryobota labecula. Lineage (NCBI taxonomy): Eukaryota > Metazoa > Arthropoda > Insecta > Lepidoptera > Noctuidae > Dryobota > Dryobota labecula. The sequence continues at coordinate 24,906,110 of OX383301.1, forward strand.
AATTTTAGATGACGTTTGCCCAACTATGTTGCAAATAAGAAAGTTTTTTTTTTGCAACTGGGACTTAACTGGGTGTCTTATCGAAGTGGGACTACTAGAGTATGTGGGGTATCGTATGAAAGAGCGCTATTTGCTATTTATTCATAAATTTTTTTTAGGCTAAATTTTTTCGACTTTTGACAAAAAAAAAAAAACCTTTCACCCTTATCTCCGTTGTTTGCACAGAAAAATCTAAAATTATTTTATGTGATAGTAGTTTATGTAAAGATTACCGGAAAAATAAAACGATTTCTCTAAATAACACACTTTTCAGAAATTATCAACAAAAATTACATTAGTTCCATTTTCGGTCAAGAGATGGCGCTGACCTAAAACTGCAATATTGTATACCGCAGTGTTTTGAAAATTCTCTGATGAATATTGACCTCGCCGCTGAAAATTTAAAAACATTTCACGGTTCACAACCAAAATGTCCTCCTTCCTACCTACTCGCAGATTGCTTTGGGTTAAGCACAGTAAGTTGTAGTTTTTTGTGGGCACATAACTATTTAGGTGCTAATACGAATAAAGCTATAAAATTTTGATGGTACGGAACCCTCGGTGCGTGAGTCCGACTCGCCCTTGACCGGTTGTTTTACATTTTGTTACTGTAATTTTGATAGTTCGAAGAACTTTATAGGGCTTTTTTTTTATTGGAAATTATCAAATAACTTCTCCCGCTCTGGGGGGAGTGCGTGTCAGACTTTTACTGACTAAAACTTCAGTTGCCTTTGTTCCAGGGCCACGGTATCCCTTTCGGAAAACCCGCAACCCTGGCAACATTGGTCCTAGCGGATCCCGTCACAGTTCATGCTGACATCTATTTGTGACACGCGTAGAACACATCGCGCCGTCAACCTGGGCATGGTCCTTACCAGACGGCGAGCTGCCCATTGCTCGCCGTCCGCAAGCCCGCACCTACGGTGGCCGGGAATCGCCAATTGATTCCCGCCGCCCAGGGCGTCTTCTGCGGCGACTGGGGCGTGACGGCGCACAAACTACCTCTCCCTCACGCGTTCCGCCTCCTCCTTCGCAAGCATTACTGCTTCGCAGAAGGAGGTGACGGCCTTTTTTTTTTTTTTGAAATATTTTCAATGTACGGAAACTCCTCGCCTACAGATTTATTATATACTAGCTTCTGCCCGCGACTTCGTTGGCGTGGAAGTCGTAACACGACACAATATACTAAAATACCAGCCACATTTTAATAAAACTTCCTTGAATACTACGTTTGTAGTTTTGGTCACAGCAGTCAAAATATACAGAGAGTCAGGACTGCTGACGCGACAGCAAGCAACGTACAGTTCCATGTTCTATGGTAAAGGGTTTGGTTTCCGCACTTAGTCCTTCAGGTCGACCATTGTACATGGGCCAAGGCGGTCATCAGTGGTTATTCCAATCAGCCCACCTCCCTCTAGAAGATAATTACGTCTCCCGGTCTGTTTAGAACATCTGTGAAAGATCTGGGTGCCCCGAGGGTATCTGTTCTAATCTGGGTGATGCCTGTGCATTCAAAGAGCACATGCACGACGTTTTCCTCAGCCTCCATGCAAGCCCTGCACAGAGGATTGTCCGATATTGTGTGGAAGTGTTGGTTTAGCGAGCAGTGTCCCGTGATGGTCCCCGTCACCAGGCGCAGGCCGGTCCTGTCCAGAAGTAATAACCGCCTGGTTAGCCTACCATCTAATAAAGGCATAGCCTCCCTGGACTATCTGCAGGTCGGTGTCGAGGTCCACCAGCTCTTTTATAGTGAATTATTGAAGGCCTGTGTTCCTGGAAATATTACACGAATGGCACAACACTGATACCTACATTGAATGTTTCTCATTGTCATTCTTACAGATTATTCCTGGCGAACAGCTATCACTAATATAATATAACAGTACATTGTAATTGTTAACACTCGGGAAGTCAAGTATAAGTCCCCTCTTTGAGGAGTGGCTTGAGAGGCGCCACGGCCTCCTCACTTTCCGCCTGACGCAGGTCCTCACCGGACACGGTTGTTTCGGGAGATTCCTGTTTAGGATAAGGCGGGCGGAAACGCCCGGGTGCTATCACTGTGTGGATCGCCCGGAGGACACGGTAGAGCATACGGTGGAGGCCTGCCCGGCTTGGGTAGAGCACCGCCGCGCGCCGTGTCCTCACGGAGGCGATCGGTGGCAACGATTTCTCGCGTCCGGTCTTGGTCCAGGCCATAGTACGGAGCGAGAGTGCATGGGAGGCCGTCACCTCCTACTGCGAAGCAGTAATGCGCGCGAAGGAGGAGGCGGAACGCGTGAGGGAGAGAGGTGGGAATGGTTTTTTTTTTTTTTTTTTGTCAAAAGTCGAAAACAATGCGGCCTAAAAAAATGTTTAAGAATGTGCAAATAGCGCTCTTTCATACGATACCCCACATGCCCTAGTAGCCCGACTTCGAGTTTTAAAATCCCCGTTAAATCCTAGATGCAAAAAAAAAATAAATTCAATGTACAGTTTTGACTTCGCTACGATTTTATTATATGTATAGATACAGATATCTCGGTTTAGTGATTAGTTTTTGTTTCATCGCAATCGCTTCACTCTATCAAAAGATATTATCAATTTAAAGTCTTCAAGAATTTAACTATTCAGTTGAAACACGTAACGACATCTACTAACCTAAAATGACACTATCGTGAACAGGTTAGGTTATAGGTTTCTGAGAGTGTTTTTTTCACACTGCGCGCGCAATCTTAACTCGATACATTGTGAATAGATTAATAACTCCCTATAACCCAATCAAAGGTTAGGCTAATTAAAATATTCTAAATGCGTTGTTAAATAGTTTAGTAGTAGTGCTATAGTAGTAGTGGCGCTATACTTAATTTATATATATCTTGGAGATCGGAAGGTTTCTCTCGTTATCATTAGCCATATTTTAACTACTGTGGGCGTACTGTGGGTAGTGTTGGTTATTGCGCAATAGAAAAACCGATTTATACTCAAAAGTCATTTACTCAACCTGAGATAGAACTTTAAAGATTACATAAGACAGTCCCCCAAAACGCCCGGCCCTTCACCACTTCCTAGTGCTTTAGCTGGGAAGAAGAAGAAGCGGAACAAACTCCCCAGCAGCACATCTGTCTGTTCAGTTAGAAGAACTTTATTCTATACAATAACGGGTATGCAAAGTAATTTATGTAGGAACACGACACAACTATACCGGACGCGCAACAGTTTCTAGACGTCTTCACTGCTTAACCACCACCGATGAACTCCACTTGTCGAATGTGCGGCGGACACTTATAGCTGGTCGAACGTTATGTCGTAGACTTTGTCATGCACCGCTAGGCAGCGCTAGCGTCACCATTAGTCAAGAACCGATGGCTCGAATCCACCAACTCCATCGAACGCCAACAAATGGCGCTGCCGTACCGGATACAACTCTTCTCCGACATATACTTAATTTATTTAACATGGAACAATAAAGATAATAAATATGCATTCCTTTAAAAACTATTTATCTATAATATAATGTTTTTTTTTTTTTTTAGTCTACATAGCTTACAGTGTTTGTTTGAACGTTTTCCCATGCGTAATATTTTGATAGTATCACTTTGTTCTTTTTACCTCATTTTCTGAATCGCGGTGTCAAGATTTTCCGTGGAAGAATGGCCCTCGCTCATGTATAAACTTAATTTTCAATTTTCAAAGAGAAGAGAGTTCTGTGTCCTTGATCTTGACTTCTTCATTGTCTGATGTAATAAGTGTTTCGTTCCGCGTTTATTTTGGGCTAAACACAGCTGATGTTCCTTCCAGCAAACAATTTTTTTTTTTATGTCGGTTTGCCTATAATACTTCTCAGTAATCCATTATTAAGCTCAGGGCCAAACATTGTCCATTGCGGGGGTGGACCTTAGTATTGGTTGCTTTTCCCACGGCCAACTTTATGTAGCTCTTTCGCGTGTGATGAACCCTTTTTTTTTTTGGGTGGGATATTATCCAATACCCGTGTTCCTTCAGTTGCCTCTGTGCCAGGGCCACGGTATCTCTTTCGGATAAACCCGCAGCCCTGGCAGGCACCGGTCTCGGCGGAACCCGTCAGTGCGTGCTGAATTCTCTTTGAGGCGCGCGGGGAACACAACGCACCGTCGACCCGGGCCTGGTCATTACCGGACGGTGAGCTGCCCATAGCTCGCCGTCCACAAGCCCGCGCCTATGGTGGCCGGGAATCGGCTACCGATTCCAGCCGCCCAGGGCGTCTCCTGCGGCGACTAGGGGCGTGAAGGCGAACAGACAGCCGCTCCCTCACGCGTTCCGCCTCCTCCTTCGCGAGCATTACTGCTTTCGCCGAAGGAGATGACTGCCTCCCATGCACTCTCGCTCCGGACCATGGCCTGGACCAGGGCCGGATGCGAGAGATCGCCGCCTCCGAGCGCCTCCGTGAGGACATGGCGGTGCTCTGCCCAAACCGGGCAGACCTCCACCGTATGCTCCACCGTGTCCTCCGGGCGATCTACACAGTGGTAACACCCGGGCGTTTCCTCCCGCCTAATCCGAAACAGAAACCTCCCGAAACAACCGTGTCCGGTAAGGATCTGTGTTAGGCGGAAGGTGAGGACGCCGTGGCGCCTCGCTAGCCACTCCTCAAAGAGGGGACATATCGCCACAATTGTGGCGTGCCCAGCGCTGGGTTGTGACAATCGCACCCTCCAAGTCGCCATGAGATCCCGCCGGAGCTCTGTCCGCTGTGCCGTGATTTCTCGCGGCAGCGGAGTAACGCCCCAGCGTTTCACCTCCTTGCGCCACTCCCATATGAGCGCGAGGATTTTTACCTCTAGATCCCAAGGCGGCAATCCGGCAAGGAGGCTCGTCGCCTCACCGAAGACCGTGCGGTATCCCCGTACCAGCCTGATGGCCGTGACCCTTTGGGACGCGTTCAACCGGCGGGCAGGTCGTCGCCTCAAGGAACGCGCCCACAACGGTGCCCCGTAAAGGGCCATGGACCGCACGACCCCCGCATAAAGCCTCCGGCACGAGGCGTTTGGACCCCCTAGATTGGGCAAGAGCCGCTTCATGGCAGCCCCGGCTCGCTCCAATCTGGGAGCCAAACGTCGGAAATGCTTCGCGAAATTCCACCGACAGTCGAAGACGAGTCTCAGAAGAATATATAGAGAAGCATTTTCCTAAAAACACAAAATTTTGTGGCAGCTTTTTTCTAAACAAATTCACCAGGCCTGGTCGAAACATTCTCCCAATAGAGGAGGTGATACACCTTCTATAAGCGGCACAATATTTTTTTCCGACATCCACGCGAACAAAGTCGCGGACACAGCTAGTTGCCAATAAAACTTACAACTTTGATCAACCATTTTGAAATTTAGTTACTACTAGCTTTTGCCCGCGGCTTCGCCCGCGTGGATGTCGATTATTGCATAAACTACCCTATGTCCTTCTCCATATCCCAATATCCCATATCCCATATTCTTATATTAATTTTAATGTGATTCACTATGTGAATAGAAACCGAAACAAATGATTTAATATAATAAAAGTACTTATGATTTGAACGTCTAATGAGTCTTTACCTAAAGATAGCAAACGCAAAATCAAAATACGAAATTTCACTCAAATTCTTAAAGCAATCATGTACCAAATTACAACACAAAATAAAAATGCGACACAAATAATAATTTTAAAATAATTCACGTAAGTACCAACAATGTGAAAACAAAACGAAATCCTCCGAAGTGTCGCAAGATACACCGTTTGTGCTAAGAAAACACTCGAAATCTAATGAACACCATTGGTGCATAACTTTTCTCAGGGTCACGTTCGCAATTGGACGAAATATTTGACATTTATTTTGTACTTGCAACACAATCTGGCTGTAGAATTCGATTAATCGACTAATACTTGACCGGTATTATACATTTTAGCGGGAACACCACTAAAGGAACGAAAAAAAAAAAACAAAACAAAATACGTTTGTACTCTGTGGTCGTGTGGCGGTGTGGCGCGATGTAAACATTCATCAAGGTTATACGTGCGTAAAGTAATGGATTCAATGAGAAAACGGTTTAATCATAGAAGAATCTTATACAGAATTACTGAGAAATAAATGTAGATTTCGTATTGAGTGTTAGTTTATCGAAAAGTGATAAATATGTCAGTGAAAAAGTAACGAAAGTTTTGGAATGCACAAATTTTGATCATAAGGCCGCCGTGTTTAGTAATGTTTTTATGATAAATATTCTTGTATACCGTTTGAAATACACGTAAGTAGCTAGCTTATTTATCTACGAACATAGTTTGGCTAATAGCTACTGATATTATAGCGTATTGTTATCGTAATCGTATTTCCAAGAGTAAAATTCGGCAAACAAATACCTATAAAAATACAATAAAATGGATATAGTATGTTATCCTTAAGAGATAGACATATGCCATCGCGGAATTTTTTGAAGACCTTTATAAGATACATAATTCCACCATACATTATTTTGTTATATCTCAAAGGGTTTAGACAGCGTTTTCGTTGAAAGCTCCCAGACGGCTTATTTTTTTCCGACAACTCCAACAAATATCGTTTATTTATACAAAAATGTATACAAAAACTTAACAAATTATATACTAAAACCTTCCTCGAGAACCAACCTATCCATTGGTGAAAACAGCATGAGAATCGGTGCAGTAGGTTTTGAGTTTATCGCGAACAGACAGACAGACAGACAGACAGACGCGGCGGAGGACTTTGTTTTATAATATGTAGTGATAGTGAAGCGCATTTACTTATTTTTTTTTTTTTTTAAACTTTGCCCCACACTAGGATTTCTCCTGTATCGTGGGTGCGTTTACAAACATTTAAACTCACATACACAAACAACCAGACCCGTAACAACTACTTGTAGATCATACAAATATTTGTTTCGTGCGGGAATCGAACCCGCGACACGCAGCGCAGCAGTCAATCGCTTAACCACTGCGCCAACCGTGTCGTCAAATATTATCTGCGATTCGAAAAATACTAACGCGGCGGTCGTTATATTGCCTTTCAATTAATGTATGTATGTATACGGTAACTGGAGAGGTGATGCACCGCTCCTCGAAATCCTCGTTCCTACATGGCTACCACGTAAGATAACTACGGCTCGATGATACCTCAGACGGAGTTAACTTGATGACCACGAAGTGCTACGTTTACCCAAATACCTGCATCATCTTCCTGCCCTTGTCCATTGTTACTGGGAGCCAGCAAACCACGTTTTGTCTTCCCTTCTCCCTGTCAACCGTCACTCTATCATGCATTCCTTTTTCTTTCATATCATTCCTCACACAATCCATCTCTATGTGTCCCAAATACCTGCACTATGTATTATTTTCATACCAAATCTGTAAATCCACAACCATAATTTATTTCAATTTCAGCAATTGATACCGAACAACCGTAACTCGCCCGACCACGGGACGTGTGTAAGGCCTTTAACAGATCCGTGCTGAACCTATTATTACATTGTGTATTCATATAAGTAGTACCTCGATACATTCTCCTCGGTTTATTGCACTAACTGCATAGTTAATAGGCAGAGTCGAGAAAAACCTCTCCGCCTTCATGAGTTAACAAAATACTCGCATAAACATAAATGGTTACGATGCGAAAAAAATTAACTCGTTTCTAAAAGGTTGTAAGTTGTTAAGTCTGCGTTACTTTTTGCCGTCCTTTGCATACTGTAACAAAAACGTTTACCTTCATTACTATTGCTATAATTGGCGTAACGCTAATAGAACACATTAATTTGTGGAATAAATTATATTAAATACGAATTCCTTGGTTCGACTTGCTTGGAATGTAGAAACAATATGTGTGTGAGCTAGTTAGTAAGTGCTTGTTCAAGTGTCTGTACAGTAACGGAGCTGGACAATTGTTCGTGAAACGGTCGTGTTATGAAAGAGCCTCGTGTACGTTTTCTCATAAATATTATTATAATGTCACGATAGGAAGTGGCGCGCTAGTCATTTCACATAAGCGCTGTGAATTGTTGTAATCAGAGCATATCAAATGGAATTCAATGGTACATTACGTTTTGGCACGCACACGACCGTCTCACTCAGTACTGTGACACCACACACTGGTCTCCGCAGAAGGACAACTCCATGCGAACTGCAAACAATGTGCCATATCAAAAATAGAGTGTGGACTGTGGAACCCTTCACAGTCCACACCCTATTTTTGATACTAGCCTACCCAGGCGATGCAGTAGTTCACGTAATATCATCAGAACTTTCAAAATAATTCTGAAAATAATAATAATTTTTGAGTTTACCTTATTTTAAATATGTCGGTGACGGATTGTATCTGGTACGCCAGCGCCATCTAGTGGCGTTCGATGGAGTTGGTGGAGTTCGCGCCATCGAGTATTGACTAATCGGGACGCCAGTGCTGTTTAGCGGCGCATGACAGATTCAACAACATAACGTTCAACCGGTCAAATTCAAAGTCAAAGTCAAATAATTTATTTCAAATAGGCACGAAGATGCACTTTTGAACGTCAAAAATTACATGAATAGTTAATTGATTCTAGTTGCGCCTTCCAAAATGTAGTTATGTATGGAGAAGAATGGGCAAGAAACTCCATACTTACTCTTTTAAAATGTTAACAATAGTTTGTATACATTAATTAATATTTATAGGTGAAGACTATGTACCTAGAATAAATAAATAAAAAATATAAAAATTTCATCAAAATTACTTACCACAATTGGTAAAAAGAATGAAAAGTGAAGTAATAACAGAAAAATTAATAAATACGATAGGTACATGGTGCTCACATATTTACAAACATTGTATATGATTTCCCAAAAAAATAAAAAATAAAAACAACATATAATAAGTCAGTGTGTGAGTTAAAATATTAATCACAGAAAATAAAATTAATATCATAAAAATTATAAATTATACAGTTAAATTAGCAACCAGTTTGATTTTGTCTAGACTCTAAATTGTCCTATGGAGCAGGACCAGCATGTTTCCAAGCATTCTTATCTTGGATATAATCCTCTAATTTGTAATATGCTTGTTTACAAAGTGTACTTTTAATATGAGTTTTAAATTTTCTCTCATTTAATTGTAATATATCAGAAGGTATTTTATTGTAACATTTAACACAGTACCCCATAAAAGATGTATGTACCTTAGATAATCTGAAAAATGGTTGATCTATTTTATCTTTATTTCTAGTATTAAAATTATGCCTATCACTGATTTTATTAAAAATATGTAGATTTTTTCTTACATACATAATATTTTCATAAATGAATTGGCAAGGTACCGTCATTATATTAATCGTTTTAAATAGTTCTCTAAGAGATTCGCGGCGATGTAGATTATAAATGGCTCTGACAGCCCTCTTTTGTAAAATAAAAATGGATTCAATGTCGGCAGCCCGACCCCACAGTAAAATGCCATACGAGATAATGCTATGGAAGTAGCTAAAATAAACTAAACGCGCGGTTTCTATATCTGTTAACTGTCTTATCTTTCGAACAGCATACGCGGCCGAGCTTAGCCGCCCCGCAAGAGATGTTATGTGAGGTCCCCATTGTAATTTCTCATCTAGCGTGATTCCTAGGAAAACCGTTTGATTAATAAATTCCAGTTTTTCTCCGTTCAATATGATGTCACATTCGCTACTTCTAACATTAGGTAACTTAAATCGAATGCATTTGGTTTTTTTATTATTTAGTACCAAATTATTTACAGTAAACCAATTTTGGACCTGAAGAATAGAGTTATTCACGTCGTCAAGTTTTTGTGACCGTCGATCTATTTTAAAAATCAATGATGTGTCATCTGCAAATAACACCATCTGCGGTTGATTTTGAAGTAATTGGGGTAAGTCGTTAATGTAAACTAAAAAGAGGAATGGACCCAATATCGAACCTTGAGGAACGCCCATTTTCATTTCAGACCCTAATGAGTTTACGCCGTTTACCTGAACTTTAACCTTCCTGTCCGTCAGGTATGACCTAAGTAAATCAAGAGCGATATTCTTAATTCCGTAGTGCTCCAGTTTCAGCAGAAGTGTCTCATGGTTTACGCAATCGAACGCCTTAGAGAGGTCGCAAAAGATTCCAATGGCATCTTGTGCTTCTTCCCAAGCGTTAAAAATGTTCTTTATTAGGGTGACACCGGCGTCAGTTGTACAACGCCCCTTGGTGAAACCATACTGTTGTTCATGAAAGATGGAGTTTTTATTAAAGTGACGTAACATTTGATTGAGTATCAACTTTTCAAACACCTTACTGAGAACTGGAAGAATTGACACAGGCCTATAGTTGTTAGGTTCCTTACTATCACCGGATTTGAACAATGTAACTACTTTACTGTGTTTCATGAGATCTGGAAAGACTCCTTGGTCTACACTGGTGTTAAATATGAAAGCTAAATAGGGCGCAATGGTTTCGATAATAGACCTACAGACTTTTACAGACATTCCCCAAAGATCTTCTGTTGATTTAATTTTAAGATCTTTAAAAGCTTTTATAACAGCCTGGGGGTTTGTGTGTTGAAACCTGAACTCCAAAGGGCATGCCTTTACATTCTTTCTAAGTAAAGCAGCAGAAAGCGCGGGTGAGGAATTTAAAGTTTCTGTAGTTTTAAAGGGAATATTACCAAAAAAGTTTTCAAATTCCTGAGCTATTTCTACATCGGAGTTGATGGGGCCATGTGCAGTCTCTAAATTAAATTCAGTATTTTGCTGTTTTTTCCTACCTGTTTCATTATTTATTATTTGCCAAGTAGTTTTTATTTTATCATCACCTGATTTTATTTTATTGCTAATATAAAGAACTTTAGCTATTTTGCATACATTTTTAAATATTTTTGAATATTTTGTAACATATTTATGAAAGCTAGTATTATTCATATGTTGCTTTAGGCCATAAAGTTCAAATAGCTTTTCCCTGCTTTTACGAATACCTGGAGTTGCCCAATCACTAAATGAACTTTGTATAAATACTTTTAGTCTTTAGTGGAAATGTGTCATTAAATTGCGTATTTAATAGTGAAAAGAACTCCGCGTAGAACTCATTTGGGTCATATACTTTATTAAAACTCTGAAGACATAATTTACTGGCCAAAGAATTATTTAATTTTTCTAAATTTTTACATGTAATTGGCCTAAACCTTATTTGAATTTTTTGTAAAGGCATGTAAGAGCAAAATGTTATTGTTTGTCCACTGTGATCAGATGGCAACTTATTTACGATTTGTTTGTGTAAGTAATCACAATTACAAAATATATTATCTATACAAGTGGCAGAAGACGCTGTGACTCAGGTTGGTTCAATAAAAACATTTGACAAATCAAATGACCTAAAAAGACTTAACAATCTGACACTATTCAAGTTATTTTCTAATAAATTAATATTAAAATCACCACATACGATTATTGATTTACTACTAATACTAAGTTTCATTAACACATCTTCCATTACAGAATCGAACATAACAAGATTCTGGTAACTTGGAGGTCTGTATACGCATACTATAACATGCTTATCGAGCTCAACACAGGACAATTCAATTGTGTGTTCAACAGACAGTTCAATGATGTCTTTTCGTTCTATAGATTTAATCGATTTTTTAATCAATATTAATGATCCGCCGTGTATCATACGTTTTCGGCTGAAATGGCTGACTATGCAATAATTTTCATAGTTAATTGACATTACTTGATGATCTTTCAGCCAATGTTCTGTTAAACAGATGACATCAAACTTAGTTTTTTCCAAAAATAATTCAATTTCCAGTAATTTGGAAGAGCAACCTTGGATATTTTGATTAAATAATTTTAAAGTATGTTGCTCTCCCTTTGTTTTTTTATTTTTAAGTGTTACATGGCCAGAAGATACCTTTTTATTATTCACTAATAATAATTGGTTATTTGAAGGAGTAACTTCTGTTGTCTTACTAACTAGTTTAAAGAATTATCCGGAGTGACCTCCACAATTACAAGTGAAGAATCTATAATGCCCGTATGAGTTCCAGCAGGTAGAGAATATCCTATCTGACTGGTAGTGGCCTCCAATGATGTTGGTATTATAGGTGGATCCTCCTTCGTACAACATGATGATACATAATTAATCACTATGTTGTTAGTATAACTAGACAACACAGACTCGTCTCTAATACTACAATCTGTTACATTAGCTATAACCTCATTAATATTATATGCTATCAACATAGCAATCATATGTCTACATTCCCAAGACAGAGATAAAGTTCTCTGAGTTAACTTAAATCCACTAACAAACTTGTTAGTGTCAAAATACAATAATTTGTCACTATGACAACATGTCAGCCTGTGAATAGTATTATTCAACTTATAAATATAATTATTTTCAGCGTCAGATAAAGAATTAGAGTAGGGAAAAGCACATAACATCAGCTTTCCTACATTTAACTATAATAAGGTGTCTACACCATCCACTATGTCCTTTCTGGTAATACCAGTACTATTACCTAATAACAAAACCATTGTAGAATAATTATTTAGGTTTGTCTTTGCAATTCTTTTAATCATTTGCATTATAGTTGTTTAGAATCAAGTTCTTCTAACTGAACAGACGGATGTGCTGCTGGGGAGTTTGTACCGCTACTTCTTCTTCCCAGCTAAAGCACTAGGAAGGAAGTGGTGAAGGGATGGGCGTTTTGGGGGACTGTCTTATGTAAACTTTAAGGTTCTCAGGTTGAATAAATGATTTTTGAGTTTAATTCGGTTTTTCTATTGCGCAATAACCAACACTATCCACAGTACGCCCACAGTAGTTAAAATATGGCTGATGATAACGAGAGAAACCTACCGTTCTCCGACAAATAGATATTTTGGTTGAAACAATCTCTATTGGGTACCTAATCTCTATTGGTTATTTTCCGGGCGTGATAGTGTTTCCTCGCACTTCTATGCGCGCCTGCGCGTGCATCGTGTCGTGGCTCGCTGTAATACAGCAGTGTTACATGCGCTTGCGTCCGTCGGCGTCGCTATGAATCAGCGCTGTGTTATGTGCGGCCCGCGCCGCGCCACGCCGGCTGCGCTGCGGCCTGCTTTGAACTGAGATTGAACAGGACTGGCTGGCTTTACAGCCAGCCAGTCCTGTTCAATCTCACAGGCGTGAGCTTTATTATGTGCGCTAGCGCTAGTCGTTCATCATTACGAGCGTTTTTCTCGTAAGGGTAGTAGATCAACGAAACGATAAAAGACTGCGCTATTACGACATTCATGTAAAGGTTTTACTGTAGAGTCTATAGACCCAGAATATTCACTAATTTATCCACTATACAACGACCATTTTTAACGAACACATGCAAAAACTCAAGTAGGTACCTACTACTTCCTACTCGATCGTTATTGTTTGTTAATAATAAAAAAAACAACACACTACAATAGAACAGACATCACATTATTAGATAAAATTAACAAAACTGCACAAATCATAGACATAGCCGTTCCTAATAAACACAATCTACAGAGTACTATAGCAGAAAAACTTTCAAAATATATAGACCTTAAAATATAAATCAGCCGAATGTGGCGACTTAGCAATGTCACCATAGTTCCTATAGTATTGTCAACCACAGGTGTAATACCTAAACAGCTCGACCAATCTTTAAAAACACTCGATTTACCACCATACACTTATCAGACTCTCCAGAAAGCAGCAATCTTGAATACCTGCAGGATTGTCAGAAAATTTCTGCAAAATGACAACGAAACATCCATCCTCACTTCACACACACGAGCAGCAACCGTACGAACACAATCCCATGAACAGATACACTCACCATCACATAATCCAATCACACTATCATCTCATCATAATATAATCAATTTCCAGGGGTAGCACTTGGCTTCGGCCCGTACTATCCCATAAACCCGGCGCAACGCCGAGATACGTAAAAGTATAAAAACACAATAATAATAATAATAAAATATTTATTTGCGTAAAACATGGTATAAAATGGTGTTAAATACAGATTTATATGGCACAAACATGTTTAGCTAGGATAAAAACGTAGCATGCAAAATTATAAAGTTGGGTGAAGAAGGCATCAACCATCAATATTTTTAAAAACATCAATATTTTTTATCCAAAAATTGTTTTAAACTATAAAAACTATATTCCAGTAACCATTTATAAAACTTAATTTTAAATAATCTTATATTCAATGTTTTGAAGTGCCTTGGTATTTTGTTATAGACGCGCACACACATTGCTAAGCAATTATTATTGTATTTAGCTAGTCTAGGTAAATCATTCAACACTAGTTTACGAGGATCTCGTCTGTTCCTAGGAATAACCTCATTTGCAGTCTTAAATAATTGTTTATTTTTAATTACAAACACACATATTTCGTAAATGTAAAGTGACGGTAACGGTAACAAACCAAGTTTCTTAAATATTGGTTGGCATGAGTCGTCAGGTTTAAGACCGCAAATTGACCTCATGCACTTTTTTTGAGCGACGAATGCTCTACAGAAATCGGTGCTATTCCCCCACACTATAAGGCCATATCGTAGTAGCGATTCGACGTACGCGTGGTATGACATTTCAGCAGTTTTTATGTTAGTTACATTTTTAACTTGCTTTAGTGCGTATACAAATTTATTAATTTTTGTGCTGACAGTGCCTACGTGTTCTTTCCAATTAATGTCTTTATCGATTACTACGCCTAAAAATCTTGTATGCGTTACTTCTTTGATTTTATTAATATTGAGTTTAATGTCATTTTGAATATGTCGGAGACGGATTGTATCCGGTACGCCAGCACCATCTAGTGGCGTTTGATGGAGTTGGTGGAGTTCGCGTCATCGAGTATTGACTAATCGGGACGCCAGTGCTGTTTAGCGGCGCATGACAGAATCAACAACATAACGTTCAACCGGTGGCAAGTGATCGCCGCAGAGTTGACAAGTGAAGTAAAATAAATAAAAATAAAATTTTATTCAAAAAATTACAAGGTATAAAAATGAGTACAGTTTTGCTTAAATGTAAATTATATTCCTAAGACTTACGTGCCTGAACTAGGTAATCCTGTGTTTCAGGCGAAAAGTACTAAGACAGTCTTGTAAAAAATAATAAATAATCTAAAAGTTGTCAATAGACAAATATAATTATGTTCAGTAGCTCTTAGTTTCTAAATTTGATAAATAATTATTGTAGTATACATACATATTTACTTTAACACAGTTAATAAATTCTCTGTATCTTTGTAAGACATCCTCTGGAGAGCTTCCTTGAGAATTCTCTTACAATTTGTGTATTTCAGGGAGAAAATGTTTGCTTTCAAGTTTAGTCTGTTATAGAGGAGAGGACCGAGGTACAGGTAAAATTTGGATACAAAAACATGTTTAGTTGTATTTTGTGGGCAGACTATGTCTTTACGTCTTTTATTAGAATATTTAGTGCTGTAGGGTAGAGCTTTGTGTTGTTTTAATACAATGCCCATTATAAATAGTTGCCGAACTGTTAATACTTCGCAAGATTTGTATAGCAGGTTGGTAGGAAAAAGGAAAGGGCGGAAAGTAGACACTTTGAGAATCGCCCTCTGAGCTCTCTCGATGGTTAGTAACCTTGTTTTACCCGCTACACCCCATGTGGTAATACAGTAAGTTAATATCGATTGACATAGAGCAAAGTAAACTTGTCGAACTATTTTAGGGTCAGCAATATAGCGTAACTTTTTAAAAACAAATATCAACTTGCGAATTCTATTATTTAAAACTTCTATATGTTGTTTGAACGAAAGTGTTTCATCTATTATAACACCAAGGTATTTTGTTATATTTGCCATTTTAATGCTGGGACAAACACATTGGTTATCTGTGGGAATTGCGCAATAATGAGCATATAATGTTGTGGTCCTAGTTGGTGTTTGCTTGCGCATCGAAAACTTAATGTAATTTGTCTTGTCTGCATTTAATGTTAGTGAATTAAATTGAAGCCATTTATTAACAACATTGAATCCGTGTTGCGCAAGCTTGTAGACATTTTCTTCTGAGTCAGACGAAAAAAGAAGGGCAGTGTCATCAGCATAAGAAAAAATTTGGCCGTGATTTAGATTTAAATTACAAAGATCGTTTATGTATATCAAAAATAACGTAGGCCCTAAAATACTTCCTTGGGGAACTCCGAAGGACGTGTTTTTTTCATAATCGCTGAGAACATTACCAATCCTTACACATTGGTTACGGTCCTCTAGATAGCTCTTAAAAAGGTTTAGCTGGGTGCCTCTGATACCAATGGCTTCAAGCTTGTGCAACAGAATAGGAATAGAAACCGTATCAAAAGCTTTGGCGAGGTCCAGGAAGATTCCTACGGTGTGGTTACCTTTATCAAGTTCTTGTGCTAGATAGTCGGTCAGATGATGGACGGCATCGTCTGTTGACATTTTAGGCCTAAATCCAAACTGCCGTTTAGATAAAATTAACTTATCCTCCAAGTATTTGTAAAGCCTCTTATTTATAATTTTTTAGACACAGAGGCAGTAAGGAAATAGGTCTATAATTTGTCACTTGATCTTTACTACCTGATTTATAAACAGGGATAACAACAGATTTTTTTAGGCACTCTGGAAAAATACCTGTAGATAAACATTTTTGGAAAATATAAGTTAATGGCGGTACCAAAATACGCCTGAACTGTTTAATTATTTTATTTGGTATGTTATCCCAGCCAACCGCACAGTCATCCTTTAAACTCATAATTATCGTTTCTACTTCAGTCTCGTCAGTGTCTAGCAACGCAAAGGATGATAAAATAGTGCTACACGTAAATGGTGTGCTTGTTAGATATTGTGATTGGCCCTGTACTTTTTCAGCCAAACACTTTAAACGTTAACAAAAAAATTATTTGCTATGTTGGCAGATGTTAGTGGTGATGAGTGTGCTTGTAATAAACCTGATGATGACTGATTTTGTTTCGAGTTATACGTTACACTTTAAAAAAAAATCCAGATTTTTTTAAAAGTCAAAGTCAAAGTCAAAGATTTATTTGCAGATAAATATGGTTACAATAGTTCTTAACAATGGTAGTATAATGTAGCTTAACATATTTAATCATAACATAATGACATGCAAATTTTTGGTAGGTATAAGATTAGATCATTTTAATTTAAATTGAAAGAATTCTTTTATACTATAGAAGGATTTCTCAATTAACCAACTACGTAAAGCCCTTCTAAAGCGGATCATTGGAAGTTCTTTGATTTGATTAGGAATATTGTTATAAATCTGAATACACATAGGATAACAACTTCGCCGATATAGTTCCGTTTTCATTCTAGGAATAATTAATCTATTAGGATATCTAGTTTTAAACTCACACTTATCTCCCAGTTTTTCAAACATCTCAGGGTGAGATTTGGTAAATTTACACACTTCCTCAATATAAATACCTGTTAATGTAAGTATTCTAAGTTTACCAAACAGTGGTTTACAGGATGTAAGAGGGTCTACATTACAAATCGCACGTATACACCTCTTTTGTACAATGAAAGCTCTTTCGAGATGCACCGAGTTTCCCCATACCAGTATACCATAACGCAGTATTGAACCAACATATGCATGATAAGCCTGTAATGTGGCTTGTCTACTTGTAAGGTTAGATAAACGCCATAGAACATAAGCAAACTTACTAAGTTTTCCACATATCAATATGATTAATCCAGGAACACCTCTCATCTAGATCTATCCCAAGAAAAGTCATACTATCTGATTGATGTATTTGTTTATCTTTATATGTGATGTTTAAATCCATTTTATTCCAGTTTTTGTTAGAAAATTGTACATATTTGGTCTTATCTATGTTAGGTTTAAGGTTATTCTTTTCCATCCACGTCATTAATTTGCTTACGGTATTATTTATTTCCTCATTATAGTTTTCTTTATTTTTAGGGATAATTACGGCCACATCGTCTGCAAAGAGTATGCAGGGATGATCATCAGTTACTTCTGTCAGGTCATTGATGTATATCAGAAAAAGTGGGGGGCCTAAAATACTGCCTTGAGGGACGCCTGTGCAATTGTAACCTAATTTGGATTTAAATGACAGTTCACGGTTTTGATTTGGTTTATCCACAGTAATTTCTACTAATTGCGGTCTGTTTGTAAGGTAACTTTTTATCCATGTATTTGCTTTACCGCGTATTCCATATTTATCACATTTTTTTAGTAGTAGGTCGTGCAATACGAAGTCAAAGGCTTTTGACATGTCAAAAAATACAACAGTTGTCGGGATTTTCTGATCAATATTTTTAGTAACTATGTTAATTAAATTAAATGCCGCTGTGGTTGTCGATTTCCTTTTCTAGAACACATGCTGTTCATTTTTCAAAATTTGGAATTTTTCCATAAAATTCATTAAACGCGCATGCATGGTTTTTTCATAAACTTTCGCTAAAATAGGCAAGAGGGCTATCGGTTTGTAATTATCAACAATTTTTTTATTACCTTTTTTATGTATTGGTTTAATAGTTGTTATTTTCAATTTATCAGGAAACACTCCCGTGAATAAATAAGTCTATTAGATATTCTAGTACCGGAGTAATAATAGGGCCTATGTATTTTATAATTTTTGTAGGTATTTGATCATAGCCTGTTGAGTTTGTATCCCTGAGTGATTTTATTACTTTTCGTATTTCGCCATCATTTATGGGCATTACAAACATACTAGAATTAATAGGATCAATGTCATAATTATTAATGTTAATGTCAAAATCGTTGTACGTCAAATTGATAAAATAGTCATTTACATAATTGGCAATGTCCGTGGGGCTTGTCAGTGGGCCGGTCTCAGTTTCAATCTCCTCAATATTTGATTCCTGAGTTTGATTATTATTGGAATTATATTTAATGAAGTCCCATGACCCCTTACATTTATTTTTAGCCCTGGTTATATAATTTGTATAATGAATTTTTTGTGCTGTTTGTATACATTTTTTTAATAATTTATTATAGTTTAAGTATTTTAATTTACTGCCTTTGTCAGATGAGAAGTAGTATTTAAAGCGCAAGCACCTTTTGGTTTTAGCTGATTTTTTAATACCTTTGGAAATCCATTTTGTATATTTTTTCACTAGGTTGATTTTGATCTCAATTTTAAGGAAGCACAAATCAAAGAACAAGACAAGTGTATCGTGAAAGTGATTAAACGCACTATTAGCTTCCTGGCTAGAAAATATTTCCGTCCATTTTAAATTTGACAGACAGCTAAAGAACTTTTCTTTATTTTCTGTGCTAAAATCACGTTTACAAATTGTGCGAAAGCGAAGAGATGGAATTTTATTGTCTATTTGTATGAATATCATCTGAGCCGTTTCATGATCTATATTTCTAAAAGAGGGGGGTCGATATAAGGCAAGTATCGCTAAATCTGACCCAATTTTAATTAACAATCTATTACAGTCGTGCATATTAGGTTCCTCGACAGACACATTGAGATGATTTCTTGCATAAACTATCACCCCATTGTTCTGATTGTAGTTTATATTACTTTTATACATATTATATCCCGGAATTAGTGGTATGTTATATTTTTTGGAAAGCCAACATTCGGTTAAGACAATAACGTCACAGTTTATGTCGAGACGTTGTAGAAAAACGCAAAAGTTGTCGAAATTCTTAAAAATACTGCGAATATTTGGGTTAGTGTGGTTAGTGGACTAGTGTGGGAGGAAAGATATTGCTTACAGTGTTCAACGTCTGTACATGGCGATAAGGTTGATTAATGCTTGTTATAATTACTCAGAATAAAACTTCGTGTGGACTGTTTGACGGTTTATTTCTCACTAATGAATTTAAAGTAGTGTGGACTGTAAATACATGCATAGGTACACATGAATAGCTATGTATAGGCTACCAACATCATTTGCTGTTGCGCTTGGACATACCGCCCACCAAAGGATCTACCTTTCAATAAAATCAAAACAATAAAATACTAGGTACACAATGTTAATTGAACAACGAAAGAAATCAGAAACAAAGTAAGTTTCATCACTACAATTATCATAATATAAAGATAAGGATTAATAAAAGGTAAGAAACTAAACGTAAGTAGGTCAGTATTACTATAGATAATGTCGTAGGACTAGGTACATACATCATCAATATGCTACGCAACTAGAAATAGTAGGTATCCAAGTAAGTACAACATAGCTTAACGTAAACACTTTTTTATTACAAATAAGTAGGTAAGTTTTAGGTTCTTGCATTCCTAACTTCTGACCGCCCACCGTTCCAATTTAGTTTAAGTACCTATATGCACACAGACAGGTAGGTAGGTTGTATGAAGTTAGTAATGCCCATCTCAGATTATTCACTAGATAAACAATGTAAACATGTAAGTTCTTAAATTATGTAAGTATAGGTACATTAGGTTTAGAGTACATAAGATGGGAAAAAAAAGAAATAGTTAATATGCAACGCTATAAGTTAACTAAGTACGTAAACAGGCAAACAAGAATAGGTTTTAAATTAATAATTAGGCTTGTTAATGAGGCTTTTGTTTAGATACAATGATAATCATTGTTTAGGTAGAATACATAATTTACTCGTAGGTCTTTTATAAACATTGTTTTTACATTTAACTGACACCACACGAGTAATGCCATCAGGGCCCACATGTTTTTCAATTATTTTTCCCAATATCCATTTACTTGGAGGAATATTGTCTTCCTTTAAAATTACTACGTCATCGATTTCTGGCTCAGTGGTTTTGGTATTCCACTTGTATCTTTGGTTCAGATTTACGAGGTATTCTTTATACCATCTGTTCCAGAAATCGTTGGCCATTTTTTGTGTTAGCCGCCATCTATCTAAACTAGAAATATTACAATTTGTATAATTTTCGTCACTTAAGTTTAACAAAGGCTCGCCAATCAGAAAGTGGCCCGGTGTTAGAGGAAGAGGGTCATTAGAGTCATCACTTAGTACAGTTATGGGTCGGGAATTCAAACACGCTTCGACTTGTGCCAGTACTGTGGTTAGCTCCTCGTAAGTGAGAGTAGCATCGCCAATTACTTTTTTAAGATGAGTTTTTGTACTGCGCACTCCAGCCTCCCACAAACCCCCGAAATTGGGTGCATGAGGGGGTATGAAGTGCCACGTAGTACGTTCCAGGACTAACAACTCTGCTACTTCCCCAGGAAACGAAGATTTGGCACTGTTGAACATGTCTCTGAGTTGCTTGTCTGCTCCCACGAAATTTGTGCCATTATCACTATAAATATCGCAACAATGACCTCGTCTCGAGGTGAATCGCCGGAAGGCTGCGATGAATCCCTTCGCAGTCATGTCGGTGACAGCTTTCAGATGTATGGCACGCGTTATCATGCAGATAAACAAACATATGTACCCCTTGTACGATTTAGCTCCTCTACCTGATGAGAAACGGATGTTGATGGGACCTGCGTAGTCCACACCAGCTGATTTAAAAGCTCGGTCGGGTTCTACTCGCACTTCTGGCAGCTGCCCCATCAGTTGCCTGGTATTCTGTTTTGAATACCTAATACAAGTAACACATTCTCGATAGGTTTTCTTAGTTAGATCTTTGGCTCGTAAAATCCAGTATTTTGTTCTCAAATAATTAAGCATCACTTGAGGACCACCATGCAATGTCCTGTGATGAGCATCCTGAATTATTAGGCGGCTAAGATGGCTCGTAGCGGGTAAAATTATAGGGTGCTGAATATCGTAGGCTGTTTGAGATTTTTGGATGCGCCCGCCAACTCTTATAATCCCGTTATTATCAATAATGGGGCAAAGATTGCGAAGCTTACTCATTTTAGGTACATAACCTTGCGAATTTAACTGCTTTAACTCGTCTTTGAAATCAATAGCTTGGACTTGTTTAATACAATTGTTTAAAGTTTCCTTTATTTCTCTTTGTGTTATTAATTTTGTAAAACGTTCACGTTTTTCTTTAGGTAATTTAAAATTAATAAATCGTCTGCAATATGAAATGACTCTCAACATTTTTGATAAAGTAGAATACCTAGTCCAAATAAATTCCTCATTAATATTACTTATAGCAGCCAAAGATCTCACACGTTCTTCTTCATGTGTTCATCGATATTAGGAACACTAATACTTATGTTTAAGCTAGACAACCAAACCGGTCCACTCCACCATATTGAGTGGTTTAACAACTCTGGACCCTGTAAGCCCCGTGACGCACAGTCAGCTGGGTTCGTATCTGTCGACACGTGCCCCCAATGCTCGTAATCTACAATGTTTAGTATGTCTGACACACGGTTGCCTACGAATGTGCTCCATCGGCTTGGTCCACCTCTCAACCAAGCCAACACAATGGTGGAATCGGTCCATGCAAATAAGCTATCTCAAGGTACACCTAACACTTGAGACGTCTCCGACATTAGTTTGGCTGCCAGTACGGCACCACAAAGTTCCAATCTAGGGATGGAAACTTGCTTTTCTATTGGAGCCACTTTTGTTTTTGAGGATATTAGGCTTACGTAGACTCGCCCTTCACTGATGACTCGCAGGTACACTGCTGCTCCGTATGCGGCTTGTGATGCATCTGCGAAGACATGCAACTCAACCCTTGATAGACGTGTGTAGTTCAACCATCGTGGTATACTTAGGCCTTTGATGTGCATTAAGTTCTCTCGATATCGTAACCACTCTGCTTGTAAAGCACCATCAATAGGCTCGTCCCAATCTAGCCCTGTCTTCCACAATTTCTGCATGATCATCTTTGCTATTACCACAATTGGAGCTATCCATCCTAAAGAATCATAAAGTTTGGCTATTTCGGAAAGAATTTGGCGTTTGGTTATGGGCTGCTTAGGTTCTGGCAGGTTGACAGTATATTCAAAGGCTTCCCTATTCCAGCTTAAACCCAATACTTTAATAACACTATTGATCTTAAAGGGCAACTCATTATCAACTCGCATATTTTCTCCAATGTACTGTAACAAAGCTCCACTATTACTGCTCCATTTTTGTAGTTGAAATCCTCCTGAGTTCATAAGGTTATTCATCTCGTTATAAATATCGACTGCTTCTTTTTCTGTATCGCACCCTGTAAGGAGATCGTCCATATAGTAATCAGTTTCAGTAATATTTGCAGCAATTTAATTTCTCTTTGTTTGCAAGTGTCTGAAGGGATTTTACAGC
Source organism: Dryobota labecula (assembly GCA_947523025.1). NCBI lineage: Eukaryota > Metazoa > Arthropoda > Insecta > Lepidoptera > Noctuidae > Dryobota > Dryobota labecula. The sequence continues at coordinate 24,929,302 of OX383301.1, forward strand.
AAGGTACGGTGCACATGCTGTACCGAAGGTCAATCTCAAAAGTTTAAAGTGTTTTATTGGCTCATGAGGTGCAGACCTCCATAATAATCTCTGGTAGTCCGTATCCTCTTCCGCTACACGAACCATTCTGTACATTTTAATGACGTCTGCTGTAATACAGATTTTGTGTGTTCTCCATCTCATTAACGTGTGACGTAATTCCTGTTGTAGCTGAGGACCAACACATAAGTCGTCATTTAAAGAAAAGTTAATAGAACCCTTGCACGAAGCGTCGAAGACCATACGAACCTTTGTGGTAGTCTTATCTTCTCGAACTACGGCGTGGTGAGGAAGATAGACAGCCTTTGCATTATCAATCTCTGAAGAATTAACTTGTACCATATGATTAAGGTTTATATATTCCTCCATAACTTTATGGTATTCTTTCCGAAGCTTAGGATTTTTTGACAACCTTTTCTCTAAAAAGTTAAATCTTTTAACTGATATTTCCCTCGACCCACCATATTGACATTCTGGATCTTCAGTTTGAAATGGTAACCTTACCACGAATCTTCCTTCTTCATCTCACTGTAGTGGCTTCATAATATTCTTCGCACCTTTCTTCTTCCTTTGAAAATATCTTTCGTATACTATTTGGTTCCTTTTCTATCTCCCAAAATTGTCGTAGTAGCTCGTCTTCCCTAACTTGAGCGTGTAGAGCTGTGACGTGTCTCATTGCTGAGGCGGATGCTTGTAACATCCTTCCTGATATCACCCACCCTAGGATTGTGTTTTGGGCCAATAGATTTCCCTTGGGGTGCCTAATAACGCCGTCTAATAAAACGTCTCCATAAACCTCAGCTCCAAGTAGAATATCTATTCTACCAGGTGTTGTAAACCCTGGATCAGCTAACTCAAGTTCCTTAAGTTTGGACCAATCAGGCAATTTAAGATTAATGGTTGGTAGCAGTGTTGTTAATGTATGCAATACATACGCATGTACTTGAACTGTCTCTCTGGGATTGTGGCGTGATTTCACGCAAAGTGAAACCATGTGTCTGATCCTAGTTTGCCCCTCTCCCACACCGGACACCCAACCACTCACTGATTTACGTTTAAGGTTTAATAACTGAACGGTTGCCTCTGATACAAATGACGCTTGCGACCCTTGGTCTAACAATGCCCTAATGATATGTTCGTAACCGTTCTTGCTACTTACTAACACTCTAGCTGTAGCTAATAACACAGAATTTGTTTGTATATGCTCACAATGACAAGAAACAACAGGATTACTTGAAGGAGTGGACTTACCTCTAAACTCTTCACTAACGGTACCTGTCGCCGTGTTTCCTTCTTCTTTTGGCTTCTCCGTATTTTGGTCTCGCTCGAAGTGGAGAAGGGAGTGATGTCGCCTTCCACACCTTCTGCAGCACGCTGACTGTCGACATTTCTTCACCGAGTGTGATGGCGCAAGACAGTTGAAGCACAGTTTATTCTTCTGAACGTATTCCTGTCTTTCTTTGGTGGACATATCGGCGAATGTCTTGCACTGGTAGATATAATGTTCGCTGTCACAAATTGCACACTTAATTTCGCGTTCTTTTCCATCCTTGTTGACATTAGAATGAAAAGCCTTAGCTTTAATGGCTGGTTTCGGCTGCGTAGATTTTATATTGTTACTTTCGATCATTTCCAGCGATCTAAACCTTGACTCCAGAAAATCTCTCAAATCTTGCCAAGTGGGCAGGTCACAATTGTTCTTACTAAGTTGTTGTTCCCACTGCTTCATTGATTCTGGATCCAGCTTGGACACAACTAAATAGTTGACGATCATATCCCATTTTTCAGACTCAACACCTAAATTTTTCAAGGCTTTCAGACAAGTTGAAGTTGTATCTACCAGGTGCTTAATCGAGCCCGCAGATTCAGTATGTACTGATTTTTGTGTAAAAAGAACTCTCAAGATTGCGTTACAATTGAACCTCTTGTTATTATAACGCTTCACTAATTCTTGCCAGGCGTCATCATAATTCGCATCTGTCGTAGTAAAATTGCGCAACATTACTTCTGGTTCTCCTGATAAGCTGCTTTTCAAATAATGTAGCTTCTGTATCGGTGACAATTTCTTATTTTTATGAATTAAGGAAGAAAACAGGTCGTAAAATGTCTGCCATTCCTCATATTTGCCGCTGAAGGTGGGCAATTGAATTTTTGGTAATTGAATTTCGTTACAGTCTGACCTTTGACCTTCAGCAGCACTAAACATTGAAGGCTGAACCGCTGTATCAAGAAACGGCTGAAGAGCTTCCTTTATAGATGACTTATATAGTACATACAATTCTTGAAATATATCGTATGTCTTGTCTTTAAAGTACGGATCTTTTCTTTCTTCATCTTTAGTTATACTCAAAATAATACCTTTGTGGCCGTCCTTAAAGCTCTTCCAAAGCTCTTCTAGCAATTCTAGCCTCGTTTCCAAGTATGGTTTTCTGATCCTCTCTTTTGGTGACTTTTTAAAGTTCTTTTCTGCAGTCTTTAGATTTTCTAATAGTTCATATTGATAAACCAGAAGATCTTCCATGGTAATATTTACTGTAGTATATACTGCACAGAATAATAAAACTTGAATAGTCAACGGATTACGTCAAAAGAAAAGTAATGTTCACAATGTCCACACGTAGAGGGTATGTTGCACTTTTTACTAACTAGGCACTTATTTGTCCTTTAAAAAACTCGTAATCCGATCACTCACAGAATAATATAAGTACTTAGTTATGTTCGTTTTTTAATACTGTTCATATAAATCACAAGTTCACAACAGTTTTGCATTCACTAATATGGGCAATAAAAAACTTATATAGAATCCTTATCGCTTTCTATTGTTCTCGCGACGCGCTCATCCACAGTCGGTCAGTGGCAAACATCCGCTCGAATTAGGACCAAATGTACACGGCCATAAGGTTGATTAATGCTTGTTATAATTACTCAGAATAAAACTTCGTGTGGACTGTTTGACGGTTTATTTCTCACTAACGAATTTAAAGTAGTGTGGACTGTAAATACATGCATAGGTACACATGAATAGCTATGTATAGGCTACCAACATCATTTGCTGTTGCGCTTGGACAACGTCACAAACATGGGATTCAGATACAGAGAAATTATATATGTCATTAATTAAATTATTAATCATAATTATAACTATAAAAACAGTATACAAGGACCAGAAAAATACGTAATTAGCGGCGCTCTTAGGCGCCTCCATAATCAACAGAATTTATGTACCTATTTTCAGCCATTATTTTCGCTGGACAGTCAGCAGCGCTTGTCTTGTGATTGCTCGGCTTTTTGAAGTGCAAGCAAGTAGCGCATTTTGGTTCCTCAGACTTCTTCGTGCATTCCTTAATGGAGTGACCCTGATCACCACAGTGGCCACAGGTATAGGTGGTCTCCCGACAAGATTTGGCCGCATGTCCGTACTGCTGGCACTTATAACAGCGTGTGACTAGAGTAAAGTCTCTCACAGGGCATGACGACCAATTTACAAACACCCTGTCTTTAGATATCAGAGCTTTGCGTATGTCTGCAGATACTTCTAATATATAATTGCAAGTTTCAGCCTCCTTCTTCCCTGATTTATGGCTTAACTTAATGGTGCTCAAAAAGGTCTCGAGGCTGCAATCTTGAAGGGTTTCGGCTAGATTCTGGTGGAACAAACAAGTAAAAACTTCCATTTCTTGCATGGATGAGGGCACTCCGATAACTACTACTCTAGGCTTCCTTTTTGGGTGTTCGTCTACTGTAAGGCCTGAATTTGATAGCTGCATCGATTTTTTCACCTTCTCAATATCGTCCTTTGTTTCAGTGCTGATAATGACACCGCCATTTTTCGTCTTACGTAGTCCTCTTACCTGAAGTTTCATTTGCTCGGGGCATATAATTTTTTGTACAAGTGTTTTGGTCTCCTCACTCGACTTCAGTTTGTCGTTAGGGTATATGGCTACTGAGCTTAAATTTGTCGGCTGTATAAAATTATTGGTACCTTTTTTAACCATGTCAGCAAAAGAAGTCTCCGTAACTGGTTTAGTTGAAGCCCTGATTGACAGCTTAAGGTCTTGCAGTTGCTGCGACAGATCAATTTGGTCTTCGAGTGTTTGGACGGTGGAGTGGGTCTGGACGGCTCTCATCTTAAGGGACTGATACTGAACGGCCATCTGCGATGTGCCGTGACTAATTTAACGGCATAGGGTACTTATACGCAGTTTTTGCTCCATATTTAATTTGCCCTCTGATGAAATAGTGCACACTTCATTAAGGCACTGCTCAATGGACGTCATCCAGTTCTGGATTTCCGGCGTTGGTATGAGTTCCATCTTGACCTCTTCTCTTTTGCTGGGCGGTTGACGGTCAGGTGCGGGTGCGGGTACGGGGGAAAGTGGACCTGCAGATGCAGGTGCGGCACAGTCACTGGGACACTCAGGCACAGGGGTAGGAGGTGGGCTCCGAGCACATCTGCCACCCCGGCTGAAGGGACTGGTTTCCATTGTGATATAAGTTATTTACTTTATATCACTAAACACATTTTCACAGAAACGATTTGCACATATGAAAAATGCAACGGGTGGGATTCGAACTCACGAAGCAAGAAAGAAGAAGTCAAAGAGTATCATAATAATATGGGAGAGTGAAGTTCATCGGTGGCGGTCAAGCAGTGAAGACGTCTAAAAACTGTTGCGCGTTCGGTATAGTTGTTTAGAATCAAGTTCTTCTAACTGAACAGACGGATGTGCTGCTGGGGAGTTTGTACCGCTACTTCTTCTTCCCAGCTAAAGCACTAGGAAGGAAGTGGTGAAGGGATGGGCGTTTTGGGGGACTGTCTTATGTAAACTTTAAGGTTCTCAGGTTGAATAAATGACTTTTGAGTTTAATTCGGTTTTTCTATTGCGCAATAACCAACACTATCCACAGTACGCCCACAGTAGTTAAAATATGGCTGATGATAACGAGAGAAACCTACCGTTACCAAATAGATATTTTGGTTGAAGCAATCTCTATTGGGTACCTAATCTCTATTGGTTATTTTCCGGGCGTGATAGTGTTTCCTCGCACTTCTATGCGCGCCTGCGCGTGCATCGTGTCGTGGCTCGCTGTAATACAGCAGTGTTACATGCGATTGCGTCCGTCGGCGTCGCTATGAATCAGCGCTGTGTTATGTGCGGCCCGCGCCGCGCCACACCTGCTGCGCTGCGGCCTGCTTTGAACTGAGATTGAACAGTCCTGTTCAATCTCACAGGCTAACGCCTGTGACCACTACATTATGTGCGCTAGCGCTACTCGTTCATCATTACGAGCGTTTTTCTCGTAAGGGTAGTAGATCAACGAAACGATAAAAGACTGCGCTATTACGACATTCATGTAAAGGTTTTACTGTAGAGTCTATAGACCCAGAATATTCACTAATTTATCCACTATACAACGACCATTTTTAACGAACACATGCAAAAACTCAAGTAGGTACCTACTACTTCCTACTCGATCGTTATTGTTTGTTAATAATAAAAAAACAACACACTACAATAGACCAGACATCACATTATTAGATAAAATTAACAAAACTGCACAAATCATAGACATAGCCGTTCCTAATACACACAATCTACAGAGTACTATAGCAGAAAAGCTTTCAAAATATATAGACCTTAAAATAGAAATCAGCCGAATGTGGCGACTTAGCAATGTCACCATAGTTCCTATAGTATTGTCAACCACAGGTGTAATACCTAAACAGCTCCACCAATCTTTAAAAACACTCGATTTACCACCATACACTTATCAGACTCTCCAGAAAGCAGCAATCTTGAATACCTGCAGGATTGTCAGAAAATTTCTGCAAAATGACAACGAAACATCCATCCTCACCTCACACACACGAGCAGCAACCGTACGAACACAATCCCATGAACAGATACACTCACCATCACATAATCCAATCACACTATCATCTCATCATAATATAATCAATTTCCAGGGGTAGCACTTGGCTTCGGCCCGTACTATCCCATAAACCCGGCGCAACGCCGAGATACGTAAAAGTATAAAAACACAATAATAATAATAATAAAATATTTATTTGCGTAAAACATGGTATAAAATGGTGTTAAATACAGATTTATATGGCACAAACATGTTTAGCTAGGATAAAAACGTAGCATGCAAAATTATAAAGTTGGGTGAAGAAGGCATCAACCATCAATATTTTTTAAAACATCAATATTTTTTATCCAAAAATTGTTTTAAACTATAAAAACTATATTCCAGTAACCATTTATAAAACTTAATTTTAAATAATCTTATATTCAATGTTTTGAAGTGCCTTGGTATTTTGTTATAGACGCGCACACACATTGCTAAGCAATTATTATTGTATTTAGCTAGTCTAGGTAAATCATTCAACACTAGTTTACGAGGATCTCGTCTGTTCCTAGGAATAACCTCATTTGCAGTCTTAAATAATTGTTTATTTTTAATTACAAACACACATATTTCGTAAATGTAAAGTGACGGTAACGGTAACAAACCAAGTTTCTTAAATATTGGTTGGCATGAGTCGTCAGGTTTAAGACCGCAAATTGACCTCATGCACTTTTTTTGAGCGACGAATGCTCTACAGAAATCGGTGCTATTCCCCCACACTATAAGGCCATATCGTAGTAGCGATTCGACGTACGCGTGGTATGACATTTCAGCAGTTTTTATGTTAGTTACATTTTTAACTTGCTTTAGTGCGTATACAAATTTATTAATTTTTGTGCTGACAGTGCCTACGTGTTCTTTCCAATTAATGTCTTTATCGATTACTACGCCTAAAAATCTTGTATGCGTTACTTCTTTGATTTTATTAATATTGAGTTTAATGTCATTTTTATGATTTTTTGATTGATTGAATTGCATGTAAACAGATTTGTCTAAATTTATTTTCAAATGGTTAATGTCAAGCCAATGCAGTAATTTGCCAATTGTATTACTAATGTCAAGCTCATGGTCTAATATGGTATTATGTTTTTTGTTAGATGTCACTATAATAGATATGTCATCGGCAAATAATATGCATTTATGATTAGTTATTTTTATAATGTCATTTATGTAAATGAGGAATAGTATTGGGCCTAGTACACTACCTTGTGGAACGCCATATTTATTATGTCTACTAGCTGACCCGACAGACTTCGTTCTGTCAAAAGCTATTTGACTGTGGCAGTTTGTCTACGCGCAAAGGAAACTACCTACCTACCCTACCCTACCTTACCCTATCCTACCCTACCCTACCTACCTATCTACCCTACCCTACCTACCTACCCTACCCTATTCTACCCTACCCTACCCTACCCTACCCACCTACCTACCCTACCCTACCCTACCAACCCTACCCTACCTAACTAAAACCTTCAATTTTTTTTTTTTTTTTTTTTGATAAAATCTATTCTCAGACCTACCAAATGAAGACTGACACGTTATGTCAAACGCCATAAAGTTACATTAGAAGATAGAGTTACCTACTTATTATTACAATAAAAATGTAAATATGGTCGTTTTCTTACAATTTTTTTTTAACTTTCTTAAATTTTTCTTACATAAGAACCTTCTCCTGACAATAACAAACACAACAAAAAAATAATTAGCGAAATCGGTCCAGCCGTTCACGCGTGATGCCGTGACCAAGGGAAATAGGGATTCATTTTTATATATATAGAAGATATTCTAATGAGTAATATTTAATGTCATTATTTTCGTTTTTTTTACTAATAATGACACGTTGTTTTCTATTACTTAAGTAGGACGATAACCACTGGAGTACTAGTCCTCTAATCCCAATAGCTTCTAACTTTTCTAGCAATATGCCGTGTGACACTAGATCGAAGGCTTTCGATAGATCAAAAAAAAGGCCAGTAGTAATATAATTATTATTAATATTTGATAGCACAGCTTGCATAAGAGTAAAAATAGCCAACGATGTGGATTTGTTCTTTTGAAATCCAAACTGCTCTTCACTTATAATTTGAAATTTATTGCAGAAATCAGTTAATCTTTTGTACATACATTTTTCATAAATTTTAGAAAAGATGGGTATTAAAGTTATAGGCCTGTAATTATTAATGTCACATTTATCTCCCTTCTTGAATAAAGCTGCCCTGCTTTATTAAGGACAGTTTTAATTTTTCAGGGAAGGTTCCATGTGAAAAAGACATGTTTATTAAATGAGTGAGAATATCCGTCAGTTCATTACAGCAGGCTTTTATGATTTTCGTATTCATTTCATCATAGCCCTCCGATCTGCTGTTGGACCGAGACATTATTTCTTGTCGTACCTCGTATGCCAGCACCGGTCTGAGAAACATTGAGTGGACTGATGTACTTTTGTAGTGGTCTTGCTTAGTGCTTTTTTCCTCTGGAATATGCGTTAAATTTACATAATGATTATTAAACATTGTAGCTATTTGTACAGGGTCTGTAATTATAATATTATTTAATTTTATAAATTCAACTAGCTTCTGCCCGCGACTTCGTCCGCGTTAAATTTCTTGTTCCCCCGACCCACCCCGTCGCAACACATTGCCTGCCCGTGATTTTACTTCATTTTCGCATAAACTTTCATTTAAAAAAAATTGTGTCCTAGTTAATAGGAATGTTATTCTTCCTCAAGAATTGGGCTGTAAAATGCAAAAAGATTTTTTCAAATCCAACTCGCAGTTCCAGAGATTAGCGCGTTCAAAAAACAAAAAACCGGCCAAGTGCGAGTCGGACTCGCGCACGAAGGGTTTCGTACCATCCATACAAATCCTTACTAATATTATAAATGTGAAAGTAACTCTGTCTGTCTGTCTGTCTGTCTGTATGTAACGTTTTCACGCCTAAACCGCTGAGATACCGCCGATAGACCGCCTGGGATATAGAGAAGGACATAGGCTACTTTTTTACGCGATAACCGACATCCACGCGGGCGGGGCAAAAAAAACGGCAAAAAAAATCATGTCCGTTGTATGGGAGCCCCCCTTAAATATGTTTTTTTTCTGTATTTAGTATTTGTTGTTATAGCGGCAACATAAATACATCATCTGTGAAAATTTCAACTGTCTAACTATCACGGTTCATGAGATACAGCCTGGTGACAGACGGACAGACAGACAGACAGACAGACGGACAGCAGAGTTTTAGTAATAGGGTCCCATTTTACCCTTTGGGTACGGAACCCTAAAAACTAACTCTTCAACTTTAGAATAGACTACCTCGCAGAGTTGATCATTATTTTGCTGCGGAGTTATTATAAAACAGTTATATCTCCTAAGATATTCATTGAAATTAAATGATGTAAGGGCAACTTTGTTCAAAATTAAATACTTGTGATGAATAACGTATTTATTTGGATAAGGATTAATACCATGTTTATGAAAACTCCTTCGCAAATAATGCATTAATTTCGAACAAATTTGATTACCATAAAAAAGGTTATAGCGAGTTAATCTTAAAAGATAGACATATGCTGTCGCGGACTTTTTTTTAGAACATTTAAAGAGGAACAATTCCATCATACATGATATTTGCGTAACTTAAACCGTTTACGCAGCGCACGCAACGGAAGCTCTCAAAATTATCACTGCAGGAAAATATGTGTGCGACATAACAACCGTGTATGCGTCAGACATCAGACCTATTTGTGAAAGTGAATATATGTCAAAAGTGATCAGTGAAACCCCAAAATATTGTGAAACTAAATTTATTTATGGTAATTTAGACATGTGGAAACCCATAGAAAATAATAAATGGATTTACATACAGTCAGTGTCTAATAGAGTTTCAATAGAATGCCGAAACTCAAAATTACTAGAAGTTAATATTTTAGGTACCGGAATACTTACAATCCCTAAAAACTGCATAGGTTACTGTAAGGGTACCACTTTGATCCCGAAATATACCGCATTAAATATATCTACACCCATTGCCTTTCCTGACTTTAACTTATTGAATGACACTTGCTGTAATGTAATGAGATTAAATCAATCAATCAATAATGTATCCCCTATAAAACTACTAAATACTGATTTAGATGATCTGAAATATAATAAACATATATTTCTAAAACAATTAAGTAATCTAGATAACGTCCTTGACAGTCCACACATCTTAAAATATGGGATACATTATTCTATTATCACTATGTTGATTACTGTACTTATAGTATCTTATGTATGTTTTAAAGTTTATAAATGTATACGACCCGGCAGCAGAACCCCAGTTAAAGTATCTTTCTCATCAAAACCTGAATCGATTTGTAAAATTAATACAGAAAATAGTAATTCCGATAACGAGGAAACCTCCCTTCCAGCTATTAGAACTAGAGTTTAAAAATACTTGATTGTTTTTATTTTACACATAAATAATTACATAACTTCGAAATAACCCCGAAGTTATTTCTTAAAGGGGGAGGTGTTATACCCTAAATCTGTAGGGGTTAATGCTAGATCAGCGCCTTGTCAGCGCTGCCAGCTAGTAAGTACTTCTCGGCTGGAGACGTCATCATTTTGACAGTCAGTTGACACTCAACCTCGGTAGTAGACGGTTCTGCCCAAAGGTCTCGCGTATTATCCTAAAATTACTATATTAATCTAACCTTGTATTATCCCAAAATAAACTTATTATCCTAAAATAAATAAGTCTTTCTTTAAAAAGACAAATACGTGGAGCCCTATAACAGTACGAAACCCTTCGTGCGCGAGTCCGACTCGCACTTGGCCGGTTTTTTGTTTTTTGAACGCGCTAATCTCTGGAACTGCGAGTTGGATTTGAAAAAATCTTTTTGCATTTTACAGCCCAATTCTTGAGGAAGAATAACATTCCTATTAACTAGGACACAATTTTTTTTAAATGAAAGTTTATGCGAAAATGAAGTAAAATCACGGGCAGGCAATGTGTTGCGACGGGGTGGGTCGGGGGAACAAGAAATTTAACGCGGACGAAGTCGCGGGCAGAAGCTAGTACATGATATTTGCGTAACTTAAACCGTTTACGCAGCGCACGCAACGGAAGCTCTCAAAAAGGAATATTTTTTCCCGTTTTTGCAACATTTTTCATTTATGCTCCGCTCCTATTAGTCGTAGCGTGATGTTATATAGCCTATAACATTCCTCAATAAATGAACTATCCAACACAAAAAGAATCTTTCAATTCCAACCAGTAGTTCCTGAGATTAGCGCGTTCAAACAAACAAACAAACAAACAAACAAACTCTTCAGCTTTATATATTAGTATAGATGTTATCTTTTTGAGTGTTATTATTTATTTTTTTAATGACAGTCCATGTGGCTCTACATTTATTATCATGATTATTAATATATTTTATGTTAGCATTCTTTTTGGAATTATAAATACATTTCCTTAATAGATTTGAGTAATCATTATAATTAGTTTTATTAATTAAATTTTTATTTTTATAGTATCCATAGCGTAGCTTCCGTTTAGTTTTGCAACTTTGTCTCAAACCTTTACTTATCCACTTTTGGGTATTGTTATTATTCCTATTGACTTTAACTCTTACTTTGGGAAAACATAGATCATAAAATAGACACACCAGTTCATGAAAATCATTGAATGCGCAATTTGTGTCAGTTTTCAGATAAATGTCGGACCAAGAAAGATTTTGTAAACATTCCATAAATTTTCGGATGTTGTCTAAGTTATAGTCTCTTTTATGAATGTAGTATATTGCAGATTTTTGTGGTTTCTGTCTAATTGGAAAGCTTAACATTTGTACCGTGTCATGATCTGAGAGACACAGGGGTAGTACAGTGGCAGTTGCGTTGGTAATGTTGCTTAAGATATGGTCAATACAAGTCAATTTGCGAGTAGGAACATTGATATGGATTTTTAAATTATAATTTTTAGCCAAGTCTTGAAGCCCACTTGTGATGTTACCTTTTTTAAGTGTATTTATGTTAAAATCACCGGCCAGAACTATATTTATTTTAGATTTATATTTATTTAGCAGATCGTGTAAAAGATTATGCAATTTTGTTAAAAATTGATTCGGATCAGATTGTGGTGTTCTATAAATACATATAACTGCTAATTTATAACCTATTACCTCTAGGCCGCAAGCTTCAAACGTATTTTGAGTAGCATAGTTTTTCACGAACGGTAACTCTTTATAATGTAAACCTTTTTTCACTAATATACAAGTGCCACCTCTTTGTTTTTCTCTGCGGAAATTAGTAGCCATTTCATAGTTGTAAATGTTCACATAATTTTCATACCCTTTTTTTACAAAAGTTTCAGATAAACATATTACATCTGGATCATTCTTAGCTTCTTTTAACTCCTGAATAGTGATTTCCAGTAGTTCTTGTTTGGATAATAAACTGGCAATATTTTGATGGAATATTCTAAAATGGTGTGTTGTGTTGGTTTGAGATACGAAAAACTGGGTCGCGCTTGTTTAAAGCAGGAAAGTAATAAGGTATAGTCCCTACTTGACTCTTTGCGTTATGTTCCAAAGAGGAGTTACATTCGTTGAGAGTTGTACTCTTGATACGACTAAAGTAGTAAGGAATTGTCCCTTTTTTGGGTTCATTTGAAGAAACTTTTAAATTGAAACTTGTTTTGTTACTCGTTATTCTTTTCCGAATTTCGCTAGGATTTAAATATTTGTCACTATAATCACAAAAATCTATGAGGTAATTTACCGACTTACAAACCTCGTATAGTTTAATGGATTTTTGATTAACAAAGTGACAATTTTTATACTTATTACAAATATTTTTTATAGAATTGTTTAACCTATGGACATTGAGGTACACATTATTGACGACATTTAATACAATAATAGTGTTATTTATAAATGTATCTAATATAATTCTCAATTGAGACAACAGCAGATTTGTGTTGTAATCATTTTCACCTACGCATATTACAAGTTTATCTTCAGTTGTCAATTTGGCATTTGTACAGTTTGCTATTATTTCTTTGCAAGGCGCATTTGGCTTTGTTATAGCGACGAGTCTGTATTTTTCATACTGTGTATTTATTCTTGAGTGAGAGATGGCTGCTGCTAGCCCGACACAGCGCTGAGTACCGAAGATAAATATCTTCCTTTCGGGGTCCATATTGAGCCCGTCTACAGCTGCAAATGTCTTAGCACTGGCGATGCTCACAGTATCCTGCTTTAGTTCATGACGAATAGCAGGTTGTGAACCTGCTATTCGTCATGAACTAAAGCTTTATACTAAAGATTATAGCTTTATGTTCGGAATATTTCAGCAGCATTTTATGTACATATACGAACGATCCAACGAAGAGAGATAGTTCTTTAATGAACCCTAGATATGGATAAGCTGGTACCCAAATTATTAAGCAAATCGTGTTTCAAATTAGCAACAAACTGTTATATTAATTACATAAAACATATAGAAAATGAAATCTTCGAAATTCAAAAATTCAAATTCAAAATTTAAAAGACATTTATTCAAATTAGGCTGAGAATCAGCACTTTTCGAACGTCAAAATGAAATTACATAAGACAGTCCCGCAAAACGCTCACCCTTCACCACTTCCTAGTGCTTTAGCTGGGAAGAAGAAGTAGCGTAACTAACTCCCCAGCAGCACAGCTGTCTGTTCATATATAAAATCTTGATTCTAAACAATATTTGGTATGCAAAGTAATTAACGTTACGAAAGACAGAACAGTAAATAAATTTATTTTGCCCTATGTCAGCTAACCTACACCAATATACCAGAAAATACAATGAAGACAAAGCAAAAAAAAAAACCATAAAAAAAAAAGTAAACAAAACTTAAAACCTAAATAAAAGTCTCCATGCATAAAGGGTGTGCCTGCTTACATATGCAATGCTGGATTGTGTTCATATATCTGTAACACAAATGATAAACTAGGACCATCGAAGTATAACAAATAAACAGTTAATTAGTAATAATAATAATGAAACTATGGACAGCAAGACGACCAAGCACCACAAGCAGCAACCGTACACGAGCATAACGCAAAGATCAGCCATTACCCCCCTCGCCATATTTGACGGAAGGAGGCAACCCGACCCCCGACGCTTCCGAAAGCAAGTGACATCTAAGGGAGCATGACGAACTTGCTGCAAGAATAATATGATCAATTGTCGAGGTCGCTAGCTAACCACATATTTCAATACAACTCATTAAAAACATTGTAATGAGTAGATCATGCCAATAATAAACGAAAATAATTAAAATAAATCGACAGAGTCAAATAAAATAAACAATTATATAAACTTATATAACCTGTCAGTAGGTAAGCTAATTCTGGAGAAAGAACATAAAAATTGTCTGGAATTAATCACAGCGACCAACTAATCTTATCATTTAAGTAGTCGTTGATGGAATAGTATGCCTTTGAGCAAAGGTTGGATTTTACTTTAGCTTTAAACGCATTAAAAGGCAAATCTAGCAAAGAAGAGGGTAGCTTATTATAAAAGGTTATACCAAGCCCAACAAATGAGTTATGAACCTTATGAAGCCGGTGAAACGGAGCACGTAGTTTGTCCTTACTTCTAGTGTTAAGGTTATGAATATCACTGTTTTTAGTGCATAGGTGTATATTTTGCCTAAGATATAAGATGTTGGCGAAGAGGAATTGTGATGCCACAGTGAGAATACCAATATCTTAAAAAAAATCTCTCAGTGAAACTCTGGCACCTAGCTGGTAAATTGCTCGAACAGCTCGTTTTTTAAGGAAAAATACATTTTGAATATCAGCGGCTTTGCCCCACAGCAGAATACCGTAAGACATAATGCCATGAAAATAACTAAAATAGACTAATCGAGCTGTATCAACGTCAGTGTATTGTCTTACTTTCCTGATGGCGTAGGCAGCCGAACTGAGCCTCCCCGCTAGGCTCGATATATGTGGGCCCCACTGAAGTTTGGCATCTACTGTTATGCCCAGAAAAACTGCAGAGTCTACACTTTCAAGCACCTCTTTATCTAAGACGATGTTTGGTCCTAGATTCCTAACATTCGGTAAGGCGAACTTTACACATTTGGTTTTCTTGGCGTTGAGAACAAGGTTATTTGTCGTAAACTAATCCGTAACTAATGAGAGTGCACTGTTTACGTCGTCAAAATCTTGTCTATTCCTGTCTACTTTAAAAGTAAGAGAGGTATCATCTGCAAACAGTACAACGTCACAGATACCCTTTAAATAGAATGGTAAGTCATTGATATACACTAAGAACGAGAATGGACCCAGTATTGAGCCTTGAGGTACACCTACCTGAACTGGAAGCTCGGAAGATTTCACACCATTAATATCTACACATTTGTACGGTGAACCCGCACATGTCGTAACATTAAGTAGGTTAAGCTACATCAGCGTTTGCATACGCGCGATCATTTTAGCGAACTGGCTAAGTAAAATAAATCAGTGATTTTACCACACTCAACACGGGCGGTTTAATTCTTTATCCCCGGGTTTCCCTCATCACAAGTGTACAGAACAATCATCTGTACGCTTGAACAAAGTTTATAGACTATCGTCATACATTATTTTTTGGTCCTTCGAACCGGATTCTATGATCACGCGTAACAATCCATCGGGTTTATAGATCAAGGTGTGTTGAAATCGCAGCCACACACTTGATTATATTCGTTGAGTATTTCGCGACAGTTCCGTAAATAGATCAACTCAGTCCATTCAGTGAACCATCAGTGAATCGTTCCAAGAAGACATCGGTGGAGCTGAATCTACAACTTTTCTGCGCACGGCGTCGGCAGCCCACAGTTGGTATCGCAACTCGTCAGTGTTCAAGTAAGATTGTTCCATTTATTAAATCATAATGGCCGTTTTAAGCGCTCGTCAATCAGAAATATTGGAAGGTCTCAATAGGATAAAGGTCAACTTCGGTAAGGATCCGTTGTCAAGAAAAACTTCTGAATACATCCAAAAGAGAATAGAGTCTTTGGATAACCTCTGGGGAGAGTTCGAACAAAATCATTTGAAACTCTCTGAGTTTCCGGATGAAGAACCTCAATATTTCGCATCTAACCTTTATCAACAGGGTAAGAGCCTCTACCAGTCTACTCGAAGTTTACTTACTGCCTTTGGTTCAGATGGGTACGCAGTCAAACCCTGAAGCCACTGAACTGTTGGCTCAACAGAGGACCAATTTTAGGTCTTTCAACAGGTTGGTGGAGAGCATCAACGTAGACGAAATATCCAAAAAATGGGAACTTCAAGACGAGCTTAGGGCTATACAAGCCAAGTGGAACACTATCGATACGTTACATCTGCGAATCGACCACATACTTCAGGATCGAGATGTATCGTACGAAAATGAATTTAGCATGTACGAGCGTAGCTACAAAGATAGGAAGCGTTCGCTAAATAAGAAAATATCGTCTATGGTTTATGTACAACAGGCAACGCCGAAGCTCGAGATCCCTACTTTTACGGGGAAATACACGCAGTGGCCAACATTTTGTGACCTGTTTACAGAAGCTATTCACGACAACAACACAATAACCAAGGCTCAGAAGATGCAACACTTGAAAGGAAAGATCAAGGGAAAGGCCGAACGCCTTATTCAACATCTTCACATTTCGTCTGAAAATTACGACACAGCTTGGGAAATTCTAAATCATCGATATAATAATGCCCAAGTGCTCTTTACAAATCAAATAGAGATATTTTTAAATCAGCCTTCTATCTCCAAACAAACAGCTTATGAATTAAAGCGGTTATATGATACCACCACGGAGTGCATCCACGCTATACACAACCTTGGTGATAAATGATAAATGATAAATGATTTTATTTCTGTAAGTAGGTGTGTAGGTCTTAGTAAGAAACTGGACCAGGAGACTTACCGTGACTACAAAGAGGCGCGTACATTACCCAGGGAGCTCCCATCCTTGACAGAATTTATGACGTTCCTCGAAAACAAGTTCACAGCCCTAGAACCCTTACACCGAAGAGAAAGAGAAACAACGAAGCCTGCTTTTAAACGAGAGTCTGGTCAACAGCGTGACAATCCTGCAAATCATGGGAACCACTACAAGAAACAGTATCAAGTCGTCGCTACTCAAGGGCCAGACTGTCCGATTTGTAATAAACGTCACTCTATATATCGTTGCAAGAAATTTATGAAAATGACCCCGGGTGATAAATTGACCTTGGTAGCAAAGAATCAATATTGCGAGAATTGCCTTAATTATCATCCCGACAGTGAGTGCATCAGCACAAGACGTTGCAAAAGGTGTGACAGTGAACACAACACTTTACTGCATGATGCGTGTTTACCACATCAACAATCCGCAGCGACAACGACCACTACCGTGCAGCCAACACCGGCGCAGCATAATGTCAATCACGTCGCAGCTAATAATGAAGAAATACTGTTAACCACATTGTCGTTAACTGTATTATCTGAAAATGGTACATATGTCACATTACGAGCGCTTCTAGATCAGGGGTCCCAAATTTCATTGATTTCAGAAAATGCGACGCAATTACTTGGCTTGCAACGTCGAAAATATCATGCCTCCATTTCAGGAGTAGGTCCAGTCTCCAAACAAAGCAAAGGAATTGTAACACTAAACTGCAAGTCCATCTACGGAGATTACACCCTGAAAACTCAGGCGTTGGTTGTATCAAAGGTCATAAACAGCCTACCGAACTCATCATTCCGCAAACAGCTCTGGTCTCACTTGCAACATCTTCAGTTAGCAGACCCGGAGTACAACGTATCAAGACCTATCGATCTTCTTCTGGATGCCAGTGTATATTCGGAAATTATATTAAGCGGTCTTATCAAGGGCCCAGCGCAGGCTCCAATAGCTCAACAAACCAAAATGGGTTGGATCTTATCAGGAAATGTCAAAAGGTTCAACTGCCATGTCGCCATCAATAACATTGAAGAAATAGCCAAGTTTTGGGAGTTAGAGGATATTCACGACTCATCATTATCAAACGAGACTATTGGTGATCAATTTTGTGAAGATTTCTACAAAAGAACCACGAAACGTTTAAATAATGGCATGTATGAAGTTGGGATACCCATGATGCCAGGCTTTGAGCAGCAACTCGGAACATCAAAGTTTAAGGCTACAGCGTAATTTAAGCAATTAGAGTAAAAAATGTCTAAAAATACATTATTTTCAAGTCAATACAAACAATTTATGAACGAATACCAAGAATTAGGTCACATGCGGCAAGTCGAAAGTATAACCGATCAGGCGTACTACTTACCACATCATGGTGTATGGAAACTTGATTCCACAACAACAAAGTTGAGAGTAGTTTTTAATGCTTCATCCAAGACTACATCGGGTATTAGTCTGAACGACTTAATGTACAGTGGACCCAACTTACAACAAGACCTATTAGCACTTATCATAAATTGGAGGCAATATCAATATGTAATCACTGCGGATATTGAAAAAATGTTCCGTCAGATACTCGTTAGAAAGCAAGATCAGCCTCTGCAAACGATCATTTGGAGAGATTCAATGGATGATCAATTGAATCTATATCAATTAACCACTGTGACGTACGGGACCAAGGCAGCTCCATACTCTAAAACAACTCGCGGCAGATGATGCCGAGAAATATCCACTAGCAGCAGCAGCTGTACAGAGCTCCTTCTACATGGATGATTTGCTGAGTGGACAGAATACCGTCGATCAAGCAAAAGAGCTGCAACAAAAACTTATTAAAATGCTCCAGGATGCTGGTATGAACCTGCGAAAATGGTCAAGTAACAAGCCAGAAGTCCTGCAGAATTTAACAACCGACCAATTGAACAGTCCCTACGAATTTAAGTGTCTCGAATCCAGAAAGACTCTTGGATTACAATGGAACCCATCATCTGATACATTCATGTTCCAAAGTCATGTAATCCCTAAGACTAACGCAGTAGTTACAAAACGGCAATTATTGTCAGAAGTATCAAAACTATTCGATCCTCTTGGTTGGTTATCACCGCTTACAATCAGAGCGAAGTTACTGTTTCAACAAACGTGGTCCCTTGAAACCAACTGGGATTAAGAACTACCAAAGGACATGCAAGAATATTGGCTTAAATTAAAAGAAGATATCAACTGCATCGACAAATTTCGCATACCAAGATTCTTAGGTAACACAGAAAAACCCTGTCGATTACATACATTTTGCGACGCATCAGACAAAACTTACGCTTGCGTTATTTATTTCGTCACCAAGAACAATAAGGGCGAGTACACATCGACAATTGTTGCTGCAAAAACAAAGCTGGCACCGATCGCAAAGAAAACATCGCTCTCTAGACTAGAATTGTGCGGCGCGCTACTTCTATCCCAACTTGTAAAGAAGGTCATTGAATCCTTACCAAATATAGGTATAGGTAGGCTTCATGCATGGACAGATTCCATGATAGTTTTGGGCTGGCTACACGGAGATATATCCAGATGGAAGCCATTTGTAGCTAACAGAGTTAAGCAGATAACCGACATAGTCCCGGCAGAATTCTGGAGTCATGTCAGCTCGGAAGAAAACGCAGCTGATTGTGCTACACGAGGCATAACGTCTCATCAATTGTTAAACCAATATTTATGGTGGGAAGGGCCTGAATGGTTAAAAGGTTGCGAGAGAAAAGATGCAGTTAAGATCGTATACCAGTCCCCAACAATAGAAGAAAAAAAACAGTTTGTGTGAACACAGCCTTAGTGGAAAATAATGCTACATTTATTACTGACCTACTGCAAAATTACAGTTCATTGACACGAATTGTGCGGATTACTGGCTGGGTATCACGTTTCATCAAGCGAATTCGCGACAAACAGATGGCAATATATGATTTTCTGGAGTCATCAGAAATAAACAACGCTTACCATTTAATTATTAAAGAAGCGCAATCACAGGAATTTCAGCAAGAATTGCAACAAATTAAGTGTAAACAACATGTGAACTCGAAAAGCAAGATTTGTAGTCTAAACCCTTGGCTAGATGAAAATGGCTTATTAAGAGTTGGTGGACGTTTAAAACACGCCATTATTAGCAAATCGGCGAAGCATCCCATCATCTTACCAAGCCACAGTCGATTTACTGATCTTGTCATTAGCCAGGCACACATAACAACTTTGCACGGTGGTCCCCGACTAACACTTTCCTACATAAGGGATAGATATTGGATCATCAGCGGAATCAGAACGGTAAAACGGCAGTTAAGACTGTGCGTTAAGTGTCGCCGATTTAACAACGAAGTTCAACAGCAAATTATGGCAGACTTATCACGAGCCAGGGTCACTCCGTCAAGGCCATTCACGCATACGGGTGTTGATTTCACGGGCCACGTAGAACTGAAAGTCAATAAAGGACGCGGGATCAAAACAACGAAAGAATACGTAGCAGTTTTTGTCTGCCTGTCAACGAAAGCGGTTCATCTGGAACTGGTTTCATACCTGAGTACGGCCGCCTTTCTAGCAGCGTTTCGTCGATTCTGCTCCCGACGTGGATCACCAGGCCACATGTATAGTGACAACGGTACAAACTTTGTAGGCGCTAATCGACTCATGAAACAGGAATACGAGTATAAGGAGATTATCCAGAATATCAACCCGGAATTCTTTAACAAAATTAGTGAGCATAACATCCTGTGGCATTTTAATGCACCTGCCTGGCCTAATGCTGGTGGTCTTTGGGAGGCGGCTGTGAAGAGCCTGAAATATCATTTGAAAAGGGTCATAGGCGATCAACGTCTTACGTACGAAGAGTTTTCGACATTACTTTGCCAAATAGAGGCGTGTCTCAATTCCAGACCTTTATGTCAACTCACAGAAAATTCAGACGACGACTGCCTCACTCCGGGACACTTCCTGACTGGGGCACCAATTTTATCACGGCTTCAGACTAAACCGGAATCATCAACGCCAAAGGCGCGATGGCAACTCGTCCAAGCTATGACAAAGAATATCTGGAAACGGTGGTCATCGGAGTATCTGCAACAGTTACAAACCAGAACCAAGTGGCAACAGGCATGACGTAATCTTGAAGTCGATGACTTCGTCCTCATCCGTGAAGAGAACGTACCTCCGGGTAAATGGGCAATGGGACGAGTGCACCTACTTCATCCTGGAAAGGACGGGTATGTGAGAGTAGTTACTGTTAAGACAAGCCATAACACCATACAGCGTCCTGTCAACAAGCTTGTATACTTGCCTGTAAACGAGGAGATATCCCCATCTAAACTCACGAAGCAGTGTGAGGATGAGTCCGTCATTCTGTCTTCAGATCAAGCTGAAGTGACAAGGCGGCCTCCGCGACCACGAAAGCAAAAAACTTTGCAAGCTTTTTTCATCAGTGTTCTACTAATGCTTTTGTTTGCATCTCCTAGTCTACAACAGAAAGTGACGACATACAACGTTACGCAAATTACCACAAACCAAGGACTTTACTTCGACAAGATATCCAACCTCTAAGTTATCAAGGACGATTGGAAACTCATCGTGTTTTATAACATGTCCACGTTCTACAACGGAGTATCAAACATTAAAAACTATGTCAAGCACTTAAAACAAACCGCCGTTTGCATGGGTTCACAATACGACAGTGTCATCCTACAATTAGAGCACGAAGTAAAGGAACTTGAGCATTATCAAAAAATCCTTGAAAATCCAAACGCAAGAAGGCAAAAACGTGGGTTGATCAACGGAGTAGGGTACCTGGCAAACACGTTGTTCGGAGTATTAGATGAAAACTTCGCGCAACAGTATAAGCAGGACATAGAAAGAATAAATAATAATGAAAATCATCTTCAAAATTTACTGAAGAATCAAACCTTGGTCGTGGAATCGGAATATAACATTCTGCGACGCAGCGAGGAGACAATGAACAAACAGTTCATATTTATAAAACAACATCTTCAAAACGTCTGGACAACAGGAACGGCATTTATGTAACATCATCCGCCTTAGCTGCGAGTATCATATTGTCAAATCTAATGCGAATCCAACACACACTTATCAACACCGTGACAGACATCAGCCACGGTCGCATCGACCCGTACCTTTTGGCTCCCGAACAGCTGGCTCGTCAGATCAACATAATCTCCGGGCAATTGCAGGGAAAACTAATGACGCCAATCGAGTCATCAAACCTATCCGAGCTGTACAAGATTATGAAGGCGTCTGCAACGCTGTATGAAGGCTATCTTATTATAGAGATAAAGATTCCGCTTGTGAGCAACGATATCTTCGAGTTAGATAGAATCATACCTATCCCTCAGAAAAGGGGGTCGAGTCACGTTCGCACTGTCCCAAGCTCACCATATATTGCCTACAATATACAAAAGGACCTCGCTCTTCTCTTATCAGATAGCGATCTGCAAGCATGCTTTCATATCATTAGTAACAATCGGCTACTGTGCTCCATTGACAAACCTGTTTACAATCTGGGAATAAAACAGTCGTTATGCGATATCCAGACTGTAAGTAATATGAGGAGCGCTTGTAAACAAGACGTGTCCACGTGCCGCAATTATTGGGTCAACTTACACAATTTGAACTCCTGGTTTTACACCTGCTGTGAGTCATGTGAACTCCGTATTTCCTGTATTGCTGACACAACAACGACAGTTATACGAGGCAGTGGTATCATTGACCTAGGTTATGGCTGCACACTGAAATCGGATTCGTACAGTATTCACACACACAACAACTACTTACGCTATTTGAACATGCGATCAAATATCGTTGTCCCAGAGGTTTCCATATTGAACTCTTTAATAAACACAACCTTGCCCAACGATTTCGACGTACCGGAAAACCACACCCATATGTGGAATCAGCTTAGAGACCAAATAACCAATATAAAGGAACAATCTTCGACACAACTAAATGTCCACGACATCCACCATTATTCCGTCGCGTACGGTACCTTGGCCTTGGTTCTCGTCTTAGGCGGCATATGCTTATACTTAATTATAAGAAGTAAGTGCCAAGCCGCACATGCGCCGCAGCAGCGTGAGATACTGGAGGTCCGTGTACCGGAGGGCGAGCGAGACCCGCGGGCGGAGGCGCAAGCTGACCTCACAGGACCGGGATTTACTGAGTGCGCGCGTGAAACAGTGCGAGTGCCAGTGATCAGTGAGTTCAGTGATATAAGTAAGACAACCGAAAGTGTAAATAAAGGGACCTCTCCTATGGTGAAATATTAGCTAGAACAGAATCAGACAATTTAGTGCTAGGTATACATAGTACTTAGAGATATTGTTGAAATCACCTTGTATCAGCTTTCAACGTAAAATTATATCATTTATCCTAAGTCATCATTTTTATTGTATTTAGACACACTAGGTTTCATCTAAGTTCAACATATTCCCTCGTCATCTCCCTTAGAGTTGGCAGTATGTACGGTGAACCCGCACATGTCGTAACATTAAGTAGGTTAAGCTACATCAGCGTTTGCATACGCGCGATCATTTTAGCGAACTGGCTAAGTAAAATAAATCAGTGATTTTACCACACTCAACACGGGCGGTTTAATTCTTTATCCCCGGGTTTCCCTCATCACAAGTGTACAGAACAATCATCTGTACGCTTGAACAAAGTGTATAGACTATCGTCGTACAACATTGGAACCTATAATGTAAATAATAATAATAATAAGTACTTTATTTCTCTCAAAAAGGTACAATTTTGATTCATAGCATAAGTTACATTTTCCGGTATATCCTTTGTGAGAGCTGGAGTCTATACTGGGTTCGGGACCTGTATGACAGATCTCCAGGCTCACACCCATAAAATACAATATTTAATTGCACTTACGTACTACAACATTGAAAACTCCAAGTACTGAGAGGAATAGAATTAAAACAATACAAAGGAGATGTGCTGTGTGTCTTTGGAGAGTGTTGTGTGTCCGTGAGTGCAATATAAGTCCTCGCGCCCAGCGCCCGCATAGGGCACTGGGCGCGAGCACCTACTTGCCCGAAAGTGAATGTGTGCCTGTGTGTGATTAGTAAGGTGAAACGCGATCTAGGATTAATTCGAATAGGTGAATATTTCCGATAGACGAAATTATTGGAGGATGTTTAGTAAATTTTCAGTCTCTGCATAATCTAATTCAAGTAGCCATTTTGTAATAGTCTTTTTACATTTTGATCTGCACTTAGGGTATATATTTAAAATTTTATTAGGCTTGTTATAGACGTAGCCACTGAGGAAAGGGAAACTACGTTGGGCCGAACGACAATTTGTGCGGAAGGAGGGGCAAACAGTATGTTTACGTCGTTGAGAGCCAAGCTTGCATGGATCGTAGGGGATTTTAGAGTGTGTGGTTAAAATAAGGTTAAGAATAAATAGTTTGCGAACAGAGAGAACCGTACATGTTTTGTAAAGATCGATGGTAGGAAAGCGGAAAGGTAACCGCCATCCAACCTTCAGGAGTGCCCTTTGAGCACGCAATCAAAAGCTTTAATTTATTACGTTGAGAGCTTCGTTTTGGACACCGTAATGACTTAGTTTACGCAAAAGCGTGTCAAAAGCTTTGGATAGATCACAGAAAACTCCGATAGCATTTTGCGAGTTCTCCCATGCATTAAATATGTGTTTTAGCAGAGCAACACCCGCATCTGTAGTTGAACGACCTTTTGTAAAGCCATATTGTTTATTATGAAGGAGGCTATTTAAATTAAAATATCTTAGCAACTGCTTGAGTATTAACTTTTCAAATATTTTGCTAAATGCAGGTAAGATAGAAATAGGCCTAAAATTGCCAACGTTGTTTTTATTACCTGATTTAAATAAAAGTATGACTTTACTAATCTTCATGAGGTCAGGAAAAGAACCTAAATCTACACATTTATTAAAAGTAACAGCCAGATAGGTGGCTACAATATCTATTATATTACTTAAAAGTTTATTGGAGATGCCCCAGTAATCACCAGTGTTTTTAGACTTAAGTGTGTTAAAAACATTAACCACATCACGAGGTGTAACATGTTCGAAGCTAAATAATCGACTACATTTAGGCACACTACTATGCAAAAGGTTTTCAGCTTTAGACGGGGACGAATTTAAGAAGCGAGTCGTAGTTATAGGTAGGTCGGCAAAAAACTCATTGAATGCCTCAGCTACGTCAGCTGCTTTATTAACTAACTTGTTGTTGACCATAATCTCAAGTTGCTTTTCTTGTTTAACAAAAAGTCAAAAAAAGTCTAATCATTTATTTCAAATAGGCACGAAGATGCACTTTTGAACGTCAAAAATTACATGAATAGTTAATTGATTCTAGTTGCGCCCTCCAAAATGTAGTTATGTATGGAGAAGAATGGGCAAGAAACTCCATACTTACTCTTTTAAAATGTTAACAATAGTTTGTATACATTAATTAATATTTATAGGTGAAGACGATGTAACTAGAAAAAAAAAAAAAAAAATTACTTACCACAATTGGTAAAAAGAATGAAAAGTGAAGTAATAAGAGAAAAATTAATAAATGCGATAGGTACAGGTGCTCACATATTTACAAACATTGTATATGAAATTCCAAAAAAAAAAAACAATCAACATATAATAAGTCAGTGTGTGAGTTACTTAAATTTATATTAATCACAGAAAACAAAATTAATATCATAAAAGTTATAAATTATACAGTTAAATTAGCAACCAGTTTGATTTTGTCTAGACTCTAAATTGTCCTATGGAGCAGGACCAGCATGTTTCCAAGCATTCTTATCTTGGATATAATCCTCTAATTTGTAATATGCTTGTTTACAAAGTGTACTTTTTATATGAGTTTTAACTGATTTACCCGTTTCATTGTTAATAATTTTCCAAGTGGTTTTTACTTTATCATCGGAATGTTTAATTGTATTGCTTAAAAATTTAGATTTAGCAAAAACACTAATCTTTTAAAATAATTTTGTATAATTTTTGACATACTCTAGGAAAGGAGTGTCAAACCTGTATTTTTTCAAACCATATAACTCGTATAGTCTTGCTCTACTTTTATGTGATATTATGTACTAGATACTAATAGATTATAATAATACTATAAATGGATTAATAACAAAAAATAATGATAATATTATAATATAATGCAACCTCATGAAAATAATGTTGTGATTGATAATGTCACAATATTCTAGTTTTAAGTTATCTTGCTGCGCCCTAACGGGGTCATGTACTCATTAGTTTTAAGCAAAGCCTGTAACTGTGTGTACATTGTGCAATAAATGAATAAATAAATAAATACCTGGAGTGGCCCATTGGTTAAAGCCAACGGAGGTGCTATTAATGTTAATGGTTTTGGTCTTGAAACTGGATTGGTATTCTCTTTGCAAAACATCAAAAAGGGCTCCTTATATTTCATTAGGATTCTCGTGTTCTACTATAGATGGTGTAATTCTATGAGCTATAAGATAAGATATTTTATTTTTGCAAATATGGGTACAGTACATGGTGATACAGGGAATAAGTTCTGCCATATTTTACCAGTAGGCATGCAAGCATTACGGATTAATTAATCCACTAAACTAATCTAAACATTAACAAACTGAACAAAACACACCACAAAACCTAACACAATTCTTATTTTAAAACAATATTAACAGTCTTAAGTTTCTTTTTTTTTTCACTTAAAAATTCTATTACGCTATAGTATGCTTTGACCGTTAAAAAGCTTCGAAGCCTTTTTTTAAATAATGATAGCGGCAATTCTTTCCAGCTTTTAGGTATTCTATCATATATGACTGGAGCCATGCAGTAGACACTTTTGCGCATTAATGCTGTCTTAGCGGGATGATGACACAGTAGGGTATTATCACGCCTATTACGTGAAAATACATCGGCAAAACGTTTAAAACGATTAGGGTTCGACTTAACAAACACAGCTACTTCTAGTATGTACAAACATGGTAGTGTTAGTATTTAGTAGATGGCGCTGTTGGCCACGCAAATAATTGCTCCATGTATTTTAATGATTAAAAATAGTTTAAGGACGATTTACGTGACAAAATATTACTCAGTCTTCTGTTATAAGTGTAATTAGTGCGGACACATGTGGGTGTAAAATTCTAACAAGAAAAACTTGGGGAAACCTAAAGAGTAAACAAGAGTGAAGTGCGACCACGAAAGTGCAAAATTAAACAAAATTATGCTAATTCAAGTGCGTTGTGATTATAACAGATCAGTAACAAGATCACCCCAACCACGTATTTGACAAAAAAAAAAACCAACAACGGGTGAATTCATTGTTTATTTTTTCAAGCACTGAGCATATTTTGAACTTCAAACGGACAACGATCTGACACTACAACAACTAATGACATATGTGACTGTAAATAGCGACATCTATGTTAAAGTGACAACATCATTGATACTGAGATTGTTAACAGCGACATCTATGAAGACATAATTAGCATAGTCTGAGTAATATAAGTACCATATTTCACATCATCACTTAACAGGGGGTCTACTCCCTAAGTCCGTCAACGAAGTAACGGGCCCGTCCGTTAGTAGTCCGACACGTCGGACTGAACCCTACTCCCTAGTAATTTCGGATTCATCAGTTTCCAACGGAATCGTAGACAATATTCGTGAACGAAAGACGCATGGCGATTGATGACAATAGAGTTGTGCTATTTTACCGGTCGATTACCGGTTTAATTATTTTGTGGTTTTCAAGTTAAATAAATAAAAATCAATATTTTTTCCTTAGAAAATGACTACATTTTTAACACGTTGACTGCCATGACGGACACCATGTGTCTGACAGAATACTTTCCCCCGGAGCCGCACCAATAAATCGAGAATTGTCTAAAAATTGCCAGTCGAAACGCTGTCCGTCGGCCGCCTCTAGAGGCTTCTGAAGTGATCGAGGGCATGCGGACACATGGTGTCCGACGCGGCTCCCTGGACCCGATATACTGGCGGTCACGAGGGGTCCGCCACGGCCCACTGGGCTAAACATGGTTTTTAGTCTGGCAGTCAACGTGTTAACAATATACTTTTTATTATAAAGATTAGAATTATTTTTGACATTTTTGTCCGGAAACCGGCATTATCCTGTTGATACCTTTGCCTTTTTCCTTTTTGACATTTTGACGGAAATTTTCAAATTAATTCAACGATACTAGCCGGGAAGTTTTAAAATTATTTTATTTTAGTTTATTTCTTATTTATTTCGTAAAATGGCCCCAACCGCTGCAGAAACTCACGGACACGGACTCTGGCCGGAGGCGCGCAGGAGCTGGGCAGCCTCAACGTGCTTTATATAGAATTTTTCACTTTTGGTGAGGAAAAAAAAAATTACTAACATGTTGAATTTTAGGGGTTTGGCGTTTCTAAAAGGGGGTCGAAATTTTCATTATTTTTGCGATAGGACGCACCATTTTCGAGATATAAGCAAGAGAAAAGAAAAAATTTATATACAGTAACAGTACTGATTTTGTACCAGTTGTCGAGATGTTGGTGTGAAGTTTAGTTCATGACAACTAATTAATTTTATTCTACATCTTTTTAATCGCGATTAATAATAGTCAGATTTAGTTAGAAAATCTAAATTTTAGTTTAAAAACGTCAAATTCAGAATAGCAAAATTGCCAAATAGCTTTAAGATAAGTCAGTAACGTCGGGAATACTCGCCAACCTAAATTCTTGGCGTAAATATTGTCGACGTTGCCTCCGCTCTTCCTATATAGCTTCGTCAAGCAATAAAAAAGCAGCCACACTTTGGAATTCCTTACTTTGTCTCTAAATAGTGTAAACAATTATAATCTTTCGTCGACAGAACGATAACCATTTTGATGTCGTATCAACTGACATAAGGTTCCGTCAAAACAAGCGTCAAGTTCAACTTTTCGGACGGGCAAAAACGCATCGGGAGTAGGGACAGTTGTCAAATCGTGTTGTCATTCATTCTTCGTCGGGCCCCAAACGAATCATCCGTCCGTTGGTGATACGGAGTAGGAAACGCCCGAAACGAAGGCCGAAACGACGGACTTCGTGCTTAGGGAGTAGACCCCCTGATACGATAGCCGAACGGCTGAGAGCTTGCCTGACGCTAAGTTGGGTGAGGGTTCAAAATCCTAGTCGGAACTGCACTTTTTGTGAATAGTATCATAGTTACCGGAACAAAAAAAGAAACAGAAATAAAAATTCATCAATAGAACAGGTAAATAAAGGCAAATAAACACCTATATCACCAAAATGAATTTCTTAGAAAATATTTTCTTTCGCCGTAATAGAACAAACTCGGATTCGAACCTAAACAACAGTGATATGACACACAATCTGAATAATACAGTCCCTAGTGTACCTGAGATGTCAGACGATGAGGATGACGAACTAAAAAAGGTACGAGAACAAGTTTTAAAACTGACAGTAGAACTTCAAAGTGCTCATTCAGAAATCGAAACATTGTCATTAGAAAACAATGAACTCAAAAAATTTAATGATAATTTGACCAAAAAAAATGATCTACTTATGAAAGTGACAAATAGTCCAACTAAAGTAAGATCATCTAGTGCCAAAAAACAGAAAAACAAACGGTTAACTGGCAATAATCAAATCCAATTCGAAGCACCAGATAGCAAAAAAAGTCACGAGTCGCCAAAACCTAATACAAAGAAAAGGTGCAAAATATGTATTTTGAGTACAGATAACAATAATAAAATTCTGAGCATTGCGCGAAGACTCTTATTCTATCGGAAATCTATCACCACATAACACCTCACGGAAATGTAAGCTTATTGCTAAAAGAATTAAAAGACAAAGTATCCGACTTTACGTTAAAAGACTACTGCATAATTATGTTAGGTGAAGAAGACTTTAGAACAACAAATAGCTACTTTGACATTATTATGCATATCAGACAAGTACTCCAGGAAATCAACCATAACTTTATTTTATGCGCTCCAACATATAAATGCGAGAACTACACAAATTTATACAATTCAAGAGTGGAGACTTTTAATAACCTACTTTTCTGGGACATACTGACGCACGAATACGCATATTTATACCCAAAGTCTCTAATTCAGATAATTTATGTAAACAAAGTAATGTCAAGAAATGTCACTGTCAAAATGACAGGACAGTGGTGCAAAACATTTAATCATTAAATGTTTTTGTAAATAATCATCGATAAAATTAAAGTGAATTAATTATAAGAACTATGCAAACAAAATACCGTTGCCAAACAATGTTTTGTGTAGTGTGTCGGAGACACGGTATATGATCGTCATAATCAGCCCTTTTAAGCCCAGTGCTCTAGCACTGGGCTTAAACGGCTGTAAACTGTTTCGATTGGAAATCGATTTCCAATCGAAACAGTTTACAGCCGTTTTCATCCAAAATGTGGCTAGATATGCTACTTACACTATGAATATAAGTATGAAAGTTGTAATATTGGCGTTGTTGAAGATGTAAAAAATTTGGAAATGTTTGTATCTCCTGCATTGTTACCAGTATCATAAAATATTTTATACCAGAAAATCTCCTTTAGTTAATAACTTTGTTTAAAACCGAAAATTTATAAAAATAATTACGGTATGATTATTTATTAATTATTATTTCTTAAAATCAGTACTTAAAAGAAAGTGAAACCTCTTTTTTCGCAATTTTATGTGAATTACCATTACGAAGATATTTTTTGTTATGTTTTTTTGTTGTTTACATAAATTATCTGAATTTGAGACTTTGGGTATAATAGACAGCAATAAAAAACTCACCTACGGCTACACTGAGTATAACAGACGGACTGGTGCAATAAATAATGCTGGAATACAAATAATTTTTAAGGATATAATTAATTTAATTGATGACATAAAATATATTATCCAGATGATATTGACTGACATGGACTGTCAAAGTATGGATAATCATAATCTGTCACACGGTGAACTTTTTCGTCACTAAACATCTCTATGTAATGCACCACATAGCAGGCAGCATTATTGAACAAGGCGGATGCGCTCGCAGTTTGTCTGACTGAACTTACAGAAAAAAACATACAAGTGGATGTAATATGCGTTACAGAATATTTTATGATGGAAGGCTACGAAAACCAGTTGACCATACCAAACTACTTGTAACGGAAAGCACAATAATTTGAGCTTAAATGAATTATATATGTCGTCAAATAATTGAATAGAATAGAATAGAATAGAATACTCTTTATTATGTACACCATAAAAATTACAGATATAAATGTAGAACTGTTACATAGGGTGTCACAATGGGCGGTCTTATCGCTAAAAGCGATCTTTTACAGACAACCTTTGGATGGATCAAAAAGTAGAAGGAGAGACAATACTGCAGGTATTTAGTGGTGTACCACTTACATATATACAATAAATACATATACACAAAGCATATAGATACTTATCCATATAAATATATATATATATTTATATGGATAAGTATCTATATAAACATGATACAAGAGCAAGGAACTTTAAGTAATGATGATGTTTAAGGAGAGAGGAAGTGATTTTTAACCAAAATTTTAAAAGTGGACAAAGATTGAGCACGCCTTATCGAGACGGGCAAGGCATTCCATAACCGTACTGCTTGAACTGTAAAAGACTTGTCATAAAAACTAGTGGAATGCATTGGCATCTCTAGTCTCAAGCTTTCCGATGACCTCAGATATCTATTATGTGTGTCATGAAGGAACTTGAAACGTTCTTTAAGATAAGAGGGGGTTTTAGGATTGAATAGAATACTGTAGAGCTGAAATATGATATGAGAATTCCGGCGAAGACGTATGGGAAGCCACTTGAGCTTTGTACGAAACTCAGAAATGTGATCATATTTGCGCAGGCCAAATATAAATCTAATGCAAAAGTTTTGAAGTCGCTCAAGTTTATCTAGTTGTGCCTCAGTAAGATCGAGATAACTGACATCAGCGTAATCAAGGATGGGAAGTAACAGGGATTGTGCAAGCGCAGTTTTAGTGGCAGTTGGAAGAAAGTTCCGCAACCGTCTCAGGGACATACCAGATGCAAAAATTTTGCGACTTACTTCCTGTAACTGGGGACCCCAAGAAAGATGTTTGTCGATCAGAACTCCAAGGTTCTTAACCTTTTCGCTTACTGGAATAGCATTTCCGTTAAATTGAACTTGGGGAAGCTGCGACCAGTTTATTTTGGGGGTCATCCTTGAGCTGCCAACAACAATGAACTGAGTCTTCGATGGATTAACCTGCAAGCCATGTGCCTCACTCCACTCGCAAATTGAACATAAATCCTTGTTTATGACATTAATTGCATCAGCTAAATCCGAAAGGGCAGCTTGCTTATATATTTGCAAATCATCTGCATAAAGGTGGTAGGAAGAAAGAAGTTTTTTGGAAATAGAGTTTATAAATATTGCGAAGAGTAAAGGAGATAAAACGCCGCCCTGAGGTACACCGGCAGAAGTATAACACCAAGAAGAGCAAGACTCTTCTATGCATACGCGTTGCCGGCGGCCATACAGGTAACTACGAAACCAGTCAATCGCCGTTGGAGATATGTTAAGCGAGCGAAGCATGCCAAGCAGGATATCGAAATCGACAGTATTAAATGCATTACTAAAATCCAGTAAGCAAAGAACCGTCAGATTTCCTCCTTCCATGCCTAACCGTATGTCATCAGTGACGTTAACTAAGACTGTAGCGGTGCTGTGACCAGGACGAAAACCGGATTGGAAAGGATTCAGCAGACTATTCTTACAAAGAAAAACACTAAGCTGATTGTGGACAAGGCGTTCTAAGACTTTGGAGAGGAAAGGCAAGATAGAGATAGGACGATATTCAGAATAAGAAGTAGGATTCGATTTTTTGGGTAAAGGAGTGATTTTTGCGTCTTTCCACATCGATGGAAAGACACCATAGGATATAGAGTAGTTCAGGATATAGCATAGGATAGGAAGGATTTCGTCGAGGACAGGGAGTATCATTTTTCGACTTACACAATCACTACCAACTGCGTTAGATGTGATTGAAACTACGCTCTTCTTAACATCACAATCAGAGAATTGACTAAAAATAAATTGGGGATGATCCGGAGTTGGAAGATTTGAAAGATAGTTTATTGTAGCTGCCTTCATGGTCCCATTACAGCAGGACGAAGATGAGAAATGTTGGTTCAGTAGATCAATATCTAAGTTTTTAGGAATAGATTCTTGGCGCGATTTTCCAACTCCTAAAGATTTAAGAAATTTCCAGACTTTAGCTGGATCTCCGTTTTCAACTGAGGTGTGGATATGGCGGCGTTGAGCATCTCTACACACCTTATTGCAGCGATTGCGAGCATCCACAAGGACATCCCAGTTCGACGGCGAGGGCCGACACTTAAATTTAGTTTTCGTTACAGCTTTTCTATGCATAATACTTTTTATATCGCCTGTAAGCCATGGTGCCGGAAGATGTTTAATTTTTACAGCATGAATGGGGGCGTGGACATCGTACAGTTGCACAAGGTTGTCTGTCAGCAAGTTGACTTTATCGTCAATCGACTCAACACTGACTAAAGGAGACCAGTCAATGCTGTTAGCATCTCTTCGGAGATCATCTGGATTCATGCCACTAAAGTTGCGCTGCAAGAGAAATTTATTTAATTATTTTTTTTTTTAAATATATCCGATTAGTCCATAAGACGAATATTCTACTATAAATTGCTTAAATAGCTTTAAATAATAACGAAAATGATCGATATCTCAAAAATGTAAAGAGATAGCAGAAATTAGACACTGCCATTATCTTAGTTAGAGCATTTACCCCCCAGTTACCTATTTTACATAAGAGTATATACCCCCGGGGTATAGATTAAAGTAAAATCTATTGTTCTGGAAAGTAAACAGTGTTATATACCATTTTCGTACTGCGTAGAACCACGTCTCCCGTACCTCTCCTTCGTCTAAGGAGAGCTAACTGCGCAATACCCCGCAGACACCCGTTCCCCTTCAACACCCCCTCATCAGGTAGGAATACTTGTAACTGGTGAGTTTCATTTGTGTACGACCAAGGGTCACCCGCAACTTATGAGTAAAACCTATAAAGGGAACCCGAGCTAGTTGATTATCGTGGTCTTCCTCACCCCCCGCGCGAGGAGGATGTCCAATGAAATAGTCGCCGCGACTAACGCCGGTGACTTATATCAAATACAGGCGATATATAATGCGCATCCCGAAATTACGCAGGCTCTCACTAGATTCGCGAACAACCCTAACCCACTTAATGGATAATAGGTCCCCCGCTAGACTCAAACCCCGATCCCTCAAGTTAGGTTATTTCAACGCGAACAGCCTCGAAGGCCAACGCGAAGAGATCGTCGAATTCCTCGGCGATCATAAAATAGACGTCCTCCTTATCCAAGAGACCTTCTTAAAACCCCGGCACCGTAACCCGTCAATAGCGAACTATCGCGTAGTTCGCAACGAGAGGACGCGCTGTCACGGTGGAGGTACTCTTATTTACTATAGAACCGAGCTCTATTGCATGCCCTAAGACCCGCCCCCCCTCAAATCCCTAGAAGTATCGATGTGCCGCCTCGGCATGACAGGTCACCAGCCGATCACGATAATTTCGGTCTATCTCCCCCCCGCGAACTCAGCAGGAAATGACCACCAACTACTGACTGACGACCTCCGTACCCTCCTGAGCCTGAGTGACTCCGTCTTAATAGCGGGTGATCTCAACGCCAAGCATCCAGCCTGGAATAGCACAAAGATCTCCCCCAGAGGCCGACACTTGCATGACCTCTGCCCCTTCCTTAACTTCGACGTCATCACCCCGATGAACCCCACCCACTACCCCCATACTCCCACCTCCACCCCTGACGTGCTCGACGTGGCGCTTCTAAAGAACATCAACCTACGGTTGGTTTCCAAAGAGGCGCTGCACGAGCTTGACTCTGACCACCGACCTGTTGTCGTAGAGATGGCCCCTCGCATAGGTTTTTACGACCCCAATGCCCCCACGCGCACCATAAGGGTAACGGACTGGAGGCGAGTAGGCGAAAGCTTGAAAGCCAAAACGTCCCCCCAATTGGACTCTATCCCCGACCTTTTCGACTCTATTGCTGATACGACGGCCGCGATCGACTCATTCACAGATCACGTACAATCTGTTATGAACGATTGTTCAAGGGAAGTTTCGGCGACGGATAACCGTTGCGGAAAGTTGCCGGACGATGTACGTGCACTGATAAATGAGAAGAACGCGGCTACCCGTGCATACAGCACCTTCCCCTGTACGGCTAACAAAATCCACATGCGCTACTTACAGCGTGCTGTAAGTAACCGCGTGAAAGAATTTCGTGACACCGAATGGGACAAGATGCTGAGCGATCTAGAGCCGAACCACCAGGCCTTTTGGCAACTACAAAGGAAATTAAACCCCCGAGGTTGTTCCGCCTCCATGCCCCCACTGATCCGCCCAGACGCGTCTATTGCTTTCGAAGACATCGACAAAGCCGAATGCTTAGCCGAAAGTCTAGAGGCCCAGTGCACGCCCAGCTCTCAACCAGTAGACCAAGCTCACCTCGATGAGGTCGACGCTGAAGTCGAACGTAGAGCCTTCCTCCCGCCCGCCGAAGACCCTGAGTATCCTCTGCCTCCCGTCACGCCAGACGAAGTGCACGAACTCATCAAGGGTCTGAGACCCCGTAAAGCTCCTGGCTCAGATGGAATCACCAATAAGGTACTCCAATTGTTCCCCGCCCACCTCATAATGCTACTGGCCACCATCTTCAATGGAGCCATGAGCAATAATATCTTCCCGCAAGCATGGAAAGTGGCCATAGTCATCGGCATCCCCAAACCCAGTAAACCCAGGGCGGAGCCCGCGAGCTACCGACCCATCAGTCTCATCTCTCATCATCTCATCAAAATTTGTGCATTCCAAAACTTTCGTTACTTTTTCACTGACATATTTATCACTTTTCGATAAACTAACACTCAATACGAAATCTACACTTATTTCTCAGTAATCACTACATAATTTATAAAACAAAGTCCTCCGCCGCGTCTGTCTGTCTGTCTGTCTGTCTGTCTGTGTTCCCGCTAAAATGTCAACCGGTCAAGTATTAGTCGATTAATCGAATTCTACATCCAGATCGTGTTGCAAGTACAAAATAAATGTCAAATATTTCGTCCAATTGCGAACGTGATCCCGAGAAAAGTTATGCACCAATGGTGTTCATTGTGTTCATTAGGCATTTCGAGCGTTTTATCAGCACAAACGACATTTCGGAGGATTTCGTTTTGTTTTCACATTGTTGATACTTACGTGAATTATTTTAAAATTATTATTTGTGTCGCATTTTTATTTCGTGTTGTAATTTGGTACAATTGATTGCTTTAAGAATTTGAGTGAAATATCGTATTTTATTTTGTGTTTGTTATCTTTAGGTAAGACTCATTCACGTTCAGAACATAAGTACCTACTTTTATTATATTAAATCATTTGTTTCGGTTTCAATTCACATACTGAATCACATTAAAATTAATATTAAGTTAGAATTTTGAGATATAGCCTGGGATATGGAGAAAGACATAGGGTACTTTTTTATACGATAACCGACATCCACGCGGGCGAAGCCGCGGGCAAAAGCTAGTATATAATAATATATATATACTAGCTTCTGCCCGCGACTTCGTTCGCGTGGAAGTCGTAAGACACAACAGTGTATTACAATGACATCCACATTTCTATAAAACTTCCCTATAAACTACGTTTGTAGTTTTGTTATCAGCAGCCAAAATACAGGGTGTTTGGCAGAACGTTGAACATACGAAAATGGTGGATAGGTGGGGTCATCTGCTACTTACTCAGCCCTAATTTATTTGGCCCTGGCCCCCTGGATATTAAAAAAAAAAATTTTTGCTTTCTTTTAGTTTCACCACTTTCTTAACTTTAAAGTGTATTTTTTTATTAAAAATGGGTAAAACAGGCAATATTTTAGTTTATTTTTTTATCTTTAATATTGGCAGATTCTTATAAAATTATTTCTTTATTCAGATGTTAGCTAGAAAAAAGTTATGACTCCTCAAACTTACAGAAAGATGTAATAAATAAAAATATTGCCTGTTTTACCCATTTTTAATACAAATTACACTTTAAAGTTAAGAAAGTGGTGAAACTAGAAGAAAGCAAAAAAATTTTTTTTTTAATATCCAGGGGGCCAGGGCCAAATAAATTAGGCCTGAGTAAGTAGCAGATCACCCCACCTATCCACCATTTTCGTATGTTCAACGTTCTGCCAAACACCCTGTATATAGAGTCAGAACTGGTGACGCGAGAGCAGGCGACGCGACGTACAGTTGTCCGTGTGAGAAGCAGCTTGTCCTGAGGTCGACACCCGCAGCCTTCAGTGTCTGTCCCTGTGACTTGTTGATAGTCATCGCGAAGCATATTCACGTGCGCTGTCTCAATAGGGAATCTTACGCATCAATGCTGAGATAGAAGATGACGCCACGTATACACACCAAGCATGGAATTAGTAGGTGCTACATAAACACCTTAAAGGCGTGCGACGACGTTTTTCGACATTTTTAAGATAAGATAAGATAAAAATTTATTTGCCCAAACATGTGTATACATACAATAATAAAAAGTGCATGCAGGATAACATAATGAAAAATTGGTTCAGACATGTTTGC
This sequence comes from Dryobota labecula, assembly GCA_947523025.1. Lineage (NCBI taxonomy): Eukaryota > Metazoa > Arthropoda > Insecta > Lepidoptera > Noctuidae > Dryobota > Dryobota labecula. The sequence goes on from OX383301.1 coordinate 24,966,940, forward strand.
CATACTACGGCGTGCAAATGTTTAGAATTACAAGTGATTTTCTTAATAATTATATCCTTCAGTCCAAAAAAAAAAAAAAGGCAATTTTAACAAAAAATATACATTACAAGAATAAAAGAATTAAATAAAACAAAATTTAATCTATGACTGCAAAATTTGCAACTAGTAGGTAATAAATGTCAAAGTAAAAAAAAAGTTTTTCAATATTTTTCGGCCTCATTTCATCCATAAAATAATATCAAAAGACTAAAAACATGCCTATAAGTATTTCATACAGGTCAGTATCAGGTTGTATAGTAATTGCAAAAAATGTAAGGATATTTGAATTTCGCGGGCTACCCTGACAATTTTGCCATAAGGGGAAGCGCTAAGGTAGCCCGCGAAATTCAAACTTTCATACGATTTTTGCAATTTGCAGCTCATTGTCTGGGTGTCTGTTGATTAAAGGATTTATTCCGTTGTAATACCAAAAACGAATACCACTGATATTTGTTTCGTCTTTGTTGAAAAACGTACATAGTGGTATTCGTTTTTGGTTTCGATTAAAGTATGATACGCAACCTTTAGAAAATTTGAATTTCGAGGCTACCTTGACGCTTTCGCTTTAAGGGGGAAGCGCTTAGGTAGCCCGCGAAATTCGAACTTTCTTACGTTTTTTTACAATATTACTAACTTAAGGAGTTGTATTACTGATTCTAATGATAATAATTCTGTAAATACTTATTTGTTACGGTCGCGTGTCATACTTTTAATTAACATACACCCAGACAATGAGCTGCAAATTGCAAAAATCGTAAGAAAGTTTGAATTTTGCGGTCTAGCTTAGCGCTTCCCCCTTAAGGCAAAAGCATCAGGGTAGCCCGCGAAATTCAAATTCTCTTACATTTATTGCAACTTAATGAGTTATATTACTGATTCTAAGGACTATAATTCTGTAAATACATATTTGTTACGGTCGCGAATCCTATGTTGATCGACATACAACTTGATACTGACCCGCAAATTGCAAAAGACGTAATAAAATTTGAATTTCGTGGGCTACCCTGACGCTTACCCCTTAATTCTTATAGGCTACGTTCCGATATAGACCGTTATCGCTCATAGCACTCACATCGATAATTTGCGTTCCGATTTAGAATATCACGATTATGACAGCTGACTGCTGAGAGCTGTTTGACAGCGCTCACAGTGAAAATAATATAGGATAATTATGGTCGGCATTATCGCAAGATGGCGCATGTCATGACGTCATCTATGACGATTCACGGGACATCGTTATCGCGCTCACGGCAATTCGGTACGCGTATAAGCTCAAATCGATTACAGTGTAATACGGAATGCGGGGATAGTATTTTGCTTTAAAATTACCAGAAAACAACTTTGAATGTTTTGTGACTGAATACGAATGCAGTTTTGATTTTGCTAAGATTTTATGATTATTGTTATGAATTATGAATAAGACGGCTATAATTTGACTATTGTCATACACTGGTATATTTGTGTTCGCTCTCATCTCAATGGGAAAACTTCTTTTCGATTTCTGACTTTTCTAGTACTCAAACCTCAGTTGGTCCCATAGAGTTTTTTGATCCTCGTAAGAAACAGGATTGACTGGCATCAAAAAACTTTTTTGTGAAAATTGCCCATTTTCATGCTGACTGTACGTTTTTTTTTTTTAAATCTGTGAATGCAGATCAATTTTTTTCTAAAAGTTAAAGATAGTCTCTTAAGACCATTTTCTTGTAGCGACCACGGTTAACGTACCTGCCCTTATGGACCAATCCCTAAACATAATGCAATACTGCTTATCCCCCATAGCAAATAGCGTAATAATTTATACGTAGTAATTTGACCAGACCTATAAGGAATATCTATACAAAATTTGAACAAAATCTGTCCGATAGTTTTTGCGTTTAGCTGGAACATACATTCAGACAAACAGACATAAATTCTAAAAACTATATTTTCGGCATCAGAATCGTTCCCAGACCTCGTGGCAATTACTTTTTTTCAAAAATATGCAATATACAGTTTTGACTTCGCTACGATTTTATTATATGTATAATTGGGAATCAAACGAGCTTACCTGTTAAGCGAAGTCTTGATTCTAATTTTATGAACGGCGATCTGAAATATAATTAATTAAACAGAGTAGTATTTCTTATACACACGTATTAACATCACGTTTTTTTAGAAATAGAATAAATATTTTTTGGAAATATTGTCATTCCGCAGCTGGTAACACAGCACAGACATGTCACTTATTTTAGAGATCCTTAGGAACGAGCTCTGCTTTCTGTACAGAGCAGTTCCACATACTTACATTCACTAAGTTTTCCTGAAAGGATAAGTGAATTAGGTAGACTAATTATGGCAGCTATGGGGCTGTTAGCTTGTGGCGGGTGGGTAATTATATTTCAGATCGCCGTTCATAAAATTAGAATCAAGACTTCGCTTAACAGGTAAGCTCGTTTGATTCCCAATTTTACTTCACGGCGATCTGAAATATAATTAATTAAACAGAGTAGATGTTTAGAGTTGCCTGCAATAATTCAGTTAGTTAATAAATTATTGTTTTATAAATATGTTGGTTTATTAAGTAGGTGTTTCATTATGTAAAATCTAAAAGGTAAACCTACAAGTGTATATTTAGATATTACCCAAATGATAAGCTTTGAATGTCAGATTGGTTAATAGCTATTTGCTGTGTATGAAAGTTCTTATGAATTTAGTGTGTAGAGAAATAAAGCACAGAAAGACAAGGCTAGATATGTATTTAATTAGACTTGTCATTATGTAAATCAGAAAGCTAGTTGTCCGTTCGCAAAACTAGGTCTTCATGGAGAAGAAGGACAAGAAACTCCATGGAAACAGCATTAAAGTATTCTATCATCATATTTCTTACATTTCCATATATTATCGTTATCTCAAAACAGTTAATTCTAGTTATTAGACCATTACTCAGATTAATAGCAACATTAAACAATAGCAAAGGAAAGAACACGAGTATTCCATTGTACAATTTAACATATTAGCCATATTAGCAATATTGGCAATAATATAACTACTTTACAAAACAACATAATCATAATAAGCAATAATTAAGGTATAATATCGAATTACTCAACTTACGTGACACCAGGGCGAACCAACCACTTGAACATCTACCGAGCAACTGCTCGATAACGTCATTACAATCCTTTTTATATCTTACCAACGTCACTTTACATTAAACATCTACCGCCATTTTGAACCAATTACAGATCGTCATACAATTTGGCTTATTAACTTCTAATACAGGTAATAATAGACAAATCTTATATAGTGAAACCGTTTTAAAACATTATAAGGTAATTAAGCAATGTAATAAGACTTTATTCGTAATTCTTAGATATAATTCAATAGAATATCAACATCAACTGACAGTATTGTACCAATCGTTTGAAACAGTCTAATATATTAAAATAGTAATATAAAATCTAAGATATAATACAAGTATTATTAAATATTACGTTATCATTTATAGTAATAACATTTCAGTGATTTTACAAGTTAAAAGTATTATTGGTTTGGTAAACACAATATCTAGTCAAATTAGGTACTTCTACATTGGTCAAAAGCTTTGTAAACATGGCAGATGCCATTAGCCAACAAACAATTATTATATTATCAAAATGAACTATCTAATTTTAACTGAATTCCAACATTCGGCCATCCGCATAATTTACGCGTCCTCGCGTAAATATATTAATAGTTTTTATATATATAACAACACTTACATATTACATATATGTAATATTTGAAGACCTAAATTAACAATAACAATTACAACTATAATTATAAGATACATATTCGGTTATGGTACAAGTCATCAACAATAACAATTACTGTAATTATACGAAATATATTTAGTAGTGGTACGAATCATCAGCAATAGCAATTGCAACTCCAAACATACGAAACATATTTAACAGTAGTACAAGTAATCAACAAATACTACAAACAATTATACGAAACTTATTTAGTAGTGGTAAAAGTCATCAACAAAACAATTTTATTACAACTGCAATTATACGATAAAAGTCATCAACAATAACAATTACAACTGTAATTATACGAAACGTATTTAATAGTGGTAAGAATCATTAACAATTATAACTGTAATTATACGAAATATTTAGTAGTGGTGCAAGTCTTCAACAACAACTATTACAACTGTAATTATGCGATATCAGTTATCAACAACTATTTCAACTGTAATTATGCGATACAAGTTATCAACAAAAACAATTACAACTGTAACTATACGAAACATTTACTGGTGGTACAATTCACTACTACCTTGAAACACCAAAATTTTACAACATATTTAGTCTACTAGTGGTACAAGTCGCTACTACCTTGAAACCACCGACATGTAAATAAATTAGTTTACTAGTGGTACAAGTCGCTACTACCTTGAAACCACTAGGGCGGTACAAGTCGCTACTACCTTGAAACCACCGACATGTAAATAAATTAGCTTACTAGTGGTACAAGTCGCTACTACCTTGAAACCACTAGGGCGGTACAAGTCGCTACTACCTTGAAACCACCAACTAATATATTAGGTTTACTAGTCGTACATGTCGCATCTACCTGAAAACCACCGCCTTTATTCAACCGCGTCGGCGACTGACCGCGTCGGCTGCAATCGCATCGGCTGCAAGTGGATTCATCTTGAAATCACCACCTTTATTCAACCACGTCGGCGACCGACCGCGTCGGCTGCGATCGCATCAGCTGCAACTGGATTCATCTGGACAACACATTAAAAGAACCGCCGAGTATACTGCTACCCAATTACTGTTAACCTTTTTATTAAGTGTTTTATGCAACTTCGAAGTGAGTTCCATTATAATTATAATTATGTTTGTATGTCGAAAAGAAGGGTATTATTTTAAACAGAAATCATTGTGGGACATTTAAAAAATATTAGTATAAGCTCAAAACAAGAATTAGGTGAAAAGAAAGAAAGAGAAATAAACCAGTGTTTGTGTGGCATACCGAAGCAAAAAAAGATTATTCACATCACGGTTTAGTAGATACCCATTAAGCCACTTACAGAGCTCACATGAAATAACCAGCACAATAGTTATGACAAAAATAAATTAAATCAAGCTATTAACTTTTCTATTCAGAATGACCAAACTTATTAACGTAGGCCTGGATATAATCGGCTGGTATGACCAACCAACTATATCCCACTTCTGAAATGTAAAATCTAAAAGGTAAACCTACAAGTGTATATTTAGATATTACCCAAATGATAAGCTTTGAATGTCAGATTGGTTAATAGCTATTTGCTGTGTATGAAAGTTCTTATGAATTTAGTGTGTACAGAAATAAAGCACAGAAAGACAAGGCTAGATATGTATTTAATTAGACTTGTCATTATGTAAATCAGAAAGCTAGTTGTCCGTTCGCAAAACTAGGTCTTCATGGAGAAGAAGGACAAGAAACTCCATGGAAACAGCATTAAAGTATTCTATCATCATATTTCTTACATTTCCATATATTATCGTTATCTCAAAACAGTTAATTCTAGTTATTAGACCATTACTCAGATTAATAGCAACATTAAACAATAGCAAAGGAAAGAACACGAGTATTCCATTGTACAATTTAACATATTAGCCATATTAGCAATATTGGCAATAATATAACTACTTTACAAAACAACATAATCATAATAAGCAATAATTAAGGTATAATATCGAATTACTCAACTTACGTGACACCAGGGCGAACCAACCACTTGAACATCTACCGAGCAACTGCTCGATAACGTCATTACAATCCTTTTTATATCTTACCAACGTCACTTTACATTAAACATCTACCGCCATTTTGAACCAATTACAGATCGTCATACAATTTGGCTTATTAACTTCTAATACAGGTAATAATAGACAAATCTTATATAGTGAAACCGTTTTAAAACATTATAAGGTAATTAAGCAATGTAATAAGACTTTATTCGTAATTCTTAGATATAATTCAATAGAATATCAACATCAACTGACAGTATTGTACCAATCGTTTGAAACAGTCTAATATATTAAAATAGTAATATAAAATCTAAGATATAATACAAGTATTATTAAATATTACGTTATCATTTATAGTAATAACATTTCAGTGATTTTACAAGTTAAAAGTATTATTGGTTTGGTAAACACAATATCTAGTCAAATTAGGTACTTCTACATTGGTCAAAAGCTTTGTAAACATGGCAGATGCCATTAGCCAACAAACAATTATTATATTATCAAAATGAACTATCTAATTTTAACTGAATTCCAACAATTAGCATTGCTTAATCAACAAGGGTAACCCACATTGTGTCTGTCTCGGTTGATGCCATTTCTAAGTTGAGCTGCTGCTATATGTTGTTTTGTGAGAGATGAAGAATTAATATCGCCCTCACTTAACACAACTTACAGTCATAGAAACTTTAAAACATTCTCAGTATTTGTTTTATTAGTCCACAGAGTCGACATTAGGGCCATTAGGCCAGCCAGCTTTTATGTAGGTTTTCCTAGGTTTTTCTGTATAACTGCAATCAGAATGATTCTGAAGGACACTGGCAACAACACCAACTGCTTGACATGACTGGAAACCTCGTCCAATCAATCACGCGAACGGCGCAATGAACGTATACGCAATTACCCCGCAGGAGTATGTTTGTGAGGTTGAATACCTTTGACAGTTTTCATGGCTGAGAATATCAGTCGCAGATGTCTCTGTAAACATAAAGTTTCACTTATTTGAGATGCAGTGTGGGACTTAATGCATGAGTTTACAATAAGTTCAGTCGTAGATGTCTCTGTAAACAAAGTTTCAGTTATTTGTGATGCTCTTTAATTTATTATGGTGAATTGTGCATTATGTATGTGTATGTGTGTGTTTTTTTTTTTTTTTTTTTGCTCCAACGTCAGTGCTAGCTTTTTTTATGATTTTATATATTTTAATATACTTTTAGCAGAGTAAGCCACCCATCATTTAATATACCATACCGATTAGTAGGTTGTGTTGGGTAAGATACAGTTTTGAATTAATTTGGCTAATTTCCCTTTGTGGACATTTTCAATGCTTAGTTGACAAGTTGAGAGCTAATGGAAAGAAGTATGAATCTCTTTTCCTTCGCCTAATATACATATTATTATGTATGTTCAAACAAAATTAATTTATTGAATGAGTTAGGTATAAGTGAGGGAGTTGTATAATTAGCTACAATGTGTACTTGGTGAGCTGATGGTTTTAGTGTAAAGTAATTTGTTCATGTTCTAATCACAATCCATCAATATTTTGCCCTCACATCACGGTGCACTCCCCCCCTCTTTGTTTCCTCGACAATTTCACTTTAGTGTTGTAGTTATCATTGAAGTTACTGCTAAATATTTAGAATGGTTCAATATTTGATTTGACATTTTTTTATTTTATAACCATTGAATAATATCTCCCATATCTGCACAGACCTTCGGGAAAAAAGGGGGTTGATGTTATGTAAAGCGAGTAAGGTCATTAATATTTTGGCTTTTGTTTTAATAAGGTATTTCAAGACACATGTTTTAATTAAAAATAACATTTTATTCGAACCTAACAGTTCAAATACTATGTTTGTCATAGTTAATTTCATGTCCAAGCATCTAAATACGCGTAAAATGGTATTTATAGGTATTATGTTTTAAGACAGTCTTGATGTATACAAGTAAATAATCTGGGTAGGTTGGTAGAAAACCTTGTTTCGGTAATTGTCACTCACTACTGTTGATTTAGTAAATACAGCAGAGCTATAAGGTACTGTTGAAGTATGAAAGTTCTATTAAGAAAGTTATTAGAGAATATATGTATGATTAATCTTTTATTGGTAATGGGAAAAATCTTGCAGGTAGCCCTAGGTTATAGGGATACCTACCCATAGGATGAAATCATATACCTATCTATTTTCATAATGAACAATAATTAAATACTGTACAAATTGTCAGTTTATAATGATTGGGGTTATTACTGAGAGCTTGATTTGTCATTTATCGCCAATAGAATATAGGTAATAGAATTCTCACAGCCCTAGAAAGGATTAAGTAACTGTTTTAGGTTCAGAGTGAAACCAATTTCTTTTTTGTTTGGGTCTGAAATATATATTTCTTAGTCTGTGATGCATTTTAATTGATCTCAGTATTTAATAACTGTAAAAGCATTGAGAAGTTAAGACATTGAATTTGATAAGAATCAAATAGTTTATTGTATTGTTGTGCCCACAGTCAATGACAGGATCAGTGTAGCTTTTTTGTCAACATTTGATTGGAACATTCCAGTACATATCAGGCTTGTTGAATTGTTATTTTGGAGTGTAGATATAGGCCCAATTGTTATTGAGATCCACCACAGATACTCCTTTTTGTTTTCAATATTGATTGATTTCTGTTATTTACTCACTTGTAGGATATTTTTATTAGTGTTCTCTATTATCATGAGAATGAGTGTCTTGTGGTTTTAATATTATTTGTTATTGTTTGTATCTGTTTGCTAACTAAATAGGTTAATTAAAATTCATGTCAATTAGAGATATTACTTTTGAACATTGTCATTTTGTTGCATCGGCCAAGTTAGTCAAAAGTTTGTGTCTGTCTTATTTTCTTCATTGGCCTAGGGTCAGTTATTGCTTTCCCTATGATAGAGGTAACCAGTCCAGTTTGTTTCTGGAATATCTCAATTCCTTGTTCCCTCAGTTTAGGAGGAATCTGGGAGTAAGACTTTCACCTCATGAATAAATAGGGGCACATAAATAATAGCACTTTATATGTTTGGTCCATTTCAGTTATGTCTGAGATCAAGGATTGCCATACGTAGCTGAAGCATTTGTCGTCAGCCATTATATCACAGAATCATGTTAACAAAGTATCTTGTACTAGTATTTGAATGTATGAGTGCAAAGTTTATGCAATTTTGCTTTATAATTTTAATTTACAAGATAGATATCATTTGTCAGTTTGTGTCAGTATAATTAAACCACCTAGTGCTTATGCCTCATATAAGCACTGAGTATCTTGTACATAGTGATTTGTTTTAAGTACATAGTAGTAGTAGTAGTTTTAGGTAGTTGTTGAGAATGGTTTAATAATAATAATATATCAGTAACAGCTAGGCATGTGTAACATTAGTTAAAGGTAATCTGTCAGGACAAGGTATACTTTCATAATATCCTCTTTGATATGAAAGCTAGATCACAGTGTTGAGATAACACGCTATGACCATCTCGTGGTAGGCATGTGGACATTCACTGAAATAAATGTTTCCATAACAGTAACAGACGTTTTGGTTACTGTTTACACAAAAATTGTAACTTGCGAACTAAATGTTATCTGTTACAAAACCCTGTTTTGCACACTACAAAATCTGGTTTGCACACTACTAAATCAGTTTTGTTAATTTAAGCAAATTTTATTTCCTTATAACTAAAGTTGAGTTATTTTTGAAGTAACTTAATTAGTTCGGCTAATTATTTATTTCAGTGTTATGGTAAATATGTATCAGCTAACAACATAAGAGTTAATGTTGTTAAGAGTATTTCATACTCACTGATAATAATCCAGGTAGCGACTTAGTATCCCGCACTCGCTAATGGAGTATAGTGCTTTTGCATGTTTATAACGCACAGACAATGAATAGGGTTAAGTAAGGCTGTCTTGCGGCCTTTTTTTAGCTTAATCAGCTTTTTAGATTTTCTTAACGTATAACATAGGAATATTGGACTCACCTGTCATGTCAAGTACATACCGGCGTTAGCTATATGTATAGAGTTACATTGCTAAATGAATCTTGTGCATCTAGTACTTTCTCATCAAGTCAATAACTTTACTGAGAGCACCTCGTACTCAATGGAGAGGTAAGGTTGACATAATGTTGTTAAGAGTATTTCATACTCGATGATAACAATCTAGATAGCGACTTAGTATTTCGCACTCACTAAGGGAGTATAATGCTTTTGCAAGTTTATGACGCACAGACAATGTGCAGGGTTAAGTAAGGCCGTCTCGCAGCTTTCATGCTCTTAAGTTAAGGCATATTGAACCACTTTTTTTAAATTTGCTTAACCTATATCATAGAAATGGGACTCACCTGTCATATCGAGTACACTAGCGTTAGCTATGTAGAATTACATCGCTAAATGTATCTCGTGCCACATTAGTGTAGTTTCTCACCCAGTCAGTACATTTAAGTAACGTTACTAAGAGTATCTCGTACTCGCCTGAGGAGTTTATGCTGACAATAATACCAGGGTATAGCTTTGTCCGGTAACATCGCTATGAGCGTCTCGCGCTCCTGGCAGCTTCTCATTCGGATAGTAGCGTGTAGATAACGTTACTAAAGACATCTCGTGTCACTGAAGAGTTTGCAGCGCACATGCAACATGTAGTGCTGAGGTCCACCACAGCGCCTGATTCACAACACCCAGCATCACAGCATCACGTACAAGGTGGTCAGCCAAAGCCAGGCATTCCCGCACATTAGGGTTGTGGTAGGCCTCAGGATCTAAGTACATCCAATATGGGTATGGACTAAGAGTCTGCTTCTGATCAGTTCTAATTTCTTCTTGTTGACGTCTTTGATGAATGCCGCGGCCGTCTGTTTCCGCTAACGGTGCACATAATACACTTTTTATCACTTAGGCCTGTGTTCACCAACATTTAAATCAACTGTTTAGATATTTAATCAGTTGTTTACTCAAAATTTCATAGCAAATTTGACATAAATCAACTGTTTAAATACCTAACCGGTGGTTTGAATGTTGGTGAACACAGGCCTTAGAATAGTTAACCTTTTGCATTTTGTAACATTTTGTTTATATAATATAAGTAAAGTGTACTTTAAACTTAATAAAAATTAATAAATTTGACGAGAAAGAAATTTTCTTGCGATGTCTTGACGCGCGAAAAAGAAAAGTGACATGTCTGTGCTGTGTTACCAGCTGCGGAATGACAATATTTCCAAAAAATATTTATTCTATTTCTAAAAAAACGCGATGTTAATACGTGTGTATAAGTACTCTGTTTAATTAATTATATTTCAGATCGCCGTGAAGTAAAATAGATATAGATAGAGTATTGAGTAACGTATAACGAATCCCACTATCGTCTATATTACAATTACATTATACATAAACGAAAACATCGTTTTTGTTAACATTGCAGCATAAAAAAAAAAGGATACGGTGTCAGATGGAAAACGGCAAACGTATTGTTACTGACAACGATTTATGATAAATCTGATAACATTAAATATGTCTGGTGGTTATAAGTATACAAAGCAGTTCCATTCCAAGATTTCCAAGTCGTCTTGTTATGTGAAGGGTGAGTCGAACCAAACAGATACCAACACACATGTATGCAGATAACAGTCGCTCCATGGTGTGGTATGATACCGCACAACACAGAGTTGCAGGAAGGTCCGCGTGCCGGGGCTTTCTGTGACGTCAGTGACGTGTTTGTAATGTATTCAAGCCGTTCCGAGCAGCTGTCGAGTGATAAAAAGTGTGCGCAGTCGACGGCGATATCTCCGCACTAATGAGCCCCGCCCGCGCCCGCGCCCCATTAAAATTTAGAATTGAAGTAGCTTCATTATCTCGAGTGAATGCGAACGTTCAGCCACATTGTACTACTGTTCACATAAAACAAAAGCTAGAAAGTAGGTTTCAATTAATTCCGCGGCGGTCGGCCCGACGTGACTACAAACAGCTACTCTAATTTAATGCCCAAAGAAACTTGCAAAAACTTTGGCTGATGTGCGAAACGGTCCGCTCCGCTGTCCATTAGAACACGGCTGCTCGGCTACTAGGTCGAGCGGGTCTTTGTGAAAATCATTTTTATATTGTGGCTCGGATCAGCTAAAAATGTCATCGGACAGACGAGGGCCGCGGTGCCAGGTCCACTCGCTAGTGTAGCGCGCACTGGAGCGCTTAACGGACAAAAAGTACCTAGTCGCGCGGATGTAGCGAATGGCGACCGGCGACCGGCGGTTCCGCGCCGCTACACTCCGCCTGACGCTGATCGATACCCGATCAAGTTTTTGCACTGACAAAACGGATCAGTCAGTGTGACAGCGGTGCCTCGACCCAATTAATAGTTAGTCTTCATTATCTCGGAGGGGCGTTTTTGCGCCGGCGACCTGTCAGGTGTCCGTTAAGGCCGCGCGCCCGCGCCTGATTGTGACAGGTGCCGCTACCCCGCCCGCGCCGCGCCGCCACGGCGTGCTCACGAATTATAAATCTGGGATCACTGAGTTAAACCTCATTAAGGTACCGGTAGATAGCCGGCACACCTTTATGAGTCTATGGTCTTAAAATAACATGGTAAATCATTCAATATTGTGCGTACAAACTTACAATTGCAGATGCAATGTATGAGAGAATATCAAAGTCAAAGTCAAAAGTCAAATCATTTATTTCAAATAGGCACGAAGATGCACTTTTGTACGTCAAAAATTACATGAATAGTTAATTGATTCTAGTTGCGCCTTCCAAAATGTAGTTATGTATGGAGAAGAATGGGCAAGAAAGTCCATACTTACTCTTTTAAAATGTTAACAATAGTTTGTATACATTAATTAATATTTATAGGTGAAGACGATGTACCTAGAATAAAAAAAAAAGAGGTGTGGCACTCGGGGACTGCCGCGGTAAAGCTATTGCATAGCATTTTGTATCAACTTATGCAATTATAATTATTTATTTATTTTATTTATGCAGTATTTCTTTTTCTTTGATATTAATTCAAGTTACACTTTTTGAGCGTGGTGACCGATAAGAAAACAAATTTTTCTTTTATTAAATAAACAAAGAGTATATAATATTTAAGAGACGGGAGTCCCATAGATAAAAATGAAAAACGTCGCTTGTACGAAACGTGAGCTAATAATGAATACCAACATAACAGAAATGACACGGACTGCAGACATGACATAAAGCTGCCAACATAATAACAAGATAGGGATGTACTACTACTCACTCGTAATTTTTATCGATATGTTGCTGTAAAAAATTTCGGGTTTTAGGATCCTGACATTTTTACGGTTTCATTCTTAATAAATTTAAGGCAAAGGTCACTTAGGCCAACGGTAACTTTCGATTTGAACTAAGGTTACGTGGTAATTTTCTTATAAAAAGAAACCAGCTATGGCTGTGATTCCACGTTGGGGTAAGCGGGGTTCAGAGACAAATCCCATTGTATAGTCTAGATCTAATCCGAGGTAAACTTGACTATAAGATGAGATTTGCTGTGATGATAATAAAATAAAACAAAACTTTGGACTTAAGTTTTTTTATAATAATTAGAACATCTTTTCCTTTCTATTGATCATTCAATTGGCAATGGTTCAGCAGTTGATGTTGAAGGTACTGAAATGTTGAAAACACGTTGCTTATTAACTGACACATGAACAAGTGAATTCAAATTTAATTCTAATCTTGAATAGTTACTTGGGCTTAGTCTCATTCTTTTTATCACATTTTCATTTGAAAAAGGGTCTGTAATAGACAAAAAAGTATCTGTAATATTTACAATTGATACATTCAATAGTCGTAATATCGCCGTACCTGTTTGCTCACTTTTGAAGATGTGTAGTGGAAATCCAACGAACAGCTCATCTGCCATTGGTTCTGCAGTAAGTTCTACAGACGGAGTAGCATTTTTTCTTAGTTGTGTCTTCTTTTTATTGAAATCCTTTGGTAGAAAATGACTGCTACAAATATGTTCCAATTGATGTAGCTTTTCAATGGGTACATACACCAAGTCTTCTTTCCCGTAACTTTAACCCATTTTTACATCTAGCTGGAACATTTTATTACATTATTATGATTATAATAGTAGTGTATTTAAACTTATATCTTTGTTATTTTGGTTTTGCAGTATTAATAGAATAACAGAGAAAATTAAATGAAATAGGAATATTATAATAATAAAAATATCGACAGTCGATAAAAAAGTAACATGCGTCAAGCACTAGCATATTGTTAGGTTACTTTGTAATTTTGTAAATTTTGGACTTTAAATGAAGTAATTTATTTTCTGTAAGAGCTTATCAATGTTTTTTAACATAACAATTGAAAATATATGCTTACCTATCTTCATTCAAAGGAAATTTGGCTATGAAGATTCGCATTTGACCATCTGACCGGCCGGATCTTATAACACATATTTCACACGTTTTGTAATGCATTGCAACTTAAATTACGTCACACGTACATACATAAATACAACAATAACTCTACGATAAATATCCACAAAACACAGAATAAAAACAAAAACAGCGCTTTGTTGACAATGTTCTTGACAACAAACAAGACAAGAATATGGCGGCCGGTAGCTATGGCGGCTGAGTAGCGTAGTGCGATAGAGTCGAATAGATGTTAAAGCGAGACAGCGATAGCGTGAGGTTTTTTCGTTACGAAATTTCTGGATTCGGTCCCCGCGCTCAAGGCCCGCGATAGAAGCTATGCAATAGCTTAAAAAAAACTTACTAGATGTACCAGTCCAAGAATCGCAGTAGTCGAAGTAGAAGATAACTCTGCAAAATATAATTGAACATGAGTTACTAAAGTAATCGGAAAGGGTGAGTTAGGATGAATTACGACTGGAAAATAAAGTCTTACCTGTTTGCTCACTTTTGAAGATGTGTAGTGGAAATCCAACGAACAGCTCATCTGCCATTGGTTCTTCAGTAAGTTCTACAGACGGAGTAGCATTTTATCTTAGTTGTGTCTTCTTTTTATTGAAATCCTTTGGTAGAAAATGACTGCCACAAATATGTTCCAATTGATGTAGCTTTTCAATGGGTACATACACCAAGTCTTCTTTCCCGTAACTTTAACCCATTTTTTACATCTAGCTGGAACATTTTATTACATTATTATGATTATATTAGTAGTGTATTTAAACTTATATCTTTGTTATTTTGGTTTTGCAGTATTAATAGAATAACAGAGAAAATTAAATGAAATAGGAATATTATAATAATAAAAATATCGACAGTCGATAAAAAAGTAACATGCGTCAAGCACTAGCATATTGATAGGTTACTTTGTAATTTTGTAAATTTTGGACTTTAAATCAAGTAATTTATTTTCTGTAAGAGCTTATCAATGTTTTTTAACATAACAATTGAAAATATATGCTTACCTATCTTCATTCAAAGGAAATTTGGCTATGAAGATTCGCATTTGACCATCTGACCGGCCGGATCTTATAAAACATATTTCACACGTTTTGTAATGCATTGCAACTTAAATTACGTCACACGTACATACATAAATACAACAATAACTCTAATTTACGATAAATATCCACAAAACACAGAATAAAAACAAAAACAGCGCTTTGATGACAAAGTTCTTGACAACAAACAAGACAAGAATATGGCGGCCGGTAGCTATGGCGGCTGAGTAGCGTAGTGCGATAGAGTCGAATAGATGTTAAAGCGAGACAGCGATAGCGTGAGGTTTTTTCGTTACGGAATTTCTGGATTCGGCCCCGCGCTCAAGGCCCGCGATAGAAGCTATGCAATAGCTTAAAAATAATAAATATAAAAAAAAAACAAAATTACTTACCACAATTGGTAAAAAGAATGAAAAGTGAAGTAATAACAGAAAAATTAATAAATGCGATAGGTACATGGTGCTCACATATATACAAACATTGTATATGATTTCCCAAAAAAAAAAAACAATTTATAACAAGTCAGTGTGTGAGTTAAAATATTAATCACAGAAAATAAAATTAAAAAAATTATAAATTATACAGTTTAATTAGCAACCAGTTTGATTTTGTCTAGACTCTAAATTGTCCTATGGAGCAAGACCAGCATGTTTTCAAGCATTCTTATCTTGGATATAATCCTCTAATTTGTAATATGCTTGTTTACAAAGTGTACTTTTTATATGAGTTTTAAATTTTCTTTCATTTAATTGTAATATATCAGAAGGTATTTTATTGTAACATTTAACACAATACCCTACAAAAGACGTATGTACCTTAGATAATCTGAAAAATGGTTGATCTATTTTATCTTTATTTCTAGTATTAAAATTATGCCTATCACTGATTTTATTAAAAAGATGTAGATTTTTTCTTACATACATAATATTTTCATAAATGAATTGGCAAGGTACCGTCATAATATTAATCGTTTTAAATAGTTCTCTAAGAGATTCGTGGCGATGTAGATTATAAATGGCTCTGATAGCCCTCTTTTGTAAAATAAAAATGCATTTAATGTCGGCAGCCGACCCCACAGTAAAATGCCATACGACATAATACTATGGAAGTAGCTAAAATAAACTAAACGCGCGGTTTCTATATCTGTTAACTGTCTTATCTTTCGAACAGCATACGCGGCCGAGCTTAGCCGCCCCGCAAGAGATGTTATATGAGGTCCCCACTGTAATTTCTCATCTAGCGTGATTCCTAGGAAAACCGTTTGATTAATAAATTCCAGTTTTTCTCCGTTCAATATGATGTCACATTCGCTACTTCTAACATTAGGTAACTTAAATCGAATGCATTTAGTTTTTTTATTATTTAGTACCAAATTATTTACGGTAAACCAATTTTGGACCTGAAGAATAGAGTTATTCACGTCGTCAAGTTTTTGTGACCGTCGATCTATTTTAAAAATCAATGATGTGTCATCTGCAAATAACACCATCTTCGGTTGATTTTGAAGTAATTGGTGTAAATCGTTAATGTAAACTAAAAAGAGGAATGGACCCAATATCGAACCTTGAGGAACGCCCGTTTTCATTTCAGACTCTAATGAGTTTACGCCGTTTACCTGAACTTTAACCTTCCTATCCGTCAGGTATGATCTTAGTAAGTCAAGAGCGGTATTCTTAATTCCGTAGTGCTCCAGTTTCAGCAGAAGTGTCTCATGGTTTACGCAATCGAACGCCTTAGAGAGGTCGCAAAAGATTCCAATGGCATCTTGTGCTTCTTCCCAAGCGTTAAAAATGTTCTTTATTAGGGTGACACCG
Source organism: Dryobota labecula (assembly GCA_947523025.1). Lineage (NCBI taxonomy): Eukaryota > Metazoa > Arthropoda > Insecta > Lepidoptera > Noctuidae > Dryobota > Dryobota labecula. The sequence goes on from OX383301.1 coordinate 24,984,008, forward strand.
GCGTCAGTTGTACAACGCCCCTGGGTGAAACCATACTGTTGTTCATGAAAGATGGAGTTTTTATTAAAGTGACGTAACATTTGATTGAGTAACAACTTTTCAAACACCTTACTGAGAACTGGAAGAATTGACACAGGCCTATAATTGTTAGGTTCCTTACTATCACCGGATTTGAACAATGGAACTACTTTACTGTGTTTCATGAGATTTGGAAAGACTCCTTGGTCTACACTGGTGAATATAAATATGTTTATCAACTGCAATGTTAAGTTTGTTCTTGGGATAAATTCATCCCAACTACGGAACCCTTCATTGTGCGTGGTCCGACACGCACTTGGCCGGTTCTTTGTCGAGTGACTAATATTGCAATCGATATGAGTCCTTATTACCTGAAAATGCCAGCATACCCGATATACTCGGTAAACCTTAACTATTTTACAGCACATTTACGTTCCATTCCGACGCACATGTCACATTCAACATAGGCCGGGGCCTTACCTAGACGTGACTGGCGACTACGCCTAAACCATATTTAAAGAAGCCGGAGAACGCTGGCCGGCGCGGCGCGCGGCGCCGGCGCGGCGGGGCGGCGCGCTCCGGGTATCGGGCTCGGCAAAAAGCAAACCCGAACAGAGAGGTAATTTGTACTCAAGTACCGTACTCGAGTCGGCCTATACTATGTGGTAGAGACGCCTGCGGCCGGCCCACAGTACGTGTGGGCGTGACGACAACATACAACAAACTTGATCACGAGGTTCGGGCGGTGCGCGGCGGCTGAGGGTCCGGAGCATCATCAATCATCATTAACAGATAGATGGATGATTAGTACTTTACGTATGCGTAAAGTGCGACGCAGAAAATTATTCTTTGGGTACGGAGGAGGCATACTAATCTCGTGGCGTGACGCGGGATAATGGACCGCTGTGCGACGTACTGGGGAGCGAGGCCGAGGAGCGAGGCGAGGGCTGCAGCAACTAACCTATATTATGATTCTGGTTGTAATGTCTTTCGCTATGAATACGATAGCTTTAAAAGGTTACACTAGATCACACAACGCCTGTGAGAGTACCTAGTTGCAAGTTTCTGTGACATTTTATAAATCTGCTTATTCGTACAAAAGTGAGTGCTATCATAGAATTGCATGAATCAAGCAAAATAGACGCCAAATTGCAGTTTATCATCAAACACGATGCCTTCACAGAACATCATTTGCGGTCTCGATAATCTTACAACATCGCAATTTTTTATCCGGATATTAGAGGAGCGGTTACGCCGCATTCCCCTCGACCCACGAGCTCACGATACAAAACGATTATGGCAATAAGTGCACGATTGTATCTGGCGAGTGGTGAGTGCTCTATCTCCGGGAACACTACTAGCCGTTCGGAGTCTGGCGGGTTCCGAGAACGATTTGCGTCTAATCCCGACGTGCTCAGTTTTTTGTCGGCCCTCGTCGGGCCCTCTTTAGTGCGGACGTGACACAGGGCGTGATTAGATGTTCCGCGAATATCTGCCGATGCTATAGCGTGCCGCAGCTGAGACATGACACCAAGAGGCGAGCTCGAAGCACGCAACACCACCATCTATTAATAACTGCACAGTAAACTGGGGTCAATATCGAGTGCTTCGAATTCTAATTGCCTGTGCTTCAAAATCAAGGACACATAACTCTCTTCTCTCCGAAAATTAGATTTATAAATGAGCGAGGGTCATTCTTTCACGGAAAATGTTGACACCGCGATTCAGAAAATGACGTTAAAAGAACAACGCCATCTATCGAGCACAAAGTGATACTGTCAAAATATTACGCATGGGAAAACGTTCAACAAACACTCTAAGCTATGTAGACTTAAAAAAACATTATATATAGTAAGTAATTTTTAAAGTAATGCATATTTATATTTATCACTAGCTTCTGCCCGCGACTTCGTCCGCGTGAAATTTCGGCCCACCCATCTTGTCGCATTCGCATCCCGTCGCTCGCCCGCGCTAAAACTTCGTTATCGCTTAGCGTTCTTTCTGACTTCCGTTCTTTTCGCTTAGCTTCTAAGGATCGTAGCGTAGATATATAGCCTATAGCCTTCCTCGATAAATGAGCTATCCAACACTACAATATTTTTTCAATTCGAACCAGTAGTTCCTGAGATTGGCGCGTTCAACCAAACAAACAAACTCTTCAGCTTTATCCATACTAATATTATAAATGTGAAACGTCATGGATATAACCTGGGATATGGAGAAGGACATAGTCTACTTTTGTATGCGATAACCGACATCCACGCGGGCGGAGCCGCGGGCAAAAGCTAGCAAATTATATAGCTAACCCGCGCAACTTCGTCTGCGTCACCTACTCGTAAGAGAGTGGTTTAAGTAATGAATTTTCTACTTATTTTGTTGCGGAGTTATTTTAAAATTATGATATCTCCTAAGATGTTGATTGAAATCAAGTGATGCCAAGGACAATTTTGTTTACATTTAAATACTTGTGATTAATAACATATTTATTTGGATAAGGATTAATATTATTATGTTGATAAAACTCCTTCGCAAATAATGAATTAATTTCGAAAAAATTTGATTACCATAAAAAAAGGTTATAGTGAGTCAATCTTAAAAGATAGACATATGCTGTCGCGGACTTTTTTTTAGAACTTTTAAAGAGGAACAATTCCAAAATACATGACATTTGCGTAACTTAAACCGTTTATGCAGCGCACGCAACGGAAGCTCCCAAAAAGGAATAATTTTTCCCGTTTTTGCAACATTTTTTATTTATGCTCCGCTCCTATTGGTTGTAGCGTGATATTATATAGCCTATAATATTTTTCAATAAATGTACTATCCAACACAAAAATAATTTTTCCATTACAACCAGCAGTTCTTGAGATTAGCGCGTTCAAACAAACAAACAAACAAACTCTTCAGCTTTATATATTAAGTATATATAGATTTTTGTGTCATCCATGCTAATATTATAAACTAGCTTCTGCCCGCGACTTCGTCCGCGTGAAATTTCTTGTTCCCCCGGCCCACCCCGTCACATCACATTGCCTGCCCGTGATTTTACTTCGTTTTCGCTTAAACTTTCATAAAAAAAAAAAATTGTGTCCTAGTTAATAGGAATGTGATCCTTCCTCAATAATGGGGCTGTAAAATGCAAAATGATTTTTTCAAATCCAACTCTCAGTTCCAGAGATTAGCGCGTTCGAAAACAAAAAAACCTGCCAAGTGCTAGTCGGACTCGCGCACGAAGGGTTCCTTACCATCCATACTAATATTATAAAAATGTGAAAGTAACTCTGTCTGTCTGTCTGTCTATATGTTACGTTTTCACGTCTAAACCGCTGAACCGATCGTCATAAAATTTGGCAGAGATATAGCCTGGGATATGGAGAAGGACATAGGCTACTTTTTTACGCGATAACCTATATCCACGCGGGCGGAGCCGCGGGCAAAAGCATAAAAACGGCAAAAAAATCATGTCCGTTGTATGGGAGCCCCCCCTTAAATATTTTTTTGTTTTTTAGTATTTGTTGTTATAGCGGCAACAGAAATACATCATATGTGAAAAACCACGTGAACTATCACGGTTCATGAGATACAGCCTAGTGACAGACGGACAGACAGATAGACAGACAGACAGACGGATAGCGGAGTTTTAGTAATAGGGTCCCATTTTACCCTTTGGGTACGGAACCCTAAAAACTAACTCTTCAGCTTTAGAATAGACTTCCTCGCAGTGTTGATCATTATTTTGCTGCGGAGTTATTATAAAACAGTTATATCTCCTAAAATATTCATTGAAATGAAATGATGTAAGGGCAACTTTGTTCAAAATTAAATACTGATAAATTTAAATTTTGAATGAATGATTATCGTATTTATTTGGATAAGGATTAATACCATGTTTATGAAAACTCCTTCGTAAATAATGCATTAATTTCTAACAAATTTGATTACCATAAAAAATTGTTGTAATGAGTCAATCTTAAAAGATAGACATGCTGTTGCGGACTTTTTATGCCCTATTTAAAGAGGAACAATTCCATTATACATGATATTTGCGTAACTTAAACTATTTACGAAGCGCACGCAACGGAAGCTCTCAAAAAGGAATATTTTTCCCGTTTTTGCAACATTTTTCATTTATGCTCCGCTCCTATTGGTCGTAGCGTGATGTTATATAGCCTATATGTTTCCTCAATAAATAGACTATCCAACACAAAAAGGATTTTTCAATTCCAACCAGTAGTTCCTGAGATTAGCGCGTTCAAACAAACAAGCAAACTCTTCAGCTTTATAATATTAGTATAGAAGTATAGATGTGAAAGTAACTCTGTCTGTCTGTCTGTCTATCTGTCTGTATGTTACGTTTTTACGCCTAAACCACTGAACCGATCGTCATGAAATTTGGCAGAGATATAGCCTGGGATATGGAGAAGGACATAGGCTACTTTTTACGCGATAACCGACATCTATGCGGGCGGAGCCGCGTGCAAAAGCTAGTGTTAAATAAATTAAGTATAGCGCCACCTAGAGCACTACTACTAAACTATTTAACAACGCATTTTGAATACGTCTTTAAGTAGCCTAACCTTTGAATGGGTCATTGGGAGTTATTAATCTACTCACAATATATCGCGTTAAGTTTGCGCGCGCAATGTGCTAAAATAACCACCTTAAAAAAACACTATGTCTCAAACCTACTTATAGTATCATTATTGTTATTTTTATTTATTTATTCGGTTCTCCAACAATTTTTTACACTAACATCTTGATAAAAAGTAACGTCTTAAAAACTTTAGACAGTGTAACAATTACTTAAAGGTAAACACCACATGAACTAAAAATATTCTAATTTTTAAGCTTAAGTACATGTACAGTTACAAGCCAACTTAAAACTAAAGAAAAAATTTGTAGCCTAAATAGAGACTTAGTTTAAGTTATGTAATGTAAATAATAAAATAATGAAAAAATAATGAATGCTTTATTTACAACACCTCTGACAAACAACTCAAGATTTTAGACTTCTGCTTAGTCAGAGAATCAAAGTGGATATCGATTAGATCGCTGCAACTACCTATTCAAAACCCTACAGAACCTAGCGCATGGAGAGTTAGATCCCAACACCGTTCTTCTCTGTGGAGGACGAAATGGAGTTGTGGGTTTACGTGGAATTCTTGAAGGAGCACGAAAGTTTATAAGTGTGAGCAGCGGCGGTGAGTCAATATTTCCTATCAAAATTTTGCAGCCAAACATTGCGTCGTTTAAACGCCTTCGCTCTTCTAAGGTGTGTATGTCTATCTCTACTCATCTTAGCTATATCTTAAATTTATGTATTGACGCAGGAGTCTTCCCTGATAGATTAAAAACTTCGATCATAAAACCGATCTTTAAGAAAAATGATCGAGAATATCTAGAAAACTATCGACATATTGCCCTAGTTTCAGTTATTTCTAAAATATTTGAGAAATATGTTCACAAAGAACTTAGCAATTATTTAGAAAAAAAATAATATTTTAGTAAAAGAACAAAAAGGGTTTAGACCTAATAAAACCATTAACATGGCCATATATGACTTTTTAGACTTTGTTATGGATAATATTGACCAAAGAATACCCGTCTGTTCTATCTATATGGATATGACACAGGCTTTTAATTACGTTGACCATGATATATTAGTCGGTAAACTCAATGCCTATGGAATAAGAGGTAATGTTCTCAAACTGTTTGAATCATACCTCAAAGGCCGAAACCAATATACTGAAGTGACTAAAGTGAATGTTCTTACTAAACAAGAAGAAACCTGTATGTCACTTGAACGAAAAATTAACTGCGGTGTACCACAAGGTAGCGTCCTGGGTCCACCGTTGTTTATATTATACATTAATGACTTACCCAAGGCCACTAATAATCCTATATCTCTCTTTGCGGATGATAGCACTGTCACTGTCAAATGTAAAGACAAAAGCACTTACGAAGATGACTTAAACAGCACCTTGAGCTCTGTTATGAATTGGTTGGATGTAAATAATTTAAAAGCCAACTTAGAAAAAACCAAATTAATGAACTTTAGACAGCGTATACCAACACAATATAAACTTAACGTAAATTTTAACAACCAGCCTATTGAGGAAACAGACACATCAAAATTTCTCGGCTTGTTTATTGATAATAAAATGACTTGGAAACCACATACTGAACAATTGTGCAAGCGAGTGAGTCGATCAACATATGCCCTACATGAACTTGCATATAAATTAAATATTAAAACACTCATAACTGCTTATCATGGGCTCGTGGCGTCTATCCTCAGATATGGTATTATTTTTTGGGGGAACTCCACCAACAAAGATCTTGTCTTTAAGGCACAGAAACGATGCGTTAGGGCTATGTTTGGTTTAAAATCTACCGAGAGTTGTGTTCCTTTCTTTAAAATGTACAGTATCTTACCTTTGCCATCACTGTATATTTTTGAAGTAGCTGTCTTCGTGAAACAAAATCCTGAACTTTTTGTGCTAGCTTCTGAAGCTTTCAATCGTACTCAAAGAAATGAAAGTCGTCTCTGTGTTCGCAAGACGAATACTGCCTTAATGTATAAGAGTATTTTTCATATGGCACCAGTCGTTTATAATAAATTGCCAAAGGACCTAAAAAAGTTTCAGGTTAATTTGTTTAAGCAAAAATTAAAAACTTTGCTATGTCAAAAATGTTATTATAGTGTCTCAGATTTTTTGACAGATAAATTTTGACATGTGTTTTAAAATAGCTTAATAAATTGTTTTACTTAAATAATTGGACCCTGTTATGCAGAAAAGATCCAACCAACATTTCATTAAACGTTAGTTGGATCTTTTCTGCATAACAGGGTCCAATTCTAATTTCAATTCATGATAGAATTCTATACTGTTGATACTATAATATTAGAGAAATTCTGACTGAAGCATCTTGTCTGTCTGTTCGCGATAAACTCAAAAACTACTGCACCGATTCTCATGTTGTTTTCACCAATGGATAGCTTGGTTCTCGAGGAAGGTTTTAGTATATAATTTATTAACTTTTTGTATGCATTTCTGTATGAATTAACGATATTTGTTGGAGGTGTCGGAAAAAAATAAGCCGTCTGGGAGCTTTCAACGAAAACGCTGTCTAAACCCTTTGAGATATAACAAAATAATGTATGGTGGAATTGTGTATCTTATAAAGGTCTTCAAAAAAGTCAGCGATGGCATATGTCTATCTCTTAAGGATAACATACTATATCCATTTTATTGTGTTTTTGTAGGGATTTGTTTGCCAAATTTTACTCTTGGAAATACGATTACGATAACAATACGCTATAATATCAGTAGCTATTACCCAAATTATGTTCGTAGATAAATAAGCTAGCTACCTACGTGTATTTCAAACAGTATACAAGAATATTTATCATAAAAACATTACTAAACACGGCGGCCTTATGATCAAAATTTGTGCATTCCAAAACTTTCGTTACTTTTTCACTGACATATTTATCACTTTTTGATAAACTAACACTCAATACGAAATCTACACTTATTTCTCAGTAATTCTGTATAAGATTCTTCTAAGATTAAACCGTTTTCACATTGAATCCATTACTTTACGCACGTACAACCTTGATGAATGTTTACATTAAGCACCGCGCACACCGCCACACGACCACAGAGTACAGACGTATTTTGTTCGTTCGTTTAGTGGTGTTCCCACTAAAATGTCAACCGGTCAAGTATTAGTCGATTAATCGAATTCTACAGCCAGATCGTGTTGCAAGTACAAAATAAATGTCAAATATTTCGTCCAATTGCGAACGTGACCCTGAGAAAAGTTATGCACCAATGGTGTTCATTAGATATTTCGAACGTTTTATCAGCACAAACGGTGTATCATGCGACATTTCGGAGGATTTCATTTTGTTTTCACATTGTTGGTACTTACGTTACCTATTTTAAAATTATTATTTGTGTCGCACTTCTATTTCGTGTTGTAATTTGGTACAATTGATTGCTTTAAGAATTTGAGTGAAATATCGTATTTTGATTTTGTGTTTGTTATCTTTAGGTAAAGACTCATTCACGTTCAGAACATAAGTACTTTTATTATATTAAATCTTTTTTTTCGGTTTCTATTCACATAGTGAATCACATTAAAATTAATATTAAGTTAGGATTTTGAGATATAGCCTGGGATATGGAGAAGGACATAGGGTACTTTTTTATGCGATAACCGACATCCACGCGGGCGAAGCCGCGGGCAAAAGCTAGTAAAGTTGATGAACAATATAGGCCCTAGATGCAAACCTTGCGGGACTCCAGAGGAGATTTTATACACACTACATTGGTAACCGTTTACCACAACAAAGAAAGATCTATCTGCCAAATACGAAATTGCACATTTAAGCAAGCTGCCAGTGATACCATACTCATGTAACTTATGAGATATGATTTTATGGGAAACTTCAGCAAAGGCTTTGCTAAAATCAGTGTAAATGACGTCTACCTGGTGACCAGAATCAACAGCTTCAATTAAATTCTCTGTGAATGCAACTAGATTAGTGCTCGTGGATCGTGATCCAACAAATCCATGCTGATGATCGCTTATGAATAGCTTGAGATGGTTTTGAAAATGCGGACAGAGTAGTGATTCAAACACTTTGGCAAATGTATAGAGAATTGAGATGGGCCTATAGTTAGATTTGTTGACATTGCTATCCGATTTATGAACAGGCACCACCTTTGCCATTTTCCATTTCGTAGGGAATACACCAGAAATCAAAGATTTGCTGTATATGACCATGAGTGGACGCACCAACTCCTCCGCACAAGCTGAAATAAATATTTCCGGTATGCCATCCGGGCCAGGACTTTTGTTAATATCCAAACTTTTTAATTTCTTAAGTAGGCACTCACTGCTTATATTTGGACTTGTTAAGCATAGACTGGTATTCCCAAGAGACTGTGAAAATAATTCGGTATTAAACTCATTACTCGATTCTTGGTCGAGGCTATAAACAGACGAGAAGCTGGTAGCAAACATTTCACATAATGTCGCACCATCAGACGTGAACACTGATCCGTCATTCATGGTCATGGGGGGAGGCACTACACCCCCCTCTTTTATTTTTTACATGCGTCCAAAATAACTTAGGGTTGGTTTTAAGCTTGTTTTCTAGATTTTCGATATAATCTCGGGACCCAGGGGTCCCGGGCCTTTGGAAGGCGTACGAGGGGCCGAAGCCAACTCGCAGAGGCCCGTTAGACGCTTTTAATTAAATGAGGCACCAACCGACGATTATCCCTGTACGCACTATGTAAGTGCACCCAAGGACAACCCCCGGTTTGTGTAGGACTATTGTAGGACATGGAAACAATGATATTGGACCATGGGTTTTGGGTGGTTAAAATGGACTGGTTACCTAAAACTATGGAAGGACTATGGCCTATAGTATCTGTCTATTACAGATATGATTAATATATCACTCTTCTTACGTTTTTCTTTCCATTCATCATACTTTTTATTAGTTTTTCATCATATTACACTATTTTATTCTTTAAACGACATTTACGTCAAAAGTGTCAAACTGAAGTCTACTTATTTCATAGATTTTCTTACCAGCCTATTCAATGAAGGTTGCACTAAGTTTGTATTTTCTAAAAATCATTTACTTATATAATTTTGGATATTCTAAATTTCTTTTATACTTAAATACGTTGTCTACTAAATAACTAAATTCTAAATTATTATAATTATAAGTTTCTTAAACGCACTCTCAGAATTTGATCAGGAGGTTTTATACATCTTGGCCTACTACACCTGGCTGGTTAGATAACTGGCAGGACAGAGGACAGCATAAACTTGAAATCGAAAATGGATTTTTCGAAGAGAACAGAATATTCAAGAACGTCCAGATTTTCCTATAAAAGGGGCCTGGAGATGCAATCAGTTCAGTTTACGTTTACGTCTCGGTTCTGAGTGAACTATCTTCACTGCAGACGGTACTGCCTGATTCCTGGAGATTTATCACATATATATATCTCGTGTTTGTACTGCTAAAGTTGGGGTCACAGACACTCTGACGCGCCCCTACAATTCTTCTCGACACTGCGGAGACTGCACTTAGATTCTTTCCTCGGTGCTGCCTGACTCCTGTTCCTCGGAGCTGCCCTGCTCACAAGATTGTGGAAGCTTTCCTGACGCGGAGCTGGGAGTTACTTCAAGTAATATAAATTTACCTCCTTACCTTGAGAGTGCATATTAGGTTCGTTTTATATTCTTAATTCTAGATATTGTATTTTTTTTTTACCTTTTCATTAAATTGTTCAGTCTACTTTTTATCTTTTTATTTGTTAGGAATAAGTAGACTTGACAGGCCCCTGCCTGATCAATGTTTAATTATACACGGATAAAATGGCAGGGGGTGACTTGCACACTCAATAATGGACCCCCGAAAACGGTCGCTAGCACATAGTGACGTAGCGACAAGGGAGCAACATGTCCTGATGTGCTCGAGGAGTGGAGAGGTATTCCACGGCTCTCAGAACAATCCCAGAGCCCGGAAGATGGTCAAGATCCCTACAAGCACTTACTGGAATACTTCCTTCCTGCGAGCACGTTTGCTCTTGCGAAACTCCACTCAAGCCGGCCAGTAAAGGCAAGAATGAGGTGGGAGCTCAGTTCCTCGTCATTGCTCACTCCAGCCGGCCAATAAAGGCATGCCAGAGATGAGGAACATGATTTCTCCCAGGAAATAGGGTCCGTGGGGTCGCAACTGCCCAACAGCTCGCCACATGCTGCCCTGCGGGTTTCTGTATCTCTCTTGGTCTGGCTCCTCACCCTAGACCTGTTCCGGGAAAGTAAACTCTACCGGCACAGACCTAGAGTTCAGAGCGCGCAAGCCCCACCACGATGTCAACGTAGAGATATGGCGGTGGGGTTATCTATATACATATATAAAAATGAATCCCTATTTCCCTTGGTCACGGCATCACGCGTGAACGGCTGGACCGATTTCGCTAATTATTTTTTTGTTGTGTTTGTTATTGTCAGGAGAAGGTTCTTATGTAAGAAAAATTTAAGAAAGTTTAAAATAAAAAAAAAATTGTAAGAAAACGACCATATTTACATTTTTATTGTAATAATAAGTAGGTAACTCTATCTTCTAATGTAACTTTATGGCGTTTGACATAACGTGTCAGTCATCATTTGGTAGGTCTGAGAATAGATATTATCAAAAAAAAAAAAAAAAATTAAGGTTTTAGTTAGGTAGGGTAGGGTAGGTAGGGTTGGTAGAACCAACCAGTTTTTTTTTTTATTATTCTCACGATATAATGGCCATCCTAGCGATTCCAGAGATATCCTCATTTTTCATGTCAGCTCCATACATTTTTTTCTTATAAAAATTATAAATCTTCCATTTGTGCACACAATTACTTCATATGACATTTTATAGAACAGTAATGATCGGCAGAAGTCATTTCCAGCAAAAAAAAATAACATTTAAGACATCGAAATCCTATGTCTTCTACAGCCAATTACGATCCACCGTGCGCGCCGCCCCGGTATGTTGGTGGCAGAGATAATTGCTATGGATGTGTGAATTGTACTCACGTAACTTCTTGCGTACAAACACCTCCTCTGCACATATGCTGTCCTATTTTTTCACTTTTATTTATTTGGCACAAATAATTTTATTTCGTTTTCGCTTAGCGTTTTTTCCGACTTTTTGTCGTTTTGCTCAGCTCCTCAGGGGCGTAGCGTGATGTTAAATAGCCTATACACTTATTTTGTTGCGAAGTTATTTTAAAATTATGATATCTCCTAAGATGATGATTGAAATCAAGTGATGTCAATGACAATTTTGTTTACATTTAAATACTTGTGATTAATAACATATTTATTTGTATAATGATTAATATTATGTTGACAAAACTCCTTCGCAAATAATGCATTAATTTCGAACAAATTTGATAACCATAAAAAAAGGTTATAGTGAGCCAATCTTAAAAGATAGGCATATGCTGTCGCAGACTTTTTTTTTAAGTTTTAGAGGAACAATTCCATCATACATATTTGCGTAACTTAAACCGTTTACACAGCGCACGCAAAGTAAGCTTTCAAAACATAATATTTTTTCCCGTTTTTGCAACATTTTTATTTTATGCTCCGCCCCTATTAGCCGTAGCGTAATGTTATATAGCCTGTAAGTTTCCTCGATAAATGGACTATCCAACACAAAAAGAATTTTTCAATTGCAACCAGAAGTTCCTGAGATTAGCGCGTTCAAACAAACAAACAAACTCTTCAGCTTTATAATATTATATATAAATATAATAATAATATATATATAAGTATAGATTTATTTATAACTAGCTTCTGCCCGCGACTTCGTTCGCGTGGAAGTTGTAACACGACGCAATATAATAAAATACCAGCCACATTTGAATAAAACTGCCTTGAATACTACGTTTGTAGTTTTGGTCACAGCAGTCAAAATATACAGAGAGTCAGGACTGGTGACGCGAGAGCAAGCGACGTACAGTTCCATGTTCTATGGTAAAGGGTTTGGTTTCCGCACTTAGTCCTTCAGGTCGACCATTGTACATGGGCCATGGCGGCCATCAGTGGTTATTCCAATCAGCCCACCTCCCTCGAGAAGATATTTACGTCTCCCGCTCTGTTTAGAACATCTGTGAAAGATCTGGGTGCCCCGAGGATTTCTGTTCTAATCTGGGTGACGCCTGTGCATTCAAAGAGCACATGCACGACGGTTTCCTCAGCCGCCATGCAAGCCCTGCACAGAAGATTGTCCGATATTGTGTGGAAGTGTTGGTTTAGCGAGCAGTGTCCCGTGATGGTCCCCGTCACCAGGCGCAGGCCGGTCCTGTCCAGGAGTAATAACCGTCTGGTTAGCCTACCATCTAAGAATGGCATAGCTTCCCTGTACTGTTTGCTGGTCGGTGTCGAGGTCCACCAGCTCTTTTCTAGTGAATTATTGAAGGCCTGTGTTCCTGGATATATACTAATGGTACAACACTGATACCTTATACATTGAATGTTTCTCATTGTCATTCTTACAGATTATTCCTGACGAACAGCTATCACTATTATAATTGTAATTGTTAACACTCGAGAAGTCAAGTATAAGTCCCCTCTTTGAGGAGTGGCTAGAGAGGAGCCACAGCGTCCTCACCTTCCGCCTGACGCAGGTCCTCACCGGACACGGTTGTTTCGGGAGATTCCTGTTTACGCCCGGGTGTTACCACTGTGTGGATCGCCCGGAGGACACGGTGGAGGCCTGCCCAGCTTGGGTAGAGCACCGCCGTGTCCTCACGGAGGCGATCGGTGGCGACGATCTCTCGCGTCCGGTCCTGGTCCAGGCCATGGTACGGAGCGAGAGTGCATGGGAGGCCGTCACCTCCTTCTGCGAAGCAGTAATGCGCGCGAAGGAGGAGGCGGAACGTGTGAGGAATGGTATTTTTTTTTGTCAAAAGTCGACAACAATGCGGCCTAATTTTTTTTTGTTGAGAATGTGCTATTAGCGCTCTTTCATACGATACCCCACATGCCCTAGTAGCCCGACTTCAAGTTTAAAAACCCCCGTTAAATCCTAGATGCAAAAAAAATCTTTCTTATTTGCAAAATAGTTGGGCAAACGTCATCTCAAACTATTCTAAATTTCAATTTGATAGCTTTAGTAGTTCTTGTGATATCCAGATGTGACAGACAGACGGACAGACAGACTGAGTTGCACCATAAGGGTTCCTTTTTACCATTTTGGTAAGTACAAAACGCTAAAAAGAAAAAAAAAATGTTTGAGAATGTGCGAACAGCGCTCTTTCATAATGATACCCCACATGCCCTAGTAGCCGCATTTCTAATTTTCAAGACCACCTTTCAGTCCCGTAGCAAAAATAATAAAAACTTTTTTGTTTCTTTCTTGTTTGCAAAATAGTTAGGCAAACATCATCTAAAACTATTCTTTACACGTTGATAGCATCAGTAGTTCTTGAGATATGCAGCTGTGACAGACAGACAGACTGATTCACACAAGGGTTCCTTTTTACCATTTTGGTACGGAACCCTAAAAAACGAAACCTGCGCGGACAAAGTCGCGGGAAAAGAGCTATGTTAAAAGAAAATCCTTTGCTCTACGCTGCTCTTGGTTTGCACAGTGCACATAGCCAGGTTCTATTGTATATTATATTAAATGGTCCGATGGTTGGGCGATCGTGCAGGAAGCGTTCATGCAACATCCAGCACGGTCGCCTCTGTCTGCCTCAACGACCATGGTCGTTGGTCTGCCTGTAGCCACTGGGTGACTTGACTGGGCTGGCCGCGCCGCGCCGCTCCCCGCCGCGCCGCTCTACCGTCACGCCGTCGCGCGACGGCGCTACGCGTGCGAACGAGACGCGCGCCGCCACGCGTCGCCGCGCGGCTCCCCGCGGCCCGCTCCCCGCGCTCCACACCGCGCAGTGTGCCCGCCACTCAAAAGTACTCTGTGCCCGCCACGGCCGCCGGCCGCCATCACAGCTGGCGGAATACATTGACGAGTTGATAATGTTCAAGTGTCGATAGTGCGCACAGTGTGTCACGCGACCAGTAAGTAAACGTTCAGGTAAGTAAACAGAAAAGAAACTATGTTTTAATTATCTCATTAAGTAAGCAATCATAAATATCAGACATTAGTTATATGACTGTCTGGTTTTTAACTTTTTTGCAGTTGTCAAAATGGACGAAGAAAAGTTGATAAAGATGGTTCGCGAGCGAAGGGAACTGTACGACTTAAACCACCCGCTCTACGATGTCCGACCAAAGAGAGATCTCGCCTGGAAGCAGATCGGCGAAGCGTTGAAGCATTCACGTATGTATTACTTACATCACAAGTCTCGTCTCGTTGACCTCGAGATCACTTCGGTTGTCTAGGGATGGCAAGCGCAGCTTCTGCTGAACATGTCCGCATGGGGTCCTGGCTGGGCGTCAATTCGCAGATCGAGAGTTTTATTGTGTTTTTCCATCTCGAATTTATCGGTAGCAGCCGTGTGTGTACTTGACGTAGACTGGGTACCTGCTTACCTCAGCCAAACCCTTCGGGGTTTTGAATTTTTGGTGATGGGTCAACGATCATATCAAAACAACATACTTACCTAATAATATAAACAAAGAAAGCTATTATTGTATTAGCAGACCTGAAATTTTTGGTAAGTATGTAAGTTCCGAGTCGACGACTAAAGAACAATGGCTATTTTGAACTAGAATTACCGCCATGAGACTATTACCAAAATGAAATACTTACCTACATTTTTTGAGTATTGTTAATGTAGTCATTCGATACATTTTTTTTTAAAGCCGGGGCTTACTTAGTCAATCTTCTTCAAAAATAAAACATTTTCTTGTTTGTGTTCTTTCTTTGCGTCATGTTTACCACAAATAAACATATTTTCTTTCTTTCCTGATTCTATACCTACTAATATTATAAAGCTGAAGAGTTTGTTTGTTTGTTTGAACGCGCTAATCTCAGAAACTACTGGTTGGAATTGAAAAATTACTAAATAAATTAAAAGACCTTATGTTCCTTTCCTGTTACTTTAAAATAACATAAATAATATATTAAAATTGGTAATGATTTTTCGCTTTTGTAGTATTGTATAAATAATTTAAAAATAAAGAGTGAGTAGTCACTAAGTCGAGTTAGTTAATTTTCGCTTTTGTGTATTTTAGCAAACAAACTGACTTAAAAAACTCAGTAAATCATTTTAGTGATTTTGAGACTACCTAAAGGCGTATATATGCATAGATAATTCAAGAGAAAAAGTAATTAAGTCGTTCTTTGATGTAAATTTTCGATAAATGTATAATAATTTACTAAATTAGTTATTTCTCCCATTACGCGGTACAAAGGGTAGACTTACTTACTTTTCACATTTTGTAAAACAAAATCGTGGGCAGATACAAAAAAAACCGGTCAAGTGCGAGTCGGACTCGCGCACCGAGGGTTCCGTAATAACTAATAATGTGTCTACTTTACGGTTTTCGATTTTTTTATGTTTATGCAATTAAATGGTTTTTTTTTTTTTTTTTATATTTGAGTTGATTGAATGAAAGGTAAATTGCGTTTTACAATGTATGACGTATTAAAACAAAACTACTTACTAGATCTCGTTCAAACCAATTTTCGGTGGAAGTTTACATGATAATGTCAAAAGTTGAAAAATGTCTTAAGTTCTCATTACCAAATGTACCCCAAGTGGGTCTAAATTTAAAACTTGATGGCAAGAAACTAGATGCTATTACGGAAACTGTATTTCTAGGAATTACTTTAGATTCAAAATTGCAATGGGGCGCCCACATTAGAGCTCTTTCAGGTAGATTAAGTTCAGCTGCATATGCAGTAAGAAAAATAAGGCAGTTAACTGATATAGCCACAGGTATACTCCATTTATTATAACATTAGACAAATAACTGTTCTCACCCTTTCGTTATTTCGATGTAAACGTTTAATAAACTCCGTTATTTCACGATAAATACAAAGCACTGTAATCTATTTACCATTTACGTTAAAAAAATAACACTAAAGTGCAGTAATTTCAACAATATTACACAATAACTGTCGTTATTTAGCCGTTATTTGTCTAATGCTATAATAAATGGAGTATAGGTTGGTATACTTTGCTTATTTCCACAGTATTATGTCTTATGGCGTTCTGCTGTGGGGATCGGCAGCTGACGTAGATTCCATTTTCATTCTACAAAAGAGAGCAATCCGCGCGATCTATAAAATGGGTCCTCGTGAGTCCCTTAGAAATAAATTCAAAGTAATTGATATACTAACTTTGCCTTCTCTTTATATCTTAGAAAGTATTTTGTATGTTCGCAAAAACTTAGGACTTTTCAAAATAAGAAGCGATTTCCATAATATAAATACACGTAGTAAACATGAAATTGTGATACCCAAATTCAGATTAACTAAAACTAGCAAGTCATTTCTTATAAACAGTATCCGCTTTTATAACAAGTTGCCAAAGTCGGTTACAGAACTTAGCGACGGAAAGTTCAAAACCCACATCAAACGTGTCCTTATCAAAAAAGCATATTATAAGATAAAAGACTACGTTGAAGACAAGGAAGTTTGGCAATAATTCCTTCTGCACATGTGGCTTCCCTGGTACCTCATAAACAACATAACTATGTCAATGTCTATTAACTGCTCCCAAGTAACGATGTTTATTTAGAATTTTTATTTTTTATATTTTACATACTTCCTTGACATAATCTTTTCATTATTTGACATTATTTACCTACAAATCGAATTCCAATTCTTTATTAGTGGCTTTTGTGGACATGATATTTATTCAGATATGTTACTGTAGTTGTAATTGCAATCATGTCATTAATATTTTATATACTTAGATTATTTTATATTTTGTGAATGTGAGAACGTTTGTAGGCCTAGTAGAGTGTAGATTTGTTGGCGGTTTTCTATTTTGTTAAGTACCTGGTAATTGTTGAAAGGCCTACACTGTCCTCCCATACCTATTATCACTGTTATTTAATAATATTGTAAAGCCAATTATTTTTAAAAGAGTAACCGTAGAGTTTCTTGCCGGCTCTTCTCCATAGGAAACGACTAATTGGAACCGTGCACCTAGCTTCTGACGTTTCATAAGTGCCCATGTAGGTTTATGTGAAATAAAATATTTTGATTTTGATTTTGATTTTTAAAAAGAACCATAGGAAAAGAAACGTTCTTCGGAAAGTCATTAATGTACACCAAAAACAATAGCGGGCCCACTACAGTGCCTTGTGGTACGCCAAATGTGATTTTGCGGTTTTCTGATATGTATTTATATTCCTCTTTATCCTTTTTACAAATTCGTCTAACTTCCGTACGCTGTGTTCTATTGTCAAGATAAGATTTTATAAGAGAAAGTGCATTTCCCCTTATTCCGTAAGCAGTTAGTTTTTCTAACAAGATATCATGTTCAACTAGATCAAAAGCTTTCGTCATATCTATAAATATAGCGCTAGTGGGAGTTCTTTGATCGATATCTGTCATTATAATACTAAAGAAGTCATAGATAGCCATATTTATAGATTTATTTTTCCTAAAACCTTTCTGTTCCTTTACTAAAATGTTATGCTTGGTGAAGAAGGAATACATGCGGTTATAATAATAATAATAAAATAATAATAAAATCTTTATTGATACAAAAACCTTTGACATTGCTTAAAAACTAGGATACATAACTTGGTTAACTAAAGGACACACGGATAAGGAAAACCCTGAACTCCTAAACTAGGTGATCCTGTGACTTAGGAGTCAGTGTTCTGCTGTTGCTGTGGTACCAAAAACCTTTTTATTGTGTTCCAACATTACAAAAATAGTCATTGCCATTGCAGGTTACAAAGTATATTTATATTAAAATTAACAACGTAAGAATATTATGGTATGCTGAAAAGGACTTTTAAAGTGTGTAAGGGTGCGTATGTTAGAGTAAGGGTGTAGTGTATGTTAGAATGAGGGTATGTATGTGAGGGTGTGTATGCAGAAGTGTGTGTACTAGTGTTTGGCGTTTGCGTGAGGGTGTGTTGGAGAGTTTGAGATTGTATTGTATATGTGCTGCTGATATGCATCAAATAAAATGAGAAATTGCAAACAACAGTAGAACAGGTTTATATATTTATACGCCTACTGCTGGTGGTGTAGTAGTTCTTCTGTTTGAGCGTAGTCTTGATCCTGTAGCCAATTTTGTAGTTTAATCTTAACTTCATGGTGATTTAGCCCAGCTATCTGGATGGATTTAGAGATATTTTTGTAAATTAATGAACTTAAAACGTAAAACTGTCGCCTGGCGAATGTAGTTTTGTGGCGTACTATCGAGTATACATTTTTTGCTTTGCGCTTAGTAGGATCTGATGGTGAGATTTCTTTATGTTTTCTGAGAGTGGCTCGAAGGACAAAAAGCTGTTTCACAGTAAGTAATTTGCAGTCCGCATATAATTCAGTAGTAGGGAATCTGTATGGTCTGCCAAGCATCACCTTAAGGACAGCTCTCTGTGCCCGCTCCACTACAATAAACT
Source organism: Dryobota labecula (assembly GCA_947523025.1). NCBI lineage: Eukaryota > Metazoa > Arthropoda > Insecta > Lepidoptera > Noctuidae > Dryobota > Dryobota labecula. The sequence goes on from OX383301.1 coordinate 25,003,103, forward strand.
TGGTTTTAGCAGCCCCACCCCATACCGGGATGCAGTAGGTGATAACAGACTGACAGAGTGCTAGATAAACCATTTTTAAAACGTTAATGTCTGCGCAATGTCTCAGAGATTTAAAGATATAGATAAGTCTTCTGACTCTTGAAGCAGTGTTATCTATTTGCTTATACCAGTCCAGTCCGTCATCAATCACTTCACCCAGGTAATTCGTGTGATTAACACGGGTAAGCATCGCACACGAGCAAGAACTGAGTTCAGAGCACGTATGTGCCGTGATTACAAATTCTGGTGGAGCTTTGTTTCTATAATTCATAAAGAAGGGAATGAAATTTGTTTTGGCCACATTTAGGGTGAGTAGGTTGAGTAGCAGCCAGTTCATAACAGTTTTTAAGGACTGCTCCGAAATATTCTTTACCTCGCTCCAAGTATTACCATATACCACAATAGCGGTGTCGTCTGCATAAGTGAAGATTTGTGATTTATGTAAGGGCAGCATGCATAGGTCATTTATGTAGATTTGAAAAAGCGTAGGTCCCAGCACGCTGCCTTGCGGGACTCCGTATGTGACAGTTTCTTCGTCACTTACGCATGAATTGATTTTAACAGCCAATTTTCTATTTTGAAGGTAATCCCTGAAGAGAAATAGCTTTCTCAAATATTTTTGATATTACCGGTATAAGCGCAATTGGTCGGTAGTTATTTATGTCAGTCTTGTCACCTTTCTTAAATAAGGGCTTAACTATAGTGGGTTTTAGCTTATCGGGATAGATTCCACAGCAAACACTTAAATTAATTATATGACAATAGTAACATTATGCTCTATTAACTCTATTGCGCAGCACTCGAAAGCTCCCTGAACTGAAAGTTTCTTGGTTTCGGTAATCTCTCTATATTGGTGGCCAATTTTTACCAATTTTCATGCTCCTCCTCTTTTTGTGTCTCTGGAGTAGCAGGCTGCTAATTCATAATTAGGTACATTGAGAAAATCTTCATATCCAGTTTCCTTGAAGTGTTCGGTCACACAAATAACATCAATGCTGTTTTTCAGTTCATGTAGATGCAATAGTAATTGGTTTGATTTGTTAATCAATCCTGCGATGTTTTGATGCATTATTGTGAATAATTATAGAAAAAAATGTTCGATGTTTCTTCCGATGTGTTCTTTATGTCAGTGTCATTATTAGTCATTTGGATTTCATAAATTGTCCTTTTAAGATTTATAAATATATTTTTCATACCTGCATCATTCAGGAGACCCAGACGACCCGAAAACATTGAGAAATCGTAAGATAAGTCAGCGTTTGAGTCCAATAAATAGGCATATTCATACGCTATGTTATGAAGGTACAATAGGTTATTAAACATTTCAATCCTGGAGTTATATAGCGTTGTGTATTGGCCACATTGTCTGTATGTCGGGAGGCATCCATACTATATTATATACTATACTATACTATAATATTATAAATTCGAAAGTAACTCTGTCTGTCTGTCTGTCTGTATGTTACCTTTTCACGCTTAAACCACTGAACGGATTTCGATAAAATTTGGCAGAGCGATAGATTGCATCCCAGGGAAGGACATAGGCTACTTTTTGTCTCAAAAATATCCCTAAAGGGGGGATATGGGGGATGAAAGTTTGTATGGGAAACCTGTTATTTCTTAAGTTAGGGATATGAAACTTCAAATTTATGCTTTTACTAACAAATAATGAATTACGTATTTCATAGTTTTTCTGAAATGATCCCTCAAGCGGGTAAAATAGGGGATGATTTTAAAATTCACATGTAATATTGTCATTTTTGTGTAACTATTTTCAAGAGATTAAACTATTGGAAATATAGTCATAGTCCGTATCTGGAGGTGACATTTAGTCTTTATTTCATTAAAATCGGTCCACTCCGTCAAAACTTATCACTACTTGCAACAGGTTGGAACAGAAAGTTTAGGTTTTGCTCGATAGATGGCGCTGTACAAATGACGCGATTTTCTGCCTCACTCATGCAACGTATTAATGTTAGTGTTTAGTTGTTCATTCGTTTCTAAAAATAATCGTTGTTCGTTCGAAGATAGTTGATTTTTGAAAAATTGGATTTTATTTATTGGTTCTTCTCTTCGCTTCGTTGTGTATTTTTTTTTCGTTTTTTTTATTTATGTCTTTGTCTTTTTTTTTGTTTTATTTCTCGGAAAAAAAAAACGATCGAACGGATTTTTTTTTAGTACGAGGTCAGGAGGTCTCGCTTCTCGGTCGAGTGTTTGCTAAATCTCTACTCTATAGAGTTTTTAATCAATTTAATCTAACTTCCGTTGATCGCAGTTGACGAGTGTAAATTGCCTTTACGATCTCAAAAGTTTTATATGTTGTAATTCGTAGGTTTATATGTTGTTTTATAAGTAGTGTGTAGTGTTAGTAAGTAGGTAGGTAGGTATTTTAGGGTAGGGTAGGGTAGGTAGGGTAGGGTAGGGTAGGTGGGGTAGGGTAGGGTAGGTAGGGTAGGTAGGTAGGTAGATAGGTAGGTAGGTAGGGTAGGTATGGTAGGGTAGGGTAGGGTAGGATAGAGTAGTGGAGTTTATACTATTGCTTTTGACAGAACGAAGTCTGTCGGGTCAGCTAGTCATATTATATTTTGCGGCTGATCAACACAAAGATGACGTTAAAAATCTCTCTCTTGAAAAATCACAAAAAAAATACGACCTTATGCGGGTGTCGATATATACCTATTTCATTAAAATTACTTTGCATAGGTATTGTTATGGGACATAGGATACTTTTATCCCGACAGTACGTTCCCGTGGGATAATTTCCGACCTCCACGCGGGCGAAGCCGCGGGCAAAAGCTAGTATAATAATATTTATATGACTTAGTTTGTCAATGGTATCTTTAATATTGTAGATTAATTCGTGATAGTTCCTTGTACTTAAAAAATCCTCTTTCTCCAATTAATATGATGCAATGGTCAGTTTTATTATAATTACTAAGCTTATTTTCTATGCCAAGTAGAAGTTCTTCTATGCTACCATTTGGATAAGAGTAGTGACAGAAATCATGATGTGCTCCCAAAATATCTTCTATAATGTTACATAGTCCGTTTTTTTATTAGCACTTACTATACATAGTTTAGTTTTGGGTTGCTTGGTCGGATATCGCCCATCAATCAAATTATCACACGCTAGGTCCTTCGTAGTATGGACATCACATTGAGTAGATTTGTCAGCTGTCTGGTTTGTAGGTTTCGGTGTTGACGGTGTTGATTTGTCGGTCAGCTCGAGTTTATGTTTAGGAGCTGTTTGTGTTGTTTTGGCAGACACTCGGGGTGTAATCTTTTTGTTGTTCGTCCTAGTTTCGGAAGTTACGCTGAGATCTACTATGGGAATTACTTTGGTAATTTTTATCTTAGGAGAATTTACAATGTCTGTCGCAAGTTTTTTTGTAATTAATTTCCTTTTTTGTCAAATTATCAATAGCCTTTTTGAGATTTGTGTTGTCAGTATTAAGGTTTTCTATTTCGGTATGTGCAGCTTGTTATTGAATAGTCAATTCTTTTATTTTGTTTTTAAGCATGACAGTTTTTTCGCAGTCCTCTTCGTCAGATATGTTTGGTAGACTGTTACTAGTAGTGCCATCTAGTTCGTTATCTGTTGTGTTTGAAACGTTTGAATCTTCACTTTTTGTATCTGAGACTCTTCGATTGCGACGTTGCGTGATATTTCCAAAGAAGTTCATTTTAATTTGAAAGACACAAAAAGTGTAACCAATTGTGGGAATCGAACTCGAGTCTCGGGCTACTCGTTGAACGTGTGGGCCATATGACGTACTCGCCACTGTGACTGTACACATAAAGAATTATAGAGACCTAATGTCTTCAGAAGTTCTGAAGACATTAGGTCTCTATAATTCTAAAGGTGCGATATACAGTCGAAATTGTTGAACAGTATGTTCTTCCACATAAAAAAGTTCGTTAAAGAAGTCAGTTGTAATTTGAACGATTTCAATATTTTTCCACTATGTCACTTTTTGTTGAATCACTTTTTTCGTTGTTATTGTTTATATTTTGTATGTCACACGTTTGTTAGTTAAGTATTTGGCGGTTTATATTTTATAAAAGTCATAAATACCACACACAAAATAGTTTATATCCCAAAATTTTGTCCACATTAATAAGTTTTGTTTACATAGTTCACAGTGAATGATTTGTTAGGATAACACTTTCACACACGTATTGTACTATATTATAGATGTTTATGACGTATTTAACCCTAGAAGCCTAATCTACGCCTGCGAGGCGTACACGCATTCGAATATCGTTTGTCTCTTTCTAACGGTTGAAGCTAGCGAGTATAGTAGAATGTACTCTGTGAGCTAGCGCGTGGTGCTCTTCTGTTACCTCAGTGACCGACGGGAGCTAGAGGACGGTGCCCACAGAGTACTTTTATATATACGGAAGCACTTTTATATATACGGAATAGAGGTCTATCTCAGCCTTCAAAGTGAGAAACGTCAAGTGTCGCCCTCTGAACACGGGTTTTGGAACTAATGCCAACACAATCTTACGTATAGCTAGATATAGCTACACACATACATACCTCGAGCAGTATATATTATTATTTGACGGCCTAGATATTTTTAGGGTATTTTAAAATGTGAATTACCTATAGTAATTCACATTATTAAACAATAAAACAATGTTATGTAATCTTCGATTTAATTATTTATTTCTTTCTTTTGAAACACTTCTTATTAAGTTTTTTAGCTTTAACTTTATACGAATCCGTATCATCATCACACTCTCTCTTATTTATTAATATATTATTAATATCTTTACAATAGTTATATATAAAAAATCTGCAGGATATTTTTATTAAAAAATCTATTAATTTTCCACTATGTATTGAGCATTTTATGAATGAAAAATCTACAGCTACAAAAATTATGGTTGTTATCAATTCCTTTAAATGTTGCTTAGCTAAATTTTCTTTTAATATTATATAATTTATATCCTGGTGATTTGAGATACAATTTAAGAGGGAGTCGCTGGGACTGCAAAGCCATTTTGTATTTGCGTATTCCCGATACCTAAAATATTCGTGCTCACTCTTTGACATTAAATCTTTTTTACATTCAACACAGCCCTTGAATACCTTTTTCTGGGCGCTTTTTACAAAATATCCACTTACGTACTGTAAGCCCCCAATTACGCGTGGGTCATTTTTTTCTTCAAGGGGTGTGAATGTTATATCGGGAATATTACCAAGTTCGCAATTGGTTTGCTCTTTGTTGCCCCCGCCTGTGATGAGTACTTCATGTAAAGTTTCGCAGTTGTCTATTTCACAGTTGGCTCCAGGAGCATGGGCACTAGAGAGGCTGTTTACTAGTAACGTCGTGAATGCTGCTTAAATCGTTCTGGTGTAGGGTTTACGTTGCGGCATCCGTGGCTCCTTGTGGACCCAAAAAAGTTTTCTATCGGGTCTTGATTCAGATGCCGCAACCAAACTGATGTTACACCATACTTTGTTTGCATTTTTTTTAATAATAATTCTATTCCTTCTAGTGTCCATACCCAATTGTTCAATGTGGGAACATATTCATTGTTTGATGTTCTAGGATTTATAAATTTCATGTATTTCATGATAACTTTACTTTCTTTCCATGTTTTGTTATGGATAGAAGTAGGCGTTGCAGGTCCTAGAAGAGGTTTCCCATGTTTCTTTCTTTCGCCAAAGCTTCCGTTTAGGGAATCGAAAAGATTGTCGAAGAACAACAGGAGGATGTCTGCAGTGTCTTTGGCTTCTTCAGGAAGTATGCCATGTGCAATATATGGCATTTTGTAGCTCAGTAATTACAGATTTTAACTGCTTCGCAAGTTCAGGCCCCTTTGTTGCAGCTTGTGAAAAAGTGTATGCGACAGGTTGCTTATAGTTTTTTAATAACCCTCTTATCATAAACACCTGCGCATGATCTGCATAATCAGGTTGTGTCTCTAGGCCATTTGTGACAAACCCACAAACTTTGTCCTTTCGTTCATTGTATGTCACATTGGGTTTGAGTGACATTTCGTCAAACAGAACAGTACATATTTTATGTTCCAACTTCATTTTTTCAGTAGCTTTCTTTATTTGCTGAAGCATATTTTTATTGATTCCTGGATTTATATCTGCCATATTAAGCAACTTCAGGAGAGTTTGGCGTGATGGCAAGATAAATATTTTCCTAAGAAATCTGTACCCTTTTGGGCTCTGTTTGAGGAAGGACAAAGCAATAATTTTTTCCTTTAAACTGAAACGACGGCCTTTGATACCTTTCTTATGTTCTCTGAACTGTAATAATGTCAAAACTTTTGATGTGCTAGGTAATTTATCTAGTGTTTTCAAAAACTGTGGATTCGTCGTGAGATTTTGCAGTGCCTTGATCTTTTTTGCCTGATTTTTGACCTTGTTGCGGCACTTACTTAGCTTTACTCCAACGAGAACAAGTTTTCTGTATAAAGCATGCTCAGATTGAGTTACAGCAACGCGTTTCACCCGTCTTCTTGTAACGATAGTTCGTTGTTGCTTTTTGCGATGATCTGCAATGAAATAAAACATTATAGAAACTTATTTGGAATACAACTGTTGTTTTGATGACTGAATGAGTTTTTTTACTATAACAAATAGGCCATAATAGTAATAAATATATTACTTGTATTCTACTACATTTACCGATCTTATAACAATGAAATGTTTTTATAAAAAAATACAATGTATACCTAATGTAAGTAGGTATATAATTTCCTAAATGAAACACTCTTCGAGTGTGTAACCCATTGAATTTGTACCTACATTAATCTATATTTTGTTTTATTAGAAATATAGCAAAATATATATTATTAATAGCATTAATATTGAGTTATTTTGTGTAATGCAACATTTGAAGGTATTTCACTATTGTAATCTATATACACCTTAAACTTTATACCTAGGTATATTATCTAAAATATACACAACTAGCTTTTGCCCGCGGCTTCGCCCGCGTGGATGTCGGTTAGCGCATAAAAAAGTACTCTATGTCCTTCTCCATATCCCAGGCTATACCTATCTCAAATTTATAACTTAATATTAATTTTAAAGTGATTCACTATGTGAATAGAAACCGAAACAAATGATTTAATATAATAAAAGTACTATGTAAAACCAAAATACGAAATTTCATTCAAATTCTTAAAGCAATAAATTGTACCAAATTACAACACGAAATAAAAATGCGACACTAATATTCATTTTAAAATAATTCACGAAGTAACAACAATGTGAAAACAAAACGAATTAACCTCCAAAATGTCGCATGATACACCGTTTGTGCTGAGATAACGCTGAGATAAATGTCTAATGAACACCATTGGTGCATACATTTTCTAAGGGTCACGTTCGCAATTAAACGAAATATTTGACATTTATTTTGTACTTTAAACACAATCTGGCTGTAGAATTCGATTAATCGACTAATACTTAACCGGTATTAATACATTTTAGTGGGAACACCACTAAAGCAACGAAAAAAAAAAGAAAAAAAATACGCCTATGGTCGTGTGGCGGTGTGGCGTGACGCATAATGTAAACAAACATTCATGAAGGTTATACGTGCGTAAAGTAATGGATTCAATGAGAAAACAATTTTATCATAGAAGAATCCTATACAGAATTAGTAAGAAATAAGTGTAGATTTCATATTGAGTGTTAGTTTATCGAAAAGTGATAAATATGTCAGTGAAAAAGTAACGAAAGTTTTGGAATGCACAAATTTTGATCATACGGCCGCCGTGTTTAGTAATGTTTTTATGATAAATATTCATGTATACTGTTTGAAATACACATAAGTAGCTAGCTTATTTATCTACGAACATAATTTGGCTAATAGCTTCTGATATCATAGCGTATTGTTATCGTAATCGTATTTCCAAGAGTAAAATTCGGCAAACAAATACCTACAAAAGACAATAAAATGGATATAGTATGTTATCCTTAACAGATAGACATATGCCATCGCAGACTTTTCTGAAGATCTTTATAAGATACACAATTTCACCATACATTGTTTTGTTATATCTAAAAGGGTTTAGACAGCGTTTTCGTTGAAAGCTCCCAGACGGCTTATTTTTTTCCGACACCTCCAACAAATATCGTTATTTTATACAAAAATGTATACAAAAACTTAACAAATTATATACTAAAACCTTTCTCGAGAACCACGCTATTCATTGGTGAAAACAGCATGAGAATCGGTGCAGTAGTTTTTGAGTTTATCGCGAACAGACAGACAGACAAACAGACGCGGCAGAGGACTTTGTTTTATAATATGTAGTGATACTTTCTCCCATTGCAGCTGTGGCAGATATTTTTATAGCACCTCATAGATAATGAAACATTGTAACTACAATAATGGTAGGTATTAAGTATTTTAAGTTGTATAAATAATGTTGTTTAATTATTTTAAATGGCTAAATTCATAAAGGACACATGCTGCACACATTACTAAATAAGAAAAGTAAGGAAAAATACACTTGATGATAATTATTTATACTTACCAAGATCTTTATTAATTTGTACATCTTCCACAGCAATTGTAGCATGCAGATGCACAGGCACAGTATCTCGGGATACTGTGTCACATCTGTGTGAAGTAATAGGTTCTGGAATGACAATAAATTTATTACTTAGTTATAAATTAATGTGTAAATAGATAATCATTATCAACTATTACAGCCTCAGCCAATATTGAAAGTATTTATGTTTAATCATTATACTGTATGCCAGTCTTTGTTTGATGCATAACATAAATAAAATTAATTTACACTGCATAGTAAAGTTTTATCATCTTATTAGCTTCTGCCTGCGCAGTTGGTATCACAATGAAAAGTAGGTCAAATTATTATGTCTAAATAAAATCAAGGGCAATTTAAAACAATAGGGTACTTTTTAGCTCTTGTGATACAAGAAATTTTAGTACAAGAGTCAGAGCTACACAGATGTTTGTGTCTTGAAGTGTAAATAAATAAATTATTATTAAAATTATATCTTCACTTACCAAGATTTTCCTTTATTTGGACATCTTCCACAGCACTTTGAGTGTGTGGCTGCATATCCACAGAGTCCAAATGTGAAGTAACAGGTTCTGGAATGACAATTAACCTATTATTTCAGCAACCGGTGATAACCCTTGTAGGACTAGACTAAAGTTCTCTAAAGGGCCTTTGAGTGTTGGCCTGTCTGTGTCTCCACATAAGCAAACGGGTTTCCTTTTCACGGAGGAATCCCGAAAATTTTAAGAGGCTCTTTTGGAACCCATGATTGTGATAAGTTGTATTGGTGTTATTAAACTTTCATAAGTAATAATAAACCTACTACCCTATATCTATATTCTTTATGTTTATTAGATACTTTATTGCAACTAACCTGGCATGTTTGTTGTTGGTACAGCTTCTTTGCTGAGTCGATTATTCCGGCACCAATACTTTTGTTCGAAGTGTACATGACAGACTCGGCGGTATTTGAAAATATATTCATTTTCAAGTTGCAATATGTCACCACCAACGGAATAGACCCATATATTAAATAACTCCTTATCCTTAGCTGGGTTAGGAAACTTATGCAAATTCGCTTTGGTATCTGAAAAATAATAGAGTAAATAATCAGTGTAGTTGAAAGTCGAAACCTGAATTTTACGTGTGGCGGACTCAGCCAACTCATAGTGCTTTGTCTTAAGGGTGCTGAACTGCTTAAATAGCAGCCCCCCCAGAAACGAAGCTTTGGTCCAATGGGCTTTTATGAATAAAACAATTACCTAAGCTATTTAAACATCCGGGAACGCAACACTTTCTGTTAGACATGATAATATGTAGTTACCAAAGTCACAAACACAATAATTTGCACCAAACGGGTAGTCAGAGTCCTGTCTCAATACTTAGATTTTAACAATCAACACAAGCACAAAATCAACACGGCCGGAGGAGCAGAGGCTCTACTCAACGGACTTAGGTGGAAAAAGCACTTTTAGACGATTAAAATCTAGAAATACAAACAAGTCGCGGAAAATGCGCACAGGCTAACCGGCGGCCAAGTTTGTTTTGTTTGAAATTTGTTGTAGTGTTGCATACAGAATAAATTCAGCTAAAATGTCTTGAAATTATTTTTATATACTTTTTATTTAGACTTTTAACATTACTCTATTGAGTTTTTATCCAGAAAATATTTTCTCGTATTGTTTTTATTATTACATAGGTTTATCGAGGATACTGCTCATGGAAATTGAGCGAGAGCTGGTCACACTGAAGAGCCAAATGCATGACTGTTTTCGCGCCATCTTGTAGTACCGTAGTAGAACTACGCTGTCACAAAATTATGAATACTGCCATCTCTTAGAGAGTTTCACAATAAATAACACAATATAATGAAACTAAATTAAAATGTCAGTTTGATGTAAAGGTCGGCGATACTTTTGTGTCCCAACTTTATTTTGTATACTTATACGCGAACGATTACCCGTTTGCCACTACTAAGATTGTCAACCTTGACGGTGCCCGTATCGTTAAGGTAAGTCCCGCCATTTTTGATTTATCGAAATGTTGCACGCCTGCGAGACGTATGTTTAGGCTTTGTGTAACTTTTAACTAAGATTGAGTGATTTTACTTTTGTTTGTTTTTCGTATATTTTATATCTTTTTTCGGCGTTGTTTCAGGAATAAATATGTCACGGTTTAATATATTATACGAAGACGATATTTTTGCAATTTTGAACGAGGAAGACAATCCTTCTCAGGAAGATTCAGATTCCGAAGTTGAGGATGACCAGATTATCGACGACGTTCAAAGCGAGGACGAAAATAATGAAGTGTCTGAGTACGTTTCGTCTTATAAGAATCTGGACCCTCTGAAGAAACCGACCCAACCCTTGTTGCAGAAGCCACCTTGGATGGAGAAGAGACTTGAAGCTCCGATATTGAAGAGATCTTTACGTGAAAATATAAGCCAAATTCTTGATAAACCTAAAGATTCAAATAATAAAAATCAAGAAGAAGAACCCTACCCAAAGAAACGTAAATACTGCTCCTTTTGCTCTTATAAAAAAAAGAGAATGTCAAAATTAGTGTGTAATAAATGTAAAAAATCTGTGTGAGGCGAGCACAAGGTTGATATATGTGTAGACAGCTCCTAAAGTTAAGCTAGTCTTTTAAAGTCTGATGAGTTGTAATGTTTGCTCTAAAAATAAATAATTAGCGTAAAAAAACTAAAAATAATAATATATGTTTTAGTTGATTTTGAAGAACTTATTTTTTTTTGTTACAATTCATGCATATTGTTTTTTTGTTGTAATAAATAACTGTGATTATAGTTATAATTAATAACAGTGTTGTTTTATTTTTAGTTTATATTCCAAATTCAAATTTCTGCTTAATAATAAAAATAATAATTAAATAATATACCTAAAATAGGGGCTTTTATATGTGTACGCCTCTGAGACGTATAATAAGGCTTTGTGTACGTCCGAAATAGCAATTTTAAAGAATTTTATGACGGGAGCACAATGTTTGCATGACACCTAGCGCCATCTACACTGTGAATGTATATCAATTTTTTTTTTTCTAAAAGTTAAGGATAATCTTAAGACCATTTTCTTGTAGCGACCACGGTTAAGGTACCTGCCCTTATTGACCCATCTCAAAACATAATGCAATACTGCTCATCCCCCATAGTAAATACTGTGATAATTTATACATAGTAATTTGGCCAGACCTATATGAAATATCCATGTAAAATTTGAATAAAATCTGTCCAGTAGATTTTGCGTGATGCTGAAACATACATTCAGACAAACAGACAAACAGATAAAAATTCTAAAAATTACATTTTCGGCATCAGAATCGTTCCCAGACTTCGTAGCATTTACTTTTTTTTTCATAAATATTCAATGTACAGTTTTGACTTCGCTACGATTGTATTATATTCGATGTATAGATAACTGTCTCTTTAATGGTCTAATTGAAATAAACGATTTGAATTTATCTTTGAATTAGCCTAAGCCCTAATATAGTTTCATTCCACAGCTCGAGACTGCAGAGACAAATGGAAGCGATTAAGAGACTGTTACAGGCGAGCGCAGAAGCTACGGAGAATGAAGTCTGAACAAGGAGCTAAAATTATTAAACGACCAAAATATGAGCAGTTATTGACATTCCTCAACGCACACTTGAGGGATGAATTGCGCAACGGACACTCCTCGGCAGACAACCCCGACTCCAGCAACGACGAGAACAGCGTTGTTGAAGACGTGCCCAGCCCCGGGAGGTCCTTCGTGGACAGCATGACTCTGGCGACCGATCCGGCATCGCGCTCCCCGTACCCCGCGCGCGTGGACTGCGCGTACAGCGTCGCGCCCGCGCCACCTCCAGCCCCGCACAGGGACAAAATCACGGACTTCTTCATGGGGCTGATCGAAACTGTGAAGGATTTACCGGAAGAGGTGCAAATCCGTGTAAAACGCGACGTTTTTAAAGTAATCAGTGATGCAGAAGAATTGGTTTATAAATCAAAGACAGAGAATCCGTTAATAGGACTACACTTTGTCAAAGAGGAAAATTAATAAATTCACTTTGTGGTGCTTACAGTCACGAGCACTAATATCTATACACTTAACAAAATTCAAAAGCGATTTCCTCGTGGAAAAGCGATTGCAACTTTGAACTGTTTCATAATAGTATGGGTTCTAAAATACTATGTTCGTTTCGACATCAAATTACTATAGATACAGTAACAGAAAATCACTTTTAAAAGATGCCCAGCGTATGCCTAATATTAGTGCTCGTGACTGCCGCTTCTCTATACAGTAACAGTTATTATTATTTTCTACTTCATTGCTAATTAGAGTTGGCACAATCAAAAGCATAGAAAGCAAGCATAACATAGCATAGTGGTTTTATGTTTCATTTTAAGGGTTCCGTACTTCAAAAGGAAAAACGCAACCCATATAGGGTCACTCGTTAATTTGTCTGTCTGTCCGTCTGTCCCAGCCAATTTCTTCCGAATCTAATGGACCGATAAAGTTGAAATTTGGTAAACATATGGGGGTTTATTCATAAGCGTTGCTTAAAGTTAAGTGACGTTCAAACGTGAAAAATGTATTAGTCCAGGAAAATTTGTCAAATAAGGGTAAGAATCTCGGAATGAGAGATAGTCAGCTATAAATTTGTATAAACCTTTATTTAGGCACCCTAAACTAGCTTCCGCCAGTGGCTTCGCCCGCGTGATATCTTTATAAATTATAGCCTATATTACATCGTGATAATATAGGATTCTCCTGGTGAAAGAATTTTTTAAATCGGTCATATAGTTTTTGAGTTTATTCATGACATACAAAAATACAAATGCATTAATTTCGAACAAATTTGATTACCATAAAAAAAGGTTATAGTGAGTCAATCTTAAAAGATAGACATAGGCTGTCGCGGACTTTCTTTTTTGAAATTTTAAATAGGAACAATTCCATCATACATGATATTTGCGTAACTTAAAAAAGGAATATTTTTTCCCGTTTTAGCAAAAAAATTCATGTATGCTCCGCTCCTATTGGTTGTAGCGTGATGTTATAATAAGCCTATAACTTTCCTCGATAAATGGACTATCCATCACAAATAGAACACAGCACGAATAGCAGTTCCTGAGATTAGCGCGTTCAAACAAACAAACTGTTCAGTTTTATAATATTCTTGGATTGTAATCAGAACATACTTAGTGTCATACATAGTGTCAGCATTTACAGTCGTGGGTGCAGAATTGGGATACGGGTAAACGACAGAAATTGCTCTTTTAACTTCTACACAGTTTATTGTTACAGAGCCAATTACTAACATTACTATACTACTTAATACTCTGAACTTAAAAGGAATCACTGAGCGGTTCCTAGGCCAGTATATATGTATATGTCCCGACCACGTCTAAACGATCACTGTGTCGCTCCAGGGTCCGTATCGAACACCATACTCAATCCTGAAGTCCGTACAACGCAAAACAAAAGCGCTTGTGTCTCATTGTAAGTGCATACTCATGAAAGATCCGAAACGGCTATCCTGCATGACACACGTCTTCGTGTGTAAATCGGCAATACCAGAGATTTCCCACCCAGAAAACTACCGTTTGGTCATTCTGACTTAGCTTAACTAAGAAAGACACACAATATTCTCTTATTACCACATTATCAGTTTAGCTAGGTTATTTAATCGTTATGTTATCATCATAATCAATTTATTTGTTTGCATTATAAATCAGTCTGTTAAGATTAATCGGGACTAAAGGTTGACCTGGCATGATACTCAAACACTGCGCGCGCTCTGCCCTCTATCTCGAAAATGGTTTAAGATATACCTAAAAAAATGTCTAAACAAAATTTGTACAGAATTTAATCCTCTACAATATTTATAACAAATACAAATAGCGTAAAACCCATAGGAAACGAAATATTTGCAATAAATGTGTAAAAAAACATTTTTTTTACCTTTAACCTTGGAATATCTGTAGTCGCGGACACCCTACGATAAGTAGGTTTTGAGACAAGTTTTAGGGTGCCAAAATAAAGGTTTATACAAGTTTATAGCTGACTATCTCTCATTCCGAGGTGAACCCCTAATTTGCCTGGACTGTACCTATGGCTAACAGTCGCTAATCATTACTTAACTTTAAGCAGCGTTTATAAATAAACCCCTAAATCTTCTGTGACCCAAATACGGACGTGTAATGTAAATAAATGAATTTTGAATATGGGGTCAGTTTTGGAGGCTTTTTTTTTTTTTTTGTCTTTTTGAAAATAGATGATAATTGACCTGATTTCCAAAACTACTGAGCCAAACATTTTGAAAAAACTAAAATACAGAAAATAGTTCTTTACTTATAGATTACTAGCTTTTTCCCGCGACTCCACCCGCGTGGATGTCGGTTATCGCGTAAAAAAGTAGCCTATGTCCTTCTCCATATCCCAGGCTATATCCCTGCCAAACTTCATGACGATCGGTTCAGCGGTTTAGGCGTGAAAACGTAACATACAGACAGACAGAGTTACTTTCACATTTATAATATTAGTATGGACAAGAAAACTATGGTATATAAGAAGTATATGGTCTTAAAATAACATGGCAAATCTCTCAAAATTATGACAATGACATATACAAACTTACATTTGCAGTTGTAAAAACAGCGCGCGCGCGAAGGGTTCCGTTCCTATCTATAATGAATAAAAGGTAAATTGCGGTTTACGATTTATGACGTATTAAAAAAAAACTACTTACTAGATCTCGTTCAAACCAATTTTCGGTGGAAGTTTACATGGTAATGTACATCATATTTTTTTTTGTATATTGTTTTGTTTTAATTGTTATTCTTATTAATAGATTATTTTATTACAAAACATTAGGTATAGGTTCCATCGACTTATCCTCTAAATATTCCTTGATAATGTAATATTTTTTGTATACTCGTAGTAAGAGTTTAAACAGTATTTTTTTGAACAATCTCAATGGTAAATTTTGAAAGGAATTTGGTATATCCATACTATCCATACTAATATTATAAATGTGAAAGTAACTCTGTCTGTCTGTCTGTCGGTCTGTCTGTCTGTCTGTTACGTTTTCACGCCCAAACCGCTGAGCCGATTGTCATGAAATTTGGCAGAGATATAGCCTGGGATATGGAGAAGGACATAGGAAACTTTTTTACGCGATAGCCGACATCCACGCGGGCGGAGCCGCGGGCAAAAGCTAGTAATATTATAAATTCGAAAGTAAATCTGTCTATCTGTCTGTATGTTACCTTTTCACGCCTAAACCACTGAACGGCTTTCGATAAAATTTGGCAGAGCGATAGATTGCATCCCGGGGAAGGACATAGGCTACTTTTTTTTTCTCAAAAGTATCCCTAAAGGGGGGGATATAGGGGATGAGAGTTTGTGAGGGAAATCTGTTATTTCTTATGTTAGGGATATGAAAATTAAAATTTATGCTTTTGGTAACAAATAATGAATTATGTATTTCATCGTTTTTCTAAAATGATCCCTCAAGCGGTTAAAATAGGGGATGATTTTAAAATTCACATGTAATATTGCCATTTTTGTGTAACCATTTTACAGAGATTTAAAGGATTGGAAATATAGTCATAGTCCGTATCTGGAGGTGAAATTTAGTCTTTATTTCATTAAAATCGGTCCACTCCATCAAAAGTTATCACTACTTGCAACAAGTTGGTGGAATAGAGAGTTTAGGTTTACCAGTGTGGTCGAAAGATGGCGCTGTGCAAATGACGCGATTATCGATTTTCCGTAGGATAGTAACCCTCTTTAAAATTAATTGTAAACTGGTTAGACGCAAACAATTTAAAAATAAACTTGAGTAAAACGAAAGTTATACATTTCAGTCAACGGATTCCTAGCATGAGCCTTAATGTACACTACAATAATGATGTTGTAGAAGAAGTTGAAACTACAAAATTCCTGGGTCTCGAAATAGACAAACATCTTAATTGGAAATCACACATTAATAGTTTATGTAAGAAAATGAGTAAATCCACATATGCTTTACATACATTATCATCAATAATAAACACGGATGCGCTTCTTACTGCCTACTACGGTATAGCAGAATCCCACTTACGATATGGAATATTATTTTGGGGTAACTCAACCGAAAAAGAAACAGCTTTTAAGGCTCAAAAAAGATGCTTACGGGCGATGTTTAAGCTTAAAACAAACGACAGTTGCATGCCATACTTTAATCAGTATAAAATACTAACACTAACATGTTTGTACATACTAGAAGTAGCTGTGTTTGTTAAGTCGAACCCTAATCGTTTTAAACGTCTTGCCGATGTATTTTCACGTAATAGGCGTGATAATACCCTACTTTGTCATCATCCCGCTAAGACAGCACTAATGCGCAAAAGTGTCTACTGCATGGCTCCAGTCATATATGATAGAATACCTAAAAGCTGGAAAGAATTGCCGCTATCATTATTTAAAAAAGGCTTCGAAGCTTTTTAACGGTCAAAGCATACTATAGCGTAATAGAATTTTTAAGTGAAAAAAAAATTTGAAACTTACGACTGTTAATATTGTTTTAAAATAAGAATTATGTGTTTTGTTCAGTTTGTTAATGTTTAGATTAGTTTAGTGGATTAATTCCTCCGTAATGTTTGCATGCCTACTGGTAAAATATGGCAGAACTTATTCCCTATATCACCATGTACTGTACCCATATTTGCAAAAATAAAATATCTTATCTTATCTTATCTCATTCATGAAAAGTGTTTTGTTGGTCGTTCGTCTCTAAAAATAATCGTTGTTCGTTCACAGATAGTTGAATTTTGTAGTGGTGGGTCGTTGTCGAATTTTAACTGTATTTTTTGACGGACAAAACGCAACCGCTGTGTTGTCACACCTGATTTTCGAAAATCGGTAGATGGCATGTCAAAAATAGGTAAATTTTTAATGAAAATTTGGTAGATCCTACCACCCTAACTTTCAGTACATTTTCAGAATTCATAATTCGAGTAAATAAAAAGGTTTTCTGTTCTAATGAGGTTTTATTCTTTTTTTGGTGATGTTAGTTCGGATCTTTGACTCCCGTGTACCTTCTCCTCTACTATCATTTTCATTGTTGCTGTTAGAATCCATTGTGATGTAATGGTAACGGGACCAGAATAAATAAAAAAGCACGTTAAATAGTTACATGGGTACAAAATTCAAATGGCCGCGAACTCAAACTCAAACTCAAAGCATTTATTTAAATTAAACCATTTACAGGCACTTTTGAATTGTCAAAAAGACGGTCAGTTAGTCAGAAAGTTGAAGCTAGATGCCCATTCTAATACGTAGATCACTATGGAGAAGAACGTACAAGAAACTCCAAGGACACTCTTTTAAATCAACATATTACATAATCCTGGGTACATTATTCTTTCATTACTCCGAGGGCTGGTGGCTCTCGGACCTCTTGATACGACCTGCTCCTCCAAGGTCGGCGACTTGGGAGCCTGACTCGAGGTTTCCCTCCAAGAAACTCTTGGACCTCTCACTCTTAAGGACGGACCTCCAACGTAACTTCTCCCCGGTTTCCCTGGCCTCTTATTATCCTTCAGTTAGGACCCTCCAATACCCATTTGTTAGGGCTTATTAACCCATCTTAATTGTTTTTTTTATTATTTTATTAAATTGTTTACTCTTTAACTTGTTTATTTTCATCTTAAGCTAGGACTCCTCCAGTTCTGATAATAGGTAGGTGGTAGTTTTATCTCTGACCTTACATTTTTCCCCTCCCGGAAAAATGTAACGTTACAATCTAAAATTGTACTGCACTCGTAGAGAGCTGGATGTACGCTGCGTGTACTTAGTCCACAGGCTGCAGGTGTAAAAAGATTGACAAAAGGCCTTAAATAATGTCACTTTGACGTGCTCAGTACACCGTGCAAACCTGCGAGCCAGCATGTTACAGCGCACAGACAGCGCCCTGCTCTCCAAATCCATGTTATCACACAGATCCTCCGAGACCCAGTCTCTGTGTAGGCTGGTACCGCAAAGATACAAGGGAGGCACATTAGCGAGGGATTTATTACCTGCCTTAAACATCATCCCTTCACTCTTTTTCACATTATATCTGAGTCCACGGGCTCGTGCATACTTTTCACAAATATACAGCAATCTGCGCATGGCACTGATCGACGGGCTCAGCAGCACCATGTCGTCCGCGTAACTGATATTATTGACGCACTGTCCATCTATATGGCACCCTATGCATGTTCTGCTGAGCTCGCCGAGCAACAAATCAACTCGTTCATGTATATCGATGGTCGTACGTTGACAACTCGTAACCCACATTTTTTGTGCATAACGAGTTATCAATGGGAAGATGTGGCGGTTAATTAAAAATAATAATTATGTACTTATCTCATTTTGCGTAAAAATGTGGGTTACGAGTTGTCAACGTATGACCATCGATATGTTTAAGAGACGAGGAGAGGTTAACCCCCCCTGCCTCACCCCGCACTCCAACCCATATACGTCCGAGAATGAGCCTGCCCACCGCACAACATTCCTTTGACTCGAGTACCAATATCTCAACATTGCAACAACATCACGTGGCACATCTGTATCATTTGTCATCTTCTGCCACAATACATCATTTATGATACCAAATCGAATGCCCTGGACAAGCCCAGGTAACAGGCATAGTTTTCCTGGCTGTATGACGATAATTAAGATCGTTACATAATTAGGTCTTTGAAACTTATTTTTTTATGATCATGTCATGTGGCGTGTTTATACAAAGTAGTAGTGGTCCGGTTCATCGTTTAAGTAGTCCGTGTAGATTTTAAGCTTAAATTAAGTTAAACAATTGATAAACAATTTTTTTTGAGAATATTAAACCGAAATCGATTTAAAAAAAAGATCGAGACACTGGCCGGTTCGCAGAGTATGTCAAAAAATTCTAAAAAATTCAAATTTTAATCACCTGTAAGGGAATTAGGGTCAATTGAACGATAGATATAAGACTTTTTCATGCCAGCTCCATACTAAGTTTTAATGAAAAAATTATGTTTGCGTTGTTTGCAATGCTATTCCATAATATTGATATTTTCAGGCATGTATTTAGTCTCCCAAAATATTTTCAAGTCATAAAAGTGGATATTTGGTAAAAAATGTGTTATATGTCTATGAGAGTCGATTTTCAGCCCACTGTGCGACGTGAGCGGCCACGTGGACTCGAATCGGCAGTGCAAGTACGTAGGACTCGATTCGATAAATTTGACAATTATTCTCGTAGATAGAGAAAACTATAGATCGCTGGTCATCTTCTATCTTACTTACACAAGAAAAAGGAAAATATATACAAGATGCTTGTAAAGAAAAGAGACAGAGTCTAACATTTTCTATCCCTTATCGCGTGTCGCATTTTCCAAGGACAGCACTTCAGTTGCTAAACAAAGTTTGACGTGTGATACGCGTTCGAAAAGTGGTTGCGACAAAATTTTAAGTTATTTATACTGTATCTCAGGTTTTCTTTAAATGTTAATTTTCCCGCAGGTGAAAGAACTCCTAGCCTAATAAACTATTTTGACTTATACCCAAAGTCTCTAATTCAGAAAATTTATGTAAACAAAGTAATGTCAAGAAATGTCACTGCCAAAATGACAGGACGGTGGTGCAAAGCATTTTATCATTTTTTTTTGTTGTAAATAATCATCTATAAAATTAAAATTAAATAATGGAACCAAAATGTGGCAAGATATGCTACTTACGATATGAATCTATGAATGAGAGTTGTAATTATTAGTGTTGTTGAAGAAGTAAAAAATTTGAAAATGTTTGGATCTCCTGCATTGTTACCAGTACCATAAAATATTTTATACCAGAAAATCTCCTTTTTTTAATAACTTTGTTAAAAAATTTATAAAAATAATACGATATGATTATTTTATAGTTATTATTTCTTAAAATCAGTACTTAAAAGAAAATGGCACCTTTTTTTTCGCCATTTTATATGAATAACCATTACGAAGATATTTTTTTTTCCATTTTCATTCTACAAAAGAGAGCAATCCGCGCGATTTATAAAATGGGTCCTCGTGAGTCCCTTAGAAATAAATTCAAAGTAATTGATATACTAACTTTGCCTTCTCTTTATATCTTAGAAAGTATTTTGTATGTTCGCAAAAACTTAGGACTTTTCAAAATAAGAAGCGATTTCCATAATATAAATACACGTAGTAAACATGAAATTGTGATACCCAAATTCAGATTAACTAAAACTAGCAAGTCATTTCTTATAAACAGTATCCGCTTTTTTAACAAGTTGCCAAAGTCGGTTACAGAACTTAGCGACGGAAAGTTCAAAACCCACATCAAACGTGTCCTTATCAAAAAAGCATATTATAAGATAAAAGACTACGTTGAAGACAAGGAAGTTTGGCAATAATTCCTTCTGCACATGTGGCTTCCCTGGTACCTCATAAACAACATAACTATGTCAATGTCTATTAACTGCTCCCAAGTAACGATGTTTATTTAGAATTTTTTATTTTTTTTTTATTTTACATACTTCCTTGACATAATCTTTTCATTATTTGACATTATTTACTTACAAATCGAATTCCAATTCTTTATTAGTGGCTTTTGTGGACATGATATTTATTCAGATATGTTACTGTAGTTGTAATTGCAATCATGTCATTAATATTTTATATACTTAGATTATTTTATATTTTGTGAATGTGAGAACGTTGTAGGCCTAGTAGAGTGTAGATTTGTTGGCGGTTTTCTATTTTGTTAAGTACCTGGTAATTGTTGAAAGGCCTACACTGTCCTCCCATACCTATTACTTATCACTGTTATTTAATGATATTGTAAAGCCAATTATTTTTAAAAGAGTAACCGTGGAGTTTCTTGCCGGCTCTTCTCCATAGGAAACGACTAACTCGAACCGTGCACCTAGCTTCTGACGTTTCATAAGTGCCCATGTAGGTTTATGTGAAATAAAATATTTTGATTTTGATTTTTTGATTTTGATATGTTATCCCTTTTGTTTACATAAATGATCTGAATTTCAGACTTTGGGTATAGATGTTTTGTTTCTATTTATAAACCCTGTGCGTTTGTACAAAGTAGATAATAGAGATTGAAAAACATCTGAACATTGAAGAACATTCGGGGTAAAATCACTTTAAAGTGGGTAACCCTAAAGTTTCAAGTACCTTGATTTTCTGTCCCTTACAGCGACACGCCAAGCAGTGGTCTATAGTTTTCTAAGTCTATGATTATTCTCGATAAAATGAGTTTTTATCGAATCGAATCGATGTCGCAAGTATGTAACTTCTACTTTAACGATCGGTAGATAAACTATAAAATTTTAACGAATATGCAAGAAACGACAATTTTACAGTTGAGATCGTCAATTTACATTTAGTGCTAAATATCGTGGGCCGATACGAGTCGTTAAGGATCGCTTGTCAAATGGCAATACTGAGGACATCCACAGACAAAACATTTAAGGTGGGATTTCTATGGCACGACTAATGTCCGAGATATATTATTTAGAAAATCCTTTTTTTTTAGTACATATTTGGCATTGTAAAATTTTTTTTTGGGTATAATTGAGAGAAGCTACACTATAATTTAAGCTACGCTATAGTGCAAGTTTTACATAAAAATAAAACTTGTATTATTTAGCAGAGACGATGCACAGCATCTGTGAGAGGGCGTTGTATACTTCCCGTTAGTTGTTATCCAATCACTGCTCTCGTGACGTCACATCCTCGACCAATCAGCGCCAAGTTCCGGTAGTCACGTGGTCCCAGGTGGCGTGTTCGCTAATGGCGTACCTTTACCTCATATAAGTCTCTCACCAGGAGACCTTGAATGATGCTGTGCATCGTCTCTGCTAAATAATACAAGTTTTATTTTTATGTAAAACTTGCACTATTATTCGGCATGTCACGATGCACAGCATCTGTGAGAGACGTGTTTATAACTCCTGGTGACCACGATGACGCTATGTGAGAATATGATAATATTTACTGAAAAATAAAACCATATATAGCAAAAATTATGTATTTATTATACGAATCAGGATATGTAACTCTAGCCATTCAATTTAGGTACATAGAAATATTAATGTGTTAAATCATTAAAAATATGTTAACGTAAAAACTGGAAAATAAGAATTAATCAAACTAACAACAGACTATTAAGAGAATGTCGATTTTATCCTATACTGGTTCAAAATTATTCGAGAGATTACTCGTACTTGGTGAAGTGACAACTTTACCTATAATCTGCTTACAATAATATTTGGCAAAAGTATTTGGTCTGCGCCAATTACCGCGAGAGAGGATATCTTCGATTGGAAAATTTTCGTACCAATTCAAAGAAGCTACAGCTGAACGCATACTTCCAGGAGATGCAGAGATACCTGCATCCTTCAGTAGACTTTTTATCCAATTACCTATCACAGTCCGTGATGCACTTTGCGTGGGACCACGAATTGACACGAACAATGAGTGATTACATTTGGCTGTACGTCTCGGTATTCCTAATTCCAAAACTTTCCTTAACCAATTAACTGGACATATATTTTCGTTAGCATGACAAGATAGTTTCCAGCCTGATTGCCTGTACGCAGCCGTATCCGTCTTTGACCCAAACACTGGGTACAGAATGATGTGATCACCCCGATCGATGTAGTTATTAGATGAGACTCTGAGTAGAGTAAGGTCATGGACTCGTCTTCCTGACGCTAGCAACAAAAGACAAGCCAATCGACGCGACGCTTTGAACAAAGTAATGTTATTAGGAAGATTCGTCTGCAACCAGGCAATCAGTTCACTTGGGTCCCAAATAGGAGGCTTCTCTGCTCTAGGATATTGAAGGGAGATAGCTTTAAGAATATGTTGTACTAAGAAGTCTGAATTCAAACTTTCGTTACAGGACGGTCGTCCAAAGGTCAGAACTACAGATTTATGCAACAATATGGTGGAATAAGCGAATCTCTCTTCAATGAATAAAAATGCTAAAAATCTTGTCAAACTAATATTATTGGGGCAATTGAAATCAAAATTGTTATCTTTACACCATTTGACCCACCGAGACCATGCCGGTCTGTAAGTTCTTAGTGTGGACTCCCTCCAACTAGATCGGAGCAGGGACCTTTCAGCTTCTGACCACTTACTGGTTATTTCGCCCCACCCGCTATCTTCCAAACATAGAGCTCCATGTCTTGAACTCGAGTAGGTGGAAGGCCCGTGCTCCAATCTACTAGAACTCGAGCTAGGTTGGTGATTCTCAAGGGTCGGCAGAGTGCTCGACGACGAAGATCTGGTAACCAATAGGCTCTCTTCCACATTGGAGCCACTATTAAGAAAACGCCTTGAGCTGAATTCAGATGGTGAAGAACTCGAGGGATGAGGCTTGGAGGCGGGAAAACCCACGCCAGCTGAAATAGCCACTGACGACTGAAGGCGTTGCAAAAGTGGGCTGATGAGTCTGAACAATCTTTGGTAACATACTTCCTCACAACCCTGGTGTCCCTGGTGGCAAAGAGGTCTACCTGTGGAACTCCAAATCGGCGAAAGACATTTATTAGAGCTGGTCTTAGTAGGTGCCACTCCGCCGCCTGTTTCCCGCGGGACAACCTGTCTGCAATGTCGTTGAATCTTCCTGGAATATATTCCGTAATCATAGAAATACGCTCGTTGTCTAGAAGACTCATGAGTTGGTAAGTCATGTGAAGTAAGGCCGCTGATCGTGTTCCGCCTTCTTTTCGAACGTAGGAAACCACTGTGCGATTGTCCGATTGCAGGCTCACATGGCGACCGCGAAGGTGAGATCGGAAATGTTTGACTGCTGCTATTATGGCAAACATTTCCTTTCGATTGCAGTGCCAGCGCCGCTGGTCTGGTTTCCACTTTCCTGAAACCGAAAGATCGTCTAACTGTGCTCCCCACCCGTAATCTATAATAATAATAATAATAATAAATTTTATTCAAAAAATTACAAGGTATAAAAATAAGTACAGTTTTGCTTAAATGTAAATTATATTCCTAAGACTTACGTACCTGAACTAGGTAATCCTGTGTTTCAGGCGAAAAGTACTAAGACAGTATTGTAAAAAAAAAAAAAAAAACTAAAAGTTGTCAATAGACAAATATAATTATTATGTTCAGTAGCTCTTAGTTTCTAAATTTGATAAATACTTATTGTAGTATACATACATATTTACTTTAACACAGTTAATAAATTCTCTGTATCTTCGTAAGACATCCTCTGGAGAGCTTCCTTGAGAATTCTCTTACAATTTGTGTAGTTCAGGGAGAAAATGTTTGCTTTCAAGTTTAGTCTGTTATAGAGGAGAGGACCGAGGTACAGGTAGGATACAAAAGCATGTTTAGTTGTATTTTGTGGGCAGACTATGTCTTTACGTCTTTTATTAGAATATTTAGTGCTGTAGGGTAGAGCTGTGTGTTGTTTTAATACAATGCCCATTATAAATAGTTGCCGAACTGTTAATACTTCGCAAGATTTGTATAGCAGGTTGGTAGGAAAAAGGAAAGGGCGGAAAGTAGACACTTTGAGAATCGCCCTCTGAGCTCTCTCGATGGTTAGTAACCTTGTTTTACCCGCTCCACCCCATGTGGTAATACAGTAAGTTAATATCGATTGACATAGAGCAAAGTAAACTTGTCGAACTATTTTAGGGTCAGCAATATAGCGTAACTTTTTAAAAACAAATATCAACTTGCGAATTCTATTATTTAAAACTTCTATATGTTGTTTGAACGAAAGTGTTTCATCTATTATAACACCAAGGTATTTTGTTATATTTGCCACTTTAATGCTGGGACAAACACATTGGTTATCTGTGGGAACTGCGCAATAGTGAGCATATAATGTTGTGGTCCTAGTTGGTGTTTGCTTGCGCATCGAAAACTTAGTGTAATTTGTCTTGTCTGCATTTAATGTTAGTGAATTAAATTGAAGCCATTTATTAACAACATTGAATCCGTGTTGCGCAAACTTGTAGACATTTTCTTCTGAGTCAGACGAAAAAAGAAGGGCAGTGTCATCAGCATAAGAAACAATTTGGCTGTGATTTAGATTTAGATTACAAAGATCATTTATGTATATCAAAAACAACGTAGGCCCTAAAATACTTCCTTGGGGAACTCCGAAGGACGTGTTTTTTTCATAATCGCTGAGAACATTACCAATCCTTACACATTGGTTACGGTCCTCTAGATAGCTCTTAAAAAGGTTTAGCTGGGTGCCTCTGATACCAATGGCTTCAAGCTTGTGCAACAGAATAGGAATAGAAACCGTATCAAAAGCTTTGGCGAGGTCCAGGAAGATTCCTACGGTGTGGTTACCTTTATCAAGTTCTTGTGCTAGATAGTCGGTCAGATGATGGACGGCATCGTCTGTTGACATTTTAGGCCTAAATCCAAACTGCCGTTTAGATAAAATTAACTTATCCTCCAAGTATTTGTAAAGCCTCTTATTTATAATTTTTTCTAATATTTTAGACATAGAAGGCAGTAAGGAAATAGGTCTATAATTAGTCACTTGATCTTTACTGCCTGATTTATAAACAGGGACAACAACAGCTTTTTTTAGGCACTCTGGAAAAATACCTGTAGATAAACATTTTTGGAAACTATAAGTTAATGGCGGTACCAAAATACGCCTGAATTGTTTAATTATTTTATTTGGTATGTTATCCCAGCCAACCGCACAGTCGTCCTTTAAACTCATAATTATCGTTTCTACTTCAGTCTCGTCAGTGTCTAGCAACGCAAAGGATGATAAAATAGTGCTACACGTAAATGGTGTGCTTGTTAGATATTGTGATTGGCCCTGTACTTTCTCAGCCAAACACTTTCCAACGTTAACAAAAAAATTATTTGCTATGTTGGCAGATGTTAGTGGTGATGAGTGTGCTTGTAATAAACCTGATGATGACTGATTTTGTTTCAAGTTATACGTTACACTTTTAATAAAATTCCAGATTTTTTTACTATTAGTACCAGCCTTTTCTAGCGCAATTTTATCGTAGTTGCTTTTTACTTTTTTTAGAAGATCATTACAAAAGTTACGATATCGTTTGTACGACTGCTGCAAAATTAAATTATCGGGATTTGATTTGGCTTTCATATGCAATTTATCCCTATTTTTCATACAGCGAACGAGACCTGTCGTGACCCATGGTTTTATGTTATAGTTTTTATTATTTTGCCGAGATATGACCGTGTTCTTCTGAATTGCATGTTGTACATTTTTGATTAGGTACAACATACAAAACTGCGGATCAGCGGAAAAGTAGACTGGGTCAAAGTCGATATTACGTAAGTCTTCTTCAAGTTTATTTACATTTAGACTAGAAATGGTGCGAGTGACTACTTTTGGTAATTTACAATTTAGAATAAGTAGGGTAGCACTGTGATCAGTTATTGTTGAATTAGTTACAAGGGTTAGTGCAGGGAAATTCGACTTGAGTATTGTATGGTCCAAACAGGAGCCACTTTGATGTGTAGGAAGCGTGTGAGCAGGAAGCATACCATGGAAGGTGCATAGGTTAAGGTATTCCTCAGCAAATGCGTCAGCACTTTCTGGAATAATATTGATATTGATATCCCCAATTAAAATTGTATTTTTCAAGGATGACAGGTTTTGCAAGGTGTCGTTTAGAGAGTCTGTGAAATTGTTTATATTTCTAAAAGAGGGGGGTCGATATAAGGCAAGGGTCGCTAAATCTGACCCAATTTTAATTAACAATCTATTACAGTCGTGCATATTGGGTTCCTCGACAGACACATTGAGATGATTTCTTGCATAAACTATCACCCCATCGTTCTGATTGTAGTTTATATTACTTTTATACATATTATATCCCGGAATTAGTGGTATGTTATATTTTTTGGAAAGCCAACATTCGGTTAAGACAATAACGTCACAGTTTATGTCGAGACGTTGTAGAAAAATGCTAAAGTTGTCGAAATTCTTAAAAATACTGCGAATATTTTGCGTTAGTATGGTTAGTGGACTAGTGTGGGAGGAAAGATATTGCTTACAGTGTTCAACGTCACAAACATGGGATTCAGATACAGAAAAATTATCTATGTCATTAATTAAATTATTAATCATAATTATAACTATAAAAACAGTAATAAGGACCAGAAAAATACGTAATTAGCGGCGCTCTTAGGCGCCTCCATAATCAACATAATTTATGTACCTCTTTTCATCCATTATTTTCGCTGGACAGTCAGCAGCGCTTGTCTTGTGATTGCTCGGCTTTTTGAAGTGCAAGCAAGTAGCGCATTTTGGTTCCTCAGACTTCTTCGTGCATTCCTTAATGGAGTGACCCTGATCACCACAGTGGCCACAGGTATAGGTGGTCTCCCGACAAGATTTGGCCGCATGTCCGTACTGCTGGCACTTATAGCAGCGTGTGACTAGAGTAAAGTCTCTCACAGGGCATGACGACCAATTTACAAACACCCTGTCTTTAGATATCAGAGCTTTGCGTATGTCTGCAGATACTTCTAATATATAATTGCAAGTTTCAGCGTCCTTCTTCCCTGATTTATGGCTTAACTTAATGGTGCTCAAAAAGGTCTCGAGGCTGCAATCTTGAAGGGTTTCGGCTAGATTCTGGTGGAACAAACAATTAAAACCTTCCATTTCTTGCATGGATGAGGGCACTCCGATAACTACTACTCTAGGCTTCCTTTTTGGGGGTTCGTCTACTGTAAGGCCTGAATTTGAAAGCTGCATCGATTTTTTCACCTTCTCAATATCGTCCTTTGTTTCAGTGCTGATAATGACACCGCCATTTTTCGTCTTACGTAGTCCTCTTACCTGAAGTTTCATTTGCTCGGGGCATATAATTTTTTGGACAAGTGTTTTGGTCTCCTCACTCGACTTCAGTTTATCGTTAGGGTATATGGCTACTGAGCTTAAATTTGTCGGCTATATAAAATTATTGGTACCTTTTTTAACCATGTCAGCAAAAGAAGTCTCCGTAACTGGTTTAGTTGAAGCCCTGATTGACAGCTTAAGGTCTTGCAGTTGCTGCGACAGATCAATTTGGTCTTCGAGTGTTTGTACTGTGGAGTGGGTCTGGACGGCTCTCATCTTAAGGGACTGATACTGAACGGCCATCTGCGATGTGCCGTGACCAATTTTACGGCATAGGGTACTTATACGCAGTTTTTGCTCCATATTTAATTTGCCCTCTGATGAAATAGTGCATACTTCATTAAGGCACTGCTCAATGGACGCCATCCAGTTCTGGATTTCCGGCGTTGGTATGAGTTCCATCTTGACCTCTTCTCTTTTGCTGGGCGGTTGACGGTCAGGTGCGGGTGCGGGTACGGGGGAAAGTGGACCTGCAGACGCAGGTGCGGCACAGTCACTGGGACACTCAGGCACAGGTGTAGGAGGTGGGCTCCGAGCACATCTGCCACCCCGGCTGAAGGGACTGGTTTCCATTGTGATACAAGTTATTTACTTTATATCACTAAACACATTTTCACAGAAACGATTTGCACATATCATGCCTACGTATGACACAGTTTGCTTTACTACCGGCTATTTGGTAAAACCAGGTTACGAGTTAGCAAGTGATTATTTATTTATTTTAATAAAATCTTCGACACGTCTGTTCACAACAAAGTTCTGAATATGCATGGTTCGGAATCTGCAGCATCCGTAGTCATGAAATGGTGAATCAGCTCTGGGTGCAAGCTGTTCCGAACTATAGGCTTTTCTAAAGTTGTGACCCACCATTTTAGATCCTCCGTGACCGTTTGTGTTGTTGCTACCGGTTTGCGAGGAGACGCTTCAAACTCCGAGAAAGAATTTGAAGTTGGCGGCAGTGAAGACGACCTCTTGGAACAACAAAGTTGGCAAAGTTGAGAGTACCTAAAATAGTCTGCGCCTCTTTCAAAGAAATTTTTCCCCTGTGAATAACTCTCTTTGAGAGCGATAGAATTGTCTGGGTCTTTTTTGGAGGTAAACACTTGAAGTTTTCTTTGGTGTTCCAAATGAACCCGAGAAATTCTATTTCTTGAGAGGGTTCGGTGACAGACTTCTTGTAATTTACTGTCCACCCTAACGTCTCTAGTACGTTTAAAGACAAATCCACCTGAGATCGTAGAAGACTTCTCGATTGGCATGCTATCAGAAAATCGTCTAAGTAGACCACGACACGCATACCTCTGGATCGAAGATGTTGAGCTACCCAGTTGGTCAACGCTGCGAAATTTTTTGGTGCGCATGATAGACCGAACGGCAGGCAGGTCATCTGGAGAATTTTTTTGACCATAAATTAGTCTGAGGAACCGACGGTGGTTTTTCAAGATGCTCACGTGAAAGTATGCTGAGGAGAGATCCAGCTTCACCATCCAGTCCTCCTTCTGTAAAAAAAATGAATGGTTTCGGAACTATGTGACAATTCAGGCGCTTCAGGTTGAATATGGGTATTTTGGACCCGTCGCTCTTGTTTGTGAGAAACATGGTTGAGAAAAAAACTCGGACCGGCATCGCGATGATCCACAACTTCTAGAACGCCTTGATCTAACAATTGTTCTACCTGGATCGACACCTCTGGCGATTGTGCGGTCTTGAATTGGCGCAGGGTTCGTATTGATGGATAAATCAGTGGTGGTTTGGAGGTAAATGGCAGACGCATTCCCGTGATTATTCCGAGAAGGGCCTCCGGAGCCCGCAGCGTCTGCCACTGTCTCCGATACGCTCGGAGACAGCCTCCGTAGAACTGGTGAATCTGCGAATCATTTGTCGTGTTTCCTCTTGCTTGGCTGAGGATCTTTGTTGTGGAACTTTTTGTTCCTGTTATTTGTTTGTTTGGAAGAGTTTTTGCCTTTTCTGAAGTTCCATTCGTAATCCTTTTGACGAAAGGGCGCATTATTTTGTGGTAACTCGCGAAAATTTGATCTATTTGGTTTATTTGCCACCTTAGGGGTAGTCTTATTTTGATCCTTTACGGAACCGAACCAAGGACGTACCCATTTATCTATGCCACCTGTGCTCTGGATGTAAACACGCAATTGATTTTCGTCAAATAGGCAATTAGAACTCGGAGGGATTTTACGCAGACCGTCACGCAGATTCTTATTAGTAATTTCGCTCAGGATGCGCTCCCGGCTATTTTCCATGTATTCAGCTCGTTTTCCGCAAACTAGCTGCATGATTTCCTCACTAATTTTGTGGAATTTTGATGAGGGTAGAAATGATTCCGAAATTTTGTCGAAAATACTAGAGGCAGAAAGTGTAGCATCAGAACAAGCTGTCCAATCAATGAAATTCTGCAAGTTTTGATTGAGTAACTCCCGTTGTGAAATTAAGGCATTACATAGGGCCGCTACCAATCTCTCAGAATTCGCCTCATAATCTTTACCCTTAACAAACTGTCGAAGTTCATCGTTAATATCGAGCTCGACAAAGCCAGGTACAGCGTTATGAATCTTCAACGCGACGGCGGCGTAGCGCACATCCTTCCACGACGAATCACCGAACTTTTGTAACGCTTCGAGTCGCTTTACGTGATCCGGATTAGAGCGAGGCACCGTGGGGTCCTTAAGAGACGTACTAACGACGCTTAAATTTAAACGCGGAACTCCACTCGATATATTATTGGCAGCCGCCGGCGGGCGGTTCAAGTTAAAGTCTGAAGGTATCGCGGAGCTAGGTCCAGGAACTGGTTCAGGCATATGTGCCTCTGTGGAGTTATTCAGGGTCGCATTAGATGCAACCACGTTTTGCATTAACAGGTTAGTTAGCACAGCCATTTGGTTAATAAGATTTGAAATGTCTGATGACTCACCGAATTTCCGCCGTTTTACCTCAGTATCCGAAGAATCAGATTGCGAAGAACTCGAATCGCTTCGTGGCAGCCGGCGTTTATGGCTCGATGTAGACATCAAGTCGTCGCCTACCTGCACTTCTTGATCCGAATCACAATTGTTCGCAATTGCACTATTCATTTGATTTTCACTCATATCTACACTATTAATCTTCTAACACTGAACTATAAGAATATTAAAAATGTTAAAAAAAACATTTTCAAATTCTAAAATAGATGTTACTTATTCGGGAAATAACGACGCTATGAGGTAAAGGTCCGCCATTAGCGAACACGCCACCTGGGACCACGTGACTACCGGAACTTGGCGCTGATTGGTCGAGGATGTGTCGTCACGAGAGCAGTGATTGGATAACAACTAACGGGAAGTATACAACGCCCTCTCACAGATGCTGTGCATCGTCACATGCCGAATAATATTATAATTTTAAAATTGCTTGAGACATTTTGCAAAAAAAACCTTTACTTACTTATTCTATGAATAACCCGCCCAGACGCGGCGATTATGGCAGCACGAGCGCAGTGTGAAAAATTACCTTAAAAGCGGTCATTCTCTTTTTATTTGTTTAATGGATACTACAAACTATTTCAATTGTCAGAGTAGAAATCCCGAAGTGCAGATGTACTTAGAAACGAAGTTACGGCGATTTTTAGTTTTCCATAGAATTTCGACCAACCCAGAATTATGTATTTAAAAAACATATTTTCATTTATTTTGATTTTTTGGCACATATTAGACATAACAATATAAAAATTGCTTTTAATAGGAGACGTAAATCTATTTTTTTGTATTTTTTATTTATTTTTTATTTACTTAATCTTTGCGAATATGGATTTTATATTAATACGACATATTCTAAATAAAATAAGTATCTAAAAAAACGATTTGCGACTGAAGATAAGAGATTTAAAAATAATAATTAAAATTAGGCTTACACAAAAAAGATGTGTAGAATTCTTCTTCTGTTAAGAACTATCGACAGACCACTATATTAGAATGTGTGTTATCATACATTTTACGTAAACTCATACTTTTTCACAAAAAATAAACAAAAAAAAAAAAAAATACGATTTGGTGACAGCCCTGACACAGTTAAAAAAAACTTAAATATCTCTGAAATCTTGCATGAGTAAGATTAGATGTTTTTATGGTTTATAGAAAAGATTCTAAGGAACCTCTGGTTGAATAATAAAATCCACATTCATAACGAAATAAGAGAAAGAAAATATTAAAGAAATAACACTAAACACGGCATAGTTTTGTTATTATTAGGGTTAAAATTATAGGGATTGGTGGATAATGGAGATAATTAATCTTTTCATAATATTACATATTATAAACTCAAACTCAAATCATTTATTTCAATTAAACCATTTACAGGCACTTTTGAATTGTCAAGCAGTCGGTCAGTAAGAAAAATTAAGCTACATTCCCATTCCAAAGCGTAGGTACCTATGGAGAAGAACGGGCAAGAAACTCCATGGACACTCTTTTAAATTAAATTGTTACAAAAGTATTCGGTTACATCTATAATGTTGCATTTATAACTAAAAGTGAGAACGATGTAAAAATAAAAATAATAAAAACTTACACGCTAAAAGCGTCAAGCTTAGGTACAACAAATAGAAACAAAATAAAATAAAATAACCCGTGGCAGCTAAGAGATGACCAGTCCCAACTGACGGCGCCCGTTCACGAACATAACGCATGGATTAGCACCATTCAGCTCAACCATTTTGAAGGGAGCTAAATGATCCAACACACACGCCACCATCAGCGAAACCTTTAAGTGAGCATGACATACTCTCAACCGCCAGGGCACATTCAAGTCAATGAAAGACATATTACCCGGTCAATGGTAGCTCTATAGTACATAGGACTCACACCTGTGCTATGCATTTATATAATACAAAGGAGATTGAGTTTATACAATATTAATTGTATTTACCTAGTACTTTTCCATCACTGGCGTTTCTGATTTTTTTTTTGTTTCCATAGAAAATAATGTAAATGGCCGTAATTCTGGTTCCAAAAACATCAATACTTCGTGAGTTCTACTCTTACAATCATTGATATAAATCGCAGTAATATATATGTCAATGCTTACAATCGAAATAGTTTGTACTGTCCATTAAACAAATAAAAAGAAGATGACCGCTTTTAAGGTCATTTTTCATACTGTGGAGCGCGGTGAATTTAGATAAAATATGATGATTAATTAATCATCATATTTTATCAAGTAAGTACCTAATTTTAAAGTATTTAATTTATTCAATAAAGAAAATTAAACATTTTATTTTTTAAATCTGTTCCATGGTTCGTGTTTGAATAGATACACCCTACATATATTTTTTCATTTCTTTTGCTTATATCTCGAATGGTTTTTTTTTTTTTTGCATGGCATCTCGGAGGTATAACCACTGGGGGTTCCTGCTCCTTAACCGGGCTATCCTGTGGTGCCGCAAGCTCCTAAAAGAAGTTTACGCCTCCAGCCAGGGGAGTTTTTACTAAAAGCTACTTAAACTAAACGACTGCTCGCTAAGGGCACCCCAGGTGGGGTTCGAACCTCGGCTTAGGGCAGTGTCGGAGGGAGGGTGGCAAGGGACCGACGGTGGCTGGATAACATCAGGGTTCTGATTATTGTCATGGGGAGTTTGGATTACAGGCTCAGCTAAACCACATGTTGGCACATCGTTAAGCGGCGGCAAGGGACGGGGAGGGCTATTATTATTATTGACGATAATAATAGTAGGTCGGGGTGGGTTTCGCGCGGGACCTCTAAAGCGAGGTCGGAATTTGGATCGTGTGTGTGTGTATACTCTACGAGCTGTACTGGTTTCCCTACGACTCTCCAGGATGAGAGTGGTGGGGTCGTCTGGGTCGGTCAGTGCGTGCCTTGGACGGCGGGTCGTACTAATGCGGGAGGGGGTGTAGTTGGCGGCCTGCACAACAAGAGTGTTCCGGTGGGTGGCGGCAGAGTCAAAGAAACGCTAGGAAGAGCGTTTTAGGAATTAGGCTATTGTAGGCATTCTAAGCTCTACATGGAGTTTTGTGTTCCGAACGAACCAAGGGGCTCCCGTGCATCTACGGAGGAAACGATTTTGGAGGGTTTGCATCTTATGGATGATATATGGTCGCGCATGAGCAAAGACTGGACTCGCATAGGTCATGATGGGGCGGATGCACGCGGTATAAATTCGCAATTTTCACTTGAGTAACATTTTGCTTTTTTCATTGACAAGGGAGTGAAGCCTATAGAGAGCGAAGGCGGCGCGCGAGCGCACCTTCCTTACATGCTCAGCAAAGGAGAGGTGATGGTCGAGGGTGACACCTAGATATTTGGCTCGCTTCTCCCAGGGGATAGGCTTGCCGAACATGGTGACAGGTTTGGGCTTTAGGGGGATTTTTTTACGTTTTAAAAAGAGAACCGCTTGGCTTTTGTCAGGATTGACTTCGATCCGCCACTTTCTAAACCACGCACCGAGCTTGTCGGCTGCAGTCTGGAGAGTGTTGGCAATGACATTATGACACATCCCTCTGTAGTAAATGGCCGTATCGTCTGCGAACAGAGCCAACTGAGCCTTTTTACACTTCGGGATATCGCTGGTGTAAAGTGTAAAAGCCAAGGGGGATATCACAGAGCCCTGAGGGACTCCTGCGCGTATGGGATGGGGGGAAGAGAGGTCTCCCTCGATGCGATAGCGAAAGGTGCGATTCGACAAAAAGTCTCGTAAGATGAGCACGAGACGTTAGGGCACACCGAGTTGGTACAGCTTGTAAATCAAGCCGTTGTGCCAGACTTTGTCGAACGCTTTCGCTATATCAAAGAAGATGGCTCCTGTCATAAGACTGCGTTGGAAACCGACGCTGATGTCCTCAACTATACGGTGGACCTGATGGGTCGAGGAATGTTTGGTACGGAAGCCAAACTGTTCGTGGGGGATAAGGCCCTTAGTCTCGGCGTAGTCTTTGAGACGCTTATGAATAAGCTTCTCGTAGATTTTGCCTATGACTGTGAGCAGACTAATGGGGCGGTAGCTCGCGGGCTCCTTCTTGGGTTTACCGGGTTTGGCAATACCGATTACTGTGGCCTCTTTCCACACTTGCGGGAAGATGTTATTGTTCATGGCTCCATTGAAGATGGTGGCCAAGAGCATTATCAGGTGGGCGGGGAACAACTGGACCACCCTATTGGTGATACCATCAGAGCCAGGGGCTTTACGTGGTTTTAGACCCTTTATGAGCTCGTGCACTTCCGCCGGGGTGACGGGAGCCAGAGGATACTCAGGGTCTTCAACGGGCGGGCGGGAGGCTCTGCGTTCGACTTCCGCGTTCACCTCATCGAGGTGCGCCTGGTCTACTGGTTGAGAGCTGGGCGAGCACTGGGCCTCTAGACTGTCGGCTAAGCATTCGGCTTTGTCGATGTCTTCGAAAGCGAGAGACGCGTCTGGGCGGATCAGTGGGGGCATTGAGGCTGAACCTCCTCGGGGATTGAGTTTCCTTTGGAGTTGCCAGAATGCTTGATGGTTCGGCTCTAGGCTGCTCAGTACCGTATCCCAGCCGGTTTCACGCGATTCGTCCACACGTTTCTTTACAGCACGCTGTAAATAACGCATGTGAATTTTGCTAGCCGTGCAGGAAAAGCTACTTGTACGCACGGATGGCTGCGTTCTTCTCCGTCATCAGTGCACGTACATCGTCCGGCAGTTTCCCGCGACGGTTATCCGTCGCCGGAACCTCCCTTGAACATGTATTCAGGACAGGACAGGACAGATTGTACGTGCTCTGTGAGAGAGTCGATCGCGGCCGTCGTGTCTGCGATAGAGTCGAACTGGTCGGGGATCGAATTCAATTGGGAGGACGTGTTAGCTTTCAAGCTTTCGCCTACTCGCTTCCAGTCCGTTATCCTTTTGGTGCGCGGGGGGATATTGGGGTCTTGGAAACCTATGCCAGGTGCCATCTCAACGAGGACAGGTCGGTGGTCAGAGTCAAGCTCGTGTTGCACCTCTATAGAGACCAACCGTAGGTTGGTGTTCTTTAGAAGTGCCACATCGAGCACGTCAGGGGTATGGTCAGAATTATGCGGATAGTGGGTGGGACTCATCGGGGCGATGATATCAAAGTTGAGGAGGGGGCAGAGGTCAAAGAGGACTTTACCTCTATGGGAGGTGAGGTTACTATTCCAGGCTGGGTGCTTGGCATTGAGATCACCCGCTATGATGACGGAATCACTCATGCTCAAGAGGGATCTAAGGTCGTCAGTCAGTAGTCGATCGTGGTTATGATCTATTGTAGTGACAGGGGGCAGATAGGCTGATACTATCGTTATGGATTGATGGCCCGTCATACCGAGTCGGCAGATCGAGACTTCTAA
This sequence comes from Dryobota labecula, assembly GCA_947523025.1. Taxonomy (NCBI): domain Eukaryota; kingdom Metazoa; phylum Arthropoda; class Insecta; order Lepidoptera; family Noctuidae; genus Dryobota; species Dryobota labecula. The sequence continues at coordinate 25,039,912 of OX383301.1, forward strand.
TAGGGACTTTAGGACGGGAGGGTCTATGGGCATGCAATAGAGCTCTGATTTATAATAGACTAGCTGACCCGACAGACTTCGTTCTGACAAAAGCTATAGTATAAACTCCACTACTCTACTCTACCCTACCCTACTCTACCCTTCCCCTTCCCTACCCTACCTACCCTACCTACCTACCTACCTACCTACCTACCTACCTACCTACCTACCCTACCTACCTACCTACCTACCTACCTACCTAACTACCTACTCTAGCCTACCCTACCCTACCTACCTACCTATCTACCTACCTACCTACCTACCTACCTACCCTACCCTACGCTACCCTACCCTACCTACCTACCTACCTACCCTACCCTACCCTACCTACCTACCCTACCCTACCCTACCCTACCCTACCTACCTACCCTACCCTACCCTACCCTACCTACCCTACCCTACCTACCTACCCTACCCTATCCTACCCTACCTACCTACCTACCCTACCCTACCCTACCCTACCCTACCCTACCCTACCCTATCTACCTACCTACCTACCCTACCCTACTCTACCCTACCCTAATTTTTCGTAAAAACCATTAAAAAAAAATTAAAAAAAAGTTGCTATAAACCTCACGGAGCCCGAGACCTTTCCAACGAATGCAAAAACGTGGAAATCGGTTCGTGCGTTCTGGAGTTATAGCGTCAGGAAGGAAAACCCGACTTATTTTTATATAGTAGATTAGAGTACCTCCCAAGTGGCATCGCGACCTATCGTTACGAACTATACGATAGTTCGCAATTGACGGGTTACGGTGCCTGGGCTTTAAAAAGGTCTCTTGGATGAGAAAACCTGCGACGCGGGGGGCGCGGACGCGGTGAACGGGGCGGGGGTAGCGGGAGGGCTGGAGCCCTCAGCTTTACCCTTTTTGGCAGCCTTACGTTGGGCTTTGGTCTTCTTCCTCTTGCCCCCCTTCCCCGTGACTAGGCTGAAGCCGTCGTCCGAGGTGGAGGGGGAAGAGGCAGAGGACACTGCCGACTGCACGAGAGCATGATCCGATTCTGAGTCGGTACCGGCGGGACGGGGGGTGGCGGTTCTCACACTGACTGCCTCGTCTGCGTCCATGTCGGATTCAGACGAGCCGGCCTGTGCCAATGGCGAACGAGAACGGGAGCGGGGGCGCGTGCTCGAGCGGGAGCGGGAGCGGGCGCGAACGGACGCCGCGAGGGTGGCTTGCGCGAGGGCTCCGTATTCCTTGCCATATTTGGCCTGGAATAAGGGGTCCTCCAATACGACCTTTATGAGGAACTCTATGAGAACCTCCCCCATGACGGGGTTTTTTTTGAATGGGGTGGCAATGATGTTGCCAGGGGAAATTACTCCTAGTGAACTAACGTCCCTAACTCCCCGGGTGGATTGGCCCGGGGATGAGTGAAGCCTCCCTGCCGGGATAGGCAGGGAGATGTGTGATATGGTGAGCCCTAAGCTTGTGAACCCGTCGCCAGTCTTATTGTGCGAACGGGGCCCTACAAGTCCGGCGCGAAGGGTGTAGACACACCCTAAAGACACCTGGTGAGTATCTGAGGAGGGAAAACTGTCACCAGAGCCGACTAGGAGATCCCCCACAGCCGGTTAACTCTGGGACCCGTCCAATTGACTGCCTTGCCCTGATGGGGTTCGGCGGGTGTGATTGAGTCAACACCCCCTTGGATTCGTTAGCACCGTTAGGTTTCAACCAAGGACCACGAAACTGTGGTTTTTCCCTGACGGGGTAAAAATACGCGAAACGTTTCGACGACTTTGGTTAAGAAACCAATACCAACCTGTCTTGAAAAAGACAATAGCTGATATTATTGTTAGTAGTCGGACTACTAGAGCAATCGTTACGACTGGGCGTAACGATTACCGGTTGGCGGCGGCGGACACTTGACACGGCACGGGCGCAGCGAGCCGGAGCTGCAGCACACGACCGTTCCGAACGGTGTCGCGACGCGGAATGACCGAACAAGCGCACCGGGGCGGGCGCAGGGAGCGGGAGCAGCGTAACGACCGTCCAGGGCGGAGGTCGAACGGTGAGTGATCTCGAATGGTGCGTCCTGTCGCAAAAATAATGAAAATTTCGACCCCCTTTAGGAAACGCTTAAACCCGTAATACTCAACATGTAGGTCTTTTTTTTTCCGTATAAAATGTGAAAATTTCCATATAAAACACGTTAGGCCTGAAACTGCGTTAAGCGGACGCCCGCGCGGTTCCATACAAAAGTGCTCCGTCACGGGGACAAGCGCGGGCGTATGTCGCGGAGGCACGTGCGTGGCCCGGTAGCGCCAGCTTACTGACTGTAGTTTTATTTTTTACTAGTCATCGTTTTGCTAAGTTCTCCATCGACACAATTGTACACATGCACACCGTTAAAATTAAACTACGGGTATTTAATTTCCCACAGAGCCCCCCGCGTATCCATGCGCGGACACATGCAACGGGTGCCCGTCGCGGACGCCCTCTTAACGCAGTTTCAGGCCTTAAGGCTGCCCCGCCCCTACGCACCTCCGGCTCTAAAAAGAATCATGAGGTAGGGCAAACAAGTACAAACGGTACAACTTTGCGAAGCCAAAAGTAAAAAAAATACCCCGTCACTCATCACCCTGCAATAAAGTAATAAGTCCTAAATCCATTATTAGTAATGATCGCTATGCTTATCGGGCTTTTACAATGTGTCGATAAATTACCGAGCTTGACAGCGTAAATTGGCGATTCCATCATCATCATCATCATCAGCCTATAGCAGTCCACTGCTGGACATAGGCCTCTCCAATTGCACGCCATTCAGCTCGATTCTCGGCAACTCTCATCCAGCTGCTACCAGCCACCCTGCGGAGATCGTCGCTCCACCTAGCCTGAGGACGTCCTACCTTACGTTTGCCGAGTCGCGGTCTCCACTCAAGAACACGTCTACCCCAGCGGTCATCGGTTCTACGGCTAATATGGCCGGCCCATTGCCACTTCAGCTTGCTTATTCTGTAAGCTATGTCGACAACTTTGGTTCTCTGCCGGATCACCTCGTTCCGGATTCGATCCCTCAGAGAAACTCCAAGCATAGCCCGTTCCATAGCTCGCTGAGCGACCTTGAATTTATGGACCAAACGTACCGTGAGTGTCCACGTTTCGGCTCCGTAAGTCATAAAAGGCAGGACGCACTGATTGAAAACCTTGGTCTTTAGGCTCTGTGGAATACGCGACGAGAAATTGGCGATCTCAATTGTCAAAATGTCGTTCCGTTCTTGCATTTTCGTTAAATTCGTTAAAATTTTAGAGTTTATCTACTTAAATTACTTACTATTTTTACGTATTACGTACTTCCAAATTCGTTAACAAGATCGATAAAAATGCAAACTTTAGCGATCTCGATGTCTTATCGATGCAAAGTACGCACTTGCACTGCGGATCGCCGACGACTCCGCTACCGGTCGATTTCCTCTTCAAAGCGTCTGACTTTGTCTCGTTCCCGCTCCAGTTCGTTCCTTTTCCCGGATGCTCATACTGCGCTGACTGTGACGAGCTGAGCTGCGACTTCGATAGCGAGTGCGGCCTCGGCGAGCTTCCTGAGTCTCGCTGCATAAGCGACTCTGACTCCATCTGACTCCGACTCCATCTGCCTCCGTCACCATCACGTCTCGATGCGGTGCTCTCAGGTGTCTCCAAGCGACAGCGGCTTACACCGTTCCCATTTTGTTCCATTGTCTAGAACTCGAAAACAAAAATATGGTTTGAATTTATTCAACAAAACAAGTAAATTCGGAGAAACGCTATGTAACTCAGAAATGGAGCGTCCTAGCGCAAAAATGACAAGAAAAATGCTCCCCTTTGTGATTCCCCAACCCCTAACGCCATGATAGCCCTAACACCTTAATATGACAACAAGGTGACCTTGACCCGTGAAGCTCCAAAGTTATTGCATAAACAAGACAAACATAACCTTGTCTTTGTTGTCGCGCAGTCGGGTAATGTGATGCTAAGAAACATTAAAATCAAAGAATACTCGTAGTTGCCAACCCCTTGCAAACATAAATACTACCCCTAAAGTAACGCCCCGTAATATTAGGTACTAGCTTCTGCCCGCGATTTCGTCCGCGTAAAATTTCTTGTTGACCCCCCCCCTCCCCCCCCCGTCGCAACACATTGCCTGCCCGTGATTTTACTACATTTTCGCGTAAACTTTCATTAAAAAAAATTGTGTCCTAGTTAATAGGAATGTTATTCTTCCTCAAGAATTGGGCTGTAAAATGCAAAAAGATTTTTTCAAATCCAACTCGCAGTTCCAGAGATTAGCGCGTTTAATAGCGTTAGTTAGCGAAATTAATTCATTATTTGCGAAGGAGTTTTATCAACATTATTAATCCCTAACCAAATAAATATGTTATTAATCACAAAACACAAAATAGTTAGTATTTTTCGAAATAACAAATTAAATAATTTAAAATTTCGTCGCAACCACTTTTCGAACGCGTATCAAACGTCAAACTTTGTTTAGGAACTGAAATGCTGTCCTTGAAAAACGTGACACGCGATAAGGGACAGAAAATGTTAGGCTCTGTCTCTTTTCTTTATAAGCATCTTGAATATATTTTTCTTTTTCTTGTGTAAGTGAGATAGAAGATGACCAGCGGTCTATATTTTTCTCTGTCTACGTAGCTAGCCAATAAACTAAAAAAATAAGTAATGTGTCTATGGTAAAACGTGAAGTCTTCAAATCTATAATTGTCTATTGCGGATTCTAGTTTCATTTGAGAGCCATGTTATCTGTTTTTCTCCACCGAGTTTTTAATAAATAGTTCACTACTGCGCTATTGTTTTACTCTGCTAGCCGTAATTCATCACAAGCTACGATCCTTAGAAGCCAAGCGAAAAGAACGGAAGTCAGAAAGAACGCTAAGCGATAACAAAGTTTTAGCGCGGACGAGCGACGGGATGGGAATGCGACGCGATGGGTGGGCCGAAATTTCACGCGGACGAAGTCGCGGGCAGAAGCTAGTGTATAATAATTGAATGTGATTTCTGGTCTTTCCTCCCCAATCTCTCTCTGTCACCTGTACTAGAACTGTGTCGTATGAATTTCACAATGTCCACTAATAAATGAGTCCTATCAATGTGTTCTATTCTGCTTTTTTTGCCCTTACACACCTAACAATCTTCACTCCTTAGACATTTTGGTAATTTATTATAGACCCATGGAGCCATTACAAAAATAAGTATATAATAAAAACAACAGTATGCTAAAATGCATGAGTTTAAACACGTCACGATTTAAAACGTTTTAGGTTTCGGTCGGTGACAGCTAACCTCCCAATTCTGTCACAACATTTTAACCTCACTTCACTCAGTTAATTTGAGTTTTACTATGCTATAATAAATCTGTAAATTAAGTTCCACACGCAACAGATTTAGGAAGACATTGATAATTAAAACTTATTGAAGATTTCTGTAATTGTTTTCATATCTGAGATTTTGATGAGCTCACGATATTTTTATTTGGAGTTAACGTGAGTAACATTCGTACAACATTGCGTAATTAAGAAGCTCAAGAGACCACCGAAATCTAAAAGGTAATCAGTGTGTTGTAAATATTTGTATTCAGGTGTAGTGTGGAGTTCAACCGGCTGACAGTGCGCAGTGCCATTGAAGAAGCGGCAAATAGTGTGTTCGGGGAGTGCGGCGCCGGCTCCCTGAGCGTGGACGTGCTGGCGGTGGACTCGGGGCGCGCGCTGCTGCGTGTGCGCGCCTCGCAGCTGCGCCGCGCGCGCTCCGCTCTGGCGCTGGGCGGCGCCGCCCTGCGCGTCGCGCGCCACGCGCCCTCGCTGCAGGCGCTTCTCTGATACTCTCATCTCCATACCTTACCTGTTGAGCGTTTTCTTGGTAAGGTTCGTATTAATGATGTCTTTCCATTGACACCTAAGAACAAATGTTATTGTTCGGTTCAGTTAACCACATTTCTTGGTGTCATTATTCTCCTGCATGTTGGAAATGTACATGCTAACTGCAATCATAGGTGTTTGTGTACAGATATGGCAGCCCGGTCCGTGCTGTCGTCGGGGCTGGATGGCAAGGATGTTGTGATCGTAGCCACTAGGGAAGAGTTGGCTACACCCAGCAAGGTGAGCCTGCCCGAACCAGAGCCTGCGCCCGGACTCATCTTGGCAGATGGCTCCATCAACTGGGGCTGTCCATGTCTGGGTGGCATGGCTACTGGCCCGTGCGGTTCACAATTCAGAGAAGCCTTCTCTTGCTTCCACTACAGGTGCGAGTCTGTCACTTTTGTTGATGTTATGATTTAGCAATTAGTTACGATGAAGATAAGGTTTTTACGTGAGTGTGTATTAATGAATGATGATAAAATCATGGGAAATTAAATTAATAATGCAACATTCGTTAACAATAATTTATTATCATTGGCCAAGCAAGTATTGATGAAAAGGACATGTACCAACCCCAAATAAATTGGGATAAAGGCAATGATGATGATTAGTTAACAATACGAACACCCCATACCAAGTTGTGAAGTTGATCAAGTCTGCTTTAGTACTACTTAAGATGATTCCATCAATGTAACCCGCAAAATGTAATTTTGAGAGTGTGACAGGGTCATATCAAATCAAATGTTTATTTGCTAGAAATACATTGTTTAGGTAAAGGTGAGATAATTACGTTTGGATGCAATGGAGGGTGCAATGAAAAGCGATATAATTTACTAAATGATTTATTTTTTAATTTTTTTAAATTAATGTAATTATTACAATTAGATCGGTAAAACTAAGATGCGCGACAATTGTTCGATGTGCTAAACAAGAGTGTGAAGAAGGCGAATCTCACAGTACAAAGCTCAATGCAGTGTTAGTCATATTCTTAAGAATTTAGGTGTCCGAAAATAGCGACATACCAAGATCTTGTAAGCTAAGTGTCATTGAATTCTGCCTGCTAGCAAGCATGCAAATTTTTATTTATGTGGAAAGTTTGAAAAGGTCTCAATCTCAACTTTAAATTCTCGTCGCAGAAACCATGTGTAAGACAGATAGCTTTCTGATATAGGCAAGTTATGATGAATAATCTGAAACCAATGTAACATGCCATAGTTTGCTCATGTGCGATATAATGTAAATGTTGCAGTGACGCGGAGCCCAAAGGCAGTGACTGCTACGAGAAGTTCAGCGTGATGCAGGAGTGTATGTCGCACTACCCCGACCTCTACGGCAAGGACGACGACGACGAGCTCGCCGCCGCCATGGACGCGGCGCACGAGCCGCCCGAGCGCGCTGAGCCGCGCGAGCACGACGCCGGCGAGCCGCGCGAGCACGACGCCGCCGAGCCGCGCGAGCACGACGCCGCCGAGCCACGCGAGCCGGTCGAGCGCGCCGCCGCGCTCGCCGGGCCCGGCGGCGACTCGCGCTAGACCCACGTGTGGCTCAACCACCTACTAGTGCCAATTAACATGGCAATATTATATTTACAAATTTTAGCAATATTTTGTCCTTTCAACTATAAAAAAACGATACATCGTCGTTAGGATTCATCCAATGAGAGATAAGGGAAATGCACTGGCTTATCGGACACTTCCTACTAAGTTCAAAATAGACGATATATTATAATGTTGTCACTAAGTTGAGATGTAATTGTATTGTGTTTGTGATTCCTACCACGTGACTTACTTACCGTAGGTAGCTTTGTTAGGTATTTAACATTTGTTTATGTACAGCAAATTCATTATTTTAATTAAATTTTAATTAAAATAGATCTATTCGTTTGAATTTCCTCTGCTTATTCAGGCCACAAGTTATGCAACAAAGTATAATGTTGAGTCATCACCATGTGTTCTATTAATATTATATAATAATTATCAAAGGTGGAGGTAATTTTTATTCTGTTTTCAGGAAAACAGTTTGTAAAAAAGGCGAATGTGGCATTCAGTAAATTTCACGAAATAATATTTTCGTGAAATTTACTGAATGCCACATTCGCATCACCTTCTTTATATATTTCCGACCACGATAAATTTTGCAGGCATTCTTGAAACTTATGGACATTTTCTGTGTTATAGTTTCTTTTGAAAGTGTAATATATTGCAGGTTTTTGAGCTTTGTGCATCTGGGCCGTATCGTGATCAGAAAGATACAGCAGTAGGACTGTTGCAGTTGCACCCCATAAATGTTACTCAGGATATGGTCAATGCGCGAGAATTTGCGTGTAGTTACATTAATATGTATTTCCATGTTATTATTGCTGCATATGTCTTGTAATTCAGATGTCACATTGCTTTTTTTAAGCGTGTTGATATAAAATCACCAGTTATAACTATGTTTTTTTGTTTTATATTTTTTAAGTAATACATATAAAAGGTCGTTAAGTTTGTTTAAAAATTGAGTAGGGTCCGACTGTGGTGTTCTATAGAGACGGATAACTATTAAATTATTTTGTGGTATCTCTATGCCACATGCTTCAAATGTGTTTTGCGAGGAGAATTTTTTTATTAGTGATATTTCTGTACATGTAAGTGTATTTTTTACTAGAATACACGTTCCTCCTCGTTGCTTATCCCTGCAGAAACTGTCTGCCATAGTGTAATTATTAATTTTTACATGGGATTCGTGACCTTTTTTAATGAAAGTTTCGGAAAGACGTAGTGTAGTATGTGTAGTGTGATATCTAGTAGTTCCTGTTTAGACCATATACTGGTGATATTTTGATGCAATATTCAAAATTTCAACGTAAGGGAAGTATCAGGGTTAGTGTGTATTTTAGGCTCGAAAAAAAGTATCACATTTTTTATTACTGGAAAGTAGTGTAGGGTATCGTACCTTTTTGAACTGTTTGGAAAGGTGGTGTGGTGTTCTTAATTTGACCAGTATTAAAAGTTTTGAAGCGGTTAAAATAGTAGGGGATGGTCCCCTTCTTAGGTTCATTTATGTTAGTGTTTAGCTCATGACTTGGTTTGTTGCCTAATAGTCGTCTAAGTGCTTTGGGGTCCAGATATGTAGCACTGTAATCACAGTAGTCTATGAATAAATTGATTGACTTACATAAATTAGGTTGATTGGAATCTATAAAATTATTTTTTTTATGACTATTACATATTATTGTTTTTTTATGGAATTATTTATTTTATTTACATCTTATAAGACATTTTTTGAGATACTTAGCACTATAATTTTATTACTTTTAAACGTATCTAGGATAGTTTGTAATTTTGATAGTACTTGCTTTGGATTATAGTCATTTTCTCCGACACATATTATAAGTTTGTCATCTGTTTTCAATTTGAGGTTTTCACAGTTGTTTAGTAATTCGTATGTACTCGTAGGTGCATGGTTTTTATTTATTTATTTATTTATTTTAATCACAATTATACCACCCTTACAGACTAATCCAATGCGATGTTATAAGTAATAATGTCTACACCGAAACACAAAAAAATAAAATAAAATGACCAACAAACAGAATTACAGAGAATTAAGATTATGTTGTTATCAATCTAATAGACATATATACATTAAGAACTTAAAATAAAGTGCTCTCTTTTCAATTTGTAATTACATAGTAGGTATGAAAAACCTAAAACACACATATTTACACATTTACATAACTTACTACATTTAACAGGATTTTTGCGAATTCACTCAAATTGCACGAAATTATATCTATTCTTTCATGGACTTCGTTGATTATACGGATTGTTCGGGTGAGGGGAGTTTTCGCCAGTAGATTGGTTCTGCCTACCGGCACGGCTAGCAGTTGTGGGAGCCGCCGCCTCCACACGTATCGGTCCGGCACTTATAGCTTTAGGTGACGCAGCACTCCCGGATTATATGCTACACCACGCAGTAGCTTTACTACATAGGCGGCGAGAGCAAATTCCCGGCGCACCCTAAGCTCATTATACCCCACCATACCCAGTACAAATAGCGTAGGGTACATCAATGGGTAAAATGGATATACCCCGTACATTTTTAAATACAAGTGCCTTGTAAATTTATTTTGGACCCGCTCCAACATGACACTGTATTTCGCTTCATGTGGAGCCCAAATTACTGCACTATGTTCTAAATGACTCCTGATTAAAGCGTCATAAAGTACCTTGAGTGTGGTCATATTAGTGAACCCCTGTGACTGCCTCAATACAAATCCTAAGTTTCTGTAGGCTTTCTTGCATATCTTAATTATATGTTCACGAAAAGTAAGTTCTGAAGTGAGAATCACCCCTAGGTCCCGTACCTGTGTTACTCGCTGCATCGGCGCTGCTTCTACCTTGTACTCGTAGCACACAGGGCTCCGCGCGCGAGTGAACGTTATTACTGAACATTTGGCTAAATTGAAGTAGAGTTTGTTATTATGGCTCCACTCAACCACTCTGTTAATATCCTCCTGTAGGCGTTCACAATCCGACTCATCCCTAACCTCGAGCAGCAATTTAAGGTCATCAGCAAATAATAAACATAAACTATCTCTAACGACTTCCGGTAAGTCATTTATCATTAGAATAAATTCAAGAGGCCCCAAATTGCTGCCCTGGCTTACGCCTGACCTGGTGTAGTATGGTTCGGATTCGTACCCATTGTAGTCAACATACTGATGTCGGTCTTTCATGTAGCTAACAAAAAACTGTAACAGGTGTGGTGTACAGCCAACTTCTGCAAGCTTTCTTAATAAAATGTCATTATCGACGGTGTCAAATGCCTTTTTGAAATCAAAATACACTGCGTCTACTTGCACACCAGCATCGACTGCTGGTACTACCCGTGCCATGAAGTTGAGCAGATTGGTGGCGGTGCTGTGCTCCGGCCGGAACCCATGCTGCGCATCCGATAGCTGCGCGCGCACCTGTCCCTGCACGCAGCGCTGGATAGCGGACTCAAACACTTTTGCTGGAGTGGCCAGCACAGCCACTGGTCTATAGCCACTGACATCCGGACCCGACTTACCCTTAGGAACCGGAATGACTCGTGTGGTCTTCCACCGAGCCGGGAACGTCGCTTGTTTCAAACAGGCATTGAAGATATGCAGCAACGGTTCTGCTAGGACCCTGCCACAGTCTCTAAACAGAAACGCCGGCAAACCATCAGGGCCAGATGAACGTTTTGGCTTGAGATTTTTAAGTGCTGCCTTTACATCTTGAAGACTTAGAGTCTCAATATGCACATGTACACTGTTCGCGCCGGCCTCCGTCGCTGCCGCCCGTGCGTCCAGTCGCGGTGGTTCCTTACTGTATACAGACTCAAAAAAATCCGCGAATTGCCTAGCACATTCATTATCCGTAAGATACTGACCATCTTTTATGATATTTTGCCTTTTTATTGTTCTTCGCTTTGACCTAATATATTGCCAGAATGATTTTGGATCTTTCGCGAATTGGCACTGAATTTTACTCTTGTGTTCTTGGTGTGCAATTTCTATCGACTTTTTAATACGGGCTCTGCACTTTGAAAATTCTAAATAATCACTATCGAGCTTCGTTTTTTTGAAATTCTTATGAAGTCTGGCTTTTAACTTTATGTCTTTAATAATTTCTCCCGTGTACCATTCGGGGTACACATATCGCGAATTTTCACGATTAATCTTTTTCCGGGGTACAGATTTATCTAAAATATAGTTAAGCTTATCATAAAATATATTCAACATCTCTTCCAAATGATGCATGTCATAAATTGTACTCCAATCAGCGGAAGTTAGCATAGAATACAACAGCTGATAATCGGCCTTATAAAAATTCCACTGCGGTCTAATACTGTGTGCGCTGCTACTGACGGCGACGGCGGGGAGCAGCGGGGCGGGCGCGGGGGCGAGACGCACGCTCACCGCGAGCGGCGGGTGATGCGCGTCGACGGGCACGAGCGGCTCGTCGGCCGCTACTACTGACACATCTCCGCTAAACCCTGTACTCAGAACCAAATCCAGCTGACGACCTAAACTATTAGGTACTGTGTTACTTTGAGTGAACTCGCAATAAGATACAAAACATTCATAATAATTACTAACATTTATAGGACACGAATATAAATTAAAATCTCCAATCACAATTACTTCTCTGTATCTATCACATATCGTTTTGTTTCGGTGACAATTCCTTATTTCTCATACTTACTTGGTGTTCAGTCTCGAGGATGTAAGAGCCGCAGCAGGGCCCACACACTGCTGGGAGCCAAATAAAAATATTGATTTTCCGCATTAAAATATTGATTTTCCACATTGTATTTTTATACCAGGAGTCTGTGGATGATCTGAATATGGTTGCGATTGTGATACTTTATTCGGCTTCGTATTTATATTCGTAGTGTCTAAGTTGGTATATTATGCAAACGTTGTGTTAAGGATGTTATTTGCTGATTGGGGCATTTGATTTCTTGTTCTACGTCTTTTAGCTGGTTCTGTAAATTTCCAACTTTTTGTTCTAGGCTAGTATATGTATACGATCTATTTTTTTTCTGGATGAAATCGGGGTAGATACCTACTGCATTGTGTTGCAGTATCTACCGTATATTTATCTATACTATATCTTTAAAAATAAAAATAAAAGTCTGACCCTAGAAGCATTTTTTGTTGGCATTTAGTTGGGCCACTTACCTCTGGTTAGTTGGCAAATGCATACAATTGGCGGGCAGTTTGCGGGTTGGGCCAACAACTGATGGCCTACGTGGATTTGGCTACGAAGGCCCAACCTGCAATGGGGCCAACGTACATTGCCCTACGAAGGCCCAACTTGCGATGGGGCCAACGTACATTTCCCTACGAAGGCCCAACGAAAACGTGTTATGGGTAGGCCCAACGACACAATACATTAAGGCAAGCGGTTGTATGTTGGTTGGTTCTATGGCTGGTTTCAGAGAGACGCATCTCGCCAGCGCCGGCCGTACGCGCGTCGCTATACATGAACCTTATCGGCTTCAAAATAAGGTTGGTTTTAGCGATTTGTTTTGAAAAACCCATTTTTTATGCATTACGAGATAGGTTAATAAAATAAAAAATGTACTTATCTCATTTTGCGAAAAAATGTGGGTTACGAGTTGTCAACGTATGACCATCGATATATTATTTACGTGATTGTGAGTAATAGTGCAGTTAGTGCACTATTACTCATAAAAATTACGTGAAAAAAAGTTGGTGCGACACTTTGAAAAAAAAAAAAAAAAAAAAAAAAGTGACTCGCGCCTTATAGTGTACCGCATTACTTTATGGTCCACAACACATCACATTTCTTTTTTTCGAAGTTTTACACGTTTATTTTATAACATAAACTAGCTTTTGCCCGCGGCTTCGCCCGCGTGGATGACGGTTATCGCATAAAAAAGTACCCTATGTACTACCCTCTCCATATCCCAGGCTATATCTCAAAATTCTAACTTAATATTAATTTTAATGTGACTCACTATCAGTCTTATTCATAAACGCCTCTTAAATTTTAATCATTTGCTAAGCAACTGATTAGCAAAATTCTTATTCATAAACGCTATTTAATGCTAAGAGGTTGATAAGCAATTGATTAGTAGCTGTCAGAATTAAACACCACTGGTGCCCTGTTAAGAGGATGCTAAGAGGCAAGATGGCGGATTTTACTTGAATCAGCTGTTCGATTCAATAGATTTTTGTGTATTTCGAAGTTATTTTGTTCCTAATATCGAGTTTTGCTATATTAAATATGGATTTCAACAATATTTTACGGGATTTCCAAAACGACGTAGAAGAATTGAATAATTTTGAAACGCTGCCGACGGGTAGTAGGCGGAAGAAGACCTACAAAGCTCGTTTAAATACGCTACGAGACTGATTACCTGTTACATATTCTTCATTCGAAGTACAAATGACGAAAGGATTTTTTGGGAAAACTCAATCAAGAGGAGGCTCAGTAGGTGCTCAAGAGGTTTGAAGAGAATGAGTTCATGAGGAAGCTCATCGGGGATAGTGATTATCCAGTGTGTTATCCCATGTGCCCCTCATCTTATGGCGCCAGTTCTAAGGCCCAGAACTAAAGAAAAGCCACGTTATGGCAGTCACACCCAAATAAAAAGAGACTTTTTATAGAAAACAATTTATTTTGATACATAATAAAGCCACATTTTTGGGTTAAATTCGTATCCAATATTCTTCCTCCAAAGACATGTGTGCCATTCTTTTGTCATGCCACTCTCATTCCTCACATTTTTTACGTAGCATGGTCTATAACTCCCTCGCCGTCTTTGCGAGGTTGAATAATAGTATTGGTGCTAGTGGCTTTTATAGCAGCAGTCAAACTTGTATCTGTAAACAAGAATAATAATTGTTATTAAAGGACACTGAAACCCCGGTGCAAAAGCAATAGGAAGTAATATAAAATAGACACATGTACCTACATACACTTCTTAAAGAGTATATTCGTGTTAACAAGCGTATAGGACATGAAAATACATAGCTATTATCGGCTACTGCTTTAACATTCATTTGGTCAGTTTACATTAGTAAATAGATATAAATTCAGAGATAAATACCTTTTCCTGGTTACTCTAATTATTGGAGCTTATTACACAATGAAATAAACATAATAAATTACTTTATTCCATTTCAAATATTCCGATAATTTTTTTGACTTTTGTCTGTCAAAGTCACGACAGATACAAAAATCGTGGTTATGACGGCTTGTCTACGCATCATCAACATGAGCGAGCCCACCACTACTGGACGAGAGAGGAGAGGAGTGCGGGGTTTGATTCGGAATTCCTACACGCGCGGCGCGGTGGTAGCATTAATCTATATCGCCCGGCATACACGGACATAATTATAAAAGCGCTAATTTGTGAAACCCAAAATTATTAATATACGCCTAATTAAAAACTATCGAAGAAGATTTTCATTTATCTCCAAACATTTGGACCTTCATCGCCGGATGCAGCAGAAGAAATCGATGCGACCAGCATTAATCGGACGCACGAAGCCATCAGCGAAGTCATCCACGGTACCAGCATAAAACGGTCAGGTCAATCATTATTCTTTATCCTTATCCTTTATCTATATTCAGTGCTTTATTTGTGTTAATATTGTGTCAAATCCTAGTGTTTTATTCCCGTTATATAGTTAAAACCGCGTAAAGATTTTTGTTTTGCCACTACCCTCAGTTTCGTTTAATAATTTAAATCTTTACAAATAAGTATTTTCCATTGTCTTCCACAAACTTCGAAATGACTAAAACTCCGTCAAAAGAGGGTCGTGGTAGTGGTGAGGATATGTTTAGAGATTTAAATAAAAGAAGAGGTGTCGTTCGCGGTAAATTTCGACTATTCATGAAGTATGTAGACTCTGTAGAAATAATGCCTGTTACTGAAACCATTAAAACTGAATTACAAACGCGTTTACAAAAGGCAGATTTATTGTTAGATCAGTTTTCAGAAATTCAGGATGAAATAGACTTAAAAATTCCTGATAGTCAAATAGAAAAGGAATTATCTGAGAGGGAAACTTTTGAAACCCACTATTATGCGTATGTGACTAAAGCTAAGTGTATTATTAACGTAGATAACGCTCAAAATACTACTAAAGTTTCTAGTAAAGTTCAATTACCTACAATTTCACTTCCTTCCTTTGATGGCTCTTATGACCATTGGTTAGAGTACCGCGATACTTACCTATCTCTCATCCATAGTTCTAAAGAAATAGATAATGTGCAAAAATTCCATTATTTACGGTCTTCACTTACTGGCAATGCATTGTCGGTGATTAAGTCATTAGAATTCTCCTCTGACAATTACATTATAGCTTGGGAGTTAATGGAAAACAGATTCAATAATAACCGTTTACTGGTGCAAAACCATGTAAAGGCTTTGTTTTCTATTACGTCACTTAATAAGGAATCATCTAATCAAATTCGTAGACTTATAGATACTGTTCTCAAAAATCTACGTTCCCTCAAAAACCTCGGCGAACCGACTGAGTCTTGGGACACTTTGATTATTTATTTAATTACATCTAAACTTGATTCAGTTACCGAAAGAGAATGGGAGACTCATAAAAGTTCAATTATAAATAGTCATAACCAGTCAATTTCACGTTTATCTCTTGATTATTTGATTACTTTTCTTAAAAATAGGTCTGACGTGCTAGAGACTATTCATTTAGCACATGGTAAATCTACCACGGACAATAACGTAAAGAAACCATCAAATTCACAACAACCAAACAAATCACATAGTTACACATCGACACAAAATAAACAATCTAATAATAAAAAATCCAAACGTTGTCGTATTTGCACTATGTGTCAAGCTAACCATCCGCTTTATTCTTGCGATTCATTCTTAAAATTATCAATTAACGATAGAATTAAATTCATCAATGAAAAGAAGTTGTGTTGTAATTGTTTACGCGCTAGTCATTCGGTAGATGAGTGCTGGTTCGGCCCTTGTGGGCAATGCAATAAGAAACACAACAATTTAATTCACGATAAATGTGACGATAATGCGAGTGCATCCACATCGTCAGCTGATAGGCAGAATTCACAGGCATCGCCACAGGATACAACTAGTGCTAACTCTTTAAACACTACCACATTACATTCTGCATCTCACACAACACATCAAAGTACTACTCATTCATTATTAGAGACGGTACTGCTAT
Source organism: Dryobota labecula (assembly GCA_947523025.1). NCBI lineage: Eukaryota > Metazoa > Arthropoda > Insecta > Lepidoptera > Noctuidae > Dryobota > Dryobota labecula. The sequence goes on from OX383301.1 coordinate 25,056,513, forward strand.
CTACTGCTTTAGTTGAGGTTGCAGATAAAAGCAATAATTTTCACACTACTCGCGCTTTATTAGATAACGGCAGTCAGCATTGCTTTATTTCAGAATCTTTATGCAAACGACTAAATCTTAATTTAATACAGTCCACTGTGCAAGTCTCCGGGGTAGGTAACTCGGTGACTAATTCCACACAATCATGCGAAATTAATTTGAGGTCTAAAACTACACAATATAGTACACGCTTTAAATGTTTAGTTTTAAATCAAATCACAGCTCAGTTGCCATCTTTAGGTACAAATTCATACATGAATATCCCTGAACATATACAGTTAGCAGATCCCAATTTTCATTCGCCATCAGGAATCGAATTATTAATTGGGGCAGATAAGTTCTGGGAACTTTTAAATGACGGACTAATTCGTCTAAGTAGCGGTCCATACCTTCAGAATACAAAGTTGGGATGGGTAATATCGGGTTCATTGTTGAATAATAAAACTTCACGCAACAATCGAGTTCAATGCAATTACTCACAGTCATTGGAAACTCAACTTAAAAAATTCTGGGAGTTAGAAGAAATAGTTCCGCAAAATAAATTAACTAAGGACGAGTCTTTATGTGAAAACCTGTTTATGCAAACTACTTACCGCGATAACACGGGTCGGTTTTTTGTGCGCATTCCATTAGCTGAGTCTAGTGACACACTGGGAGATACGTATAAACTCGCGCTAAATCGTTTTCACGCACTTGAACTTAAGCTAGATAAATCTACTCCTGAATATAAAAAATTATATTGCGATTTTATGAATGAATATTTAAGTTTAGGACACATGAGTCGAGTCAATCATTTTCCATCATCAAATTATTTTCTACCGCATCACGGTGTTTTAAGAGTTCATAGTAGTACTACCAAACTTAGGGTGGTTTTCGATGGAAGTGCAAAATCAACATCGGGCAAATCGATTAACGACATTCAGTATATTGGCCCTAGTTTACATAATGATGTTTTTTCAATATTGTTACGTTTTCGACAATTTAGATATGTTGCATGCGCTGACGTCGAAAAAATGTATCGACAAATTAACATTCAACCGGATCAAAGAAACTTCCAGTTAATTCTTTGGCGTGAAAATAAATCGGACAAACTCGGTGTGTACCAGCTTAATACGGTGACATACGGTACCGCGTCCGCTCCTTACCTAAGTATTCGATGCATCAAACAGCTGGCATCTGAGTGCGAGGATGACGTCATAAAGCAAGTTATAGACGAAGATCTGTTTGTGGATGACTTAATTACTGGTCATGATAATAAACAATGTTTATTAGACATTTGTACCAAAGTAAATGATGTTTTAAAATCTGGTTGCTTCCATTTACGTAAATGGTTGTTCAATTTGGAGACTTCCACAACAGATCAAACGAAGGAGTTAGCTTTAGGAGAAAATTGTTTAACTAAAACTCTCGGTCTTGGTTGGTTGAATTATTTAGATTTGTTATACTTTACTACAAAGATTGAACAAACCTCTACTCATGTGACTAAGCGCGTTATTTTGTCTGTGGTCTCACAGGTGTACGACCCATTAGGCTTGTTATCACCCTCAATTATTATAGCAAAAATACTTTTACAAAAACTATGGCTTTGTAAGTTAAGTTGGGACGATCCAGTACCTAACAATATTTTGTTTATGTGGAAAAACTTTATTGACACGCTTCAACACCTACAAAACATAAAAATTCCTCGTCATGTTAGACAAGTGAATACAAACCACACAGATTTACATATTTACACGGATGCATCACAGGATGCATACGGTGCATGTGCATACATAAGCACATATAACGATAACTCACCAGTCACTGTTAGGTTACTTTGTGCTAAGAGCAAAGTCGCACCAATTAAGCCAGTTACAATACCGCGACTTGAACTGTGCGGAGCTTTAGTTGGTGCTAAGTTATATCAAAAAATAATTCAGTCATGGAGAATAACTTTTGATAATGTGTATTTTTGGTCTGACTCCACGACTGTCATAAATTGGATTAAAATTTCACCGAATTTGTTAAAACCATTCGTCCAGAACAGAGTAGTGCAAATCAATGAGTTGACTGGTGAACTACCGTGGTTACATGTTGCTGGTAAAAACAACCCGGCTGATCTTTTATCCCGCGGGCTCACGCTTGACGCGCTTCAAAATTCAGATATTTGGTGGCACGGGCCAGTATTTTTAACCGAAATTAACACTAATTTCAAACAAAATAATCACGATAAAATAATTAAATTACACGATTTACCAGAAATTAAATCAAATGTAAATTCTTTATTTACACAATCAACTTTTACTAGTATTTTTACCTTTGAACGTTTTTCAAATTTTAATCGCATGAGACGTGCAGCCGCTTACTTGTTACGATTCATTCATAATGCACGTATCAAGGTCAAACCAGAACGTAGCAGTGGTCCGCTTACGTCTGATGAATTAAGTAAATCAACTTAAGTTCTAGTACGCTTATCACAACAAACGTCATTTCCAGTCATTTTTAATGCATTAATAAAAACCTTACCTGTTAAATCGATGAGAAATATATCTAGTCTTGATGTGTTCCTAGATTCTGATTGCATTATTAGAGTGGGAGGCAGATTAGTAAATTCACATACCTTCTCATATAGTAAAAAACATCCCATATTGTTGTGTTCCAAACATACTTTCACGCGACTTCTTTTCCAATTTGAACATAAACGTCTACTTCATGCTGGTCCACAATTGCTATTGGCTACTATTAGAGAAAGTTGGTGGCCACTCAAGGGTCGTGATTTAGCCAAGCAGACAGTGCATAAGTGCATTACATGTACTCGCCAGAAAGGGAAGGCAATATCAGTAAAAATGGGTAACTTGCCTTCTGAAAGATTGGAACCGGGGTATCCTTTCTTGCGCTGCGGTGTAGATTATGCGGGACCTATGTTGATATTGAATCGCAAAGGAAGGGGTTCAAAACTGGAAAAATGTTATGTTTGCCTATTCATATGCTTTACTACTCGTGCCATACATTTAGAATTGGTCACCAGTCTAAGTTCTGAGGCTTACTTATTGGCTTTAAAAAGGTTTTTATCTCGTCGCGGAAAACCCGCAAAAATATTTTCCGACAACGGAAAAACGTTTGTAGGCGCACTAAAAGAATTCTCTCAATTTTTAACAGCTAGTGAGAATGATATTATAAATTTTGCTGCTGGCGAAAATATTAAGTTTAGCTTTATTCCTCCCTACTCACCACATTTTGGAGGTTTGTGGGAGGCAGGGGTTAAATCCTTTAAACATCATCTCCGTCGTGTAGGAAACGTAAACCTCACTTATGAGGAATTTTCCACTTTATTGACACAAATAGAAGCCCTCCTAAACTCCAGGCCTATGTATCCCATGTCTTCAGACCCAAACGACCTACTCCCTCTTACACCAGCCCATTTCCTGATTGGCCGACCGCTCGTTGCGCCTACCTACGAAGACCTCACAGCTGCAAACACTTCACGCTTGGTCCGCTACGACCGCATCGAACAGATGAAGCAGAACTTCTGGAAGCGGTGGTCGCAGGAGTACGTTTCGGAGCTGCAGACGAGGAGTAAATGGCAGTCCAACACCAACACAATAGCACCTAATACTTTAGTGCTCATTAAAGATGACAATCTGCCACCCTTGAAATGGCGTCTTGGACGAGTTATAAGCACTTCACCTGGCAAGGATGGACTGGCACGTGTAGCAGACATTAAGACCGCTAACGGAGTGATACGAAGATCATACCCCAGATTGTGTCCATTGCTAAATGAGGAAGAACACTAACTTCTTTCAATTTCTACCTGCTTCTACTTCTTCTTCATTGGAGGCTGTTGCTCCAAGGCGGGGGGCATGTCTACGCATCATCAACATGAGCGAGCCCACCACTACTGGACGAGAGAGGAGAGGAGTGCGGGGTTTGATTCGGAATTCCTACACGCGCGGCGCGGTGGTAGCATTAATCTATATCGCCCGGCATACACGGACATAATTATAAAAGCGCTAATTTGTGAAACCCAAAATTATTAATATACGCCTAATTAAAAACTATCGAAGAAGATTTTCATTTATCTCCAAACACGGCTTTATTCTTAAAATTATGTTTTTTAGTCGACTATTTTGATTAAAATCTGTGCCGAACGCATAATTTCACCTCTATTTCGTTTCGCAACTAATCATCTGCTAACTAGCGTTTATAAATAAAGAAAAGTTAATCATTGATTAAGAGCTAACTAATTAGTTAGCTAAACAGTGGCTAATCAGTGATTAGCGAGATTTTTATAAATAAGGCTGTATGTGTTTATTACCGAGCTGGTAATGAGTTGAACTATCGAACTAATGTGCACACTAATAGGGTTGAAAATAAAACCACAATTGTGTACTGATCTAAGCTGGTATATTTAATTAAAATTGCGAGACCCCAACCAAATCGCGGTAACGAAACCATAGCGAGATCTATTTCGACGTCAACGCCATCTATCGAGCTTGACATCAAACTCTTAACATTTCACAATAATAACTATGGTTTTATGGTTTCTTCATGAACACTATGTGAATAGAAACCGAAACAAATGATTTAATATAGTAAAAGTACTTATGTTCTGAACGTGAATGAGTCTTTACCTAAAGATAACAAACACAAAATCAAAATACGAAATTTCACTCAAATTCTTAAAGCAATCAATTGTACCAAATACAACACGAAATAAAATTGCGACACAAATAATAATTTTAGAATAATTCACGTAAGTACCAACTTTTCTCAGGGTCACGTTCGCAATTGGACGAAATATTAGACATTTATTTTGTACTTGGAACACGATCTGGATGTAGAATTCGATTAATCGACTAATAATTGACCGGTTGACATTTTAGCGGGAACACCACTAAACGAACGAAAAAAGAAAACAAAATACGTCTATACTCTGTGGTCGTGTGGCGGTGTGACGCGATGCTTAATGTAAACATTCATCAAGATTATACGTGCGTAAAGTAATGGATTCAATGAGAAAACGGTTTAATCTTAGAAGAATCTTATACAGAATTACTGAGAAATAAGTGTAGATTTCGTATTGAGTGTTAGTTTATCGAAAAGTGATAAATATGTCAGTGAAAAAGTAACGAAAGTTTTGGAATGCACAAATTTTGATCATAAGGCCGCCGTGTTTAGTAATGTTTTTATGATAAATATTCTTGTATACTGTTTGAAATACACGTAAGTAGCTAGCTTATTTATCTACGAACATAATTTGGCTAATAGCTACTGATATTATAGCGTATTGTTATCGTAATCGTATTTCCAAGAGTAAAATTCGGCAAACAAATACCTACAAAAAGTCAATAAAATGGATATAGTATGTTATCCTTAAGAGATAGACATGTGCCATCGCGGACTTTTTTGAAGACCTTTTTATGATACACAATTCCACCATACATTATTTTGTTATATCTCAAAGGGTTTAGACAGCGTTTTCGTTGAAAGCTCCCAGACGGCTTATTTTTTTCCGACACCTCCAACAAATATCGTTAATTCATACAAAAACATAACAAATTATATACTAAAACCTTCCTAGAGAACCAAGCTATCTATTGGTGAAAACAGCATGAGAATCGGTGCAGTAGTATTTGAGTTTATCGCGAACAGACAGACAGACAGACAGACAGACAGACGCGGCGGAGGACTTTGTTTTATAATATGTAGTGATGTAGTGATAGTGATAGTAAAGTCTATCGTATTTATATTCACTATATTTCCGATGGTAATGATTACAACAGTATTCTCCGTTATTGCTGTGATTGCCCCAATGGCAACCGTACAGGGGCCCAAGTCTGCTATTTTTATAAATTCGTCACTCCAACACGATCCCATAGTCATTTTGCTAAAAGTTCGTAATCTGCTAAATTCATAAAGGTCGATCATTGATCGGTCAATGGTCTCGTAATAGAATTGTATTACAATGGCATTTTAAACATTTATTCATGCCAGATTTCATTTATCTTTACCGACATATAATAAAATCGTAGCGAAGTCAAAACTGTACATTGCATATTTTTGAAAAAAAGTAATTGCCACGAGGTCTGGGAACGATTCTGATGCCGAAAATATCGCACATTAATTTCCTTAACGTCATTAAATAAAAATTATCAATTTTGAGCTAAGTAACGCCATCTATACTATGAATTATTCCCTATTTTTTCCAAAAACACTGGCTTTAATACACTAGAATAACAAAAGATATGACCGACATAATTACTCTACTTTTATTTATACCCTTTCCAAAATAATCAAAACTTTAAACGCTTATACTGAAAATGTGTATATTTTGTTTAGTGACGTTAAGGAAATTAGAGTGCGATATAGTTTTTAGAATTTTTGTCTATCTGTTGTGTCTGTTTGTCTGAATGTATGTTCCAGGTAAACGCAAAAACTACTGGACAGATTTTGTTCAAATTTTGCATAGATATTCCTTATAGGTCTGGTCAAATTACTACGTATAAATTATCACGCTATTTGCTATGGGGGATGAGCAGTATTGCATTATGTTTTGAGATGGGTCCATAAGGGCAGGTATCTTAACCGTGGTCGCTACAAGAAAATGGTCTTAAAAGACTATCCTTAACTTTTAGAAAAAAATTGATCTGCATTCACAGATTTTGAAAAAAATGTACAGGCAGCAAGAAAATGGGCTATTTTCACAAAAAAGTTTTTTGATGCCAATCGATCCTGTTTCTTACGAGGATCCAAAAACTCTATAGGAACAACTGAGGTTTGAGTACTAGAAAACTCAAAAATCGAAAAAAAGTTTTCCCATACAGGTCGTAGGTGAGACTGAGATGAGAACGCAGTGGCGTGCACTCCATACATGCAAATAAGCTCTGCATACCCTGGAGTCCCTCCATACATATACGCCCCTAACTAAATTAAAATATAATAATATAAACTGATAAATAAATAACTACATGGTAATTTATTAATCTAACTTATTTCGCCATTTGCTTCGCGTTTTTTATTTACGCGCCATCTATTGCTTTTTGTTGGAACTAACTCCTTCGAGTAACGATTATTAGCCACCATGCGTCATCGCGCGGAGACAGCGCTCCCGTGACAATAAACCGTAGATAGAGAAAACAAGTTTTAAGTAACAGGAGAAAAGTAGTTTTCTAAGGCCTGTGTTCACCAACATTTAAATCAACTGTTTAGATATTTAATCAGTCAGTTGTTTACTCAAAATTTCATAGGAAATTTGACATAAACCAACTGTTTAAATACCTAACCGGTGGTTTGAACGTTGGTGAACACAGGCCTTAGTCTATGATTCATGGCATCTCGTGTAGTGCACAGCAAAAATGTGACTGTGTGCGTGAAAATGTTTGCGTGGATAGTTTGCATTAAAACGAAAGCACTGCTTTCGTTTTAATCCTTCTAAATTAAGAAGCCGTAAAAACACAATTTCATTGTCGATTCAAAGTGTTGATTTTTTTAGTCGGGTTGACCTAATGACCGATTGATATATTCGTTCGATAGTTCGTACTTAATTGCGGTTTTTTGAAAAAAAAAATTGATTGACTGTCTTTATCCGTCTTAGTAATTATATTAAGTAAGTTTATTGTAAAAAATGGAAAATTATACCTGAGAGACCTGTGCTGGCGAAGTGTGTTTAAATAAATTAAAATCTGCCGCGTTTTCGATGTTATCTTTTGAGGAAAAAGTTACATTAATTGCAAAGGGAAGGTGTGTACCAGGGTTGAACTTTACTCAAAAAAAAGGTAATGCTACTCGTTATTTTCACAAAAAGTTTTTTGATAATTATAACTGGCTAACACACACAAACACATTGTATTGTTTCTCTTGCATTTTGTTTACAAAACAAGATAAAAAGAATGTTTGGACCTTTAGCGGATATTCCGATTTAATTATTTTCACAAAGCGGCATCTAAGCACGATTCTTCAGAAAAACACCTTGAATCATGCTTGAAGTTCCAAACTTTTGGTAAAGGTAGAATAGAGACTAGTTTGAATAGCCAGTTTAAGTTAGATTTTGAAAGGCACAACGCGAAAGTTGAGAGAAATAGAAATATTTTCAAACGGTTGATTGATGTAGTTTGTTTTCTGGGTAAACAAGAATTAGCATTCCGTGGTCATAACGAAGCCAGCTCGTCGCTTAACAAAGGCCATTTTCTGGAACTTATAGATTTGTTGGCTCAATATGATGGAAATTTGGAAACCCACTTACAATCAACATCGGGTAGCTCATTCACGGGGTTATCGAATAGGACCCAAAATGATTTAATTTCTAGGATAGGTAGTCGGTTGTCCACCGACCGCAATAAGCTAAAATTGGTAAGTTTTTATTTTTACCCGACTGCCGCAGAAGGAGGGTAATGTTGTTTATTTTAGCTGTGCATACCCTGTCTGAAATCTCTGTGCACGCCACTGTGAGAACGAACACAATGTATCAGTGTATGACAACAGTCGAATTATTCCATTACTACTTCGCTGTGTTAAATAGGAAACGAATTTATCAGATAGTTACAGATTTAATCTTTTATATGATTATCATACCTTATGGATCTGTCATATTATTATAAATAATTTTAGATGACGTTTGCCCAACTATGTTGTAAATAAGAAAGTTTTTTTTGTATTTTTTGCAACTGGGACATAAGTGGGTGTCTTAAAAAATCGAAATGGGACTACTAGGGTATGTGGGGTATCGTATGAAAGAGCGCTATTTGCACATACTCATAATTTTGTTTAGGCCCCATTTTTCCGACTTTTGACAAAAAAAGAAAAAACCATTCCCCCCCTTATCTCAGTTATTTGCATAGAAAAAATCTGAAATGATTTTATGTAATAGTAGTTTATGTAAAGATTGCAGGAAAAATAAAACGATTTCTCTAAATAACACACTTTTTCAGAAATCATCAACAAAAATTACATTAGTTCCATTATCGGTCAAGAGATGGCGCTGACCTAAAACTGGAATATTGTACACCGCAGTGTTAAAATTCTCTGATGAATATTGACCTCGCCGATGAAAATGTAAAAACATTTCACGGTTCACAACGAAAATGTCCTTCTTCCTGCCTACTCGCAGATTGCTTATTTGCACATAACTATTTAGGTATTAATACGAATAAAGCTATACAATTATGATGGTACGGAACCTTCGGTGCGTGAGTCCGACTCGACCTTGACCGGTTTTTTTACATTTTGTTACTGTAATTGTGATAGTTCGAAGAACTTTATAGGACTTTTTTTTGGGTGGGAAATTATCAAATAACTTCTCCCGCTCTGGGGGGAGCGGGAGGGCGTGTCAGACTTTTACTGACTAAAACCCACCTGTGTTACTTCAGTTGCCTTTGTGCCAGGGCCACGGACGCCCTTTCGGAAAAACCCGCAGCCCTGGCAGGCATTGGTCCTAGCGGACCCCGTCACAGTTCGTGCTGACATCTCTTTGTGGCACGCGTAGACCACAACGCGCCGTCAACCTGGGCCGGATCCTTTCCAGACGGCGAGCTGCCCATTGCTCGCCGTCCGCAAGCCCGCGCCTACAGTGGCCGGGAATCGCCAATTGATTCCCGCCGCCCAGGGTGTCTTCTGCGGCAACTAGAGGCGTGAGGGCGCACAGACTACCTCTCCCTCACGCGTTCCGCCTCCTCCTTAGCAAGCATTACTGCTTCGCAGAAGGAGGTGACGGCCTCCCATGCACTCTCGCTCCGTACCATGTATCATTACGGGACACTGCAGGCTAAACAAACAATTCTACACAATGGACATATCGGACAATTCTCTGTGCAGAACTTGCATGGACGCTGAGGAAACCGTCGCGCATGTGCTCTTTGAATGCACAGGCGTCAACCAGATTAGAACAGAGACCCTCGGGGCACCCTGATCTTTCACAGATGTTCTAAACATACCGGGAGACGTAATTAACTTCTGGCACCCCTCCTTGGGAGCTCGAGGCATGGGTGCTGACCAGAGTGTACGAGTGGACGGCGCGGCGCAAGGCGCTAGGGGAGCTCCCCGCCGCAGAAGAGCGGGAGGCCGTGCGGCAAGAGCCGAGGGACGCTATCGTCCTTCATTGGACGGAGGACCTCGCCTCTGCCACTTTTGGCCGCCGAACCCTGGACGCGCTCGGGCCAGTCCTGAAGGATTGGCTCGAGCGGTCACATGGTTTCCTCTCTTTCCGTCTGGTGCAGGTGTTGTCCGGGCATGGATGCTTCGGATCGCACCTGGGGGTCTACTCCCTAAACACGAAGTCCGTCGTTTCGGGCTTCGTTTCGGGCGTTTCCTACTCCCTATCGCCAACGGACGGACGATTCGTTCGGGGCCCGACGAAGAATGAATGACAACACGATTTGACAACTGTCCCTACTCCCGATGCGTTTTTGCCCGTCCGAAAAGTTGAACTTGACGCTTGTTTTGACGGAACCTTATGTCAGTTGATACGACATCAAAATAGTTATCGTTCTGTTGACGAACGATCATAATTGTTTACACTATATAGAGACAAGGTAAGGAATTCCAAAGTATGGCTGCTTTTTTATTGCTTGACGAAGCTATATAAGAAGAGCGGAGGCAACGTCGACAATATTTACGCCAAGAATTTAGGTTGGCGAGTATTCCTGACGTTACTGACTTATCTTAAAGCTATTTGGCAATTTTGCTATTCTGAATTTGACGTTTTTAAACTAAAATTTAGATTTTCTAACTAAATCTGACTATTATTAATCGCGATTGAAAAGATGTAGAATAAAATCAATTAGTTGTCTTGAACTAAACTTCACACCAACATCTCGACTACTTGTACAGAATCAGTACTGTTACTGTATTTATTTTTTTCTTTTCTTTTGCTTATATCTCGAAAACCGCCCCCTCCAGGACTTCGAGAATTTTCTCGAGGTCCTCACCGCAGTGGTCGGTAGAGTGGCGCCACGCCAGGTTGCCAGTTTGGGCGACCTGAACGCCAAGTCGACGGCCTGGGGCAACCCGGCCGCCTCCTGCAACGTCCGGGGATGCGCCACAGAATTCTGGGCGGCGTCCTGTGGTGTGTCCCTCCTTAACAGAGGGACTGTCCACACGTGTGTGCGGCAGCAGGGAGGGTCGGTGGTCGACGTATCGTTTGCCACCCCCGTGCTAGCCGCGCACGTCGTGAACTGGCGGGTGGAGATGGTGGAGACCTTGTCGGACCACCGATACGTGCGGTTCGACATCTCCACCCAGAGCTCCCAGGGGACGGTCTGCTCGGGCCAATCTGCGTTCCCACGGTGGGCTCTCACCCGCCTGGACCGAGAGGCCGCGCAGGTGGCGGCGTTCGCCCAAGACTGGTTCGCGCCCCCTGTCGAGGTATTGGACGTGGACGCCGCGGCGGTCGAGCTGAGGCGGTCCTTGACCGAGGTGTGCAATTCCAGCATGCCCCGGTCACGCCGCCCGGCTCCCCGCCGCGCCGTCTATTGGTGGTCGGAGGAGCTGGCCGGGCTCCGGGCCGCGTGCGTAGCGGCCAGGAGGGCGTACACGCGGAGTCGACGACGCAGGCCCCGAGATCCCACCAACGAGGAGGGCCTCTATGCCTCGTACGTCGACGCCAAGACGGTCCTCAAGTCGGCAATGGGGGCGGCCGAAGACGCGGCGAGAGCCGAGATGCTCGAGGGTCTCGACAGGGACCCTTATGGACGACCATACAAGGCGGCGCGGAACAAACTGCGCCCCTGTGGTCCTCCACTGACGGAGGCCCTCGAGCCGGCATTGCTGGATGGGGTGGTTCGGACTCTGTTTCCGTCCAGGACCGACTTCACCCCTCCAGTGATGGACCCCCCGCGGGTGGAGGTTTCGCCGGAGGAGGGGGTCCCCGCGGTTACGGAGTCGGAACTGTACGCGGGGATTCTGCGCCTCCGCGCGAAGAACACAGCCCCAGGGCCGGACGGCGTTCCCGCACGGGTGGTGGCCATCGCCGCCTCACAGATGGAGGACAGGTTTCGGGACCTCTTTAGCGCGTGTTTTACGCCTGGGAGGTTCCCGAAGCCCTGGAAGGAGGGGCGACTATGCCTTCTCCGAAAGGAGGGACGCCCGGCGGATTCCCCCTCGGCTTATCGGCCTATCGTTCTGCTCGATGAGGTCGGTAAGTTCTTCGAGGGGATAATCGCCGATCGGCTCAATAGCCACCTGGGGACGGTGGGGCCGGACCTGTCGGACGCCCAATTCGGTTTCCGACGGGGTCGTTCGACGGTCGACGCGCTGGCCCTACTCAAGGGCCAGGTCAAGGAGGCCGTAGTGGTGACGCTCACCGCTGAGGCTGCGGAGCGGGGAGAGACATATCTCTCAGTTTTGATGCGGGCACGTGCAAACGTGGATCCTACCCAACTGGGGATCGGCGCAGTCACGTGTCGCCGAACCCAGGCCGGGGCTCGAATTTTCGAGTTCCCGGGGGTTCAGGGTGGCGTCAGCGCGGACCTCTTCGCAACTAAGTTGCAGGAGGTCATCGCTGACGCGGCCAAGATCACCAGGCCCGTGAAGTCTGTGGCCTTGGAGGTGACCGACCTAGACGACTCGGTCACCAAGGAGGAGGTGGTGGCGGCGGTCGCAGCGATGGGGGGCTGTGGCGTCACAGCGGTGCAAGGTCGGGCCATCAGGCCCGGCCCTGGTGGCATGGGCACCATTCGACTTGAGTGCCCAGTCGCCGCAGCTATAGCCGTCCTTGCCAAGGGACGGCTTGCCGTAGGATTCAGCTCGGGTGTGGTCCGGGCGCTTGCAGCCAAGCTTCGGCGCTGCTACAAGTGCCTTGGCATTGGACACACTCGGGCCCTTTGTCCGTCTGAGGTCGACAGGGCGGACTTGTGCTTCCGTTGTGGCAAGGACGGGCACAAGTCCGCCTCCTGCGAGGTTGCCACGCCGCACTGCGCGGTTTGTGCCGCCAGTGGCTGCCCAGCGGGCCACGTAATGATGGGGAGGAAATGCAATCCTCCCCCTAAGAGGGGCAAGGAGCAGGCGCGGATCCGGCCTGTCGCTGCCACCGCCGTCCCTGAGGCTGGGACTTTGGCGGCTGAGGAGGGGGGTGCGATGTCTGATTGATGGGTAGGGTCAGACATCGCATCCTTGTGTCGCGGTCTTCCACGGACTCCCCTCCCCTCTCGCTCTTAGAGAGGGGACCGGGATACGTGGCCGCCGCGTGGGGGAGAAGGCGATCTCGCCTTCTGCCTCCTGATGGTGAACAGCGGGAGATAGGCGCGGGGGCGCCTTCTCCTGCATTGCACTGTTCACCAGCCGCACTGCCCCTCCCCGACGGGAGGGGTGCGCCGGGCCCGCTGTAAAGGCGGGCGAGCGTCGGCGGGGGACTGAATGGAAAGGCTCTGCCAGATTCCCAGTCTCCCTCCATACAGACGATGCGGGAGCGCCGCTGGGTTTTTTAGTGGGTATACTGGTACTCTACTGGGGAGTCCCACATACCCCTCTCGTCCCCCGACGGGAGGGTATGCGTAAAGCATTTTTCACAGCGGAAAAAAAAAAAAAAAAAAACAAAAAGGTTAGGTTGGGGGTACCGTAACGGAGTGGCAGACCGGTGGCTAAAGTGCGCTGTGCAATCGTAGCATATTTTAATCTTTTAATCTGTTTTTATTCGTGTCGGCAAGCTACGACCTGCTCTGGAGGCTATGCCTCGACCCTTGAGGGAAGCCTCCGGGCGTTTCAAAAAAGGCCCTTCTCAGGGCCAACCAAAAGGCCCTTCTCAGGGCCAACCAAAAGGCCCTTCTCAGGGCCAACCTAAAGGCCCTTCTCAGGGCCAGTCCGAGGGCGCTTCGGCGTCGGAGGCTAGCCGCGCATCGTCTGCGGCTAGCTTCTACTGTCTAGCAGACTCGGACAACGAGTCCATTGTTCGATAATCGGACCCAATCCACTGGCCCCTCTAAGGGCCACGCTGGAGCTGGCCGCGCACCATCTGCGGCCAGCTTATCCAGCCTACAGGCGGAGCTGGAGGTATCGGACTCCGACATATCGGAGTCTGCTATGGACACATCGGCGGCCGGAAGTGACCGCCTCCAGAGGAAGCGGGCTTTCATGAAGCCCGGGTCCGGTGGCTCCTCGGAGTCCATTGGGAAGTCGAAGAAGAGGCCGAAGTCAAAAAAGGCCTCGACCTCTCCGTCGACTTCCACCCATGAAGTAGGCCTGCTGGACGCCGAGCGTCAACTTGGCCTAGACAAGAGGGCGCAGCTCCAGCAGGACCTGGAGGAGAAGGTCGCCGCGAAGGAGCGTCAGGCGCGGGCCGCCAGGTCGAGGGCCGGTTACGGTGCATCAAGTGTGCTGTACGCCGGCCACTCCCTGGCGGAACTTGAGCGCATGGCGCTCGAAGACAAGGAGGAGGTTCTGGAGGTCGCCTCGAGGTCCTCAAACCTCAAGGGGACCTTCCAGAAGGCCCTCAAGTGCCGGGCCGTGAGCTTACATGGCATCGTGGCGGAGCTGGTGCAGCGCACCGCCACTGAAGAGACGCGGCAGCTGCAGGCGAAGGTGGATCGCCTGCAACTGGAGGTCAGCCAGCTGCACCAGAAGCTGGCTGAGACCACGGCTCGGCACGTCCAACCTGCCCCTGCCCCTGGTCCGGTGGTAGGAGGCTGCTCCTCCTCTTCCAACCTTGAGGATATTATCCGAAAGGTGGTCATGGAGGAGAGGGCCTTCACCAGAGCCTGCTTCGCAGGAATTGAGGACCGGCTCCTGCCGGAGACGCGGCTCCGCCCGCCACTAGCGGCGGACAAGCGTTGCACGGCGAAGGAGCCGGAACCTGCGCCTGTAGCTGGCCCGGCATCGGGGGAGCAGCCCCAGGCCCCGAAGCCCTCCAAGGGCAAAGGCAAGGGAAAGAGGACCACCCCTCAGACCCTTGCTACGGGCACGGAGGGAGCGCCTGCTGCTCCAGCGGCCCCCCCGAGTTCGCAGAGGGAGGACGCCTTTCTTCCCTCCACCACCCCGTCCAACCAGACGTGGACGGAAGTGGTCAGGAGGGGAAAGGGCAAAAAGCCTGCTGCGGCTGCTTCGGCAGCCCAGAAGGCTCCGGCGGGTGGGAGGAAGTTGGTTCCTCCCAAAACTGCGGCGGTCGTGGTGACCATCACCCCGGAGGCCGTGGAGCGGGGCGAGACGTACGAGTCCGTACTAAGACGGGCTCGTGCTAACGCGGACCCCTCCCGGCTGGGGATTGGTGGCATCACTTGCCGCCGCACCCTAACCGGAGCCCGGATTTTTGAGTTCGGGGGGGAGCAGCGGGGCGCAAACGCGGACCTCTTCGCGACCAAGTTGCGAGAGGTCATCGCGGATGCGGCAACGGTCGCCAGACCAGTCAAAACCGCAGCCTTGGAGGTGGCCGATCTTGACGACTCGGTCACCAAAGAGGATGTGGTGGCGGCCGTTGCGGCGGCTGGAGGCTGCGACGCTGGCGCAGTGAGAGGGGGAGCCATCAGGCTAGGCCGCCGCGGCATGGGCACAATCCGCGTCGAGTGCCCAGTCGCCGCGGCTGCGGCCGCTCTAAAGGCGACCAAGGGACGGCTGCTGGTGGGCTTCAGCTCGGCTGTGGTCCGGCCGCTTGAGGACCAGCCCTTGCGGTGTTTCAAGTGTTTCGTGCCGGGCCACACCCGGGCCACGTGTCCCTCCAAGTCCGACTGGGGCGAGTCCTGCTTCCAGTGCGGGCAGGAGGGGCACAGGAGTGCCACCTGCAGCGTCGCCACGCCTCGCTGCGCGGCGTGTGCCGCCAGTGGCCGCCCCGCGGGGCACAGGATGGGGGGCAAGAGCTGCCGGCCACCTGCGAGGAAGGGCGTAGTGTCGGCGCAGGTTCGCCCTGCTGCCACCACCGCCGCTGTCGTCGCCGCAGTAGCTCCAGCGGCGGTAGCTGAGGAGGAGGGTGCGATGTCGGAGTAATGGTTTCCGACTACCGCATCCTCCAGGCGAACACCAACCACTGCAGAGCGGCCCAGGACCTGCTGATGCAGACCATGGCCGAGTGGTTGGTGGACGTGGCGGTGGTTGCCGAGCCGTACTCGGTCCCTGGCCGTTGGCTGGGTGATCGGGATGGCTTGGTGGCACTAGCGGCGCGGTCTTCCACGGACTCCCCTCCCCTCTCGCTATTAGAGAGGGGACCGGGATACGTGGCCGCCGCGTGGGGAGAATTCGCCCTTGTGGGCGTTTATTTCTCCCCAAACCGCCCCCTCCAGGACTTCGAGAATTTTCTCGAGGTCCTCACCGCAGTGGTCGGTAGAGTGGCGCCACGCCAGGTCTCCATTTTGGGCGACCTGAACGCCAAATCGACGGCCTGGGGCAATCCGGCCGCCTCCTGCAACGTCCGGGGACGCGCCACAGAATTCTGGGCGGCGTCCTGTGGTGTGTCCCTCCTTAACAGAGGGACTGTCCACACGTGTGTGCGGCAGCAGGGAGGGTCGGTGGTCGACGTATCGTTTGCCACCCCCGCGCTAGCCGCGCACGTCGTGAACTGGCGGGTGGAGATGGTGGAGACCTTGTCGGACCACCGATACGTGCGGTTCGACATCTCCACCCAGAGCTCCCAGGGGACGGTCCGCTCGGGCCAATCTGCGTTCCCACGGTGGGCTCTCACCCGCCTGGACCGAGAGGCCTCGCAGGAGACGGCGTTCCTCCAGGACTGGTTCGCGCCCCCTGTCGAGGGATTGGACGTGGACGCCGCGGCGGTCGAGCTGAGGCGGGCCCTGACCGAGGTGTGTAATTCCAGCATGCCCCGGTCTCGCCGCCCGGCTCCCCGCCGCGCCGTCTATTGGTGGTCGGAGGAACTGGCTGGGCTCCGGGCCGCCTGCGTGGCGGCCAGGAGGGCCTACACGCGGAGTCGACGACGCAGGCCCCGAGACCCCACCAACGAGGAGGGCCTCTATGCCTCGTACGTCGACGCCAAGACGGTCCTCAAGTCGGCAATGGGGGCGGCCGAGGACGCGGCGAGAGCCGAGATGCTCGAGGGTCTCGACAGGGACCCTTATGGACGACCATACAAGGCGGCGCGGAACAAACTGCGCCCCTGTGGTCCTCCACTGACGGAGGCCCTCGAGCCGGCATTGCTGGATGGGGTGGTTCGGACTCTGTTTCCGTCCAGGACCGACTTCACCCCTCCAGTGATGGACCCCCCGCGGGCGGAGGTTTCGCCGGAGGAGGGGGTCCCCGCGGTTACGGAGTCGGAACTGTACGCGGGGATTCTGCGCCTCCGCGCGAAGAACACAGCCCCAGGGCCGGACGGCGTTCCCGCACGGGTGGTGGCCATCGCCGCCTCACAGATGGAGGAGAGGTTTCGGGACCTCTTTAGCGCGTGTTTTACGACTGGGAGGTTCCCGAAGCCCTGGAAGGAGGGGCGGCTATGCCTTCTCCGAAAGGAGGGACGCCCGGCGGATTCCCCCTCGGCTTACCGGCCTATCGTTCTGTTCTGACCGAGGCCGTGTATTTCCACGGGCCTCGGCAGCGCATCCCCCCTGACGGCCACATTGTCGTGGAGGGCGTCAGGATCGGGGTCGGGGCCCAGATGAAATATCTGGGCCTTGTTCTCGACAGCAGGTGGCGCTTCGGTCCGCACTTCAGCGGGCTGTCGACCCGCCTGCTGAAGACCGCGAACGCCCTGTCCTGGCTCCTCCCGAACCTGGGGGGTCCGAAGGCGCGATGCCGGCAGCTGTACGCCGGCATCCTCAAGAGCATGGCCCTTTATGGGGCTCCGATCTGGGCGGACTCCCTCCACAGGAGGGAGAACGCCACTGCCATCCGCAGGCCCCAAAGGGCTATTGCACAGCGGGTGGCGAGGGCCTACCGCTCCGTAGGCTTTTCGGCAGCGTGCGCTCTGGCCGGCACCCCTCCTTGGGAGCTCGAGGCATGGGTGCTGACCAGAGTGTACGAGTGGACGGCGCGGCGCAAGGCGCTAGGGGAGCTCCCCGCCGCAGAAGAGCGGGAGGCCGTGCGGCAAGAGGCGAGGGACGCTATCGTCCTTCATTGGACGGAGGACCTTGCCTCTGCCACTTTTGGCCGCCGAACCCTGGACGCGCTCGGGCCAGTCCTGAAGGATTGGCTCGAGCGGTCCCATGGTTTCCTCTCTTTCCGTCTGGTGCAGGTGTTATCCGGGCATGGATGCTTCGGATCGCACCTGCATCGGATCCAAAGGGAGGAGACCCCGTCGTGCCACGACTGTGGCGCGGCGGTGGACACGGCACAGCACACCCTAGAGGTGTGCCCTGCCTGGTCCGAGCTGCGCCATAGTCTGGTCGCAGCGGTCGGGCGGGACCTCTCGCTCCCCAGCGTTGTCAGCTCGATGCTGGAGAGCGAGGGGGCCTGGGCAGCGGTCGCCTCCTTCTGCGAGGAAGTGATGTCGCAGAAGGAGGAGGCGGAGCGCGTGCGGGAGGACGATCCTCTCGCAGCGCCGCTCCGAAGGCGGAGGAGGGGTCGAAGAAGACGTCAGTATGACAGTCGTCTCCGACTCCTCCCAGGTGGAGGCCAGCAGGCAACGGGTGCGGGGGCACCCTTGCCTGTATTGCACAGGCCTCCACCAGTGTCGGATGGGAATGGCCAGGTGTTCCCGGCCATTCCAGTAGCCCCCCAGCTTGGGGGGCATGCGGGGCCCGCCAGCTAGGCGGGCACGCGCCGGGAGGGTCGTGGACGTAAAGGCTGTGCCAGTTTCCCATGGCCCTCCCATAACGGCATTGAGGGAACACCGCTGGGTTTTTTAGTGGGTATACCGGCACTCTGCCGGGGAGTCCCACATACCCCTCCCGTCCCCCGACGGGAGGGTATGCGTAATGCATTTTTCCCAGCGGGGAAAAAAAAAAAAAGAAAAAAAAAAAAAAAAAAAAAAAGGTTAGGTTGGGGTGGGGGATCCCCCACAGCGCATACTTCCACGCAGTATCCCCTGGGCAACGCCGTGTCTGACCACCGTAACGGAGTGGCAGACCGGTGGCTAAAGTGCGCTGTGAAGTCGTAGCATATTTTAATATTTTATTCTTATTTTATCCGAGTCGGCAAGCTACGACCTGCTCTTGAGGCTATGCCTAGACCCCTGAGGGAAGCCTCCGGGCGTTTTAAGAAAGGCCCTTCTCAGGGCCAACCAAAAGGCCCTTCTCAGGGCCAACCAAAAGGCCCTTCTCAGGGCCAACCAGCCTGGCAGCTCGTCGGCCGACTCCCGGCCTAGGAATGGTGCGGAGGGGATGGACTGCGCATAAATGGCGCTGTACCATTTCCTCCAGGGCAACCTCAACCACTCTGCTAGAGCTCAGGATCTCTTCCTCCAGAGCATGGCAGAGTGGTCGATTCATGTGGCTGTGGTCGCCGAGCCGTACTTCGTCCCCCCCCGGGATAACTGGGTGGGAGACCTTGACGGTTTGGTGGCCATCATTGGCGGGGCTCTTGTCAACCCGTCCCGAGGTCACGGCTGGGTAGCCGCCCTCGCGGACGGCATTGGCACAGTTGGGGCATATTTTTCGCCCAACAAGAGTCTCGCCGACTTCGAGAGGTTCCTTGTCGAGTTGGGTGCCGTCGTGGGCCAGCTCCACCCTCGCCCCGTGCTGTTGCTCGGAGATCTCAACGCCAAATCTGCGGCGTGGGGATCCCCGGTGACCGATGCTAGGGGTGAGGTGTTGGAGGAGTGGGCGGTCACGACTGGCTTGACCGTCCTAAATCGGGGCTCGGTCTACACGTGCGTGCGGCAGCGGGGCGGCTCTATAGTGGACGTCTCGTTCGCTAGCCCCGCTGTTGCGAGCCGTGTCCGCGACTGAGTCTACGTAGGCAGGTTGGTCGTCTTGCCAAAGGGCAATGATCGGCCGCTCTCGGATCCCAAGGCGTACAGACCGGTAACCCTGCTCCCGATTTTGGGGAAGGTACTGGAACGCCTCATTATTACGTGTGCACCTTGCATCTATCGTGGCATTTCTGAGTCACAGCATGGTTTTTCGAGGGGCAAGTCAACGGTCACGGCGCTGAACGCGATCCTGGACCGCGTGGCGACCTCCTCGGAGAACTATGTTCAGGTAATCCTCCTGGACATCTCGGGGGCCTTCGACAACGCCTGGTGGCCCATGGTCCTGACTAAGGCTAAACAGGGCGGGTGCCCGCCAAACATTTACCGCATCCTAGTCAGCTATTTCAGAGAGAGGCGAGTCGGACTATTCATGGGCGACCAGGCGGTGTGGAAGGAGTCCACTATGGGCTGCCCCCAGGGATCCGTTCTTGGGCCGCCACTTTGGAACCTCCTGCTCGATGACATCCTGAGGCTGCCGTGGCCGGAAGGTGTTCGGGCGGTAGCTTACGCGGACGATATTACGATTGTTATCGAGGCGCCGAGTCGGGCGGCGATTGAGCGTAACGCTCAGTCGTCGCTAGAGGCGGTGTCCGCTTGGGGGACACGGAACCGCCTTCAATTTTCAACGACTAAGTCGCAAACCCTCACTCTAAAGGGCAAATTTAAGCGTCCCCCTACCATTCGCATGGACGGCGCCTCGATAGCACACGTGCGTCAGGCCAAGTTGCTGGGCGTTGTTATCGACGAAGCGGGCTCCTACGTGCCGCATGCTAGCTTGGCCGGCCAACGGGCCGTGAACGCCTTCGGGAAGATGTCGAGGGTCTCGGCGTCTTCCTGGGGCGTTAGGTATCATGCCCTCAAGGTCCTGTTTTCAGGGACCTATGTGGCTATATTAACTTATGCTGCGGCCGTATGGTGGCGGAGTGTAGAGAGATATGCAGTGCGGAGTACGCTGCTCCGTACGCAACGCCCGGCACTGATATTGTTGACGAAGGCTTACAGGTCGGTCAGCACCGCAGCGTTGCCTGTGCTGGCGGGAGTGCTACCGGCCGACCTGGAGGTTTGTCGTGCGGGACGAGTCGCGCAGGAGTGTTCTGGGTTGGTTGGCAAGGAACGCAAGGTGGCCGTGGGAAACGTGAGAGCGGAGATCGTTGCTCGGTGGCAGGAGCGGTGGCAATCGTCCAGCGATGGGAGAGAACTACATTCCTTCTTTCCGGAAGCGGCGGCTCGCCTGGCGCTGGGTTGGGTGGAGCCTGACTACGTCACGTCACAGATCCTAACAGGACACGGGAGTTTCAGGAGCCGCCTACACGCAATGTCACTATGTGACACTGCTAAATGCTATTGTGGGCTGGCGGATGAAACTCGGGACCATGTCCTGTGGGACTGCACTCTGTACGTTGACGACAGGGAGCAAATGCTGGAAGGCTGGAATAGGGAAGAGGTCGGTCCGGTGTACCATGGGGAGCTGGTAGCCAGCGCAGAGGGCTTCCGGCGGCTGAGGTCATTTGCACACAAATGGCACACCCGCCGGAAGGACCTCGAATCCGGCATTCTATAAAGGACGGAGACGGGGCTGTATTGTATATTTATTTATATATAGGAATTTAGTTGACTGCTCGGGGGCGAAGTCCTGTGTTGTGATGTGTAGGCCCCAGTGCGGGGAGCAGGGAACTACTTTAAGGCTCGAAACATTCAGGCGGGAATACGGTCCGTATGCCGCAAGGCGGGTAGGACCAAAGGAGAGGATATGGGAGGTGCCCCGCGAATGGACGGTCCGCACTGGGCGCGTAAGCGCATCGACAGGGAGCTTCTCGAGGAGGCCGCTATTGTACAGGCCTGGAGCCGGGAGTCGGCAACGACCGGACCCGTCGACGTCGAACAGGAGGCGCTGTGGTTCCGCGGGGCGATGACGCAAATTTGCGACGCCTCGATGCCCCGGGTCCACGCACAGACAGGAAGGCGCCAGGTGTACTGGTGGACTGCCGAGATCGCGCAGTTGCGCGTCGCGTGCGTGGCGGTCAGGCGCCAGTACACCCGATACCGGAGGAGACGTCGTCGGGTCCCTGAC
The DNA here is from genome assembly GCA_947523025.1 of Dryobota labecula. Taxonomy (NCBI): domain Eukaryota; kingdom Metazoa; phylum Arthropoda; class Insecta; order Lepidoptera; family Noctuidae; genus Dryobota; species Dryobota labecula. The sequence goes on from OX383301.1 coordinate 25,078,373, forward strand.
GAAGAAGCCGCGCTGTATGAGGTGTACCGCGCGGCGAAGGAGACTCTGGGGCTGGCCATCGGCGAGTCGAGGACGCGAGCCAGGGAGGAGATGTTGGAGACTCTAGACGGGGATCCGTGGGGGCGCCCATATCGCGCGGTCCGAGGGAAACTTCGAGCCGCGGCGCCCCCACTTACGGAGAGTCTCCAACCCGAGCTGCTGGAAGAGGTAGTCGCAGCCCTCTTCCCGGCAAGAGCGGAGCATACTCCGCCGCCGATGGCTTTGCCCACAGCCGCAGAGTCTACAGAGGAGAACGCCATCAGCGTCCCAGAGGTGACACAGGCAGAGATGAGGGCAGCCGTGATGCGGCTCCGGGCCAAAAACGTGGCTCCGGGGCCCGACGGGATCCACGGCTGCGTGTTAGCCCTCGCTCTGAAGGAGCTTGAGCCCCAACTGAGAGGACTCTACACAGCGTGTCTTGAGCGGGGCCAGTTTCCCACTTTGTGGAAATCTGGTCGTCTGGTCCTGCTCAGGAAGGCGGGGCGCCCTGCGGACTCGTCGTCCGCGTACCGGCCCATAGTGCTGCTAGACGAGGTGGGTAAGCTGTTTGAGCGGATAATCGCAGCCCGCCTCGTCGGCCACTTGTGCAGAGAGGGGCCGGACCTGGACGACAGTCAGTTCGGGTTTCGGCATGGGCGCTCTACCATCCACGCTGTGTCGCGGGTGAGGGTCCTGGCGGAGGAAGCGGTGTCCCGGGGCGGGGTGATGTTGGCGGTGTCCTTGGACATCTCTAACGCCTTCAACACCCTGCCCTGGAGTTGTATTCGGGAGGCACTGCGGTATCATCGGGTGCCTCCCTACCTCTGCCACATCGTTGGGGCTTATCTGTCCGAGAGGTGTGTCACCTACGTGGGACGTGATGGCGTTAACCAGCGCCGCATGTCGTGCGGTGTTCCACAGGGCTCGGTCGTAGGGCCGCTCCTGTGGAACATCGGGTACGTGCGAGCAAGTGCCAGACTGTTTCATCGCAACTGGGGTCACAGACGCACGAGGGACTATCCTTGAGGTGGAAGCGGTGGAGATACGCTGAGAATCCTCCGTGTCCCGTGAGGACTTGTACATGGACCGGTGTGAGAACTGTGTCTCTAAGTGTTCTTTTCGCCGCTAGGACGTCTGGGAAGAACACTTTTGTGACCGCTCCTGTACTCGAGGATTCGTATCGCGTTTGCCACTTCCTTATAGTCTCTTCCCGTATCTTCCTCCTCACGAACGATACGGGGACCTTGTTGTAGTCGGCTGTCGCGGTGTTGAGGGCTGCCTCCTTGGCCAGCTCGTCCGCTCTCTCGTTCCCGGCTGTTCCCACATGGGCCCTGAGCCAGAAGAACCTCACTTCTCTGCCCTCCTCTCTGGTCTCACGGACGCTACTCTTAATTTGTAGTGCCAGGTGGTGAGTGACGGACGGTCTCCGCAGCAGGTCAAGTGACGATCTTGAGTCACTTAAGATGCTTACGGAGGCCGCCCTGGATTCTCTTGCCATCCTGACAGCTCTGAAGAGAGCGTACATCTCCGATTGGAAGACTGAGTTGTGGGGCTCTAGGCCGAAGGTGCTGAACGATGACTCCCTCCCGTTCTCCCACCAAGTTAGGGCAGCGCCGACTTTCCCCTCTATCTTGCTGCCGTCGGTGTAAATTTGGGGACCGATTACTTGGTGGGTTTCTTGGGTTTCGGGAGTCAAATCCTCTAGGCATGCGTACTCGGTTGTTATGAGTAGCGATGGATGTGGATTTTGGGAGTGGGGCACGTTGCACTCCAGCTCACAGCCCTGCGGTATGAAGTCCCGGGAATGACCCTTTTTGACCTTAAAAAGGGTTGCGGCCTCGATTACCCGGAGGTCTAGGGGGAGTTGGCCTGACAGGATAAGTGCCGATGTTAGAGACACCGTGCGGTATGCTTTGCAGATCTTTTGCGTGAAGCCCCTCTGCAGTGAGTCAAACTGATTCCTTGTCATCAGTTTCTCAGCTGCAGGGGCCCACGCACTCGCTGCATACATCACGATGGGCTCTATCACCGACACATATATCGTCCTGATGATCTCTCTGTTTAGACCCCAAGTCACCTTTGCCGCGCATGCCAGCTGCTTGTAGATGTCTGCCGCCTTTTTACAGGTCGCAGACACGTGCGCGTTGAAGGTGAGTTTGGAGTCTATTGTGAGTCCCAGCAGCTTTACCTGTTCGACCAGGTTCAGCCGTGTGCCCGACATGTACAGTACCGGAATGTCGTACTTAAGTTTTTTCGTTAACACCATCGCGTTGGTCTTGTGCGCGGCGAAACGTAACTTTTGCTGGACGCCCCATTCCGATACAATGTCTAGCGTGCTATTGGCTGCTTGCTGCAGGGGGACGGCTGTATGGTCCGAGAAAACCAGGACGACGTCATCTGCGAAGGCTTGGCAGTATACCCCCATACTAGCCATCTTGTGAAGGAGCGAGTCTAGGATAAGGTTCCAAAACGTCGGTCCGGCTATTGAGCCCTGGACGCATCCTTTCGTGGTACCCTTCTCGCTAGTCGCTCTGGCGTAGTTGACCTTGATGTTCCGGTCTTCGAGGTATGAGGCGACGAGAGTGTAGATGTTGGTGGGACAGCTCTTGGCCACCATCTGTTTCTTGAGTGCCGGCCACCACGCGTTGTCGAAGGCCCCCTCTATGTCCAATGATATCAAAAGCACGATCTTTTTGGCTTTGATTTCGGCTCGGATGTGGCCCATTAGGGCATAGAGGGCGTCTTCGGTTCCGCGCTGCGGCATGAAACCGTACTGATTGTTGTTCAACGTTGGGAGGAAGTGCCATTGCAGTCTGCCTACCAGGAGTTTCTCGACGATCTTTCCGAGGACCGAGAGCAGACCTATTGGCCTGTACGACTTCGGGCTGGTGTAGTCGTCCTTTCCTGGCTTGCGGAGGATGCACACGTGGGCGACTTTCCACTGCTTCGGGAAGTGTGACAGCGACAGGCACATATTGGCTATCGCTAAGAACGCTTCCCGATCGCAGTTTATTGCCGCTGTGCAAATGTCCGCTGTTAATCCGTCGGGACCGGGGGCTTTTTTCGGATTCTGGTTCTGGAGAACCATTTCCAGCTCCGCGGTCGTGAAGGGAGGATCGTCGGCGGACAATCCCGGTGGTTTTTTCTCCTCCGCCAGCTTCCTTAGGGTCATGTGGTAGGGTTGGTCGGCATCCGTTGAGTCATCGGGGTAAAAAGTTTGAGCCAGAAGATCCGCTGACTGCTCGGGGCTGAGCGTCTCGCCTGCGGTATTTCTCAGGAGGGCGTCGTCCTGTCTTCTGGCTGTCTTTCTTATTACCCTGTAGATGCCGTCCCACATGCTCTCTCGGTCCTGCTTCGAGCAGAACTCCTTCCAGTTGGCTGTGGCTGCTTCCATGGCTGCTGTAGTGTATGTGGTTTTCGCCAGCACGTATTCCTGGATGGTGAAGTGTCTCCGAGTTGCGGCTGCATTTCGGATCCTTCTCTTTTTCCTGAGTGCGTCTTTTTGGAGACGGTCTAGAGAAGGACTCCACCATGGGGGCTTGGCGTCGTGTTTTGGCGACCCCAGTTTTGGGATCGCTTCCTCGCATGAGCGGTGGATGTTGCGGGTGTACTCCGTGACGAGTGTCTCCAGTTCCTCTGGGTTCGAGACGCTCGAGACTGCGGCTGGTGTAATGCCACTGTCCGCCAGACTGGTCTTAAAGTGCGCGCTGAAGTCGGACCACTTAGCCTTCTTGGTGTTGTAGATGCGCGTCGAGATTGGCCTTAAGGGTTCCAAGGCCTTTTCTAAGCGCATCGAGAAGGTGATTGCATTGTGGTCTGATGTCGTGAGACTTCTTTCTACGCGCCACTCCTCGACCTTGCCTAGCAGCGACAGACTGCATGCCGTCACGTCGACGATGCTCGTACACCACCTGTCTCCTCTGTAGGTCTCAAATGTAGGTGTTTGACCCATGTTGAGGATGTGGAGATCCCGCTCGTTGAGGAAGGAGTTGTACGACGCCCCACGGTGGTTTTCGGAAACACTTCCCCACCACTGGCTCCAGGCGTTCACATCTCCTCCCATCAGTATGTTGTTTGTGTGTGTCTGTAGTTTTTTGATTGTGTTGTGTGACTCGGAAAGGTAGGGTTCGATGTCTTGGTCACCCTCAAAATAGACCGACAGTGCTCCGAAGCTGAACTGGCCCACCTTCAGCAAGGCGGCGGCGACGTTCTCGGTTACAAGCTGAGGGTCGTGGATGACCTCCAGGTTGTTTCCGAAAACCACGATCGCCGCCTTAACTGGTTTCTGGCGGTTCAGGCTGCACTGGATGACTCTCGTGCCCGGGCATTGTTTCATCACACCTGTTCTTCCTACATAGGGTTCTTGAACAAGTGCTACCGAAACTCCCTTTGCCTGAGCCGCCATGTGGAGTTCTTCTGTTGCCAGCTTGGAGCGCTGAAGATTTACCTGGATGAACCGTAATCTTGCTGTCGGTCTTGCTGTGTTTTGAGTGGTGACTTGATGTGTGGTTGGTAGTTCCTGGCTGCCCTTAGCAATAGGAAACGCGAGATCTTGCTATACCATCCCATTTTTGGCGTTCCTGGCAGTCTTCGCTGAACGCTGTGTGTGCCAGGTCGCTGCCAGTCCTGTTTGCCGCCTTGCAGTTTGAACATGTGGGCTGTCTGCCGTCAGCTCGAGTGTGGCAGTCCCTCCCGTTGTGCGCTCCGCTGCAGAAACTGCAGACTTCTTTGCCGGCCTTGCATATGGTCTTGTTATGACCGTATGCAAGGCACTTCGTGCACTGCACTAGGGGGGACTGGTCCTCAATCGAGCACCGCTTGATGCCCACATGGACCTTCTGCACCTGCGTGCAGCATTTCCAGAGCTCTGGGGAGAGCTCCAGGACAGAATGGCATTCGTGGGGGTTCCTTGCGCGTTTCCTATAACGCACCTTCATGGTCTGTCCATCCACAGCAACGTTCTGCAGAAGGTGTTTATTCTGCGCTTTCAGGAGATCGACGATCTCCCCGTCGCTGTAGCTGGACAGCACTCCTTTGATGCACACCAGGGGGTTTAGGGGTTTTGGCTCCTGGACCTTGAGCCCTGAGCTGGACTGGACTCTGTCCCTGATCTTCGTGAGGTCCGATCTGCTTGCGCATTTGAGGATAACCTTCTGGTTACGCGCTTTCCGGACGTTGTCCACTCGGGCTCCGCTCGTTTTGAGGTCCAGGGCTGCCGTGATCCTCTCGATGACGTTGTCCCCGGTGTGCTGGGGGTTCGTCGACGAGACGATCAGGGTGTGGTTTGGTTGTGTGGGTGGCTTGGGTGGCTTGGGCTTGCTGGCGGCCTGTGCGAACGTCTGTGGACCCTGCTGTTGGAGAGGGGGTCTGTCCGCTTTGCCCAGTTCCGCTACCCCCTGCTGTATTGTTGCGAGGGTCTTCTTTACCTCCCCGACTGCGAGCTCCGCCTCCAGATTCATCGCCGGGGGCGCCTGGGTTGGAGGCTCCTTGTCACGCAGCACGCGGAGGTCAGCCGAAACTATTTCCAGCCTTTCCGAGAGTGGTTTGAGGTGTTGTGTGATGTTTAGTGGTGGTTGTGGTGGTGGGGGGGAAATTACAGGCCTGTTGGCGATGGCCTGTACGGCGGTCTTGAGTGCCTGGATGGCTTCCTCAAAGTGTGAGGTGGTTAGAAGTGGACCAAGATCTTGGCTGGTCGGGTCCCGGTCGGTGTTTGTTGGGCTTGGGCGGTCGAGGTTCTCCTTTATCCTCTCCAGCGACTTCCGGAGCACGTCAATTTGATTAGACACCCTGGTGACGTTGGTGTCGAGGCGTGCGAGATTAGCCCCCATAGTCTCCCGGTTGGGATCCCCCGGGGCTCTCGCTCCTTCCTGCCTCGTCTTTTCGTGCTCCTTCAGGTTTCGCTGGCTGGCGGATGCGACCTCGCCCTTTAACTCTTTTATGCCATTTAAGGCCTCCAAAGTTTCATGGCCCAGCCATTCCCGGATCCCTTTGGCCTCCTTCTTAGTCTCCGAGACGTCTGTCCGCATTAGGGAGAGCTCCACCTTAAGGGTCATTAACTCCCGAGTATGAGCCCTCTCGACTCGCACAAGCTCTTGTGCATGTCGAGAGCGCTCCTTCTCGAGATTGTACTTGTGGCGGGCTCTCGAATCCGCCAGTGACAAGACTGTCTCGTACAACCCCTGCAGACACTCGTGGGTTACCGCCTTGCACTCCCGCTTCATATTCCCCGCTGACTCCAGGGCCTCTTTCCCTTTTTGAAGCAGGTCGTTCGCTTCACGTGTGGCTAGGTCCATCTCCACCCCTGTGCCTCGTCTCGGGGTTCGGTAAAGTATGCTCTTCCTTCCAGCCACGGAGCGATCCGTCTGGCTTATGGAAGAGGCCGCAGAACTTTCCTCATCCGAGACGATCTGGCGGGGAGGGGAGATACCACACTGGGCCCATTCTATCACCGATTCGGCGATCCGGTCGACGCTTCTGTCGGTGTTCGGCGACTCGGACACTGACGCCAGCGGAGGCGGCATTTTTGTCACGTCCGGCTCCGACGCTGGCTTGGACACCTGCGGCGGTTCTTGCGACTGTGGAACATCGGGTACGACTGGGTGCTGAGGGGTGAACTCCAGCCGGGCGTGGACCTGATGTGCTATGCGGACGACACGCTGGTCACGGCCCGGGGGAGTTCGCACAGGGAGGCAGCGTTGCTGGCGACGGCGGCGGTCTCACAGGTGGTGAGCCGCATACGGCGCCTCGGCCTGGAGGTGGCCCTCAACAAGTCGGAGGCCATGGCGTTCCATGGTCCCCGGCGGGCGCCGCCAGCCGGATCACACATCGTGGTCGGTGGGGTTCAGATTGCTGTCGAGTCCACCATGAAGTACCTAGGATTGGTGCTCGACAGCCGGTGGGACTTTGGACCCCACTTCCGGCGGCTGGCGCCCAAGTTGATGGGCGCGGCTGGGGCGCTGTCAACGCTGCTTCCCAATCTGGGGGGCCCGAGCGTCGCCTGTAGGCGGCTTTACGTGGGGATCGTGCGATCGATGGCCTTGTACGGGGCCCCGATCTGGGCGGCTGACCTGACGGCCGGCAGCATCGCTGTCCTGCGGAGACCGCAGAGAGCAATGGCCGTCAGAGTCATCAGGGGGTATCGCACGATCTCCTACGAGGCGGCTTGCGCACTGGCCGGATCCCCGCCCTGGGACCTGGAGGCAAAAGTACTCGCGTCATTGTATCGGTGGCGCGAGGAAGCGAGGGCGCGGGGCGAGTGGCTGATGCAGCGACATGTGGAGCTGCGTCGGTCACAGCTTCGCGAGGTCCTGGTGGCGGAATGGCGGGACAGGCTTTCACGCCCTACCGCCGGCCTCGGTACGATCGAGGCGGTCCGGCCGGTGCTCGACCTTTGGCTCGGGAGGAGGCACGGCTCCCTGTCGTTTCGGGTGACGCAGGTGCTCTCGGGGCATGGTTGCTTCGGGAAGTACCTGTGTCGCATAAACAGGGAGCCGGACGCCCGGTGTCACCACTGCGTCGACTGTCGGGAGGACACGGCGTGGCATACGCTGGCAGAGTGTGCCGCTTGGGAGGAGCCGCGCCGTGCCCTCATCTCTGGAGTAGGCAGTGACCTCTCGCTGCCGGCCGTCGCTCGTTCGATGGTCGGCGGCGAGGAGTCCTGGGACGCGGTGGTTTCCTTCTGCGAGACAGTAATTTCGCAGAAGGAGGCTGCGGAACGGGAAAGGGAGATCTCATCCACTAACCCGGCCCGCAGCAGGCGCACCGGGCGTCGGCGGAGGGCGGACAACGCCCTCTTCCAGCCCCCCTAAATGGGTCCAGGGACGACGGACTAGGGGACGTCCGTCGCCCCCCATATATCGGACCCGAGGTGGCGGCGCGTAGTGTTCCACGCGCGCCCCTCTGAGACGTCGCGGGGGGAGTCAAACACCTCACTCCCCCCCTCGACCGGAGGAGAGGCCTGCAGTGGCGGGCCGGCACCAGTCGGGGGTCGCGGAAGTATGTTCGTTCCCGTGACCCCCGGCGTAGGTGTGAGACGGAACACCGGGGTGGTTTTTAGTCAGTAAGAGTCTGACAGACCCCTCCGCCCGCCCCAGGGCGGAGGACATCCATGAGGATTTTCCACCCCGGAACAAAAAAAAAAAAAAAAAAGGTTAGGTTAGGTTAGGTTAGGTTGTCGGCAACGACCGGACCCGTCGACGTCGAGCAGGAGGCGCTGTGGTTCCGCGGGGCGATGACGCAAATTTGCGACGCGTCGATGCCCCGGGTCCACGCACAGACAGGAAGGCGCCAGGTGTACTGGTGGACTGCCGAGATCGCGCAGTTGCGCGTCGCGTGCGTGGCGGTCAGGCGCCAGTACACCCGATACCGGAGGAGACGTCGTCGGGTCCCTGACGAAGAAGCCGCGCTGTATGAGGTGTACCGCGCGGCGAAGGAGACTCTGGGGCTGGCCATCGGCGAGTCGAGGACGCGAGCCAGGGAGGAGATGTTGGAGACTCTAGACGGGGATCCGTGGGGGCGCCCTTATCGCGCGGTCCGAGGGAAACTTCGAGCCGCGGCGCCCCCACTTACGGAGAGTCTCCAACCCGAGCTGCTGGAGGAGGTAGTCGCAGCCCTCTTCCCGGCAAGAGCGGAGCATACTCCGCCGCCGATGGCTTTGCCCACAGCCGCAGAGTCTACAGAAGAGAACGCCATCAGCGTCCCAGAGGTGACACAGGCAGAGATGAGGGCAGCCGTGATGCGGCTCCGGGCCAAAAACGTGGCTCCGGGGCCCGACGGGATCCACGGCTGCGTGTTAGCCCTCGCTCTGAAGGAACTTGAGCCCCAACTGAGAGGACTCTACACAGCGTGTCTTGAGCGGGGCCAGTTTCCCACTTTGTGGAAATCTGGTCGTCTGGTCCTGCTCAGGAAGGCGGGGCGCCCTGCGGACTCGTCGTCCGCGTACCGGCCCATAGTGCTGCTAGACGAGGTGGGTAAGCTGTTTGAGCGGATAATCGCAGCCCGCCTCGTCGGCCACTTGTGCAGAGAGGGGCCGGACCTGGACGACAGTCAGTTCGGGTTTCGGCATGGGCGCTCTACCATCCACGCTGTGTCGCGGGTGAGGGTCCTGGCGGAGGAAGCGGTGTCCCGGGGCGGGGTGATGTTGGCGGTGTCCTTGGACATCTCTAACGCCTTCAACACCCTGCCCTGGAGTTGTATTCGGGAGGCACTGCGGTATCATCGGGTGCCTCCCTACCTCTGCCACATCGTTGGGGCTTATCTGTCCGAGAGGTGTGTCACCTACGTGGGACGTGATGGCGTTAACCAGCGCCGCATGTCGTGCGGTGTTCCACAGGGCTCGGTCGTAGGGCCGCTCCTGTGGAACATCGGGTACGACTGGGTGCTGAGGGGTGAACTCCAGCCGGGCGTGGACCTGACGTGCTATGCGGACGACACGCTGGTCACGGCCCGGGGGAGTTCGCACAGGGAGGCAGCGTTGCTGGCGACGGCGGCGGTCTCACAGGTGGTGAGCCGCATACGGCGTCTCGGCCTGGAGGTGGCCCTCAACAAGTCGGAGGCCATGGCGTTCCATGGTCCCCGGCGGGCGCCGCCAGCCGGATCACACATCGTGGTCGGTGGGGTTCAGATTGCTGTCGAGTCCACCATGAAGTACCTAGGATTGGTGCTCGACAGCCGGTGGGACTTTGGACCCCACTTCCGGCGGCTGGCGCCCAAGTTGATGGGCGCGGCTGGGGCACTGTCAACGCTGCTTCCCAATCTGGGGGGCCCGAGCGTCGCCTGTAGGCGGCTTTACGTGGGGATCGTGCGATCGATGGCCTTGTACGGGGCCCCGATCTGGGCGGCTGACCTGACGGCCGGCAGCATCGCTGTCCTGCGGAGACCGCAGAGAGCAATGGCCGTCAGAGTCATCAGGGGGTATCGCACGATCTCCTACGAGGCGGCTTGCGCACTGGCCGGATCCCCGCCCTGGGACCTGGAGGCAAAAGTACTCGCGTCATTGTATCGGTGGCGCGAGGAAGCGAGGGCGCGGGGCGAGTGGCTGATGCAGCGACATGTGGAGCTGCGTCGGTCACAGCTTCGCGAGGTCCTGGTGGCGGAATGGCGGGACAGGCTTTCACGCCCTACCGCCGGCCTCGGTACGATCGAGGCGGTCCGGCCGGTGCTCGACCTTTGGCTCGGGAGGAGGCACGGCTCCCTGTCGTTTCGGGTGACGCAGGTGCTCTCGGGGCATGGTTGCTTCGGGAAGTACCTGTGTCGCATAAACAGGGAGCCGGACGCCCGGTGTCACCACTGCGTCGACTGTCGGGAGGACACGGCGTGGCATACGCTGGCAGAGTGTGCCGCTTGGGAGGAGCCGCGCCGTGCCCTCATCTCTGGAGTAGGCAGTGACCTCTCGCTGCCGGCCGTCGCTCGTTCGATGGTCGGCAGCGAGGAGTCCTGGGACGCGGTGGTTTCCTTCTGCGAGACAGTAATTTCGCAGAAGGAGGCTGCGGAACGGGAAAGGGAGATTTCGTCCACTAACCCGGCCCGCAGCAGGCGCACCGGGCGTCGGCGGAGGGCGGACAACGCCCTCTTCCAGCCCCCCTAAATGGGTCCAGGGACGACGGACTAGGGGACGTCCGTCGCCCCCCATATATCGGACCCGAGGTGGCGGCGCGTAGTGTTCCACGCGCGCCCCTCTGAGACGTCGCGGGGGGAGTCAAACACCTCACTCCCCCCCTCGACCGGAGGAGAGGCCTGCAGTGGCGGGCCGGCACCAGTCGGGGGTCGCGGAAGTATGTTCGTTCCCGTGACCCCCGGCGTAGGTGTGAGACGGAACACCGGGGTGGTTTTTAGTCAGTAAGAGTCTGACAGACCCCTCCGCCCGCCCCAGGGCGGAGGACATCCATGAGGATTTTCCACCCCGGAACAAAAAAAAAAAAAAAAAAAAAAAAAAAAAAGGTTAGGTTAGGTTAGGTTAGGTTTTTTTTTTTTTTTTTTTTTTTGAGTCTTAGTCCGCGGACATGGGGGTCCGCGCCTTTATTTATAGTTTTCTTTTTATTTGTTTGGGTATAGTTAATGTATACATATGCCGGGACTACTCCTCGGACTTCCTTACGTGCTACTTATAAAACTACGTGAATCCATCCATTTTTTTTTTTTTTTTTTTTTTTTTTTTTTTTTTTTTTTTTTTTTATAATATATAACTCATGCTCATGCACAGTAGTATTGATATATATATAATTTTTTTTTTTTTTTTTTTTTTTTTTTTCTTATATACTATGTTGATATTTATTTAAAATACATATTTATGATAATTACTATACACAGGCATTTAGTTACATTTAATTTCTATTTCTAATTTAACTTATTTTTATTATGTTTTAATTTACTTAAGATTTACTTATTATGTTTTAAAAGTTTTTACGGGAGAAAAAGGGGGAATCTCATGGCGGGGTGAGCCGACCAGCCCCATCCGACGGCTTCCGTTCACGGACATGACGTACCCATCCGCGTCGTTCAGCTCAACCATTTTTGAGGGAACCGAACGACCGGATGTGCAGCGCCACCATCGGCGGGACGTTTAAGTGAGCATGACAGACTCACTCCGCCATGAGACTTTACATGGGTTTTTATTGCTACTTATTTATTATGTCTTATTACATAGATAGAGGTGTGAGGTTTGAGGGTTGGGATTTGTTTTTTATTTTTGTTACTAAATTTGGGTGAGTTGGGAGTATGGGTATGGTCAGGTGTGTGGTGTATTATTTGGGACAGGGTGTTCCGACCAGGGATTTCGCTAGCCTTAGCAGAGGTTCCACGACCGCTGCGTCTCGGTGCTTCATGGCCATCTTAAGGTTGTAATCGATGACCATTTTAGAAGGCGCGTCCATCGCCCTCTTTGCGAAGCGGCCTATGGCGTCGTCGGCGTCGTCGGAGTAATAGACGCAACTGACTGTGTGCCTCGACACTGCCACCACCGCGTGGGAGACGCTCTCGTGGACCTGGATCCTCCTGGTCTTTGTGTTGATGATGATGACGCTGTCGTAGGTCAACCCCTGAGCCTCGTGAATGGTTAGTAAGCGCGACCCTTCACCGGACCCGTATCCCTGGCTCGTAAGAGTGGATTTCTCCACTTGCGTATGAACCAGGAACAGGGTGTTTTGAGCGGTGCCCGGTATTTGCGCGCCTGTGTAACCCCTCACACTCAGGGAGTGGACCCGCGACAACGTAGACTTGGAGGAGTATATACCGGAGTATATCTCGCTCAGTGCAAAGGCCACATCCATCGGGTTGCGATGTGTGCAAAGCAACTCCTGGGTGATACCAGCCACCGAGCCTGGACGGGTGTACCTTAACTCGAAAAGGTTCTCTCTGTCCAGGAACGGAAGCTGGTTTACGTCTCCGATGAGGACAATTTCGCTTGCTCCGGACAACTTTACTGCCATAACTATGGCCCCAAAGTGGTTCATTAGAGCCTCGTCTACCGTGAGGCGGTAGTACTGCTCTTTTTTTCGGAACCCGTTGGCTAGAATTGAGGCCATAGTGCGCACCTTTGTCTTGGCTCGGTCTCCTAAGCGGTGCGCCAGCTTCTGCCTGAGATCTTTGGCAGCTTCGGTTGTCGTTGTCGCTATGACGTCCTTCTCCTCATCGAAGTTTTTAACCACCCAGGTTGTCTTGCCACAACCCGGGACCCCGTTGACCCACCTGATATTGGGTACCGTCCAAATTTCCTTCGATGCCGGGATATCTGAGGTCCCCAGAATGGACTGTGCCATTCCAAGGATCTTATCGTCCAGCATGATTTGGGTACATTTGGCGGTAACCACTATCGGGTCGTCATCTGGTGCGCTGAATTTTAATTTGCCTGAGCGCTCCGTTTCCTCCTCGTCCAGGGCCACAAAACCGCTCTTCGCGCTGTAGGCTGCCATGTACGACCCCGTCATTTTCCCTTTGATGACCTGGGATGTGACGTTGTCGTACACCGCTGCCTCTGATTCCTCGAGTAGTACCCTTAGCAGGCCTTCTGTGTTTCTGTGGAAGGTCTGCAGGATCTTCCTGCATGTCGTGAGATTGACCTCTTTGGTCGCTCTCACGATTGCAACGTACTCGAGGAACGCGCTCTTTACGTGGTCCGTGGTGCCCAGGTTCACTGCGAGGGTCGGCGGGCTGACTTGCCCTTTGTCGGCTCTTGTGGGCGTAGGCTTCTGAGGTGTGGGTTCTTTGACCTTTCTCTTGAAGAACCTCTCTAGTGCTGATGGTGATGCGTGGCTGGTACTTGGGAGCAGAGCGTTGAGGAAGGTGCCGAAAACTTCCAGGCGACTCCTCGACCGGGCCCTGTCCTCCGGGCTGGTGGTTTTGCTCTGCTCCTTTGCAGCTTTCTCGGCGGCTGCCTTCTGCTGGGCCCTCTCTGATCCGCTAAGGGTGATCGAGGATGATGTGGAGCTCGTCGCGCCGGCTGTTGGGTGTCTGGGGGCTTTGAGGAAACTCAGAGTTTCCCCTCTATCCTCATACAAGACAACCTCATGTTGTTCCGAGGCTTTTAGACAGCCGAAGCGATCTGCGACGTCTCCTCTTTCCCCCTCGATCATCATTGCGTCGAGACTTATGGTGCGGGCATGGACCACCGTGCACTCCCCCACCTCCCTGATCTTTAGAAGCAGTGAGCTTGCTTGGGCAAATGGAGTCTCCTCTCTCCACTCGAATAGTGCGATCGTCTTACCTTTGACTCGCACTAGACGGCATCGGTGAGTGGCTACTTCCACTTGCGGCAGTGCGGCGTACTTACTGCCTTTCATGCTCGTTTTAGTTGTGCTTCCATTGATCAGGGCGGCGAGGCCTGGTGATATGTGTACACGGGCTCCAGCTCGGCTCGAGGCCACGCAGAAGCTCAAGCCTAGCCTTTCCCCTTCCTTATTCATGAAGAGGGCGACACCTCGCAGTCTGAGGCTCGGGACTCCGTCTCCTCCGCATGCCAGGAGCTCCGAGATGGACATGGAGCTGGGTGTCGGTTGAAGGCTGGCTTGTGCCACCGCTGCTGCTGCCGTTACCACTGGTGCTGGCCGTTGGGTGGTGTTGGTGTGTACGGTTTGAGTTGTGGTGAGTGGTGTGGTTAGTGCTGTTTGAGTGGTAGTTGTTGATGTTGTTGTTGATGTTGGTGGTGTGGTCGTGGATGGTGGTCGGTTTCGACTACGCAAGGGTGCGTCCGTTTTGTTGGCCGCTGCTGCGACTTTGGCGACCTTGCTCGCGAATGCCAAGAATAGGGTTCTGGAAGCCAGTCTCCCCATGATGGTGTGGAGTATGGACTGACTTAGCTGGGTACCGATCTTTACCTCCAGCTCTATTCTGTCGTGACTGAATCGGGGGCATTCGAAGAGCAAGTGCCAGACTGTTTCATCGCAACTGGGGTCACAGACGCACGAGGGACTATCCTTGAGGTGGAAGCGGTGGAGATACGCTGAGAATCCTCCGTGTCCCGTGAGGACTTGTACATGGACCGGTGTGAGAACTGTGTCTCTAAGTGTTCTTTTCGCCGCTAGGACGTCTGGGAAGAACACTTTTGTGACCGCTCCTGTACTCGAGGATTCGTATCGCGTTTGCCACTTCCTTATAGTCTCTTCCCGTATCTTCCTCCTCACGAACGATACGGGGACCTTGTTGTAGTGGTTAGGTTAGGTTTTTTTTTTTTTTTTTTTTTTTTTTTTTTTTTTTTTTTTTTTTTTTTTTCCTCGAACATGATCCGAGACCTTTATTATCATTCTTTATTTTTTGACGAATTTATTATTCTACAGTGCTATAATCTTCTATTACATTTCTATTTTTACATTAGTGTTATTACAATTATATTATTATATTGATATTATTACATTTGTTATTATTACGTTGATTATTACATTTATTGTTACATTAGTGACTAGTACATATTTATTAAAATCCTCCTTTAAATAAAGTCTTATATCTATTACAATATGTGTCATTATTAATTAGGTCTGTACATGTTTTATAATCCTTAAATCTATATAGACAAATTTTTCTTAATCCTTATATTATTATCTATTAACATTTTATAGTCTAGAACATCCTGCTTTTTACATACGTCTTCCCCTAAGGTTTTATTCACACTACTATCTAGGTACCTAAACATGTTTATTAGTTTTATATCGGGGTTTCAGAACATTTTCCATGACCTGTGTAATTTTGCTACTGTCTTATATTATAAATAAATATGAGTACTAAGCATTGATTCATTTATTTGTTCCTAGCTATTGTTTTTTGTGCTATTTTTATACAGTAACCAATAAACTTGTCTCTTGTCCCCTTTGATGTTATCAGACCATTTATTGTCTCCGTTTTTATCTCCGTACCCAGCTCCTGCTCAATATCATATCTCTCCCGGTCGTTAACAGGGCAATCAGTCAGTATATGTAGGACAGTTTCATTTTTGTCGAGTTTTCCACGTATGAGTTCTAGCAGATCATAGAGGGAGTCTTCGGTGCTTCTTTGTGGCATAAACCCGTATTGGCGTGTACTTAGTCCGGGTATGATGTGCCATTTGATTCTATTTATCAGCATCTTTTCCAGGATTTTTCCCATCACTGGCAGCAGTCCTATTGGCCTATAAGACTTAGGAGTTGTGTAGCTTTCTTTCCCGGGTTTCCTCAAAATGACTACTGTGGCTTCTTTCCAGATCCTCGGGAAGTAGCCCAGCTCTAGGCATTTATTTGCCAGTGATAGGAAGAGCTCCGGATCACAGTTGATGGATTGCTGGCAGATGTCAGCCGTAAGGCCGTCCCTCCCTGGGGCTTTTTTCGGGTTGAAGCTGCGTATAGTGGAGTTCAGCTCTTCTTGAGTAAAGGGTGGGTCATGTTCCTCAGCATGGCCTATCTCGTTTACTTTTTCAGCTACCGTCCTGATACGCTTGTGCTCCTCATTGTCCTCTTCCTTCCGATCCTCAGGGTAGAACGTTTCCGCCAGCGCTGTGGCTGATTCGAGGTGATTCAGTTCTTTCCCCTCCTTGGTCAGGGGCAAATCCTCGTGTCTTTTCATAGTCCTACCTATGACCCTGTAAATGCCCTCCCAGAGTCCCTCTCTATCCTGTTGTCCACAGAAGCTTTTCCAGCTTTCTGTTTGGGCCGTTCTTTCTTCTTGCTCATATTTTTCTTTTATTTGCAGGTACTCTTCGACTACCTTAGCCCTCCGGAGCGGCGCTGCGCAGCGGACTCTGCGTTTCCTAGTGGCGACTTCCTGTTTCAGCTTGCCGAGCTCATCAGACCACCAAGGTAATTTAATTTTACTATTAGGCTTTTTCGTTGGTATACAAATTTTACAAGATTCTACTATTAAGTTAATATATAATTCGATTTTTGATTCTAATTCAGTTTTGTTATTTAGTTTTTCAATTTCAATTTTACTTATTTGGCTATCTTTTAGCAACTGGTCCAATTTCTCATGAAATTGTTTCCAGTTCGCCTTTTTGCTGTTGAATATTCTTGTTGTTCTACAGATGTCAAAGCCTTTTGCCCTTACCAGATTAATTTTGAATAGAATGGTGTTGTGGTCAGAGCTCGTCATGCCTTCGTCCACCCTCCAGTCCTCCACCAGGTCCAGCAGATCCGCCGTACATGCCGTGAGATCCACAAAGCTGGTGTACAGTGATGTTCCCCTCACTGTGTGGAAAGTGGGAGTGTCGCCAGAATTGAGCAACTGCAATTCCATTTCTTCTAGGGCACCGGCCATTTCGATTCCTCTTACGTCGATTTTTCGGCTACCCCACCAAGAGTTTTTGGCGTTTGCGTCTCCACCCAAGATAATTCTTCGGCCAAGACTCCTCTCTATCTCAATAAGCT
Organism: Dryobota labecula; assembly: GCA_947523025.1. NCBI lineage: Eukaryota > Metazoa > Arthropoda > Insecta > Lepidoptera > Noctuidae > Dryobota > Dryobota labecula. The sequence goes on from OX383301.1 coordinate 25,095,214, forward strand.
GCTCCAGGTATGGCCCTATCTGTGCTGGTTCCGGTTCTAGGTAGAATGAGACCACCGCGATCTCCCAAGAGCTAGTCTTCATCTTCACCACTGTGATGTTGGGCGTGGTGAAGTTCGGGCACTGTGTGATGTCGATGTCGTCGTCGAAGACTGCGATTGCAGTCTTGACAACGCCACCTGCATCACCAGTGTACTGGTATATTCTAGCACCGCGGTAGTCTTTCATTCTACCCAAGCTTCCTATGTACGGCTCCTGGAGCAGTGCAAAGGCCAACCCCTTCTTTTGAGCCTCTATCATAATCTCATTTGTGGCCAACCTCATTCTTTGCAGATTTGCTTGTGCCACGAGGTATGGCCTTTTTGGGGAAACCGAGTTTTCTCCTGGTACCACCTTAGCAATATGCTACTTTTGTTCTGGCTATCGCATCCCATTTTATCCTGATGGGGCACTCCAGGCTAAGTCCTGCTTCCAGTGCGGGCAGGAGGGACATAGGAGTGCCGCGTGCAGCGTCGCCACACCTCGCTGCGCGGCGTGTGCCGCCAGTGGCCGCCCCGCGGGGCACAGGATGGGGGGCAAGAGCTGCCACCCACCCGCGAGGAAGGGTATAGTGTCGGCGCAGGTTCGCCCTGCTGCCACCACCGCCGCTGTCGTCGCCGCTGAAGCTTCAGCTCCAGCGGCGGCAGCTGAAGAGGGGGGTGCGATGTCGGAATAATCATTTCCGACTACCGCATCCTCCAGGCGAACACCAACCACTGCAGAGCGGCCCAGGACCTGCTGGTTCAGGCCATGGCCGAGTGGTTGGTGAACGTATCGGTGGTCGCCGAGCCCTACTCGATCCCCGGCAGCTGGTTGGGTGACGAGGACGGCTTGGTGGCACTAGCGGCGCGGTCTTCCACAGACTCCCCTCCCCTCTCGCTATTAGAGAGGGGACCGGGATACGTGGCCGCCGCGTGGGGAGATATAGCCCTTGTGGGCGTCTATTTCTCCCCAAACCGCCCTCTTCAGGACTTCGAGAACTATCTCGGAGTCCTGGCCGCCGTGGTCGGCAGGGCGGCGCCGCGTCAGGTCTCCGTATTGGGAGACCTGAATGCCAAGTCGGTGACCTGGGGCAACCTGGCCACCGACGCTCGCGGGCGGGCAGTGGAGTTGTGGGCAGCCTCCTCTGGGCTCTCCCTCCTTAACAGAGGAAGCGTCCAGACATGCGTGCGGCGGCAGGGTGGCTCTATAGTGGACGTCACTTTCGCCACCTCTGGGTTGGCCGCGCGCGTGCTGAATTGGCGGGTGGACCTGGTGGAGACCATGTCGGACCATCGCTACGTGCGGTTCGACATCTCCACCGGTGGGCCCGGAGGGACGCGGCCCCTCTCTGGGCGGTCAGCGTTCCCACGGTGGGCCCTCACTCGCCTAGACAGGGAGGCGGCGGCGGAGGCGGCGTTTATCCAGGACTGGCTTTCGCCGCCTTCCGCCGGCCTGGACGTGGACACCGTGGCGGGGCGCCTCAGGGAGTCTCTGACCGAGGTGTGCAATTCAAGTATGCCTCGGTCTGGCCGGCCGCTGCCCAATCGGGCAGTGTACTGGTGGTCGGCGGAGCTGGCGGGGCTTCGAGCGGCGTGCGTGGAGGCCAGGAGGGCCTACGCGCGGAGCCGGCGGCGGCGTCGACGAGACATCGGCCACGAGGACCACCTCTATGAGGTGTACATAGAGGCAAAGATGGTTCTCGAGCGGGCCATCGCCGACGCCAGGGACTCGGCGAGAGCGGAGGTGCTGGAGGGTCTCGACCGCGATCCCTACGGGAGGCCATACAAGGCGGCGCGCAACAAGCTGCGCCCCTTTGGTCCCCCGGTGGCCGAGACCCTGGAGCCCTCATTTCTGGACGGGGTGGTTCAGTCCCTGTTTCCGTGCAGGGACAACTTCACCCCACCAGCGATGAACCCTCCGCGGGGGATAGCTCCGCCAGCTGAGGAGGAAGAGGAGGCCCCTCCTGTCACGGAGTCGGAACTTGGCGCGGCGATTGTGCATATCCGCGCCAAGAAGACGGCTCCGGGACCCGACGGTGTCCCGGCGAGAGTGGTGGCAATAGCTGCCACTCAAATGGAGGAGCGGTTTCGGGACCTCTTCAGCGCATGTCTTGCGTCTGGGAGGTTCCCGAAACCATGGAAGGAGGGGCAGTTGTGCCTCCTTCGCAAGGAGGGCCGCCCTGCAGACTCCCCCTCGGCATACCGACCCATCGTCCTGCTCGATGAGGTCGGCAAAATGTTTGAGGGGATAATCGCTGCCCGCCTAAAGAGCCATCTGCGGAGTGTGGGGCCGGACTTGTCGGACGCTCAGTTCGGATTTCGGGCTGAGCGTTCCACGGTGGACGCGCTGGCCCGCCTTAAGGGCCAGGTGAAGGAGGCGATGGAGGCGGGGGACGGAGTGTTGGCGGTGTCATTCGACATAGCCAACGCCTTCAACTCTGTTCCCCACTCCACCATCCTAGAGGCACTTCGTTTTCACGGAGTGCCTCGATACATGCGGCGTCTACTGGCCAGCTACCTGGAGGATCGGTCGATCGTCCTCGTGAACAGGGCTGGCCAAGTCCGGCGGTACGCAGTCGAGGCCGGCGTTCCACAGGGGTCAGTCATAGGACCTCTCCTCTGGAACGTCGGCTACGATTGGCTCTTGCGGGGAACTCTCCTGCGGGGCACGAGTGTCATTTGCTACGCGGATGACACTCTCCTCACCGCCCGGGGGGGGAGTTTCAGGGAGGCGGCCAACTTGGCCTCGGCAGGCGGATCCTTGGTCGCAGGGAGGATCCGCCGCCTAGGATTGACGGTGGCGCTGCACAAGACCGAAGCCGTGTTCTTCCACGGGCCTCGGCAGCGCCCCCCACCTGACGCCCACGTATACGTAGAGGGCGTCCGAATTGAGGTGAAGGCCCAGATGAAATATCTGGGCCTTGTACTCGACAGCAGGTGGCGTTTCGGCCCGCATTTTAGCGGGCTGTCGACGCGCCTGCTGAAGACCGCGGGCGCCCTCTCGTGGTTGCTCCCCAACTTGGGGGGACCCAAATCGCGATGCCGGCAACTGTACGCCGGCATCTTGAGGAGCATGGCCCTTTACGGGGCCCCAATCTGGGAGGACTCCCTCCGCAGGAGGGAGAACGCCGCCGCATTGCGGGCACCCCAAAGGGCTATAGCTCAGCGGGTGGCGAGGGCCTACCGAACAGTAGGCTTTTCGGCGGCGTGCGCTCTGGCCTGCACCCCTCCTTGGGAGCTCGAGGCATGGGTGCTGACCAGAGTGTACGAATATACGGCGAGGCGGAGGGCGAGAGGGGAACACCCAGCCCCGGAGGAGCGGGAGGCCGTGCGGCAAGAGGCGAGGGACGCGATCGTCCATCATTGGACGGAGGACCTCGCCTCTGCCACTTTTGGCCGCCGAACCCTGGACGCGCTCGGGCCAGTCCTGAAGGATTGGCTCGAGCGGTCACATGGTTTCCTCTCTTTCCGTCTGGTGCAGGTGTTGTCCGGGCATGGATGCTTCGGATCGCACCTGCATCGGATCCAAAGGGAGGAGACCCCGTCGTGCCACGACTGTGGCGCGGCGGTGGACACGGCACAGCACACCTTGGAGGTGTGCCCTGCCTGGTCCGAGCTGCGCCATAGTCTGGTCGCAGCGGTCGGGCAGGACCTCTCGCTTCCCGGCGTCGTCAGCGCCATGCTGGGGAGCGAGGGGGCCTGGGCAGCGGTCGCCTCCTTCTGCGAGGAAGTGATGTCGCAGAAGGAGGAGGCGGAGCGCGTGCGGGAGGACGACCCTCTCGCGGCGCCGCTCCGAAGGCGGAGGAGGGGTCGAAGAAGACGTCAGTATGACAGTCATCTCCGACTCCTCCCAGGTGGAGGCCAGCAGGCAACGGGTGCGGGGGCACCCTTGCCTGTATTGCACAGGCCTCCATCAGTGTCGGATGGGAATGGCCAGGTGTTCCCGGCCATTCCCGTAGCCCCCCAGCTTGGGGGGCATGCGGGGCCTGCCAGCTAGGCGGGCACGCGCCGGGAGGGTCGTGGACGTAAAGGCTGTGCCAGTTTCCCATGGCCCTCCCATAACGGCATTGAGGGAACACCGCTGGGTTTTTTAGTGGGTATACCGGCACTCTGCCGGGGAGTCCCACATACCCCTCCCGTCCCCCGACGGGAGGGTATGCGTAATGCATTTTTCCCAGCGGAACAAAAAAAAAAAAAAAAAAAAAAAAAAAAAAAAAAAAAAAAAAAAAAAAAAAAAAGGTTAGGTTAGGTTAGGTTAGGTTCACACATCGTGGTCGGTGGGGTTCAGATTGCTGTCGAGTCCACCATGAAGTACCTAGGATTGGTGCTCGACAGCCGGTGGGACTTTGGACCCCACTTCCGGCGGCTGGCGCCCAAGTTGATGGGCGCGGCAGGGGCGCTGTCAACGCTGCTTCCCAATCTGGGGGGCCCGAGCGTCGCCTGTAGGCGACTATACGTGGGGATCGTGCGATCCATGGCCCTGTACGGGGCCCCGATCTGGGCGGCTGACCTGACGGCCGGCAGCATCGCTGTTCTGCGGAGACCGCAGAGAGCAATGGCCGTCAGAGTCATCAGGGGGTATCGCACGATCTCCTACGAGGCGGCTTGCGCACTGGCCGGATCCCCGCCCTGGGACCTGGAGGCGAAAGTACTCGCGTCATTGTATCGGTGGCGCGAGGAAGCGAGGGCGCGGGGCGAGTGGCTGATGCAGCGACATGTGGAGCTGCGTCGGTCACAGCTTCGCGAGGTCCTGGTGGCGGAATGGCGGGACAGGCTTTCACGCCCTACCGCCGGCCTCGGTACGATCGAGGCGGTCCGGCCGGTGCTCGACCTTTGGCTCGGGAGGAGGCACGGCTCCCTGTCGTTTCGGGTGACGCAGGTGCTCTCGGGGCATGGTTGCTTCGGGAAGTACCTGTGTCGCATAAACAGGGAGCCGGACGCCCGGTGTCACCACTGCGTCGACTGTCGGGAGGACACGGCGTGGCATACGCTGGCAGAGTGTGCCGCTTGGGAGGAGCCGCGCCGTGCCCTCATCTCTGGAGTAGGCAGTGACCTCTCGCTGCCGGCCGTCGCTCGTTCGATGGTCGACAGCGAGGAGTCCTGGGACGCGGTGGTTTCCTTCTGCGAGACAGTAATTTCGCAGAAGGAGGCTGCGGAACGGGAAAGGGAGATCTCGTCCACTAACCCGGCCCGCAGCAGGCGCACCGGGCGTCGGCGGAGGGCGGACAACGCCCTCTTCCAGCCCCCCTAAATGGGTCCAGGGACGACGGACTAGGGGACGTCCGTCGCCCCCCATATATCGGACCCGAGGTGGCGGCGCGTAGTGTTCCACGCGCGCCCCTCTGAGACGTCGCGGGGGGAGTCAAACACCTCACTCCCCCCCCCCCTCGACCGGAGGAGAGGCCTGCAGTGGCGGGCCGGCACCAGTCGGGGGTCGCGGAAGTATGTTCGTTCCCGTGACCCCCGGCGTAGGTGTGAGACGGAACACCGGGGTGGTTTTTAGTCAGTAAGAGTCTGACAGACCCCTCCGCCCGCCCCAGGGCGGAGGACATCCATGAGGATTTTCCACCCCGGAACAAAAAAAAAAAAAAATAAAAAAAAAAAAAGGTTAGGTTAGGTTGGGGGTTCCCCCGCAGCGCTTACTTCCACGTAGTGACCCCTGGGCAACGCCGTGTCTGACCACCGTAACGGAGTGGCAGACCGGTGGCTAAAGAGCGCTGCGATTCGTAGACCACAAGCGGATCTCTGCGAATAATGCGGAAGAAAATGTCGCGTGACGCCTCCGGGCGCTTTTATCCGAATCGTCCCCCCCAGGGCGATTCAAACGGCCCTTCTCAGGGCCAACCAAAAGGCCCTTCTCAGGGCCAACCAAAAGGCCCTTCTCAGGGCCAACCAAAAGGCCCTTCTCAGGGCCAACCAAAAGGCCCTTCTCAGGGCCAACCTAAAGGCCCTTCTCAGGGCCAATCCGAGGGCGCTTCGGCGTCGGAAGCTAGCCGCGCATCGTCTGCGGCCAGCTTCTATTGTTTAGCGGACTCCGAGAACGGGTCCACTAGGTCTGAGACTCGGAGCCAACGCAGTGGCCCTTCTCGGGGCACCTGCCCTTCTAAGGGCCGCGCTGTGGCTGGCCGCGCACCATCGGCGGCCAGCTTATCCAGCCTCCAGGCGGAGCTGGAGCTGTCGGACTCTGACGTGTCTTCCATGGACACGTCGGGGGCCGAAGACGACCGCCTCCAGCGGAAAAGGGCATTCTTGAAGCCCGGATCCGGGGGCTTGTCGGAGTCGGTTGGCGGGTCGAAGAAGAAGCCGAGGTCAAAAAAGGCCTCGACCTCTCCTTCGACTTCCACCCACGAGGTAGGCCTGCTGGACGCTGAGCGTCAACTCGGCCTAGCCAAGAGGGCGCAGCTCCAGCAGGACCTGGAGGAGAAGGTCGCCGCGAAGGAGCGTCAGGCGCGGGCCGCCAGGTCGAGGGCTGGTTACGGTACATCGAGTGTGCTGTACGCCGACCACTCCCTGGCGGAACTTGAGCGCATGGCGCTCGAAGACAAGGAGGAAGTACTGGAGGTCGCCTCGAGGTCCTCAAACCTCAAGGGGACCTTCCAGAAGGCCCTCAAGTGCCGGGCCGTAAGCATGCACGGCATCGTGGCGGAGCTGGTGCAGCGCACGGCGACTGAGGAGACGCGGCAGCTGCAGGCGAGGGTGGATCGCCTGCAGCTGGAGGTCAGCCAGCTGCACCAGAAGCTGGCTGAGGCCACGGCTCGGCACGTACAACCTGCCCCTGCCCCTGGACCGGTGGTGGAGGGCCACTCCTCCCGTCGCAACCTTGAGGATATCATCCGAAAGGTTGTCATGGAGGAGAGGGCCTTCACCAGAGCCTGCTTTGCAGGGATTGAGGACCGGCTCCTGCCGGAAACGCGGCTACGCCCACCGCTGGCGGCGGACAAGCGTCGCACGGCGAAGGAGCCGGAACCTGTGCCTGCGGCAGGCCCGGCATCGGGGGAGCAGCCCCAGGCCCCGAAGCAGTCCAGGGGCAAAGGCAAGGGAAAGAGGACCACCCCTCAGACCCTTGCTACGGACATGGAGGGAGCGCCTGCTGCTCCAGCGGCCCCCCCGAGCTCGCAGAGGGAGGACGCCTTTCTTCCCTCCACCACCCCGTCCAACCAGACGTGGACGGAAGTGGTCAGGAGGGGAAAGGGCAAAAAGCCTGCTGCGTCTGCTTCGGCAGCCCAGAAGGCTCCGGCGGGTGGGAGGAAGTTGGTTCCTCCCAAAACTGCGGCGGTCGTGGTGACCATCACCCCGGAGGCCGTGGAGCGGGGCGAGACGTACGAGTCCGTACTAAGACGGGCTCGTGCCAACGCAGACCCCTCCCGGCTGGGGATCGGTGGCATCACTTGCCGCCGCACCCTAACCGGAGCCCGGATTTTTGAGTTCGGGGGGGAGCAGCGCGGCGCAAACGCGGACCTCTTCGCAACAAAGTTGCGGGAGGTCATCGCGGATGCGGCAACGGTCGCCAGACCAGTCAAAACCGCAGCCTTGGAGGTGGCCGATCTTGACGACTCGGTCACCAAAGAGGATGTGGTGGCGGCCGTTGCGGCGGCTGGAGGCTGCGACGCTGGCGCAGTGAGAGGGGGAGCCATCAGGCTAGGCCGCCGCGGCATGGGCACCATCCGACTCGAGTGCCCGGTCGCCGCGGCTGCGGCCGCTCTGAAGGCGACCAAGGGACGGCTGCTGGTGGGCTTCAGCTCGGCTGTGGTCCGGCCGCTTGAGGACCAGCCCTTACGGTGCTTCAAGTGTTTCGCGCCGGGCCACACCCGAGCCACGTGTCCCTCCAAATCCGACTGGGGCGAGTCCTGCTTCCAGTGCGGGCAGGAGGGACACAGGAGTGCCACGTGCAGCGTCGCCACGCCTCGCTGCGCGGCGTGTGCCGCCAGTGGCCGCCCCGCGGGGCACAGAATGGGGGGCAGGAGCTGCCAGCCACCTGCTAGGAAGGGGAGAGTGTCGGCGCAGGTTCGCCCTGCTGCCACCACTGCCGCTGTCGTCGCCGCTGTATCTCCAGCTCCAGCGGCGGCAGCAGAGGAGGGGGGTGCGATGTCGGAATAATAATTTCCGACTACCGCATCCTCCAGGCGAACACCAACCACTGCAGAGCGGCCCAGGATCTGCTGATGCAGACCATGGCCGAGTGGTTGGTGGACGTGGTGGTGGTTGCCGAGCCCTACTCGGTCCCTGGTCGTTGGCTGGGTGATCGGGACGGCTTGGTGGCACTAGCGGCGCGGTCTTCCACAGACTCCCCTCCCCTCTCGCTATTAGAGAGGGGACCGGGATACGTGGCCGCCGCGTGGGGAGAATTCGCCCTTGTGGGCGTTTATTTCTCCCCAAACCGCCCCCTCCAGGACTTCGAGAATTTTCTCGAGGTCCTCACCGCAGTGGTTGGTAGAGTGGCGCCACGCCAGGTCGTCATTTTGGGCGACCTGAACGCCAAGTCGACGGCCTGGGGCAACCCGGCCGCCTCCTGCAACGTCCGGGGACGCGCCACAGAATTCTGGGCGGCGTCCTGTGGTGTGTCCCTCCTTAACAGAGGGACTGTCCACACGTGTGTGCGGCAGCAGGGAGGGTCGGTGGTCGACGTATCGTTTGCCACCCCCGTGCTAGCCGCGCACGTCGTGAACTGGCGGGTGGAGATGGTGGAGACCTTGTCGGACCACCGATACGTGCGGTTCGACATCTCCACCCAGAGCTCCCAGGGGACGGTCCGCTCGGGCCAATCTGCGTTCCCACGGTGGGCTCTTACCCGCCTGGACCGAGAGGCTGCGCAGGAGGCGGCGTTCGTCCAGGACTGGCTCGCACCTCCTGTCGAGGTACTGGACGTGGATGCCGCGGCGGTCGAGCTGAGGCGGGCCCTGACCGAGGTGTGCAATTCCAGTATGCCCCGGTCTCGCCGCCCGGCTCCCCGCCGCGCCGTCTATTGGTGGTCGGAGGAGCTGGCTGGGCTCCGGGCCGCCTGCGTGGCGGCCAGGAGGGCCTACACGCGGAGTCGACGACGCAGGCCCCGAGACCCCACCAACGAGGAGGGCCTCTATGCCTCGTACGTCGACGCCAAGACGGTCCTCAAGTCGGCAATGGGGGCGGCCGAGGACGCGGCGAGAGCCGAGATGCTCGAGGGTCTCGACAGGGATCCGTATGGACGGCCTTATAAGGCGGCGCGGAACAAACTGCGCCCCTGCGGTCCTCCACTGACGGAGACCCTCGAGCCGGCATTGCTGGATGGGGTGGTCCGGTCCCTGTTTCCGTCCAGGGCCGACTTCACCCCTCCAGTGATGGACCCCCCGCCGGGGGTGGTTTCGCCGGAGGAAGAGATCCCTCCGGTTACGGCGTCTGAGCTGTACGGGGGGACCCTTCGCCTCCGCGCGAAGAACACAGCCCCAGGGCCGGACGGCGTTCCCGCACGGGTGGTGGCCATCGCCGCCTCTCAGATGGAGGACAGGTTTCGGGACCTCTTCAGCGCGTGTTTCACGACTGGAAGGTTCCCGGAGCTCTGGAAGGAGGGGCGGCTATGCCTCCTCCGAAAAGAGGGACGCCCGGCAGACTCCCCCTCGGCTTACCGGCCCATCGTTCTGCTCGATGAGGTCGGTAAGTTGTTCGAGGGGATAATCGCCGACCGGCTAAATGGCCACCTGGGGACTGTGGGGCCGAACTTGTCGGACGCCCAATTCGGTTTCCGACGGGGTCGTTCGACGGTCGACGCGCTGGCCCTACTCAAGGGCCAGGTCAAGGAGGCCGTGGAGGCGGGTGACGGAGTGTTGGCGGTGTCGTTCGACATAGCCAACGCCTTCAACTCCGTCCCCCACTCTACAATCTTGGAGGCGCTCCGGTATCACGGAGTGCCTCAGTACTTGCGCCAACTGTTGGCCAGCTACCTGGAGGATCGGGTGGTCCTCCTCGAAGACAAGTCGGCGACCATGAGACGATACAGCGCAGAGTCCGGTGTTCCACAGGGGTCGGTCCTTGGACCACCGTTGTGGAACATCGGATTCGACTGGCTCCTGCGGGGAACCCTCCTCCGTGGCACGAGTATCATCTGCTACGCGGATGATACCCTCCTCATTGCCCGGGGGAGGGACTTCAGGGAGGCGGCCGGTCTGGCCTCTGCTGGCGGGTCCTTAGTGGCGGGGAGGATCCGCCGCCTAGGGCTGAAGGTGGCGCTGCAAAAGACCGAGGCCGTGTATTTCCACGGGCCTCGGCAGCGCATCCCCCCTGACGGCCACATTGTCGTGGAGGGCATCAGGATCGGGGTCGGGGCCCAGATGAAATATCTGGGCCTTGTTCTCGACAGCAGGTGGCGCTTCGGTCCGCACTTCAGCGGGCTGTCGACCCGCCTGCTGAAGACCGCGAACGCCCTGTCCTGGCTCCTCCCGAACCTGGGGGGTCCGAAGGCGCGATGCCGGCAGTTGTACGCCGGCATCCTCAAGAGCATGGCCCTTTATGGGGCTCCGATCTGGGCGGACTCCCTCCACAGGAGGGAGAACGCCACTGCCATCCGCAGACCCCAAAGGGCCATTGCACAGCGGGTGGCGAGGGCCTACCGCTCCGTAGGCTTTTCGGCAGCGTGCGCTCTGGCCGGCACCCCTCCTTGGGAGCTTGAGGCATGGGTGCTGACCAGAGTGTACGAGTGGACGGCGTGGCGCAAGGCGCTAGGGGAGCTCCCCGCCGCAGAAGAGCGGGAGGCCGTGCGGCAAGAGGCGAGGGACGCTATCGTCCTTCATTGGACGGAGGACCTCGCCTCTGCCACTTTTGGCCGCCGAACCCTGGACGCGCTCGGGCCAGTCCTGAAGGATTGGCTCGAGCGGTCCCATGGTTTCCTCTCTTTCCGTCTGGTGCAGGTGTTATCCGGGCATGGATGCTTCGGATCGCACCTGCATCGGATCCAAAGGGAGGAGACCCCGTCGTGCCACGACTGTGGCGCGGCGGTGGACACGGCACAGCACACCCTAGAGGTGTGCCCTGCCTGGTCCGAGCTGCGCCATAGTCTGGTCGCAGCGGTCGGGCGGGACCTCTCGCTCCCCAGCGTTGTCAGCTCGATGCTGGAGAGCGAGGGGGCCTGGGCAGCGGTCGCCTCCTTCTGCGAGGAAGTGATGTCGCAGAAGGAGGAGGCGGAGCGCGTGCGGGAGGACGATCCTCTCGCAGCGCCGCTCCGAAGGCGGAGGAGGGGTCGAAGAAGACGTCAGTATGACAGTCGTCTCCGACTCCTCCCAGGTGGAGGCCAGCAGGCAACGGGTGCGGGGGCACCCTTGCCTGTATTGCACAGGCCTCCACCAGTGTCGGATGGGAATGGCCAGGTGTTCCCGGCCATTCCCGTAGCCCCCCAGCTTGGGGGGCATGCGGGGCCCGCCAGCTAGGCGGGCACGCGCCGGGAGGGTCGTGGACGTAAAGGCTGTGCCAGTTTCCCATGGCCCTCCCATAACGGCATTGAGGGAACACCGCTGGGTTTTTTAGTGGGTATACCGGCACTCTGCCGGGGAGTCCCACATACCCCTCCCGTCCCCCGACGGGAGGGTATGCGTAATGCATTTTTCCCAGCGGGAAAAAAAAAAAAAAAAAAAAAAAAAAAAAAGGTTAGGTTAGGTTAGGTTAGGTTAGGTTGGGGTGGGGGATCCCCCACAGCGCATACTTCCACGTAGTATCCCCTGGGCAACGCCGTGTCTGACCACCGTAACGGAGTGGCAGACCGGTGGCTAAAGTGCGCTGTGCAATCGCAGCATATTTTAATCTTTTAATCTGTTTTTATTCGTGTCGGCAAGCTGCGACCTGCTCTGGAGGCTATGCCTCGACCCTTGAGGGAAGCCTCCGGGCGTTTTAAAAAAGGCCCTTCTCAGGGCCAACCAAAAGGCCCTTCTCAGGGCCAACCAAAAGGCCCTTCTCAGGGCCACCCAAAAGGCCCTTCTCAGGGCCAACCAAAAGGCCCTTCTCAGGGCCAACCTAAAGGCCCTTCTCAGGGCCAGTCCGAGGGCGCTTCGGCGTCGGAGGCTAGCCGCGCATCGTCTGCGGCTAGCTTCTACTGTCTTGCAGACTCGGACAACGAGTCCATTGGGTTCGATGCTCGGACCCAATCCAATGGCCCTTCTAAGGGCCACGCTGGAGCTGGCCGCGCACCATCTGCGGCCAGCTTATCCAGCCTACAGGCGGAGCTGGAGGTCTCGGACTCCGACGTATCGGGGTCTGCAATGGACACGTCGGCGGCTGGAAGTGACCGCCTCCAGAGGAAGCGGGCTTTCATGAAGCCCGGGTCCGGTGGCTCCTCGGAGTCTATTGGGAAGTCGAAGAAGAGGCCGAAGTCAAAAAAGGCCTCGACCTCTCCGTCGACTTCCACCCATGAAGTAGGCCTGCTGGACGCCGAGCGTCAACTCGGCCTAGCCAAGAGGGCGCAGCTCCAGCAGGACCTGGAGGAAAAGGTTGCCGCGAAGGAGCGTCAGGCGCGGGCCGCCAGGTCGAGGGCCGGTTACGGTGCATCAAGTGTGCTGTACTCCGGCCACTCCCTGGCGGAACTTGAGCGCATGGCGCTCGAAGACAAGGAGGAGGTTCTGGAGGTCGCCTCGAGGTCCTCAAACCTCAAGGGGACCTTCCAGAAGGCCCTCAAGTGCCGGGCCGTGAGCCTACATGGCATCGTGGCGGAGCTGGTGCAGCGCACCGCCACTGAAGAGACGCGGCAGCTGCAGGCGAAGGTGGATCGCCTGCAACTGGAGGTCAGCCAGCTGCACCAGAAGCTGGCTGAGACCACGGCCCGGCACGTCCAACCTGCCCCTGCCCCTGGTCCGGTGGTAGGAGGCTCCTCCTCCTCTTCCAACCTTGAGGATATTATCCGAAAGGTGGTCATGGAGGAGAGGGCCTTCACCAGAGCCTGCTTTGCAGGGATAGAGGACCGGCTCCTGCCGGAGACGCGACTCCGCCCGCCACTAGCGGCGGACAAGCGTTGCACGGCGAAGGAGCCGGAACCTGCGCCTGTAGCAGGCCCGGCATCGGGGGAGCAGCCCCAGGCCCCGAAGCCCTCCAAGGGCAAAGGCAAGGGAAAGAGGACCACCCCTCAGACCCTTGCCACGGGCACGGAGGGAGCGCCTGCTGCTCCAGCGGCCCCCCCGAGTTCGCAGAGGGAAGACGCCTTTCTTCCCTCCACCACCCCGTCCAACCAGACGTGGACGGAAGTGGTCAGGAGGGGAAAGGGCAAAAAGCCTGCTGCGGCTGCTTCGGCAGCCCAGAAGGCTCCGGCGGGTGGGAGGAAGTTGGTTCCTCCCAAAACTGCGGCGGTCGTGGTGACCATCACCCCGGAGGCCGTGGAGCGGGGCGAGACGTACGAGTCCGTACTAAGACGGGCTCGTGCTAACGCGGACCCCTCCCGGCTGGGGATCGGTGGCATCACTTGCCGCCGCACCCTAACCGGAGCCCGAATTTTTGAGTTCGGGGGGGAGCAGCGCGGCGCAAACGCGGACCTCTTCGCAACAAAGTTGCGGGAGGTCATCGCGGATGCGGCAACGGTCGCCAGACCAGTCAAGACCGCAGCCTTGGAGGTGGCCGATCTTGATGACTCGGTCACCAAAGAGGATGTGGTGGCGGCCGTTGCGGCGGCTGGAGGCTGCGACGCTGGCGCAGTGAGAGGGGGAGCCATCAGGCTAGGCCGCCGCGGCATGGGCACCATCCGCGTCGAGTGCCCAGTCGCCGCGGCTGCGGCCACTCTAAAGGCGACCAAGGGACGGCTGCTGGTGGGCTTCAGCTCGGCTGTGGTCCGGCCGCTTGAGGACCAGCCCTTGCGGTGTTTCAAGTGTTTCGTGCCGGGCCACACCCGGGCCACGTGTCCCTCCAAGTCCGACTGGGGCGAGTCCTGCTTCCAGTGCGGGCAGGAGGGGCACAGGAGTGCCGCGTGCAGCGTCGCCACGCCTCGCTGCGCGGCGTGTGCCGCCAGTGGCCGCCCCGCGGGGCACAGGATGGGGGGCAAGAGCTGCCGGCCACCTGCGAGGAAGGGCGTAGTGTCGGCGCAGGTTCACCCTGCTGCCACCACCGCCGCTGTCGTCGCCGCTGTAGCTCCAGCTCCAGCGGCGGTAGCTGAGGAGGAGGGTGCGATGTCGGAGTAATGGTTTCCGACTACCGCATCCTCCAGGCGAACACCAACCACTGCAGAGCGGCCCAGGACCTGCTGATGCAGACCATGGCCGAGTGGTTGGTGGACGTGGCGGTGGTTGCCGAGCCGTACTCGGTCCCTGGCCGTTGGCTGGGTGACCGGGATGGCTTGGTGGCACTAGCGGCGCGGTCTTCCACGGACTCCCCTCCCCTCTCGCTATTAGAGAGGGGACCGGGATACGTGGCCGCCGCGTGGGGAGAATTCGCCCTTGTGGGCATTTATTTCTCCCCAAACCGCCCCCTCCAGGACTTCGAGAATTTTCTCGAGGTCCTCACCGCAGTGGTCGGTAGAGTGGCGCCACGCCAGGTCTCCATTTTGGGCGACCTGAACGCCAAATCGACGGCCTGGGGCAATCCGGCCGCCTCCTGCAACGTCCGGGGACGCGCCACAGAATTCTGGGCGGCGTCCTGTGGTGTGTCCCTCCTTAACAGAGGGACTGTCCACACGTGTGTGCGGCAGCAGGGAGGGTCGGTGGTCGACGTATCGTTTGCCACCCCCGCGCTAGCCGCGCACGTCGTGAACTGGCGGGTGGAGATGGTGGAGACCTTGTCGGACCACCGATACGTGCGGTTCGACATCTCCACCCAGAGCTCCCAGGGGACGGTCCGCTCGGGCCAATCTGCGTTCCCACGGTGGGCTCTCACCCGCCTGGACCGAGAGGCCGCGCAGGAGACGGCGTTCCTCCAGGACTGGTTCGCGCCCCCTGTCGAGGGATTGGACGTGGACGCCGCGGCGGTCGAGCTGAGGCGGGCCCTGACCCAGGTGTGTAATTCCAGCATGCCCCGGTCTCGCCGCCCGGCTCCCCGCCGCGCCGTCTATTGGTGGTCGGAGGAACTGGCTGGGCTCCGGGCCGCCTGCGTGGCGGCCAGGAGGGCCTACACGCGGAGTCGACGACGCAGGCCCCGAGACCCCACCAACGAGGAGGGCCTCTATGCCTCGTACGTCGACGCCAAGACGGTCCTCAAGTCGGCAATGGGGGCGGCCGAGGACGCGGCGAGAGCCGAGATGCTCGAGGGTCTCGACAGGGACCCTTATGGACGACCATACAAGGCGGCGCGGAACAAACTGCGCCCCTGTGGTCCTCCACTGACGGAGGCCCTCGAGCCGGCATTGCTGGATGGGGTGGTTCGGACTCTGTTTCCGTCCAGGACCGACTTCACCCCTCCAGTGATGGACCCCCCGCGGGCGGAGGTTTCGCCGGAGGAGGGGGTCCCCGCGGTTACGGAGTCGGAACTGTACGCGGGGATTCTGCGCCTCCGCGCGAAGAACACAGCCCCAGGGCCGGACGGCGTTCCCGCACGGGTGGTGGCCATCGCCGCCTCACAGATGGAGGAGAGGTTTCGGGACCTCTTTAGCGCGTGTTTTACGACTGGGAGGTTCCCGAAGCCCTGGAAGGAGGGGCGGCTATGCCTTCTCCGAAAGGAGGGACGCCCGGCGGATTCCCCCTCGGCTTACCGGCCTATCGTTCTGCTCGATGAGGTCGGTAAGTTCTTCGAGGGGATAATCGCCGATCGGCTCAATAGCCACTTGGGGACGGTGGGGCCGGACCTGTCGGACGCCCAATTCGGTTTCCGACGGGGTCGTTCGACGGTCGACGCGCTGGCCCTTCTCAAGGGCCAGGTCAAGGAGGCCGTGGAGGCGGGTGACGGAGTGTTGGCGGTGTCATTCGACATAGCCAACGCCTTCAACTCCGTCCCCCACTCTACAATCTTGGAGGCACTCCGGTATCACGGAGTGCCTCAGTACCTGCGCCAACTGTTGGCCAGCTACTTGGAGGACCGGGTGGTCCTCCTCGAAGACAAGTCGGCGACCATGAGGCGATACAGCGCAGAGTCCGGTGTTCCACAGGGGTCGGTCCTAGGACCACCGCTGTGGAACATTGGATTCAACTGGCTCCTGCGGGGAACCCTCCTCCGTGGCACGAGTATCATCTGCTACGCGGATGATACCCTCCTCATTGCCCGGGGGAGGGACTTCAGGGAGGCGGCCAGTCTGGCCTCTGCTGGCGGGTCCTTAGTGGCGGGAAGGATCCGCCGCCTAGGGCTGAAGGTGGCGCTGCAAAAGACCGAGGCCGTGTATTTCCACGGGCCTCGGCAGCGCATCCCCCCTGACGGCCACATTGTCGTGGAGGGCGTCAGGATCGGGGTCGGGGCCCAGATGAAATATCTGGGCCTTGTTCTCGACAGCAGGTGGCGCTTCGGTCCGCACTTCAGCGGGCTGTCGACCCGCCTGCTGAAGACCGCGAACGCCCTGTCCTGGCTCCTCCCGAACCTGGGGGGTCCGAAGGCGCGATGCCGGCAGTTGTACGCCGGCATCCTCAAGAGCATGGCCCTTTATGGGGCTCCGATCTGGGCGGACTCCCTCCACAGGAGGGAGAACGCCACTGCCATCCGCAGGCCCCAAAGGGCCATTGCACAGCGGGTGGCGAGGGCCTACCGCTCCGTAGGCTTTTCGGCAGCGTGCGCTCTGGCCGGCACCCCTCCTTGGGAGCTTGAGGCATGGGTGCTGACCAGAGTGTACGAGTGGACGGCGCGGCGCAAGGCGCTAGGGGAGCTCCCCGCCGCAGAAGAGCGGGAAGCCGTGCGGCAGGAGGCGAGGGACGCTATTGTCCTTCATTGGACGGAGGACCTCGCCACTGCCGCTTTTGGCCGCCGAACATTGGACGCGCTCGGGCCAGTCCTGAAGGATTGGCTCGAGCGGTCCCATGGTTTCCTCTCTTTCCGTCTGGTGCAGGTGTTATCCGGGCATGGATGCTTCGGATCGCACCTGCATCGGATCCAAAGGGAGGAGACCCCGTCGTGCCACGACTGTGGCGCGGCGGTGGACACGGCACAGCACACCCTAGAGGTGTGCCCTGCCTGGTCCGAGCTGCGCCATAGTCTGGTCGCAGCGGTCGGTCGGGACCTCTCGCTCCCCAGCGTTGTCAGCTCGATGCTGGAGAGCGAGGGGGCCTGGGCAGCGGTCGCCTCCTTCTGCGAGGAAGTGATGTCGCAGAAGGAGGAGGCGGAGCGCGTGCGGGAGGACGATCCTCTCGCAGCGCCGCTCCGAAGGCGGAGGAGGGGTCGAAGAAGACGTCAGTATGACAGTCGTCTCCGACTCCTCCCAGGTGGAGGCCAGCAGGCAACGGGTGCGGGGGCACCCTTGCCTGTATTGCACAGGCCTCCACCAGTGTCGGATGGGAATGGCCAGGTGTTCCCGGCCATTCCCGTAGCTCCCCAGCTTGGGGGGCATGCGGGGCCCGCCAGCTAGGCGGGCACGCGCCGGGAGGGTCGTGGACGTAAAGGCTGTGCCAGTTTCCCATGGCCCTCCCATAACGGCATTGAGGGAACACCGCTGGGTTTTTTAGTGGGTATACCGGCACTCTGCCGGGGAGTCCCACATACCCCTCCCGTCCCCCGACGGGAGGGTATGCGTAATGCATTTTTCCCAGCGGAACAAAAAAAAAAAAAAAAAAAAAAAAAAGGTTAGGTTGGGGTGCATGTTGAAGAGCCTCCTCGTGGCGCACCCTGGACAACGTCGGCTCCAACTGCCCACCAGGTTTTGGTGGACACTTGGGGCTGGCGGCTAATCTTCAACACACGGGGAAGGGTCATGGTTCCAATCACCGATCATCATTGATGGGCGGTGAAGGGAACCGGGCTATACACGTCTACTCCCCCTCTGCTTACAGAGGAAGGTGAGTGGGCGTAGACCGGGGAGGATTAGGTAAGGTTAGGTTAGGATAATAAAAAAAAAAAAAAAAAAAAAAATAAAAAAAAAAAAAAAAAAATAAAAAAAAAAAAAAAAAAAAAAATAAAAAAAACATGTGTATATAATTAGGTTAGGTTAAGTAGGGACCCAATCCTAAGCTCTGAAGCGCGGCGAGAGGATGAGTGGCTGGTGGGGGACCAGTCGCTAGCGTTTCACCTGTAGATACCTGCCGTCCTCTACAGTATATAGGCTTACCTAGGTAAAAGGCTCTGCCTAGGTGGACATATATTTCCTAAGCACTCGTGGGAACAAAATGAATACGAATAAATTAAACAATAAAAAAGATGATGAGCCTATTTTGGCGGAGGTGCCGCTTGCCGGAAACGGTAACAAGAGCCGAGGAGGCTCCAGTCCCGAAAGGGACTTGATGTGCGTTGAGAGCACACGCGGGCGCACTAGAAAACCGGAGAAGGTGCCGATCGTTTTGGTCGAGCAGATGGGTGCTAGTGCGTCCGGAAGGATTAGGTCGGCGAGCGTGGCGAGCGTAGGCTCGGGACGCTCGCAGATTGAAGAAACTGGTGGGCCTATTATGGCGGAGGTACCGCTTGCCGGCAACGGCAACAAGGGCCGAGGAGGCTCCAGTCCCGAAAGGGACATTAAGTGCAGGGAGACGACACGCGGGCGCGCCTCTAGATCTGGATCTAGATCCAGATCTCGAAAGCGCAGCCTTTCCTCAAACGAGGAAAATCCGGAGGTGGCCGCTAAGGTGGCATCGGCTCGGAGGGGCAGAGCCCGAATGGTGCCATGTGGGGCCAACGCTCGGATGCCGCCGGAGCGTGATGGGCGAGGTCGCTTTGTTGCGCCAGCTCCAGTGGAGCGCATGGAGGGCGCGGAGAGCGACCCAGGGCTGACCATGGCGGACTCGAGCGGGGGCTCCGCTATGTCCCTGCTGGGCGAAAATCGCGCGGAGGCCGCTGCCGCTAAGCGGGCGCAGCAAAGGGCTGTCGTGGCTGACGAGGTCAGTGAGTTGGCCCGGCAGGCCCGAGAGCGGCGCTCTGCCCGGATGGCCGGAGGGAGCCCTACGGCGGTGGCGCTCAGTCGCCAGGTTTTAGACGGCGTGGACGTCGTCCTGAGGGTTGCCACCAAATCGGGCAACTTGAAGGGCACGTTCACGCGCGCTCTGAAGGAGGCGGCTGAGGGCATCCGGGAGGCGGTTGAGGTCCTCGTGAAGCGCACGGGCACGGAGGAGACAGCGAAGCTGTGGGAGGAGAACGGCCGTCTCCGATCCGAGCTCGAGGACCTCAAGCGGCAGTTTGCCGCCCAGAGAATGGCTCCCGCGGCCACCGGGTCTTCTCGCGTTGCGACCCCGTCGTCGGCTCCATCGCCTGCGTCGAAGCCTGCACTTGAGGATGCGGAGGTCGAAAAGATCGTCCGCATTTGCATGATGCAGTGCGGAGATATGGTGGGTGCCCGCCTTGAGGCGATGGAGTCGAGACTCCTCCCGGAAGTGTCCGTCCGCCCTCCGCTCGCTGGGGACGGGCGAAGGAAGGAGGCGTCTGACGGGGGGAGCCCGACGGCCGTGCTGGCTAAACCTAGTCAATCCGGGGGGAAAGCCGCCAAAAAGCCCACGCCCCAGACGGCCACCTCCCGCACTGCGGCACCTCCAGCGGCACCTCTGGCGACCGCGCCTGGGCCTAGCTCGGAGACCTGGACGACGGTCGTCAAGAGGAATAAGAAGGGGAAGAAGAAGACAGCGCCGCCAGCACCAGCACCCGCTGTAGCACCCGCACCCCAGAAGGCAAAGGGACCGCCTAAGGTCAGAGCCCCACGCTCCGCGGCTGTAGTAATTACACTGCAGCCCGGAGCCGTTGAAAGGGGCGTTACGTATAAGGCGGTCCTGACGGAGGCTAAAGCCAAAGTCGCGTTCCCGGACCTTGGCACACCGTCTGGCTTCAGATTGAAGCCGGCGATGACGGGGGCGCGGCTTCTTGAGGTGTCGGGAGTCTCCAGCGGGGAAAAGGCCGACATCCTGGCCGCCAAGCTGAGGGAGGTTCTCAACCCGGAGGACGTCCGAGTGTCCAGGCCGATGAAGACCGCAGAGCTGCGCGTCGATGGCTTGGACGACTCGACGACCCCGGCTGAGGTCGTGGCGGCCGTCGCCGAGGCCGGCGGATGTCCACCCGGGGACGTGCGGACGGGCGACATTCGGGCCGACGCTTCCGGGCTCGGCACGATTTGGGTGCGGTGCCCGGTGGCGGCGGCTAGTAAGGTCGCTGAAGGGGGACGTTTGAGGGTGGGGTGGGTTGCAGCGAGGGTCAAGCTGCTGCAGCCCAGGGCTATGCGGTGCTACCGATGCCTGGACATTGGGCATGTCCGGGCGCGGTGCACCGCCGAAACGGACCGCAGCGAGCAATGCTATCGCTGCGGCCAGCCCGGCCACAAGGCGGCCCAGTGCTCCGCGGCGCCAAACTGCAGCCTCTGTACAGCTGCAGGGAGGCCCGCTGGGCACAGAGCTGGCGGAAAAGCCTGTGGCGCACCCACCCAGAAACGGAAGAGAGGGGGTGCCAAGGCTGCCGGGGGCTCTTTACCCCCCCCTCAGCCTGGCAGCTCGTCGGCCGACTCCCGGCCTAGGAATGGTGCGGAGGGGATGGACTGCGCATAAATGGCGCTGTACCATTTCCTCCAGGGCAACCTCAACCACTCTGCTAGAGCTCAGGATCTCTTCCTCCAGAGCATGGCAGAGTGGTCGATTCATGTGGCTGTGGTCGCCGAGCCGTACTTCGTCCCCCCCCGGGATAACTGGGTGGGAGACCTTGACGGTTTGGTGGCCATCATTGGCGGGGCTCTTGTCAACCCGTCCCGAGGTCACGGCTGGGTAGCCGCCCTCGCGGACGGCATTGGCACGGTTGGGGCATATTTTTCGCCCAACAAGAGTCTCGCCGACTTCGAGAGGTTCCTTGTCGAGTTGGGTGCCGTCGTGGGCCGACTCCACCCTCGCCCCGTGCTGTTGCTCGGGGATCTCAACGCCAAATCTGCGGCGTGGGGATCCCCGGTGACCGATGCTAGGGGTGAGGTGTTGGAGGAGTGGGCGGTCACGACTGGCTTGACCGTCCTAAATCGGGGCTCGGTCTACACGTGCGTGCGGCAGCGGGGCGGCTCTATAGTGGACGTCTCGTTCGCTAGCCCCGCTGTTGCAAGCCGTGTCCGCGACTGGCGGGTCGCCGTGGAGGTGGAGACGTTGTCGGATCACCGATACATCCGTTTCGACGTCTCCGCCCAGACCACTGGCGGCCGTGGTTCGCCGGCCCCGCGAACGGACGGTCCGCACTGGGCGCGTAAGCGCATCGACAGGGAGCTTCTCGAGGAGGCCGCTATTGTCCAGGCCTGGAGCCGGGAGTCGGCAACGACCGGACCCGTCGACGTCGAGCAGGAGGCGCTGTGGTTCCGCGGGGCGATGACGCAAATTTGCGACGCGTCGATGCCCCGGGTCCACGCACAGACAGGAAGGCGCCAGGTGTACTGGTGGACTGCCGAGATCGCGCAGTTGCGCGTCGCGTGCGTGGCGGTCAGGCGCCAGTACACCCGATACCGGAGGAGACGTCGTCGGGTCCCTGACGAAGAAGCCGCGCTGTATGAGGTGTACCGCGCGGCGAAGGAGACTCTGGGGCTGGCCATCGGCGAGTCGAGGACGCGAGCCAGGGAGGAGATGTTGGAGACTCTAGACGGGGATCCGTGGGGGCGCCCTTATCGCGCGGTCCGAGGGAAACTTCGAGCCGCGGCGCCCCCACTTACGGAGAGTCTCCAACCCGAGCTGCTGGAGGAGGTAGTCGCAGCCCTCTTCCCGGCAAGAGCGGAGCATACTCCGCCGCCGATGGCTTTGCCCACAGCCGCAGAGTCTACAGAAGAAAACGCCATCAGCGTCCCAGAGGTGACACAGGCAGAGATGAGGGCGGCCGTGATGCGGCTCCGGGCCAAAAACGTGGCTCCGGGGCCCGACGGGATCCACGGCTGCGTGTTAGCCCTCGCTCTGAAGGAGCTTGAGCCCCAACTGAGAGGACTCTACACAGCGTGTCTTGAGCGGGGCCAGTTTCCCACTTTGTGGAAATCTGGTCGTCTGGTCCTGCTCAGGAAGGCGGGGCGCCCTGCGGACTCGTCGTCCGCGTACCGGCCCATAGTGCTGCTAGACGAGGTGGGTAAGCTGTTTGAGCGGATAATCGCAGCCCGCCTCGTCGGCCACTTGTGCAGAGAGGGGCCGGACCTGGACGACAGTCAGTTCGGGTTTCGGCATGGGCGCTCTACCATCCACGCTGTGTCGCGGGTGAGGGTCCTGGCGGAGGAAGCGGTGTCCCGGGGCGGGGTGATGTTGGCGGTGTCCTTGGACATCTCTAACGCCTTCAACACCCTGCCCTGGAGTTGTATTCGGGAGGCACTGCGGTATCATCGGGTGCCTCCCTACCTCTGCCACATCGTTGGGGCTTATCTGTCCGAGAGGTGTGTCACCTACGTGGGACGTGATGGCGTTAACCAGCGCCGCATGTCGTGCGGTGTTCCACAGGGCTCGGTCGTAGGGCCGCTCCTGTGGAACATCGGGTACGACTGGGTGCTGAGGGGTGAACTCCAGCCGGGCGTGGACCTGACGTGCTATGCGGACGACACGCTGGTCACGGCCCGGGGGAGTTCGCACAGGGAGGCAGCGTTGCTGGCGACGGCGGCGGTCTCACAGGTGGTGAGCCGCATACGGCGTCTCGGCCTGGAGGTGGCCCTCAACAAGTCGGAGGCCATGGCGTTCCATGGTCCCCGGCGGGCGCCGCCAGCCGGATCACACATCGTGGTCGGTGGGGTTCAGATTGCTGTCGAGTCCACCATGAAGTACCTAGGATTGGTGCTCGACAGCCGGTGGGACTTTGGACCCCACTTCCGGCGGCTGGCGCCCAAGTTGATGGGCGCGGCTGGGGCACTGTCAACGCTGCTTCCCAATCTGGGGGGCCCGAGCGTCGCCTGTAGGCGGCTTTACGTGGGGATCGTGCGATCGATGGCCTTGTACGGGGCCCCGATCTGGGCGGCTGACCTGACGGCCGGCAGCATCGCTGTCCTGCGGAGACCGCAGAGAGCAATGGCCGTCAGAGTCATCAGGGGGTATCGCACGATCTCCTACGAGGCGGCTTGCGCACTGGCCGGATCCCCGCCCTGGGACCTGGAGGCAAAAGTACTCGCGTCATTGTATCGGTGGCGCGAGGAAGCGAGGGCGCGGGGCGAGTGGCTGATGCAGCGACATGTGGAGCTGCGTCGGTCACAGCTTCGCGAGGTCCTGGTGGCGGAATGGCGGGACAGGCTTTCACGCCCTACCGCCGGCCTCGGTACGATCGAGGCGGTCCGGCCGGTGCTCGACCTTTGGCTCGGGAGGAGGCACGGCTCCCTGTCGTTTCGGGTGACGCAGGTGCTCTCGGGGCATGGTTGCTTCGGGAAGTACCTGTGTCGCATAAACAGGGAGCCGGACGCCCGGTGTCACCACTGCGTCGACTGTCGGGAGGACACGGCGTGGCATACGCTGGCAGAGTGTGCCGCTTGGGAGGAGCCGCGCCGTGCCCTCATCTCTGGAGTAGGCAGTGACCTCTCGCTGCCGGCCGTCGCTCGTTCGATGGTCGGCAGCGAGGAGTCCTGGGACGCGGTGGTTTCCTTCTGCGAGACAGTAATTTCGCAGAAGGAGGCTGCGGAACGGGAAAGGGAGATTTCGTCCACTAACCCGGCCCGCAGCAGGCGCACCGGGCGTCGGCGGAGGGCGGACAACGCCCTCTTCCAGCCCCCCTAAATGGGTCCAGGGACGACGGACTAGGGGACGTCCGTCGCCCCCCATATATCGGACCCGAGGTGGCGGCGCGTAGTGTTCCACGCGCGCCCCTCTGAGACGTCGCGGGGGGAGTCAAACACCTCACTCCCCCCCTCGACCGGAGGAGAGGCCTGCAGTGGCGGGCCGGCACCAGTCGGGGGTCGCGGAAGTATGTTCGTTCCCGTGACCCCCGGCGTAGGTGTGAGACGGAACACCGGGGTGGTTTTTAGTCAGTAAGAGTCTGACAGACCCCTCCGCCCGCCCCAGGGCGGAGGACATCCATGAGGATTTTCCACCCCGGAACAAAAAAAAAAAAAAAAAAAGGTTAGGTTAGGTTAGGTTAGGTTAGGTTGCCGGGGGCTCTTTACCCCCCCCTCAGCCTGGCAGCTCGTCGGCCGACTCCCGGCCTAGGAATGGTGCGGAGGGGATGGACTGCGCATAAATGGCGCTGTACCATTTCCTCCAGGGCAACCTCAACCACTCTGCTAGAGCTCAGGATCTCTTCCTCCAGAGCATGGCAGAGTGGTCGATTCATGTGGCTGTGGTCGCCGAGCCGTACTTCGTCCCCCCCCGGGATAACTGGGTGGGAGACCTTGACGGTTTGGTGGCCATCATTGGCGGGGCTCTTGTCAACCCGTCCCGAGGTCACGGCTGGGTAGCCGCCCTCGCGGACGGCATTGGCACGGTTGGGGCATATTTTTCGCCCAACAAGAGTCTCGCCGACTTCGAGAGGTTCCTTGTCGAGTTGGGTGCCGTCGTGGGCCGACTCCACCCTCGCCCCGTGCTGTTGCTCGGGGATCTCAACGCCAAATCTGCGGCGTGGGGATCCCCGGTGACCGATGCTAGGGGTGAGGTGTTGGAGGAGTGGGCGGTCACGACTGGCTTGACCGTCCTAAATCGGGGCTCGGTCTACACGTGCGTGCGGCAGCGGGGCGGCTCTATAGTGGACGTCTCGTTCGCTAGCCCCGCTGTTGCAAGCCGTGTCCGCGACTGGCGGGTCGCCGTGGAGGTGGAGACGTTGTCGGATCACCGATACATCCGTTTCGACGTCTCCGCCCAGACCACTGGCGGCCGTGGTTCGCCGGCCCCGCGAACGGACGGTCCGCACTGGGCGCGTAAGCGCATCGACAGGGAGCTTCTCGAGGAGGCCGCTATTGTCCAGGCCTGGAGCCGGGAGTCGGCAACGACCGGACCCGTCGACGTCGAGCAGGAGGCGCTGTGGTTCCGCGGGGCGATGACGCAAATTTGCGACGCGTCGATGCCCCGGGTCCACGCACAGACAGGAAGGCGCCAGGTGTACTGGTGGACTGCCGAGATCGCGCAGTTGCGCGTCGCGTGCGTGGCGGTCAGGCGCCAGTACACCCGATACCGGAGGAGACGTCGTCGGGTCCCTGACGAAGAAGCCGCGCTGTATGAGGTGTACCGCGCGGCGAAGGAGACTCTGGGGCTGGCCATCGGCGAGTCGAGGACGCGAGCCAGGGAGGAGATGTTGGAGACTCTAGACGGGGATCCGTGGGGGCGCCCTTATCGCGCGGTCCGAGGGAAACTTCGAGCCGCGGCGCCCCCACTTACGGAGAGTCTCCAACCCGAGCTGCTGGAGGAGGTAGTCGCAGCCCTCTTCCCGGCAAGAGCGGAGCATACTCCGCCGCCGATGGCTTTGCCCACAGCCGCAGAGTCTACAGAAGAGAACGCCATCAGCGTCCCAGAGGTGACACAGGCAGAGATGAGGGCAGCCGTGATGCGGCTCCGGGCCAAAAACGTGGCTCCGGGGCCCGACGGGATCCACGGCTGCGTGTTAGCCCTCGCTCTGAAGGAACTTGAGCCCCAACTGAGAGGACTCTACACAGCGTGTCTTGAGCGGGGCCAGTTTCCCACTTTGTGGAAATCTGGTCGTCTGGTCCTGCTCAGGAAGGCGGGGCGCCCTGCGGACTCGTCGTCCGCGTACCGGCCCATAGTGCTGCTAGACGAGGTGGGTAAGCTGTTTGAGCGGATAATCGCAGCCCGCCTCGTCGGCCACTTGTGCAGAGAGGGGCCGGACCTGGACGACAGTCAGTTCGGGTTTCGGCATGGGCGCTCTACCATCCACGCTGTGTCGCGGGTGAGGGTCCTGGCGGAGGAAGCGGTGTCCCGGGGCGGGGTGATGTTGGCGGTGTCCTTGGACATCTCTAACGCCTTCAACACCCTGCCCTGGAGTTGTATTCGGGAGGCACTGCGGTATCATCGGGTGCCTCCCTACCTCTGCCACATCGTTGGGGCTTATCTGTCCGAGAGGTGTGTCACCTACGTGGGACGTGATGGCGTTAACCAGCGCCGCATGTCGTGCGGTGTTCCACAGGGCTCGGTCGTAGGGCCGCTCCTGTGGAACATCGGGTACGACTGGGTGCTGAGGGGTGAACTCCAGCCGGGCGTGGACCTGACGTGCTATGCGGACGACACGCTGGTCACGGCCCGGGGGAGTTCGCACAGGGAGGCAGCGTTGCTGGCGACGGCGGCGGTCTCACAGGTGGTGAGCCGCATACGGCGCCTCGGCCTGGAGGTGGCCCTCAACAAGTCGGAGGCCATGGCGTTCCATGGTCCCCGGCGGGCGCCGCCAGCCGGATCACACATCGTGGTCGGTGGGGTTCAGATTGCTGTCGAGTCCACCATGAAGTACCTAGGATTGGTGCTCGACAGCCGGTGGGACTTTGGACCCCACTTCCGGCGGCTGGCGCCCAAGTTGATGGGCGCGGCTGGGGCGCTGTCAACGCTGCTTCCCAATCTGGGGGGCCCGAGCGTCGCCTGTAGGCGGCTTTACGTGGGGATCGTGCGATCGATGGCCTTGTACGGGGCCCCGATCTGGGCGGCTGACCTGACGGCCGGCAGCATCGCTGTCCTGCGGAGACCGCAGAGAGCAATGGCCGTCAGAGTCATCAGGGGGTATCGCACGATCTCCTACGAGGCGGCTTGCGCACTGGCCGGATCCCCGCCCTGGGACCTGGAGGCAAAAGTACTCGCGTCATTGTATCGGTGGCGCGAGGAAGCGAGGGCGCGGGGCGAGTGGCTGATGCAGCGACATGTGGAGCTGCGTCGGTCACAGCTTCGCGAGGTCCTGGTGGCGGAATGGCGGGACAGGCTTTCACGCCCTACCGCCGGCCTCGGTACGATCGAGGCGGTCCGGCCGGTGCTCGACCTTTGGCTCGGGAGGAGGCACGGCTCCCTGTCGTTTCGGGTGACGCAGGTGCTCTCGGGGCATGGTTGCTTCGGGAAGTACCTGTGTCGCATAAACAGGGAGCCGGACGCCCGGTGTCACCACTGCGTCGACTGTCGGGAGGACACGGCGTGGCATACGCTGGCAGAGTGTGCCGCTTGGGAGGAGCCGCGCCGTGCCCTCATCTCTGGAGTAGGCAGTGACCTCTCGCTGCCGGCCGTCGCTCGTTCGATGGTCGGCGGCGAGGAGTCCTGGGACGCGGTGGTTTCCTTCTGCGAGACAGTAATTTCGCAGAAGGAGGCTGCGGAACGGGAAAGGGAGATCTCATCCACTAACCCGGCCCGCAGCAGGCGCACCGGGCGTCGGCGGAGGGCGGACAACGCCCTCTTCCAGCCCCCCTAAATGGGTCCAGGGACGACGGACTAGGGGACGTCCGTCGCCCCCCATATATCGGACCCGAGGTGGCGGCGCGTAGTGTTCCACGCGCGCCCCTCTGAGACGTCGCGGGGGGAGTCAAACACCTCACTCCCCCCCTCGACCGGAGGAGAGGCCTGCAGTGGCGGGCCGGCACCAGTCGGGGGTCGCGGAAGTATGTTCGTTCCCGTGACCCCCGGCGTAGGTGTGAGACGGAACACCGGGGTGGTTTTTAGTCAGTAAGAGTCTGACAGACCCCTCCGCCCGCCCCAGGGCGGAGGACATCCATGAGGATTTTCCACCCCGGAACAAAAAAAAAAAAAAAAAAAAAAAGGTTAGGTTAGGTTAGGTTTTTTTTTTTTTTTTTTTTTTTTTTTTTTTTTTTTTTTTTTCTCTACTTCCTCTGACACAACGTCAAAGCCTATTTTATCTAATACTACTCTTTCATTCCAGTTCTATCAATTATTCCTCTCGCACTTTTATTCCGCATACTTTGTCTTTCTTTCTTTCTATCTCTCTCTTGCTGTTTACCCGGTGGGATTCCGGACTAAGCTATGTGTCTAATCTCTCTAATCTTTTGTGACATCTTATTTTTTGGTTTCGGGTTTACACCATACACAATTTATCTTTATTAAATTAATGACCAGTATACATTTAGCAGATTGCTTTCTTACATATCTAGTTTATTATTACATTTAGTGTTTACAGTTTACATCTTAAATATACTTATGTCTAGTGTTATAACTATATTTCGGGTTTTACAATACCCACATTTTCCAGAATATTGTTCATGCCCAGTATAAATTTTTGCACAATTTTCTTACATAACTAGTTTTTCATCTAAGTTCTTATTTTCTATCTCAAACTATGCTTATTTCTACTTTTTAATTGTAAATATAACTTAATCAATTTAAGTGTATGATGTACGATATATTCCATAATATATGGCAATCATACTTATTTCTACTTATTTCTCTTTACGACTGTTTCTATTATTTTTAAGCAGTAGTTCATGAAATCTATTCTTCCCTTATCTATCATTATTAATTTTACATTCTCCACTGTTAGTTTTATATCCAGTAGTTGTTCAATCATGAATCTTTCACACCCAAACACTGGGCATTCCAAAATAATGTGGGGTACGGTTTCTTTTTCATTGGGGTCGCAGATGCATGAAGGACTCTCCTTACATTTAAATCGGCATAAGTATTCCGAGAAACCCCCATGGCCGGTCAACAATTGGGTGCTCAGGCATGTCGGTTCGAACTTGCGAATCACTCCGTATGCCGTCGTCACATCCGGAAAGAATATTTTCGTAATACCAGCGACTTCTCCGGATTTGTACCTCGCGTCCCATTCGCGAATCGACTCCGATCGGAGGTGTCGCTTCGCGAATGAGACGGGGAACGAATCATAGTCGGGTTTCCTCTTGTTTGACACTGAGGCGGCCTCCTTGGCAAGTTGGTCTGCCCTTTCGTTTCCCTCCATTCCTGCATGTGCTTTTATCCAGTACAAAGTCACAGCTTTGTTCTGTCGAGATATATATGATAAGTTCTCGCGTGTTTCTACAGCTAATGAATGGAGGGTGCCGAGATTTGTGACCGTTTGCAGCGCCGCCATTGAGTCGCTATATATTCCGAATGTGAGTGCACTGTGTTTCTTGATTCGTCTCGTGGCTTCGCAAACAGCCAGCAATTCCGCCTGGTATACTGTGCAGTATGACGGCAAGCAAAGTTTGACGGCCTTGGTCTCCGCTTCGCCCTCCCAAACGGACAGCGCTGCGCCAACCCCTCCCCCAATTTTGCTGCCGTCTGTGAAAATTTTCACTGCATGGCTACTGTTTGCTTCCACGTCGGTCTGGTCTTTTAGGCATGTCAGCCCGAGATCTGCGAGAGCTGCAGGGTGTGGCGCTTCTGTTGCCGGCATTAACCGCTCGATCTCTCTGTCCCCTAGTCCAGGCAGGGCCGCCCCCTTCCTGATCCTGTATAGTGAGGCTACCTCGCGTACACGAAGATCAAGCGGGAGCACTCCCGCTAGGACCAGTGCTGAGTTCAGGGAGACCGTGCGATAAGCCTTGCACATTTTTTGTGCGAAGCCTCTCTGCACAGTTCCGAGCTGTTTTTGCACTCCTAGTTTTTCGGCAGCCGGAGCCCAAACGCTCGCCGCATATAAAATGATGGGTTCGATGGTCGCTATGTAAATTGTTCGTAGCACTTCGGGGTGGAGGCCCCAACTTGCCTTTGCTGCTCTTGCGAGCTGTTTGTAGATGTTTATAGCCTTTCTACAAATATTGGCCACGTGTGCGTTAAAAGTGAGCTTTTCGTCAAACGTCACACCCAACATCTTAATTTCTTTCGCCATGCCAATGTCCACCCCGCCCATGCTCAAGTGCGGAGTATCAAATTTAAGCTTGCGCGTGATTACCATTGCGTTAGTCTTATGAGGCGCGAATTTGAGCTTATTTTCGACACCCCACACCCGAACAAGCTCGAGAGCGGCATTGGCGTGTCTTTGCACATGTTGTGCAGTCAGACCATCGAACACCATGACGACGTCGTCAGCAAACGCTTGCACGTAGTAACCTGCGGATTCAAGGGTGTTCAGCAGGGGATCCAGTAATATGTTCCATAGGATGGGCCCACCTATAGACCCTTGGACACACCCTTTGTTTGTTGCCTTTGTATAAGTTTCCCCATTATACCTCACCGTGACCTTCCTTTGGTCGAGGTAGCTGTCAAATACTTTTCTGGTGTTTAGAGGACAGTTCGCTTTAGCCAGTTGGACTCTGATCGCTGGCCACCATGCGCTGTCGAAAGCGCCCTCTATATCCAATGACACGACGGTTATGATTTTTTTCTCGTCCAATTTAGTTTTTATATATTGCATTAATTTATAGAGGGCGTCTTCGCAGCTCTTTTGGGGCATGAATCCAAACTGGTTGGGGTTTAGTTTTGGTAGCAGGTGGTGTTTAAGTCTGGCGACCAACATTTTCTCGTACACTTTGCCCATTACCGGTAACAGTCCTATGGGGCGGTAAGACTTGGGAGTTTTATATGATTCCTTTCCTGGTTTCCTCAACACTATGACCGTGGCTTCCTTCCAGGTGACTGGGAAATAATGGAGCTCTAGACATTTGTTGAGTACTTCCAGGAAAAGTTTAGGATCACTTTTTATGGCATGGCTGCATATGTCAGCAGTGAATCCATCTGCACCAGGCGCTTTCTTCGGGTTCAAGGAATCCAGTGCGGTGAGCATTTCAGTTATTGTGAACGGAGGATCGTTCTGACCCTCGGGTTGTTGGAGGTTCACAGCTGATGCTCGGTTCCTTATTTCTCGATGCGTCTGGTTATCGTTCTCCCTTAGATCTTCCGGGTAGAAAGTTTTCGCTAACAACTCCACCGAGCCTTTTGCATCAAGAGTGATGCCACCTTCTTCCAAGGGTGTGTCCTCCTCCCTCTTCGCTGTTCTGCCTATCACTCGGTAAATACCCTCCCACAGACTCTCTTTGTCCTGTTTGCTACAGAATTTCTTCCAGCTTCCGATATAGGCCTCCATAGCTCTAGCTTCATATTCGTCTCTGGCGATTTTGTAAGCGTCCACTACACTTTGTTTTCGAATCGGTGCGGCATTCTTGATTCTGCGTTTCTTAGTGGTGACTTCCTGCTTCATCTTCGCGAGCTCCTCTGACCACCATGGTAGGGTAAATGTTTCTGTATTCTTTTTTATTGGCATTGAAGCGTTGCTAGATTCTGTGATAGCTTTGTTGTAGTTTTTTATGAATAAGTCTAGCTCTTCGACTGTATGAATGGTACAAATTTTTTCGATTTCTAAGTTGTATTCTGATATTAGTTGCATAAATTTATGATGAAAAGTTTCCCAATTTGCTTTTTTTGTGTTATAAAGTCTTGTGGTTCTCTTCACATTTACCCCAACCGATTTCTTAAGTTTTATATTAAAGCTAATACCACTGTGGTCAGCGCACGTGAGATTTGCGATAACTTTCCAGTCCTCCACTAGGTCCAGCATATCAGTGGTGCAGGCTGTCACGTCAACAAAACTGGTGTAGTGTTTCCCACCACGAATGGTATCAAGGGTTGGAGTGTCACCTTTGTTCAGAATATGAAGGTCCAGCTCGTGAAGCGTGCCAGCAACATCGTCCCCCCTATGGTCAATTACAGGGCTTCCCCACCAGGTGCTCTTTGCATTGGAGTCGCCTCCGAGAATGAGCCTCCGTGTTATGGCTGTTACAGTTCTTTTGATATGGTCCAGGTACGGATCTATGGGCTGGTCCGGTTCAAAATAATATGAAACCAATGTTAGTTTCCATTTCTTGGTGCTTACGCTCACCACTACGATGTTGTTGGTGGTGAGCTCCGGGTGTTGCGTGACGTCTAGGTTGGGGTCAAATACAGCTATAGCTGCTTTGACCGTGCCCCCTCCGATGTTCTGGTATATTCTGACACCACGGTAAGTTTTCATATTATCTGACCCACCCACATAAGGTTCCTGGATCAATGCTATTGCAACTCTGCCTTTAGTTGCTTCAACCATTAACTCTTCTGTAGCCAGCTTCCTACGTTGAAGGTTACACTGGAACACCCGGTACAGGTGTTTGTCCTCCTGGGTGCCCTTAGCAATACGCTATCGACATGCGAGCTATAACATCGCGCTTTCTGCGTATGGGGCATTCTTGGCTAAAGGCGTTGTGGTCATTGCGATCGAGCTTGGCCGCTGTGCAGTTCCTGCATGAGGGTTCGCCTCCTGCAAGCCACTCTGGGCATTGCGCCCTAAGGTGTGGTCCTCCGCAGTGGCTGCAGAGGTCTGCTGGGTTTCCGCAGAACCTCTTGCTGTGACCATATCCCAGGCATCTTGTGCACTGTACCAGTGGTGACTGGTCCAACACCCGGATGCGTTGCAGGTCAATGTAGACTGCTCCAGCGTCGGTCGCTCTTTTCCATATAGCCGGAGATACACTAAGGACGATGTGGCTAGTATGCGGATTACGGGCTTTCCTTTTATACTTAATTTCCAGTCTATCTTCATTCTCCTTTAGGTCGTGGAAGATGCCCCGGTTTTGGTTCCTGAAAGCCCTTAAGACATCTTCATCAGTGTTAACTGATAGTACGTCGGCAAGTTTCAGGAGAGGGTCTCTGTTCTTAACCTCTTCCACGATCAGGTTCTTTCCGGAATTTTCCAGCCTCTGTTTCACTTTCTGTCTGTCTTCGGCTGTGTTACAACTCATAATAACCTTTCTGTCCTTACCTTTCCGAGTCCTTTCCACCCTGATCCATCCTTCCTTGGCATTCACCGCTTCTCTAACTTTTGTTAGGACTTGGTCTCCAGTGTCTTTTTCGTCCTGAGACGTAACGACCACCGAATGCAGTGCGTTTTGCTGGGGTGAGTGCAAGGTGGATCGGACTGCCGTTATTTCAGCATAGGTTTTTGTGCTCAAAACCTGTTGGTGCTGCTCTTCCATCTTATCTTTCAAATTATCAATTTTTCTACCGTTTTCTATTAGTAGCCGGCTCTGCTCTTTAAGGTGTTCGATTATCTGACTGTTGGCTTCGAGGGTCACTTTTTCAGTCCTTTCATTGGGTGTTGTCAGAAATGTTACCGATGTAGCTACATCGGTAGCTGCCTCCCCGGTCTTTTTAAGCTTTTTGATTTCGGCATCTGCTTCTTTTATTATTTGGAATAACTTGTCCACTGCCTCCAGTACATTTGTTTTAATGTCTGTTTTTGTGTTTCGTGAGCTGTTTATATTTGTTTTGGCTTTAATGACGTTTGCTTTGGCTTCGGCTAAGCGAGTTTGACGAGTTGGTAGAACCTGTCTCGGTGAGATTTGGACCTCTGTCTTGCCGGTAGCTGGAGTCAGGTGGTGCAATGACGCCGCAGCTTCCAAATTCTCGACGCTGCGTCTGACGTTGGACGATAGCGTTTGTGTCCTTGGTGGAGAATTTTTGGACAAGAGCGTTTGCGTTCTTGGGGGAGATTTCTGTTTCTCCATTTCGTCAGTAGGTTTTGTTGGTGTTCTGGCCAACATGGTTAGAGGAATGCGTCAGGGATGGATATAAATTCACAAAAGTGAATGCAAAATGTCGAGTTGTGGTCTGCACACAGTGTAAAAAATGTGTGCAGTCTAAGTTAAAAGTATAAACAAAAAATAAATAAATCAAACAAGTACAAAAGAAATTAAGTGCTAGTCAGCAGTCGCAAAGAGAATTTTTAAATTTATAGTCAGGCTCAATAAAACCTTCGTGATAAACCCTAATATAATTATAAAAATAATAAGTTAAAAATAACTTTCGTCTCTATGTAGAGTCAGTCTCCACTGTATTAAACTAGTAGAGTTCCTATAATTTAAATAAACTAAATCACAATAGTCTTGCACCGCAAGAAAAACTGCTCCAGGGTCCTCAGTACCCGATTTAAAATTGAAAACTTTTGTGCTCTATATAGAGACAGTAAAATTTATACAATTGATAGATCTCCTGAAGCCCTCAAGAATGACACCAAGTACGGTCCCGTAGCTCAAAGGGTTCCAGAGATACAGCTGTTCAAAATATTAGGATACTCGACAAAATGGCCGCCAAAAAATGGATATTTAGCTGTATCTTCCAAACTCCCCGGCCGAAATGTCCCGAGTTTGGGCTTAAATAGAAGTGCTCGGAGAGTTCTAACTGCTGCGTGGATTTTCAGTGCTGTGAAATTTTTGCAATTAATATAAATGAAAATAAAATTATAATTTTATTGGAGCCAAAAAACACCTGAAAATACGATAGTCGGGTAGGGACTGGCCAGCCAACGTCCTCAAAGAAAACCCGAATCTTCCACGACCCCCGGTTCGGGAGTTATCCGAGTCTTAAAATTGACTTGACACTTGAAGAACTGTCAAAGTCAATTTCCAACCCGGTATAACCTCCGTCCCACTGATCGTAGAAACCCCGAGTTTGGACTTATCTGGCTTGGCTCGTCCTGCTCCGAAACGCAAAAGGGTTTCTGAGGTCCTGAAATTTTTCGGAAATTTTTCTATAAATTAAAGGGAACAAATAATATATAAAAATAAAATTATAATTCTATCGGAGCCAAAAAATTGGTCTTTTCTTCCCGGTTTGAAGGAGCCCAAACTCGGTATGTCTATGACCTCCGGTTTCGGAAAAAAGCCCGGGGGGGGTGTGGTAACCTTGAGAGGGCAGAGCGGATGGTCCCGGCAGGTCGCCAGTGGGGACCCTAGCGGGGTAGTATATAGAGAGGCTGTATGGATATATGTAGATATGTACTATTGGGGATTACAGGGGTGGGGGTCAAAATGGGGGTCTGAGGGGCTTAAATATATGTAGGTTCTAGCTGACGGGGGGGTAGAAGGGGGGGGGCAAATTTGCTCAAAATTTTGATATTCCCAGCCGTTCCCGAGATAGTTGGGTTTTTAGGGGTGGATGGAGGTATATTATACGGGGTACTGGATATTATTAGAGATATGATACTAAAGATATGGGTAAGAAGGAAAGGGGTGTGCGGAGGGCGAAGGGGAGGGGGGGAGTGAAGGGAAAGGGGATTGGTGAGGGGTTGAAGGTAAGCGGGGGGGGAGGGCGGGTAGGGGATTTTGGGGTCGGGGGTGGGGGAATGGGGAAGGAAGGGGGGAGGGTGGCGAAAGGGTGATAGTTTTCTAGGGGTGAATTAAATTGGGAGGTTAACAAGTATGGCTTAAGCTATAAAATTTCGACAAAATAATACTATTTAAATTAGCTGCTTTAACTAAAGTCCGTCCTCGCCCAGTGGCTAAGTCCAAAATTTGGGGTAGAGGGATGAAACTTGGTCCAAACGATCGGAGGGGGCTCAAAGGGTTTGTCTTCTGTACAAACCGTGGGGGGGGTTGTTAGGGGGGGGACCCCGAGAAAAATGGTCAGAATTGGTCTAGGACGCTTAGTTTTCCTGTAAACTGAAAACACAGTTATCGTGCGGTTTTCAGGGTAGCCCACGTTCCAGTTAAAAAATCCCTGCTCAGCAGATAAAGGGCCAAAAAATTTTTTGAAAAATAATTAATTAAGTCAGTAAACCATTCTAAAGAACAACGATAAAAATTTATAATATTACATATAATAATTATGAGATATAAACATTTGAAATTAAAATCACTAAAACCAACATACGCAAAAAGACCAATTTCAGAAATTTATGTATGAAAATATTAACCAATGGTAATGAAAAATTTATTATGAGATAAGAAGCTGATAACGCGTGTAATAGCGCTTGTCCCCCTTCTGTCAAAACAATAGGTAAAGTTTAGGTAAAAGTTAGGTATTACAATAGGTATTTTTAAATTTCAATTAACTCAGCAATTATACAAAGGAAAAATCTGAAAATCCACACATGTATTGGCAATAAGATAACCAGTCTAAATTAATACTAAAAAATAGGGGTCTTCGCTCGTTCCTTCGAGCTAGGGTTGTCACAAGTTGGGAGTATTTTGGAAAATGTTAAAATGATGATATCTTCGCTCCCAAGTAATTTTTCAGCAAGCAAAAAACGGCAATATATTGCTTACGTGGTCCGCTCCGAGATAAGATGGTAACTGTGATCCTAGGAACGCTGGTTCTGAAGTCGCGCTGCACGTGTTTTTCGGTTTTATCCCTCTAGCAGCGAGGGGAGCGGCGGGAAAAATCCAAAAATTTGCCAGTATGTGCAGCAAGGTGTTGCCCTCCAAGTAGCGGTGTAAAAAGTGGGGGGTACCGCGATGAATACGGTGCCGCACGCAAAAGATTGTCTCCAACACGTGGTTATTTGAGATTTAACCTCTCAAAACTCACTTTTCGGTTTTTTGATGGAAAACCATCAGGGTTTCCACCGAGACACTGCACTCCTTGTGTTGTACGCACTAAGACGCTCACTTAGGTAAAAAATTTGAGTTAAAATTCGCACTTTTGCTGTTTTAAGGAATTTTCGAGCGCGGAGCGACTTAAAAATGATCTGCTCGCGGCGAGGGGTGCCGCGCAACTGGGTTAGGTTAGGTTAGGTTAGGTTAGGTTAGGTTACAGCGATGGGGGGCTGTGGCGTCACAGCGGTGCAAGGTCGGGCCATCAGGCCCGGCCCTGGTGGCATGGGCACCATTCGACTTGAGTGCCCAGTCGCCGCAGCTATAGCCGTCCTTGCCAAGGGACGGCTTGCCGTAGGATTCAGCTCGGGTGTGGTCCGGGCGCTTGCAGCCAAGCCTCTGCGCTGCTACAAGTGCCTTGGCATTGGACACACTCGGGCCCTTTGTCCGTCTGAGGTCGACAGGGCGGACTTGTGCTTCCGTTGTGGCAAGGACGGGCACAAGTCCGCCTCCTGCGAGGTTGCCACGCCGCACTGCGCGGTTTGTGCCGCCAGTGGCTGCCCGGCGGGCCACGTAATGATGGGGAGGAAATGCAATCCTCCCCCTAAGAGGGGCAAGGAGCAGGCGCGGATCCGGCCTGTCGCTGCCACCGCCGTCCCTGAGGCTGGGACTTTGGCGGCTGAGGAGGGGGGTGTGATGTCTGATTGATGGGTAGGGTCAGACATCGCATCCTTGTGTCGCGGTCTTCCACGGACTCCCCTCCCCTCTCGCTCTTAGAGAGGGGACCGGGATACGTGGCCGCCGCGTGGGGGAGAAGGCGATCTCGCCTTCTGCCTCCTGATGGTGAACAGCGGGAGATAGGCGCGGGGGCGCCTTCTCCTGCATTGCACTGTTCACCAGCCGCACTACCCCTCCCCGACAGGAGGGGTGCGCCGGGCCCGCTGAAAAGGCGGGCGAGCGTCGGCGGGGGACTGGATGGAAAGGCTCTGCCAGATTCCCAGTCTCCCTCCATACAGACGATGCGGGAGCGCCGCTGGGTTTTTTAGTGGGTATACTGGTACTCTACCGGGGAGTCCCACATACCCCTCTCGTCCCCCGACGGGAGGGTATGCGTAAAGCATTTTTCCCAGCGGAAAAAAAAAAAAAAAAAAAAAAAAAAAAAGGTTAGGTTAGGTTAGGTTAGGTTAGGTTGGGGGATCCCCCACAGCGCATACTTCCACGTAGTATCCCCTGGGCAACGCCGTGTCTGACCACCGTAACGGAGTGGCAGACCGGCGGCTAAAGTGCGCTGTGAAATCGTAGCTTATTTTAATCTTTTATCTATTTTATTCTAAGTCGGAACGCTACGACACCTGCGGAGGCTATGCCAAAACCCGCGCGGGAAGCCTCCGGGCGTTTTAAAAAAGGCCCTTCTCAGGGCCAACCAAAAGGCCCTTCTCAGGGCCAACCAAAAGGCCCTTCTCAGGGCCAATCCGAGGGTGCTTCGGCGTCGGAGGCTAGCCGCGCGCCGTCTGCGGCTAGCGTCTGTTTGCTGGACTCGGACGATGAGTCCTTTTTGTCGGACTCTAGTTCGGCAATTAGTCGCCGGGAGTCGGGGAAGCGGGCCCTTGAAGGAAATGGGTCCGGGGGTTCCTCAGAATCGAGGAGGCCATCACTGGCCAAGTTCAAGAAGCCGGTGTCGGATACCCACGACATTGGTCTGGCAGAGGCCCAACGCCAGTTGGACTTAACTCGGCGGGTGCAGCTCCAGCAAGACCTGGAGGAGCGGGTTGCGGCCAAGGAGCAACGGACGCGCGTCGCCCGGGCCAAGTCTGGGTACGGCGCGTCCCGCGTTTACTACGCGGACCACTCCCTGGCCGAGCTGGAGCTGATGGCTGAGGAGGACGAGGAGGAGATAGTGGCAGTCGCCTCTAAGTCCTCCAATCTGAAAGGGACTTTCCAAAAGTCTCTTAAGTGCAGGGCCGCGAGCATGCGCGGCATCGTCGGGGAGCTGGTGCAGCGCAAGGCTTCTGACGAAACGCGGCAACTGCAGGCGAAAGTCGATCGCCTGCAGTCAGAGGTCAGTCAGCTTCATCGGAAGCTGGCTGAAGCCACGGCCTGGCCAGACCAAGCCGAGCCGAGACCAGCGGCTGAGGTCCCCTCCTCCAACCTTGAGGATATAATCCGCAAGGTCGTCACGGAGGAGAGGGCCTTCACGAGAGCCTGTCTTGCGGGTATAGAGGACAGGCTCTTGCCCGAAAAGCGCCTCCGACCGCCGCTCGCGGCGAACAATAGGCCACGCCAGCCGGAGCTTCCTTCTCAGGGGGAAGACGCCCATTTGCCATCCACCACCTCAGTCAACCAGCAGGGGTGGACGAAGGTGGCCAAAAAGGGCAAACGAGCGGAGAGGACGGCGGCTGCCTCAGCCACCCCTGCCACCACCCCTCCCGGCCTGTCCCAGACAACAGGCAAGGGTAAGGGGAAGGGGAAGACGTCGGTCCCCAAGCCCACTGCTGCTGCTCCCGCCGCTGCTCCTGCCGCTAATGGGGCCCCCGCTAGGCCGAAGAGGAAGTTGGTCCCTCCCAAGACCGCGGCCGTAGTGGTGACGCTCACCGCTGAGGCTGCGGAGCGGGGAGAGACATATCTCTCAGTTTTGATGCGGGCACGTGCAAACGTGGATCCTACCCAACTGGGGATCGGCGCAGTCACGTGTCGCCGAACCCAGGCCGGGGCTCGAATTTTCGAGTTCCCGGGGGCTCAGGGTGGCGTCAGCGCGGACCTCTTCGCAACTAAGTTGCAGGAGGTCATCGCTGACGCGGCCAAGATCACCAGGCCCGTGAAGTCTGTGGCCTTGGAGGTGACCGACCTAGACGACTCGGTCACCAAGGAGGAGGTGGTGGCGGCGGTCGCAGCGATGGGGGGCTGTGGCGTCACAGCGGTGCAAGGTCGGGCCATCAGGCCCGGCCCTGGTGGCATGGGCACCATTCGACTTGAGTGCCCAGTCGCCGCAGCTATAGCCGTCCTTGCCAAGGGACGGCTTGCCGTAG
Source organism: Dryobota labecula (assembly GCA_947523025.1). Lineage (NCBI taxonomy): Eukaryota > Metazoa > Arthropoda > Insecta > Lepidoptera > Noctuidae > Dryobota > Dryobota labecula. The sequence goes on from OX383301.1 coordinate 25,134,352, forward strand.
GATTCAGCTCGGGTGTGGTCCGGGCGCTTGCAGCCAAGCCTCTGCGCTGCTACAAGTGCCTTGGCATTGGACACACTCGGGCCCTTTGTCCGTCTGAGGTCGACAGGGCGGACTTGTGCTTCCGTTGTGGCAAGGACGGGCACAAGTCCGCCTCCTGCGAGGTTGCCACGCCGCACTGCGCGGTTTGTGCCGCCAGTGGCTGCCCGGCGGGCCACGTAATGATGGGGAGGAAATGCAATCCTCCCCCTAAGAGGGGCAAGGAGCAGGCGCGGATCCGGCCTGTCGCTGCCACCGCCGTCCCTGAGGCTGGGACTTTGGCGGCTGAGGAGGGGGGTGCGATGTCTGATTGATGGGTAGGGTCAGACATCGCATCCTTGTGTCGCGGTCTTCCACGGACTCCCCTCCCCTCTCGCTCTTAGAGAGGGGACCGGGATACGTGGCCGCCGCGTGGGGGAGAAGGCGATCTCGCCTTCTGCCTCCTGATGGTGAACAGCGGGAGATAGGCGCGGGGGCGCCTTCTCCTGCATTGCACTGTTCACCAGCCGCACTACCCCTCCCCGACAGGAGGGGTGCGCCGGGCCCGCTGAAAAGGCGGGCGAGCGTCGGCGGGGGACTGGATGGAAAGGCTCTGCCAGATTCCCAGTCTCCCTCCATACAGACGATGCGGGAGCGCCGCTGGGTTTTTTAGTGGGTATACCGGTACTCTACCGGGGAGTCCCACATACCCCTCTCGTCCCCCGACGGGAGGGTATGCGTAATGCATTTTTCCCAGCGGGAAAAAAAAAAAAAAAAAAAAAAAAAAAAAGGTTAGGTTAGGTTAGGTTAGGTTAGGTTAGGTTAGGTTAGGTTAGGTTAGGTTAGGTTAGGTTAGGTTAGGTTAGGTTAGGTTAGGTTAGGCTGTGCCAGTTTCCCATGGCCCTCCCATAACGGCATTGAGGGAACACCGCTGGGTTTTTTAGTGGGTATACCGGCACTCTGCCGGGGAGTCCCACATACCCCTCCCGTCCCCCGACGGGAGGGTATGCGTAATGCATTTTTCCCAGCGGAACAAAAAAAAAAAAAAAAAAAAAAAAAAAAAGGTTAGGTTAGGTTAGGTTAGGTTAGGTTAGGTTAGGTTAGGTTAGGTTAGGTTAGGTTAGGTTAGGTTAGGTTAGGTTAGGTTAGGTTAGGTTAGGTTAGGTTAGGTTAGGTTAGGTTAGGTTAGGTTAGGTTAGGTTAGGTTAGGTTAGGTTAGGTTAGGTTAGGTTAGGTTAGGTTAGGTTAGGTTAGGTTAGGTTAGGTTAGGTTAGGTTAGGTTAGGTTAGGTTAGGTTAGGTTAGGTTAGGTTAGGTTAGGTTAGGTTAGGTTAGGTTAGGTTAGGTTAGGTTAGGTTAGGTTAGGTTAGGTTAGGTTAGGTTAGGTTAGGTTAGGTTAGGTTAGGTTAGGTTAGGTTAGGTTAGGTTAGGTTAGGTTAGGTTAGGTTAGGTTAGGTTAGGTTAGGTTAGGTTAGGTTAGGTTAGGTTAGTTAGGTTAGGTTAGGTTAGGTTAGGTTAGGTTAGGTTAGGTTAGGTTAGGTTAGGTTAGGTTAGGTTAGGTTAGGTTAGGTTAGGTTAGGTTAGGTTAGGTTAGGTTAGGTTAGGTTAGGTTAGGTTAGGTTAGGTTAGGTTAGGTTAGGTTAGGTTAGGTTAGGTTAGGTTAGGTTAGGTTAGGTTAGGTTAGGTTAGGTTAGGTTAGGTTAGGTTAGGTTAGGTTAGGTTAGGTTAGGTTAGGTTAGGTTAGGTTAGGTTAGGTTAGGTTAGGTTAGGTTAGGTTAGGTTAGGTTAGGTTAGGTTAGGTTAGGTTAGGTTAGGTTAGGTTAGGTTAGGTTAGGTTAGGTTAGGTTAGGTTAGGTTAGGTTAGGTTAGGTTAGGTTAGGTTAGGTTAGGTTAGGTTAGGTTAGGTTAGGTTAGGTTAGGTTAGGTTAGGTTAGGTTAGGTTAGGTTAGGTTAGGTTAGGTTAGGTTAGGTTAGGTTAGGTTAGGTTAGGTTAGGTTAGGTTAGGTTAGGTTAGGTTAGGTTAGGTTAGGTTAGGTTAGGTTAGGTTAGGTTAGGTTAGGTTAGGTTAGGTTAGGTTAGGTTAGGTTAGGTTAGGTTAGGTTAGGTTAGGTTAGGTTAGGTTAGGTTAGGTTAGGTTAGGTTAGGTTAGGTTAGGTTAGGTTAGGTTAGGTTAGGTTAGGTTAGGTTAGGTTAGGTTAGGTTAGGTTAGGTTAGGTTAGGTTAGGTTAGGTTAGGTTAGGTTAGGTTAGGTTAGGTTAGGTTAGTTAGGTTAGGTTAGGTTAGGTTAGGTTAGGTTAGGTTAGGTTAGGTTAGGTTAGGTTAGGTTAGGTTAGGTTAGGTTAGGTTAGGTTAGGTTAGGTTAGGTTAGGTTAGGTTAGGTTAGGTTAGGTTAGGTTAGGTTAGGTTAGGTTAGGTTAGGTTAGGTTAGGTTAGGTTAGGTTAGGTTAGGTTAGGTTAGGTTAGGTTAGGTTAGGTTAGGTTAGGTTAGGTTAGGTTAGGTTAGGTTAGGTTAGGTTAGGTTAGGTTAGGTTAGGTTAGGTTAGGTTAGGTTAGGTTAGGTTAGGTTAGGTTAGGTTAGGTTAGGTTAGGTTAGGTTAGGTTAGGTTAGGTTAGGTTAGGTTAGGTTAGGTTAGGTTAGGTTAGGTTAGGTTAGGTTAGGTTAGGTTAGGTTAGGTTAGGTTAGGTTAGGTTAGGTTAGGTTAGGTTAGGTTAGGTTAGGTTAGGTTAGGTTAGGTTAGGTTAGGTTAGGTTAGGTTAGGTTAGGTTAGGTTAGGTTAGGTTAGGTTAGGTTAGGTTAGGTTAGGTTAGGTTAGGTTAGGTTAGGTTAGGTTAGGTTAGGTTAGGTTAGGTTAGGTTAGGTTAGGTTAGGTTAGGTTAGGTTAGGTTAGGTTAGGTTAGGTTAGGTTAGGTTAGGTTAGGTTAGGTTAGGTTAGGTTAGGTTAGGTTAGTTAGGTTAGGTTAGGTTAGGTTAGGTTAGGTTAGGTTAGGTTAGGTTAGGTTAGGTTAGGTTAGGTTAGGTTAGGTTAGGTTAGGTTAGGTTAGGTTAGGTTAGGTTAGGTTAGGTTAGGTTAGGTTAGGTTAGGTTAGGTTAGGTTAGGTTAGGTTAGGTTAGGTTAGGTTAGGTTAGGTTAGGTTAGGTTAGGTTAGGTTAGGTTAGGTTAGGTTAGGTTAGGTTAGGTTAGGTTAGGTTAGGTTAGGTTAGGTTAGGTTAGGTTAGGTTAGGTTAGGTTAGGTTAGGTTAGGTTAGGTTAGGTTAGGTTAGGTTAGGTTAGGTTAGGTTAGGTTAGGTAGGTTAGGTTAGGTTAGGTTAGGTTAGGTTAGGTTAGGTTAGGTTAGGTTAGGTTAGGTTAGGTTAGGTTAGGTTAGGTTAGGTTAGGTTAGGTTAGGTTAGGTTAGGTTAGGTTAGGTTAGGTTAGGTTAGGTTAGGTTAGGTTAGGTTAGGTTAGGTTAGGTTAGGTTAGGTTAGGTTAGGTTAGGTTAGGTTAGGTTAGGTTAGGTTAGGTTAGGTTAGGTTAGGTTAGGTTAGGTTAGGTTAGGTTAGGTTAGGTTAGGTTAGGTTAGGTTAGGTTAGGTTAGGTTAGTTAGGTTAGGTTAGGTTAGGTTAGGTTAGGTTAGGTTAGTTAGGTTAGGTTAGGTTAGGTTAGGTTAGGTTAGGTTAGGTTAGGTTAGGTTAGGTTAGTTAGGTTAGGTTAGGTTAGGTTAGGTTAGGTTAGGTTAGGTTAGGTTAGGTTAGGTTAGGTTAGGTTAGGTTAGGTTAGGTTAGGTTAGGTTAGGTTAGGTTAGGTTAGGTTAGGTTAGGTTAGGTTAGGTTAGGTTAGGTTAGGTTAGGTTAGGTTAGGTTAGGTTAGGTTAGGTTAGGTTAGGTTAGTAGGTTAGGTTAGGTTAGTTAGGTTAGGTTAGGTTAGGTTAGGTTAGGTTAGGTTAGGTTAGGTTAGTTAGGTTAGGTTAGGTTAGGTTAGGTTGGTTAGGTTAGGTTAGGTTAGGTTAGGTTAGGTTAGGTTAGGTTAGGTTAGGTTAGGTTAGGTTAGGTTAGGTTAGGTTAGGTTAGGTTAGGTTAGGTTAGGTTAGGTTAGGTTAGGTTAGGTTAGGTTAGGTTAGGTTAGGTTAGGTTAGGTTAGGTTAGGTTAGGTTAGGTTAGGTTAGGTTAGTTAGGTTAGGTTAGGTTAGGTTAGGTTAGGTTAGTTAGGTTAG